>CM040182.1:30008548-30263548 GCA_022606455.1 Callitettix versicolor
GAGCTTGTGTAATGGTAACGAATAGTTTATTATTATACAACGATTTTTAGGCTGTTTAAAAATGTTCAATGTAAATTAATAATTCGGGAACACTTTTGTGCGGAAAAAATTTCTGCAAAACATGCCAAGCGTTAGTGTAATATTGTTTTAAAATTTTTATTTACTTATGGAATATTCATATTATTATTATTTATTCGGGCATTTGCTACCATTTATTTAGTGAAGACAATGTGTGAGTATGGATCAACTCTCGTACTCAAATGCCTAACACAAATAAACTAAGTAACTAAAACATAAACCTAGATGGCCTACCTAAAGCCAATGTTAAAATATTAAAAACAACCACTCAAAGACGATATCAGAAATGGACGATACGATATATATATATATATATATATATATATATATATATATATATATATATAAATATAAATTGTCTGCTCTTATTTGTTAAATTTTATAACAAACCTCTAATTTTATTTTTAAGTTTTGTAACAAGTATTTTTCGTAAGAATTTTACTCGCGTATTAAACAGCAATGATCAGTGAAAAGTTAGCATAGAGCAGCATGAAGACTGTTCTCTAAACTGTGATTAAGTCACTGCTACTGATCACTGCTCAGAGTATTCACTCTGAAAACGCTCTTAAGCCAACCACTAATTATTAGGGATGATCCGATACTTTTCATACTAATTGACATAGATATTTTTCTTTCAATACCGGTAGTATCGGTATCGATATTGGCGTTTCGATATTATCGAAGTATCGATACCAGCACTTGTATATCGGTCATAATTGTGTCGCATTTTATATTTGTATTATTTTCATAAACAAAGAGAAGGCTAATAGAAGGCAGTAAATAAACAATTATGCAGCAAAGCGCCTACGTTTTTCTTATCTCCTTATTGTTATCTTTATCTAATAGCAGTAACTATTCGGCATTGATATCTGATTCAGTAATACAGTATTTCTTTTTCTAATATTTTTTACATTTGTACATTAGAGTAATAATAAAGTCCGTGTTTACTTTTTCCTCAATAATAAAGTGTATTAATTTTCATGAATTAGTTCACGCTATCCCCGCAGGGAGTGCAGACTAGCTGCACCTATTAAGAGGATTTAGACGTTCCTCGCGGTACCCGAGTATAACACACACACTTACAACACTACACTTACGACTTTAACACTTTACACTCACACTTACATTTAGGAAGGCGATAATAGCCTCAATGTGCTTTTCGTCTTAAATTAAAAAAAAAAAGTTCACGCTATAGAAGATTATTGCTTTTTCAATATTCTTTGTTACACTTGTACATTATTGTATTAATTACGTGTATTTAATTTTTCTTATTTGTAAATTGGAATTTCCAAGATTTATGTTCACAATAGGTTTAAACTCCTAATGTTATCAGATGTTTAATTAATAATGATTATCTTTATAGTTTGTAGTATAATTGCTTTTTTTAAGATACCTAATCTGTATATTTTTAAAGCATTTAATAACGTGTGTATGTAATTTTTTTACTTTGGTAAAATGTAGTTTTAACGAATTTTTTGGTTAAAACTCAGAAACGTTTTCCTGAACAATTTTTCCTTATTACAACAACGCTGTCATCAAGCGATATTGCGTGGTAATACCACGTTTAATTATTATTATTAGTTGCTTTTTTGCTATTTTAAGGCGAAAAGCACATTGAGGCTATTATCGCCTCCCTAAATATAAGTGTGAGTGTAAAGTGTTAAAGTCGTAAGTGTAGTGTTGTAAGTGTAAGTGTGTGTTCGACTCGGGTACCTTTAGGGACGTCTAAATCCTCTCAATAGGTGCAGCTAGTCTGCACCCCCTGCGGGGTATTAATAGTGTAAATATTTTATTGAAACAAAGTTGTTCGATATAAAAAGAGTATCGATACTTTTTCATCCGATATTATTGGACTATCGATATTTTTTCCCGATATTGTATCGGTAACAAATATCGTATCGCATGCGGTATCGGAACATCCCTAGCCGAGAGGCCAACTAACTACTGGCCCTATCTAAATTGCCTCTTCACACCATGTACTTCTGACCATGTTTACACGGCCATTTTTATTTTTTCACATTTCTCTACCAGTTGTGCGTGTAACACACTTTATTTTAAATGACTTTTTTTATGATACGTGATTTTTTGGGAAAATACAAGTTAAATTACACAAATGCCTATGAGTTGTTGTTTATCTTTTTGGGAGTTCTTACGGAGGCCTCGTTGCCTCTATTACTTCGACTGCCTCCTCTAAACAAGTGTTACAAGTATACAGACATAACAAAATAAAATGAACACTACAAAGAACAAGTAACTTCTTTACACTGTACTGTATTACTAACACTTCGTTGTTTAAAAATAAAGTACTCACTTGATAACGCTGTCCGCAACAACGACCGCAACAAGAATGTAACAGGCCTGTTCTACTCCCAGCAGAATGAGTTGGACTAATAAGAGGAGACGGAGAGCCTGGTCGTTTCGGCTGCCCATTGTAAGGTACTTCTAACTCCACAAACTCTCTATCCTGTGCACAAATAGTAACAGGTTTGAAATTTCCCTTCCTGGGTATTTTTAATAAACGTACAGTATCTATTTTCAAACTAGGGCTCTCCCCCTTGTCGCTACGCGCTCTGCCCCAATCATCCCTTCCAAAACTCACTTACTTTTGGAATTAAACGTAATATATTTTAGGAACAATAAATGTATTAATATTATAAGAGAAATAAGACTATAATGTAATGCTCATCACATAGTATTCAAGGTAAAAATATTTCAGGCCACGTTATTTCGGTTTTCCACCCATAACTTGTACAATATGTTAAATATTTTACTTTACTTTTTTTGTTCTAATTTGATCAAATCGTTAAAAGTATGATAATAATTAACTGCAACATAAACACAACGACAAATTTACATGTTTTCTGTGTTACGAAACACAGAATGTTTGCAGCGCATTGCATGCGTTTAAGAATTTTTCGAATGAAATCTCATTAGATGAGGCGTGTCTTAAGCCCTCATACATCATACGTTTATTATTTCACGAGAAATATTATAATTTGTAAGCAACAGTGAGCAGTTTTATACATGTATATTTGTATTTACAAAATATAGTAAATATTTTGTAGAATTTTTCGAATGAAATCTCATTCGATGAGGCGTGTCTTAAGTCCTCATACATCATACGTTTATTAGTTCACGAGAAATATTATAATTTGTAAGCAACAGTGAGCACTTTTATACATGTATATTTGTATTTACAAAATATAGTAAATATTTTGTAGAATTTTTCGAATGAAATCTCATTCGATGAGGCGTGTCTTAAGTCCTCATACATCATACGTTTATTAGTTCACGAGAAATATTATAATTTGTAAGCAACAGTGAGCACTTTTGTTCATGTATATTTGTATTTACAA
Source organism: Callitettix versicolor (assembly GCA_022606455.1). NCBI lineage: Eukaryota > Metazoa > Arthropoda > Insecta > Hemiptera > Cercopidae > Callitettix > Callitettix versicolor. Next base: position 30,011,983 of record CM040182.1, read on the forward strand.
AATATAGTAAATATTTTGTAGAATTTTTCGAATGAAATCTCATTCGATGAGGCGTGTCTTAAGTCCTCATACATCATACGTTTATTAGTTCACGAGAAATATTATAATTTGTAAGCAACAGTGAGCACTTTTATACATGTATATTTGTATTTACAAAATATAGTAAATATTTTGTAGAATTTTTCGAATGAAATCTCATTCGATGAGGCGTGTCTTAAGTCCTCATACATCATACGTTTATTAGTTCACGAGAAATATTATAATTTGTAAGCAACAGTGAGCACTTTTATACATGTATATTTGTATTTACAAAATATAGTAAATATTTTGTAGAATTTTTCGAATGAAATCTCATTCGATGAGGCGTGTCTTAAGTCCTCATACATCATACGTTTATTAGTTCACGAGAAATATTATAATTTGTAAGCAACAGTGAGCACTTTTATACATGTATATTTGTATTTACAAAATATAGTAAATATTTTGTAGAATTTTTCGAATGAAATCTCATTCGATGAGGCGTGTCTTAAGTCCTCATACATCATACGTTTATTAGTTCACGAGAAATATTATAATTTGTAAGCAACAGTGAGCACTTTTATACATGTATATTTGTATTTACAAAATATAGTAAATATTTTGTAGAATTTTTCGAATGAAATCTCATTCGATGAGGCGTGTCTTAAGTCCTCATACATCATACGTTTATTAGTTCACGAGAAATATTATAATTTGTAAGCAACAGTGAGCACTTTTATACATGTATATTTGTATTTACAAAATATAGTAAATATTTTGTAGAATTTTTCGAATGAAATCTCATTCGATGAGGCGTGTCTTAAGTCCTCATACATCATACGTTTATTAGTTCACGAGAAATATTATAATTTGTAAGCAACAGTGAGCACTTTTATACATGTATATTTGTATTTACAAAATATAGTAAATATTTTGTAGAATTTTTCGAATGAAATCTCATTCGATGAGGCGTGTCTTAAGTCCTCATACATCATACGTTTATTAGTTCACGAGAAATATTATAATTTGTAAGCAACAGTGAGCAGTTTTGTTCATGTATATTTGTATTTACAAAATATAGTAAATATTTTGTAGAATTTTTCGAATGAAATCTCATTCGATGAGGCGTGTCTTAAGTCCTCATACATCATACGTTTATTAGTTCACGAGAAATATTATAATTTGTAAGCAACAGTGAGCACTTTTATACATGTATATTTGTATTTACAAAATATAGTAAATATTTTGTATAATTTTTCGAATGAAATCACATTCGATGAGGCGTGTCTTAAGCCCTCATACATCATACGTTTATTAGTTCACGCGAAATATTATAATTTGTAAGCAACAGTGAGCAGTTTTGTTCATGTATATTTGTATTTACAAAATATAGTAAATATTTTGTATAATTTTTCGAATGAAATCACATTCGATGAGGCGTGTCTTAAGCCCTCATACATCATACGTTTATTAGTTCACGCGAAATATTATAATTTGTAAGCAACAGTGAGCAGTTTTGTTCATGTATATTTGTATTTACAAAATATAGTAAATATTTTGTATAATTTTTCGAATGAAATCACATTCGATGAGGCGTGTCTTAAGCCCTCATACATCATACGTTTATTAGTTCACGCGAAATATTATAATTTGTAAGCAACAGTGAGCAGTTTTGTTCATGTATATTTGTATTTACAAAATATAGTAAATATTTTGTAGAATTTTTCGAATGAAATCACATTCGATGAGGCGTGTCTTAAGCCCTCATACATCATACGTTTATTAGTTCACGCGAAATATTATAATTTGTAAGCAACAGTGAGCACTTTTATTCATGTTTATTTGTATTTACGAGTGCACGAGTTCAGAGACGCAGCAGACTGACTTAACCACCTCGGATACGCCGGTTTTTATTTTCAGTAGACGATTTTTGTATTAGCTACTAATAAACTTTCCAACTTTGTGTTTCGTTTTGGAACTCTTCAAGTGAAAGTAGAACCAGTAATGCAATAAAGAATGTGTAACTGTTAACATAGGGAGTGTATACAAGTCAAACAAAAGTGTGTACAAAAATAAAAAAGTGAGCCATTTGGACCAAAAATTATTTTCCAATTGTTTCATAAATAATCGATAAAAATAATAAGTAACATGTAATAATAACACACGTATATATGTTCCAAAATAAATGAATGTACATATATACTTATAACAAACTTAAAATAACACTATAAAACTTATCACATTGTTGGAATGTTATTTGTAGCTAAAACAAAAAATAGTTAATTTTGTATTCGAATGGGATCAACTCTATACGGTTATTTTACAGTAAGTGTAAGCATATTATTTTTATATCAATATTTTTAGGAGATTAAGCGTGCGCAGTTTTAATCCGATTTGACTAGCACTTGGCTGAAAAATTGATTTTATTAATACCTTTGGATAAGTTATTTTTTTAAGGCGAAAAGCACTTTAAGGCTATTATCGCCTCCCTAATTGTAAGTGTGAGTGTAAAGTGTTAAAGTCGTAAGTGTAATGTTGTAAGTGTAAGTGTGTGTTAGGCTCGGGTACCGCGAGGGACGTCTAAATCCTCTCAATAGGTGCAGCTAGTATGCACACCTGCGAGGGGATAAGTTATTAATAACCTATAAATAATAACAGTAAAATCCATTGTACTGTTCCAAAATAGCGTTCTAAAATTTTTAAAAAATAATAACTTTTTTTATTCAGCACCATTTTGAAAAAAATGTTTCCATCATCGTAATCAGCGTTCAAATCTGCATAAATCAGCGTGTTTAACTTTTTTAAAACTTTGTTGGAAATACCACAACGAACGTGACAGATGCGGGACTAATTTTCGTGTATTTCACTTAAAATGCTGATTTTTGCTGATATTACTGAGTTTTTCTAAGTGTAAGATAAACAAATTATTATTGGAAATTCGCTTCTATCACGGCAGCGAAACAGTTGAGCGTCGCGAATATTTATCGTTTCCCGGGGAAAACATTCCTCCTTTGGAAAAGTGTAGGCTTTAAATAAACGTTTATAAATTTGAGTGACTTGCTCACAAGAAATCAATACTGCTTCGCCTGTTTCTCAATGTCGCAATCAGCTTAAGGACATTTCTGTTTGTTAAATATGCAATGCACTACAGCGACATGGCAAATGATTCCTTCATATTGTGCGCGTATATTTTAATTCTGCAGGCTAAATAAAACTTTAAATCTTGATTCGAAACAAAATTTTTACATAAACATTTTTCTTGTAATTTTTATCATCCTGCAAAAAAAATAATCCGCCTCTGTATGGAACACCCAAAACGTATAAATATGCAGTAAAAACGGGCACACATTTCTCAGAACCTCGTTACGATAAAATAATGCATCCTGGTACAGTACACATCATTTAAGTTGAAATGAGCACGATCCTGGCCTCTAGATTACATTTTGAGAGATCGTTAAATATTTTATTTATGTTTTGGTAATCTAGCGACCGCAATTTTGGTCCAATATGCTCGAAATTCGGCACGAAAATCGATTTTGGTCAAGTTCGTTACCCAGTAAAATTCGTTAAACAGTTAAAAAATAGGGCTAATGCCAAATCTTTTTTCTTAAAATTTTGTTCATCTTAAAATCAACTAACTATTTTGAAAATACTATTGTAGCTTTTCAAAATTTTGTATTAATTATTATTTTAAATTTTCGAATTACATGCAGAACGAACACTGTAATTATGAATCACATTCATTTCCACCGCCATTTCGAAAAGCTGTCTCGCTGACGGAACAGAAGTGATTTTTTTAAAAAATAACAAAACCACAATATTTCTTCATTACGTTCGTCTGCTTTTCCTAGCTTTAAACATTTTATATTTCTTTCCACGTTTCGGAATAGTTCCATTATCAAAATTATAAGTACAGCAAAAAGTTTTGATAATGGAAGTATTCCGAAACGCTTCAACAAATATAAAACGTCTGAAGTTAGGAATGGAATGTGCATGTACTTAACTAAATAACAACATTCCTAAAGGGGAAAAAGATTAAGAACATTAAAAACATAGCAATAATTTCTTTCATCGTAAGTCTTTCAAACCTTTTTTTAAATTTAATTTTGCCGTCGAAATATCCGTTAAAATATAGATGAAATTATCATTTTAAATTAAGAAATTATATTATAAAGTACTTTAAAAATTAAGAAATGGATCCTAAACGTTGTTAGATTCTTATTTTCAATAGAGTTTGGTCATTCAAAATGTTAATTTATGTAGATTTTAACGCAAATTACGATGGCGAAATCAGCTTTTAAAAAAGAACAAGAGAAAAAGGTTACATTTTTTTTAAGGATTAGAGTCATACCATTTTAAAACAGCCGAACGGATTATATTGCGCAATAAACCTGTCCAAGATATCACTAAAAGATATCACTATTTTTGTGACAAATTTAAATTAAATCGGACAAAAATTGTGAATGCTGGAGTGCTAAAAGCAAATCGCGAGCGCGCGCGAGGTCAGGATCGGAGCTGATTTAAAGATCCAAGTTTGACTCTCACAATGATGGCCGCACCAATTGAAATTCGTTAATTCCATATCCTGCAGCTCTGTAGCTGTAGAAAGTGCCCAAAACGACCACAAATAATTCTTTGAAGGATGCTGTAGGTGGAGGGGCGCATTTAAAAGCAATTTACAAATTGATTAAATTTATTTAACAATATGTAAGCTATTGTACATGTTACAGCTTTTACTGCATGTATTGTTATAGGAGCAAAATGTTATATTCGGGAGAAACTCCAAAGTTGTTATAACGTTTTATACCTAAAAGTAACTAGTTTTCACTTGTTATATTTTTTCGTTGCTTTATTTTTAATATAACATAAAAAGGAATGTAATCTTCTCATAAAAGGAACAAATTGCCATGGTAATTTCGAGGGAGGAGGGGTTGGAGGCATATTAAATAGGAGCAAATATTGAACCGGAACAGTCTCTCGTATGCCGTCTTTTTCGTAAGAAAAATGATAGGTTTAGCTTTAAAATAAATATTTAACCTTATCTTAAAGCAAATAAAGTTAATAAAACGTGTTTATGATGTAGTGGTTTTCAATTAAAATATACATTTGATTAGTTCAACAACCCTTAAGATAGGAGCTCGAAGCAATTTATCTACTTAAATGAATTATACAATTGTAACAAATACTTTAACATAAAATAGTTCATTTTTCCTTTGTAAACATTAGGTTGATAAATTCGTGTAATAAAATGTCTCAGATGTCTTGGGTTAACGTAATAAGACAATGTAATAAAGAGATTCAATTGTGCCATTTTTTAAATTAACAAGATCTGTCAAGATGACCGAATTCGATGGAGCGATCCGTTCTGGATGTTCTCTTAGTCATCGACAAATGATTACATACATAACACGGGAAGCTCGAAGTTCAAAGAATTCAGAAATGCATCGCATGTAGCGAGAGCTCTTGGATGTTGAGGAGAGAGCAATGAGACAGAACATTTGAATATAGTAATGCGTTATCTTAAAAGGAGCACACTTCAGAGAAAAATTGACGACAAAAATTTATAAGACCGACAGGAGTCGGGTAGAAGTGAACAAAGGAGGAGACCTACAACTCAAGGCCTTCTCGGATTCTACAGAGTTATAAAGTACTGGGAATGCGAGGGTATTGTGAGTGGGATGACTATAACTTTGGAAGTTTAAGTATCGTCAAATTGCTCTTTGAGGAATTTTAAGAACTTCCTAAATCCCATAATAATGACATAAAGCCTTCAAGGCAGAGGTATTCTGGTTGCTAGTGAAATAAGCGTTAAGTGTTTGTGTCAGTCTTCCGATCAATAACGCGAGGGGAGTGATTTTGGCTACACGTGTCAAGTCTGGCGGTGATCCCAACTTGGAGATAACAAGTGGAAATATATTCTTTTGATATATTTATGTCACTCGCTGAATCTGTTTGACCGATCCTGTTGGAAGAATCAAAACTAGCGAGTGATGCGTTATAAAAATCTTGGAAAACACGACCGTAACTTTACTTATACACTCCTAAATGATCCGGTTAGGATTAGAAGCTTGTCAAGTAGTCTGGAATGATGGGAGGAGTTCGAAAACATTTTCAGACTAACAGTACAGTATTCTTACGAAGTGAAAAAATCATTTAGCAAAGGAGCAGTGAAATCGAGAAGAAATTTTTTGCACGCAACGTTTAGAAGAAATGCAATCACGTAGAAGGCAGCTGTCCAGGAGTAACAGGAGGTTACGTCGTGAATCCAGTATTAGAAAAGCGTACTTCCTTATGAAGATAAGGGGAAAACTCTGGTATTTATAGGATTAAAAGGGCCTGGAGGGAGCAATATCGCAAGTCGGACAAAGGCTTGGTTTACAGAATAACGAGACAGGGGAATTTATGGCCTACCAGTACAGCCACAGAAAACGAGGAGTGGTAGCAAAACTTGAGAACAGCCAACGATAAGCAAAGTTTTTACTGTATGTAATGTACTGTTATACGTAATTCTGCATTTTCATAATGTAGTAATGGTGTACTTTCATTCCGGACTCTTGATAAAACACCCGTTTATATTTCTAAGCAGGCCAACTTACAGTCGTTTTCTCTAGACATCGCAAAAGATGGTGATGCTGCAGCTCGAAGATGTCTTCTTCCCTGTAGTTCTCGTCCATCTCGAGGCCGGATTCTTGTGCGGCTAGCCTCGCTTCGGCAGCTTTCTTTTTACTTACAAATGCCGCTCCTGACGAAGCCTTTGCAATGCGTATCCTGGCTAGTCTGGCTTTCTGTAAAAAAAAAATACATTTAGACCCGTTCAATGGACGTATAAAGAGTCTGTGGACCCTGAAGGCCGTATTGAATCTATTCTTCAAAATACTGTTCATTAGCGATAAAGAATACAGTATTCCACTTTTTGCTATGTTTTATCTCGTTTTACTTTTCCCATTTTTTTTTCCATTTTGCATATATTATAATTTCTTGCTTTCAAAGAACTTTGTTGTAGCTCGAATAGATTAAATACGGTCAACAGGTAAGTAGGCTATCATAAACAATTACATTACATCATATTTCTACAGTTATCTCATTATTAGAGAATTTCCATTGGAAATGAGCTATTAGAGCCCATAATTGTAACATCTAGATCCAGGACCTTAAAATTAGCACTGATTCTAATCTATATATCACATAAGACTTTTTATTCGTGTTTTCACTTATTTTCCCGTTTTGGTTGCAACTAAGCACAAAAATCGATATGGTGATAGCTTGGACATTTTAAAAACATGTTTTTTAGCGGGTATTTAGAAGCTAAGACCAAAATACTAACCAAATCAATACCCGGATATTTATACTAAATTAAAGCATAACTTTATATATTACATTTTTTCTGTTTTCATCATCGATAAAGCCTTTAAATTTTGAAATTAAAAATTTTCAAATTGCACTAAAACACGTTCACCTTCCATCAGGTACGTTTTTGTATTTACAGTTGGACTTAAAACGTCCATTATTAAAATTTTAACGTTAATTAAGATGGTAAAATCAAATTTTCATTAAAGTGCACAACAAAAATTAACGAATCAAGCAAGTTTTTAATTGCAGCCATTTTGAAACTGTTAAAGAGTTTTGATGCATAACGAACCCCAAAGCTACCCATTTTCCCCAAGCTATTACCAAAATCGATTTGCGTGCTATGTGTGAATCATATCGGACCAAAATTACAAACGCTAGAATAACAATACGTGTAAAAAATAACTACTGCAGAAAAAATGTTATAGAGTTCGGTTTAATAAGGTCCTAGGTCTGGGTTTTACTATGATGGCCTCTATAGCACATTTTTCAATTAAAATTCATAACAATAACAATAATAAATAATAACAATAACTTTTGCCAAAGTTCTATAACATCGTGTTAAATAGGCATCGTGTTATACATTGATAGAGCATGAAGGAAGTTGAATTATTCTGTGCGTCTGTGCGGACTGTACCTTGTGGAGGAAAAAGGGGTGTGTGTGTACAAAGCCAGCAACTGAGTATAAATCGATTGGTAAAATCTCGACTGCTCTCCGATTAGGTGTAATCCAAGTCACTTACTGTATTCACTTTTAGACTACATGAAAATACAGGGTGAGTCAGGTTAGCTTTAACTTTCAGTATGAAGTTTTGAAACATGGTTTCACGAATTAAAATTAAAATTTATAAAACAAGTTAATATTTTGTAGTCGCATAACACTTATGAATGACGCATAATATTTCTCACGTTGAATTATTTTCCAAAAAAATTCTAATTTCTCGAAATCGATTCATCAAGTTTTCCAGTCAGTGTTCAAATTCTTTATATCCAAATACCATTCACATATTCATCACGAAATCTCCATAATCATTAAAGCATATATAGTTGAAATTTGATTAGCATGTTGGTCTTAGCTTCTAAGTACCCGGTGTAAAAACGAACTTCATATTTTATCTCTATATCTCTAGATCAGAAAGACGTAGATATACGAGTTTATCTTACGATTTTGAAGTGCACAAAGAGTTTTCCAAAATTCCACCCCGAAGGGTTAAAGTTGGGTGACTATTTAATTTTTAACAGAGGGCGTTAATATTTGTTGTGGACAACTCTCTTGGATCCGAAGTGGTTGCAAAGATTTGTTTTTAAAAAATGTAAACCTAAAGGGGTTGCAGTAAGGGTGTATAAAAGTAAAACGCTTTTAATTTATCCATAAAGAAGAAGTCCTGACTGAATGACTTAGGCTAATCAACGTACAGTCAAAACTATTACAGTTGAAAATTTGAAATTTTAAGGATACCTTCATGCTGTTATATAAGCTTGCATTAAAAAGGGTTTTCCAACATTCAACCCCTTCAAGAGGTAAAAAAAGTTTCTTCTGAAAAATATTTTTTAGTCGGATTTTCTAGAACACGAATACTCTTAAAAATAAAATACATATTTCAGCATTTTCATAAATTCAACCCTTATAGGGTATGTAATATATCTCCCTACACATGTAAAAGCCAAAGTCACTCGCTCACTGATCACATCATCTCAAGTATTCTCGAAACAAGAGCTACGAAATTGAAATATTGCATCTCTCCGTGGTATAAATGTGCAATAAGGCAAGATTTTAAAAATATCGTATTTAAGTGGTTTAAAATTGCTTCTTTGTACAACATGAAAGTATCGAGTTTTTAATCTATTCTTCCGATTTTAATGCGGATACGGTTAAACGCGTTTTAATAAACTTTTTGTCATTCTTACTTGTAGCTGTGATAAGGTCTTAAGCCATCCCCAATTGTCATTGTGGTCACACAAAATGTCTGATTTAATTGTTAGGTTAAAATGCCCACTGTCCGCTTTCACTGGAACATGGCTTGACAGATTTCAAAGAACACCTTTATTTATTAAATACGATCTGTAGCAGGTCTTAAATAACCTTAAACTTCCGTATATTTATTCAAAACAAAACTGGGGTCATTCAAAATGCTTGATTCAGAACGCATAGGAAAACAGAACGAAGATTGCGTAGGACTTAACCCTTCGACTTGGTGCTTGACAGCATATAAAGTTAAGGGCTGCCTAAGAACAGTGTTCTCAGTAGCAGTGATAGCATTCACAGTCTCACCTCTATTGAAGTACAATCACTACTGCTCACTGCTCAGTACTAAGAACAGTGTTGTCAGTAGCAGTGATGGCATTCACAATCTTACTCAACTAATGGAAATGAGGGATCGGCGTTAACGGAAAGGGTCACGGAAGATTACCAGGGGAGGGAGGTTACAGTAATAACTGCAAGTCTTGAGCGATAAAGTTTATGATAATAAGTGTAGGTTTCAAACCCTACACCGTGAGGTGAGCAGCAGACTGGAACTTAGCCACATCGATCACCGAGCCTTTTAAACAATGTGAAGTGGTGCTGCTGCACTGTGGTCGGCTAAATGGCGACATAAAGTGAGAATAATGTTTATAAGCATGTTTATGTCTGTTACCGTACAGTATTTATCGTACAACTAAGGACGGATTAAGGAGGGGCGATCGTCCCTCCCGAGACAAAAGAAATAAAATAAAAAATATAAACAATCCTATTTTAAGTCCGTAATGCGCATCTTCACATAGAAAATTTTCTTGATATAGTCGCCTAGCTTCCAAGCTACTTGTGCGAGCCATTTTGTGCACATCAGCCATTTCCGAATTAGTAAAGTTGTTAGCTGCCATGAGAACATAAATAAAAATTTTCAAAAAAATTAACACAAATACTTAGTGGACAAATAGGCGAATGATCCGCTAAGCCATAGATTAAATGTTTCTAATTTTTTAATCTATGGCTTTGAATCGCTTTAGTACAAAATTACAACAGTTAAAACATTAATTTATTTCTGAATGTAAATAACATCAGGTGTTATTATTTTGGCACATAATCAGCTGTTTTAAGACTAGCAAAATATCTCTTCGTAGTAAATCTACAATAATGTTTTAATATTAGAATAAAAAAATATTATATTTGATAACACTGTTCCGTTATTCCGACTAATTTGAAACAAACACTGTTAAATTTGTAGCAAAAGTAAGTTGTTTTCGAAATTTTTTCAAACATCTTCTACTTTACGTTATCTTAATTTACAAATTTTAGACGACTGCCATTTTGTAAATAAATGAGACAATTTTTCAACTTTTATCATACGTATTATTTCTCAAGTCAACATCTCTTTTTCTCAGCATTTACTATTTGTACAGGCATAAATAAAATCTTTAGAAAGATTTTTTTTTAAACGGATTCTGACATTGCAAAACGATTTTGCGCTTCAACTTACTGTTTGTGGAAAATGTTTGTGGAAATACAAGAGACATTTTTAACTCTCACAGGCAAAACGGCATCATGGATGCGCATGCGCGGCATCACAAATCTGACAATATTTTGTATATTTTACGAAGCTAACTTATTAATCACGAATAGACAATCCCATTACAAATGCAATCTTTTTGCATAATATACTTAGAACAATTTCAATATTTACTTAAAAATAATTAAACTTATAGGTTATGTGCCCTACTGACAGTCCCATAACTGTCAGTTTTTTATAGTCATAACTAAACTCGATGAAATCACAATTAATGCTCAGTTGACTGACATCGGGAAAACTGAAGTAATACCACGGATAACTTAACACCAAGCATGCCTTTTCAATTGACTAGAGGACCTATTGCGTTTGCTATCACTATAAAAACAGGTCGCAGGGACAAACACTCCAAAGAGCAGGAATGTATTTACCAAATGCCGCCTTTACTCACGGACAATTGCAGTAACCTTTTTAAGGGTAATTAAATCAACTAACAGGTTTGTATCCATTAAAGAAAATTAAATACAAAAAGTACAAGAAGATTACATTCTTACATCAAATATCGTTTACAATGAGTTATTGTAATAAACTGTAAAAATTTCTATTAAAAAAACAATTATCTGTATTGCAATGTATATACTACAATGACTCATAAATTTGTGATTATTATTTCAAACCGATAGCTTTTTGATTTATTATTTAAACGTGTTTTCCCTTCCTTCCAACCACGTCCTCATCCCAACGACTACTCTTATTCAAAAGGCTGTGTTTACTTAAAACTTTCATAGTGCGAATATTCGAAATTTCCGAACTTTTCGCCTGCGAATCTAGTTTACAATTTTCCCTTCAACCGATAATCGCTTCTGATTGGATCGCAGTGTTTCCGTATCTCGGGTCTAGTATACGCTAGGTTATCATATGTAGGTTCAGGCATTACTGCCAGCGCACCACGTCGCGTCTCCTGCAATTAATTCTCCAAGAAATCACTAAAATCGATTTTTATGCTAAATTAAAACAATTCGGGCCAACATACACACACACACACACACACACACACACACACACACACACACACACACACACACACAAACACAAACACACACAAATATAAAGCAAATACAAAATTTCAACATCCTTTCAGATCGTTGCTCAGATCGACGCTCCTTTCTGGGTCAGGGTTTTACCATGACAGTTCAAACAGAAAACTTCCTTAGTTAAACTTTCATAATTTTTGTACTATTTTATTTATATTTCAAGAACTTCGTTGACCTAGAAAATTTGTTCAAACATTTCAAGATAGCGGTCATTGCAAATTCTTAAAAAAACATAACTTTTTACGTTATACTGTTTTGGAAATCCAATATCACCATTGTACGAGAGTTGATCAAATATAAACGAGAATGACTTTCTAAAAACTTTTCCGTTGGACATTGAACTCTAAAGGGTGGGGTTTCAGGTAGCCTGGGAGGTTTGGGACGGGCGTAGACGGGCAACATTTCCGTTCGGACCCTTCAGTATAAAACTATACAATGAGTGAGAGTGAAGTGCACGTTTCCGTAGAGCAGAGAATTATTATTAAGTTTTTGGCCAAGGAGGGGGGTCAATCCGACTGAAATCTTTCGTAGATTGACGGCTCAATACGGGGACAGGACCCTGTCAAGAGCTCGCGTTTTTGCTTGGCACAAGGAATTCGCCGAAGGACGGGAAGCAGTAGAAAAACCTCAGCCATGATCGTCGCCCGACCACTTCCGTCACGGAGGAAAACATTGATGCTGTTCAGAAGCTCCTGGACGAAGACAGACGTATATCGCTGCGATTTATTGCAGATGAACTCCAGTTGAGCTATGGTAGCGTTCAAAAAATCGTTACATCAAACCTGGAACTCAGCAAAGTATCTGCAAGGTGGGTTCCACGAATTTTGACCGACGTTCACAAACGGAATCGTTTGGAGATTTGCCAGCGACTATTGACCCAATTTGAACGAGATGGTGAGGCATTATTAAACCGGATTGTCACCTGTGACGAAACATGGGTTCACCATTACACTCCCGAGTCGAAACAGGCAAGTATGGAGTGGCGGAAGAGGGGAGAGAGGGCGCCTCTGAAGGCCAAATCACGATCGTCGGCCGGGAAGGTAATGGCCACTGTATTTTTCGACAATCAAGGCGCCTTTCACGTCGATTTCCTCCATCAACGACGCATAATAAATGCACAATATTATTGCGATGTTTTAGAGGCCGCAAAAGAGTCTTTTCGTAGGAAAAGGAAATCTAAACCGGCGAGAAACGTCATTCTTCTTCACGATAATGCCCGACCACATTCGGCGAACGCTACGAGGCTTTAACTCGATCAAATTGGCTGGGAACCAATGGAACATCCCCCATACAGTCCAGACTTATCACCCTGCGACTATCACCTGTTTGGGCCACTCAAAGAGGCGCTTGGAGGCCAGCGTTTCGAAGACGATTCTGCGGTGGAGACCTTCGTGCTCCAATGGCTCAATGAACGCCCGAGAACTTTTTACGAAGATGGAATTAAAAAACTTCCAATCCGGTGGGAAAAATGTGTTACTCGTGCGGGAGACTATGTAGAAAAATAAGTTGTATCAAGAATAATTTGTAAGTAAGCAATAAATTTTTTAAAAAATCAGTCTCGTTTATATTTGATCAACCCTCGTATTCAGGTCTAAAATATGCCTATTTTTTTAATTTTACGGAAAATTAGAAAATAGATCTGACTGCCGGTAGAGTTCATTTTCAATGTAATTCAAACATTTAAAATGTTAACTGACCGAGCGAAGCGAGCCTCTGTTTCAACTCGACCGTTCGACAATTGGTGTATGCATTTGTTTGTTACGCAGTTTTGGCTACGTCAGTTTTGTTACGCACTGACTGATTGCTTTGAAATTTGGTACGGTGGTACTTTTTATAAAATCTGTGTTCGACGTATTTGTAAGATGTGTTTCCCATTTACTTCCGTTTCAAGATGGCGGCCTCTGATTTACAATAACGAGTGTACGTAGTTTTAGCCAAACGCATTGACCGATTGTTTTAAAATTTGATATGAAGGTATTTTGTGTAAAGCCCAAATGACGTATATGTAAGATTTTTTCCCATTCATTTCCGTTTCAAGATGACGGCCTCTGATTTATAATGACGAGTGTATGCAGTTTTAGCCAAACGCATTGACCGATTGTTTTAAAATTTGATATGAAGGTATTTTGTGTAAGATTTTTTTCCCATTCATTTCCGTTTCAAGATGGCGGCCTTTGATTTACAATAACGAGTGTACTAGAATTTGTAAAAGTGCTACAATAGGCACTTTTCAGATCTCTTTGAAAAGTGAATTAAGACTAGCAAAATATCTCTTCGTAGTAAATCTACAATAATGTTTTAATATTAGAATAAAAAAATATTATATTTAATAACACTGTTCCGTTATTCCGACTAATTTGAAACAAACACTGTTAAATTTGTAGCAAAAGTAAGTTGTTTTCGAAATTTTTTCAAACATCTTCTACTTTACTTTATCTTAATTAAAATTGCCTAATGAAACATACAACGAACATACAAACGAACATACAATTCGTGAATGTAAATACATTCATACATTGTTTACAAATGTAACAAACATTTTAGCCAAACGCATTGACCGATTGTTTTAAAATTTGATATGAAGGTATTTTGTGTAAAGCCCAAATGACGTATATGTAAGATTTTTTTCCCATTCATTTCCGTTTCAAGATGGCGGTCTCTGATTTATAATGACGAGTGTATGCAGTTTTAGCCGAACGCATTGACCGATTGTTTTAAAATTTGATATAAAGATACTTTGTGTAAAGCCCAAATGACGTATATGTAAGATTTTTTTCCCATTAATTTCCGTTTCAAGATGGCGGCCTCTGATTTATAATGACGAGTGTATGCAGTTTTAACCAAACGCATTGACCGATTGTTTTAAAATTTGATATAAAGATACTTTGTGTAAAGCCCAAATGACGTATGTATAAGATTTTTTGCCATTAATTTCCGTTTCAAGATGGCGGTCTCTGATTTATAATGACGAGTGTATGCAGTTTTAGCCAAACGCATTGACCGATTGTTTTAAAATTTGATATAAAGATACTTTGTGTAAAGCCCAAATGACGTATATGTAAGATTTTTTTCCCATTCATTTCCGTTTCAAGATGGCGGCCTCTGATTTATAATGACGAGTGTATGCAGTTTTAACCAAACGCATTGACCGATTGTTTTAAAATTTGATATAAAGATACTTTGTGTAAAGCCCAAATGACGTATGTATAAGATTTTTTCCCATTAATTTCCGTTTCAAGATGGCGGCCTCTGATTTATAATGACGAGTGTATGCAGTTTTAGCCAAACGCATTGACCGATTGTTTTAAAATTTGATATAAAGATACTTTGTGTAAAGCCCAAATGATGTATATGTAAAATTTTTTCCCATTTACTTCCGTTTCAAGATGGCGGCCTCTGATTTATAATGACGAGTGTATGCAGTTTTAACCAAACGCATTGACCAATTGTTTTAAAATTTGATATAAAGATACTTTGTGTAAAGCCCAAATGACGTATATGTAAGATTTTTTCCCATTTACTTCCGTTTCAAGATGGCGGCCTCTGATTTACAATAACGAGTGTATGCAGTTTTAGCCAAACGCATTGACCGATTGTTTTAAAATTTGATATGAAGGTATTTTGTGTAAAGCCCAAATGACGTATATGTAAGATTTTTCCTATTCATTTCCGTTTCAAGATGGCGGCCTCTGATTTTTAATGACGAGTGTATGCAGTTTTAATCAAACGCATTGACCGATTGTTTTAAAATTTGATATAAAGATACTTTGTGTAAAGCCCAAATGACGTATGTATACGATTTTTTCCCATTTACTTCCGTTTCAAGATGGCGGCCTCTGATTTACAATGACGAGTGTACGCAGTTTTAACCAAACGCATTGACCGATTGTTTTAAAATTTGATATGAAGGTACTTTGTGTAAAGCCCAAATGACGTATGCGTAAGATTTTTTCTAATTTACTTCCGCAGCTGTGTGCGTTTTTTTTTTTTAATTTGGTACAAAGCTATCTTGTATACAGCTCAAATGTCGTATGCATAACATTTTTCCTATTTCCTTCCTTTTCAAAATGGCATCCTCTGATTTAATGACGAGTATAAGCAGTTTTAATGAAAGAAAATGGCTGATTGTAAGAAAATGGCTGATTGTATTGAAATTTAGTATGAAGGAGCCTTGTATAAAATCCGAAAGATGTATGTCTAAAACTTTTTCCAATTCACTTCCGTTCCAAGATGGCGGCCTCTGATTTAACGATGTCGAGTGTACGCAATTGTAATCAAACGTATTGGCCGATTGTTTAGAAATTCGGTACAAAAGTACCTTGTATAAAGACCGATAGATGTATGTGTAAGATTTTTTCCCAATCACTTTTGTTTTAAGATGGCGGGTTCTGATTCAACGAAGATAGGGTAGTTCCTGGTTATTTACTGGCTATTTACTGGTTATTCCTGGTAGTATAATGTAACACTGGCTGAACGGCAAATCTACCATAATTTTGACCGCTTCATGGAGAAAGAGCATAAAATTTCCAATAAAGTTGTTCCAGAAAAATTTTTCGTTAAGTATTAGTGTACGGTTACCGGTTAAATTGGCGGGAAATGTTACGAGCGCTGTCGTGGAGCGCTGTCGTGAAGCGCTGTTTGTATTAATTAATAACATACGGCCAGGTCTAGTGTTTTTTTAACTGTTTGTGCAGATTTCATCGTTAACTTTGTGAAACAGATTTTCAAAAACGTGTAACATTAAACAAATTATTGTGGTATTATTTCGTCAAAATTCACTTCCATCACGTCAGAAAAACAAATAGTGCAACGACTATAATTAACTTGATATCGACACAGAAAGTAAAAACTAAACTCGAAGAATGACCACAAACAGAATCGAGTAACTTCTCATCTCCATTGCGTGTCCAAAGCTCATTGTCGGAAATACTGAACGAGATCATATAGACAACTAACTATGGAATCTTGCAAGGATCTATTTTAGTTTTAGCTTTGTTTATACTTCATATAAATAGCAAACACTTTCGTGTACTCACCAGTTGAATTTAGTTTCACATGTTATAACTAAAACGACAATTTAAAAGGCATAACAATATCGAAAAAAATTCTGTATATGAAACAAATTTATCCAATTCCTAAAAAAAATCTGCTTACCAATGTTTTTATACAAATCTAGTAAAGTGCTTCAAATTTTGATACACACTACATTTTGGTAAACAAAATCGTTTCTTTGAAACAATCATGTCTGTGTATTACAAAATTTGTCTTTTGTTAG
The DNA here is from genome assembly GCA_022606455.1 of Callitettix versicolor. NCBI lineage: Eukaryota > Metazoa > Arthropoda > Insecta > Hemiptera > Cercopidae > Callitettix > Callitettix versicolor. The sequence continues at coordinate 30,029,202 of CM040182.1, forward strand.
TATAATATAAGAAAAATGTAACTGTTGAAGACAAAAAGTATTCAAGGGTAAAATCTTAAGGGTACATTTTTACTAATCTGGAGTGGGGTATCCCTTAAAACCAAACCAAACACACACACACACACACACACACACACACACACACACACACACACACACACACACACACACACATATATATATATATATATATATATATATATATATATATATATATACGTCTGTGTATGTGTGCGCGCGCGCGTATGTGTTCGTGTGTGTTTTTTTGCGATAGCAAAAATAGGTAAGATTCTTTTAAGACTACCTAGGGTAGGGTACCATCACTCCCCAAAGTGTGGGACTCGAGTTAAGCTCAAGATATTGCTACCACTAATAGACCACCAAAAGCACTTCTCTTCTACAAACCACCCCACGAAACCACCGCCAGGCATCACTTCACTAGGAGGTGGACTGGCTGTCCGTCTATCCGTCTACGGGTTGGGTCTCCTTTCTTGATATTCAACCCTCAGCCTCTGCATGACCACTGCGGCGAATCCTGCAATGGTCCTCAAGTTGATCTCTGAAGGTATCATTGTCGCAACCAGATTTTCCTGTGTAATGCTGCCTCGCAGATATGTTTGCAATTTCCTCATGTCCTCGTCGAATCTCTGGTAGCATAAAACGACATGCTCCGCATCTTCCTCCCCTGGTAGAAGACAGAGGGGACAAGCTGAGTCTGTTTCCAGCCATAACGGAACAGGTAAGCTCGGAAGCAACCATACCCAGTTAGAACCTGTGTGAGGTAAAAGTCCTCTCCATACTCCCTGTTGCGGCAATCCTGGTGTTGCTTATGCGTTGGTGTGTTCATTGTCCGTCTGCTGATTCGTCCCACAATCGCTGTCAGGTACTCAGGATCCGATCTCGCTCCTCTTTAATTGCCACTGCATACCTATACCGCTGATCAGCAGCTCGCTCGCGTAGGTAGAGCCTCGCACTTTCATCGGTTATCAGCTCCATTGGGTTCGCCCGCCACTACGCATAAAACGTCATAGGAAACTGTTCGATAACCACTTACGACACGCAGCAACGTACGGCAGTGCACGCACTAACCTTGAGTGCATAGCTCGCGGCCGCCATAGCCTGGCTCCAAATCGGCGCTCCGCAAAGGAGCACTGAACTCACTACCCCGGCCAAGAATCGGCGGTATGCTTGTCTTGGGTCTCCTAGATTCGGCATGAGTCTAATTAATATTTAGTTTATATTTAGACATTCAGACAATCGACAAAGAATGTTTTTGACCATATTACTGGAAATACTCTCTCTGTATTATAAATACTAATATGTGTTTGCCAGTAAGTTTAACACATACCTTCTGACATTTTCTGGTGTAAGTAATTTTAGTGTGTGTGTGTGTGTTTGTTATTTTAAGGCGAAAAGCACATTGAGGCTATTACTGCCGCCCTAAATGTAAGTGTAAAAGTAAAGTGTTACAGTCGCAAGTGTACGTGTGTGTTAGACTCGGGTACCGCGAAGGACGTCTAAATCCTCTCAATAAGTGCAGCTAGTATGCACCCCCTGCGGAGTAATTTCAGTGTTAAGTAAATCATATATCAGATATGGTTGTTATAACTTTCTTATTATAAGTATAACCAGAGTTTTGTGATAGTAATGTGCTTCTTGTTTTATTGGTTGCATAAATTAAAGACGTCATCCAATTAAATTTTATGGATTTTGATAAACAGTTATTCCAAAATCAAACAACGTAAATATATATTTTAAAGATATGTTTACATTTTTCTGACTTTCATCTTTATAACTTAAATATTATTTTAAACATCACTTTCCCACTCATTCAATACTGAACATACAAAGTAAAGTTGCATTTTTTAGATTATAGTATGTTCCAGCTTGAAAGCCCTCCCCCACTTAACGTTTTCACTAACAATTCACTTTCAACATAAAGACAAAATACAATTGCATTTTTTAATTAGAATACACAAAAATGTCTACAGATTAATGTTATGTTCAAGTGAGAATACGTAAGTGCATCTTCTACTCAATATTTGCATTGTACTAACAATCATATTCAACTCAAACAAAGTAAATCAAACAACAGTAGCATTTTTTAATTTGCATATATAAAAAATATCCACAGAGTACAACTTTGTTCAAGTGTTATTCGACGTCTGCATTGTACTTAACGATCTACCTTCAACACGCACAACATATGGCAAACTTCAGTTATATTTTTCAATTTGCACCCAACAAAAGTTCACCTTAAAAAAACTGTCTTCAAGTGTAAACACTTAAGTGCTATTCGACGTCTGCATTGTACTTAACGATCTACCTTCAACATGCACAACATATGGCAAACTTCAGTTATATTTTTCAATTTGCACCCAACAAAAGTCCACCTTAAAAAAACTATCTTCAAGTGTAAACACTTAAGTGCTATTCGACGTTTGCACTGTATTTAACGATCTTTTTTTTAAGGCGAAAAGCACATTGAGGCTATTATCGCCTCACTAAATGTAAGTGTAAGTGTAAAGCGTTAAAGTAGCAAGTGTACTGTTGTAAGTGTAAATGTGTGTTAGACTCGGGTACTGCGAGGGATGTCTAAATCCTCTCAATATGTGCAGCTATTCTGCACTCCCCTGCGGGGTCTTAACGATCTACCTTCAACACGTACAGCACATGGCAAACTTCAGTTACATTTTTTAATTTGCATGCAACAAAAGTCCCCTTTAAAAAACTATGTTCCAGTGTAAACACTTAGTGTCTGTTGATCCTGTCGGCAACAGGGTAGTGACAGTATTATGGAATCAATTCTCCGTAATACTAATGTTAATTAATAGTAATGTTATACTAATATTAATACTAACATAATACTAATGTTAAATAACAATTCAAGTATACTGCTATTTGTTAAGATAAAATGTTGTGTAATATGTTATTTTAAAGGTCGTTTATAGATTTTTGTGTGCTTTATTTTATAGATATATAAATATTTAGCTTTATATTTTTTTTTTTTGCTTATATATCTCTAAAAGTTAATTAACATTAGTGTTATAGGTAATAGATTCAACATGCCCGACAGCGTCCACAGACTATTAAGTGGCTACTATTCAAAGGTTACATTGCACTTAACAATCAACCTTCAACTCGTAGGCGCTACAAAACAAGGCAAACTACGAGTACAATTGCATTTTTTAATTTGCACGCACGATAATATCGATCGGGTAAAACTATATTTAAGTGTGGACACTTGAGTGCTGCTATTTAACGCCAACATTGTACTCAATTCATTTTCAACACCTGCAACATAAGGCAAAATAAAGTTGCAGTTTTTTTAAATTTTCATCCATTAAAATGTCCACCGGGTAAAGCCATGTTCAAGTATGAACACTTACACATTTATACACTTTACTTATGATCAAATAATTAAATATATTGCATAAAATTAACGATAATTATGATTATGACAAGAATAAAAACATTCATGAAGTTTGTAATCGTACAAACGAGGAAGAAACTAAGGTAAAATTGAAACCAGAAGAGGCCATTATATTGTCCTAGGCAATTCTGTTGCAAGCTTAATGAGGGAGTTGTTATACTCGCAACTAATTCCATAACATGAATACGATGTGTGTGTATGTATATACACGCACGCACGCACGCACGCACGCACACGCACACACGCAGACACAGACACACACGCGCGCGCGCGTTTAGATTTTCCTTCCTTTGCTAAAACATGAAGATTTTGTAGGCTCGATATTCGTGAGCACGCCATATACAGTTGCCTACGGGAAAAACTTTTAGTATAGATAGACTAATTGCCTTGTATACATATATATACAAAGGTAGGTAAATACTTTAAAGAAAATTGAAATCTTCCTCTATTTTACCTTTTTCTGTATAGAATTATTTCTTCTTAGAATAATTATAAAGAATAAAGAATTATGCTTTATAGAAATTATTTTGAAAAAAAACCACTCTCAATACAGTTTTTTACCATTTATTCACGAAATCTAAACTTTTATTGGCAAAATTCCATTGTACAAATTAAGTTACTGGCAATGCCATCCTGAACCATTGAAATGAGCACCGATCCTGAACTCAGGATCACTCTTAGAAGGATCGTTAAATCGTTATAATATATATATATATATATATATATATATATATATATATATATATATATATATATAAACCAGCACATTTCGTTTAACAGTTTCAAAATGGCGGTCATTTCAAATCTTTAAATATTCGTAACTTCTTTACCTTCATTTTTTCAAAACCAAATTTCACCATCGTAAACAGCGTAAAAAATGTATATTTTATCATTTTGAATTTTCAAAATCCGTTGGGATTGAGGAAAGGTACAAATTAACAATGAGCACAGTTCAAATAATTGGAAAAGTTTTGTTTAGCTTTTCCCACTACTCCAGAAAAACATATTACGTAACTCTAAATCTGAGGTAATTTTCCTAAATTTTTAACCAATAAGCGAATCCCAATCAGATTGGAGGAACACAAACACGGTATTAAAAGGCAAAAAAATACCTCCGCTCTCAACCATCATCAAAAGAAACCGATCATTATAGATTTTGAAATAGACAGACAGATAGTTAATTTGGAAAATTATAATGTCATAATATTTATATAGGCAATTAAAATAAAAGAACAAGCTGAATTTAATGCCAGTCCAGTCAGTCGGTCTCCTCATTCCCCTCAACTCCCTTATGCCCTGGAACCTAGTGAAGAGTTACCCGGTAATCCAGAGACAGAGCGTTGAGGTTCTCTCGACACTCCTAGACCAGCTTGAACTAAATTGTAGGACCCGCAATTACTTTTATTGCTGCCTGACTATCGGTATGAATATGAGCCTTCTCGAAGGCCCGTTTCTAGTTCTCCCGAATACAGTCATTAAAGGCCTTCACTTCAGCCTGAAATAATGTTGTATGCTGTCCCAGGGTAATAACTTTCTTTAACCCCGGTCTCAGGCCCTACACCCCAGCACCTGTCTTTGTCTTGGAGCCATCTATACAGCAGAAAACTTTAGTGCTTTGTCAATAAGAAATTAGTCAAGGGCTAATACTTTTGTGTTTGAATGATTTGTAACCACTGGCAGTGTGTTTTTAAAATCGTCGAGAACTTCAGTAGTGTCTACACAGATATACTCTAAATTTTCAAATACATATAAAACCAATAGTGTAAACTCATGTAAGATTAATAACAAATAAAGTAACTACCGAAAAAATTTTAAAAGCTCTAATTACCTGAGGATTGTAATTAAAGACCCCAAGCACTAAAGTCATTGAACAAATACTTATAATTAAAGACGTTGCAAATATCATATCAAATAATTTATACATTCTGAGAAAATTGGCATTTATTAAGTTAGAAGTTATACAGGTAACAGCATAAATGTCATTTCCAGTACTAATTAATTGCAGAAGTTTCAAGCAATCAGAAGGTGTAATGTTTGAAGTACTGTTTTTGTTGTGTTTCACTAAATGGATAAACTTCTAATTATCATCAGATGCCAATTTGCAAATTTTGTTTATTGTGTTAATTATTGATCTAATAGAAGTAAGTAAGCTCCTCAGACAAATGTATATTTTAATAATGCATTTTATGTCTAAAACTGCGACAAAAAAAGGGAATTGTGTAAATTATTTTCTTCTTAGACACTTTAATTTATAATTTAGCGCAGAAAACGGTGCAATTGAATTAATAAATATGTTTATTTTGTAACACTGTAAAAGTTACAATATGAATATGTTAATACATGTTCCTTTACTGATGTAAAAATGTGAATTACATTGAAAACCGGTGTACATTCCATTGACACAATTGTTTCTAGAAGAAATGTTGTTCCCTAGAAGAAGGAACAACTGTGTCGAAAGTACATACACAGGTTTTCAAAGTCTCGTGTATACAGAGTGTTTCATGGAAATCCTGTCAAACTTCTAAAATGGAACATAGGTCAATGGAAAAAATGTTATATAAAGGTAGGTTCTGAACCCATCCGCTTCCTATTTACAACTAAAAATTGGATTTTTTTTTCAGCTTTATATGTATTTAATACATTTTAGGCCTCTTGAACAAAGATAAGTGAAGGAATTTTGTTAAAACAAATTTTCTGAAATTTGTCAGGTCCCCGTGAAACAGCATATATATATATATATATATATATATATATATATATATCATTTTTTGGAACGGCGATGATAACCCAATCGGTTTTTCGCCGGGAAATATATATATATATATATATATATATATATATATATATATATATATATCAATAATATTAGTATTAACTATTTACAAAACTCATATCATATTATACGGGTAAATCATAAAAAATATAATCGTATTTTTCATTACAAACTTTTTTATCCTCTTTTTACACCTTTAGGGGTTGAATTCGGAAAAATGTTTAAAATGCACGTTTCATTTTTTGTGCTTTAGAGTATTTATGTTTAGTTCCAAAAAAATTGGAATTATTTTATCCCAAACGCAAATTTTTACTCCTTTTACTCTTTTAGGGGTTAAATTATGAAAAATACCGAAATACGTGTAAGTTTTAAGAAAATCTAATACAAAAGTATTTTTCTCCAACGTAAACATTTATACTTCTTTTTACATTTTTATTCTTTTAGGGAATGAATTTGAAAAAATGTTGAAATACGTGTTTCAAAATTTGAGTTTAGAATATTTAAGTTTAGTTTTAAGAAAATCCGATAAAAAATATTTTCCCCAATGCAAACATTAATAACTCTTTCTTCATTTTTGTTCTTTTAAGGGATGAATTAGAAAAAATATTGATTACATGTTTCATAATACGAGTTTTACAAATTTTTTGTTTATTTTTAAGAAAATCTGATAAAAAATATTTTTTCCAACGCAAGCATTTATAGTCTACCTCTTTTACATTTTTATTCTTTTAGGGGATGAATTCGGAAAAACGCTGAAATACGTGTTTAATTATTTGTATTTATGGGTTTATCTACAATATACACTATCCAAAAAATAATGTTTCCAATGCAAAATGTTATACCTCCTGTTTACATTCTCTACCACATTTAATCTCATTAGGGCATGTATTTTGAAAAAGTATTTCATTACTTGTGTTTTAAATTAGGTTAAGTTTCAAGAAGGAACGGCCAAAAACATATTTTTTCCAAAAAAACTGTTGTACCCCATTTTTATCCTTTTGAGAATTGAATATTGGAAAATCGTTTGGAAGTGGACCCCTGCATGGTGGTACTAAAGTACCCTGAAAATTGCAAGTCTCTAGCTGTTATATTTTGGCTGTACGTTGATTATGAATCAGTCAGTCAGTCAGAACATTGCTTTTTGTATGTATAAGGAAAAGTAAGTCACTATAAGGTTTTTTCCGTAACGTCTAACTTCATGCCAGTTAGACTAATGAGGACGAGGGATCAACGATAACAAGCAACGGGAATAACTGCAGCTAGAACCGTAAAGTGCGCAGTTCAGAGAAGCAGCAGACGACCGGTGATTTAGTCATATCGATCACCGAGACCCTCGTTACTGTAAAAATCAAAATACAAGTACTTAATAGTACTGCATTTTATTTATAAAGCACTCAAATTTACTTTTTAATTATGCAATACTATTTTACAAAAACAAGAAACAAGGCGTGCTTGAAAAACCGCAGCACGTGCTTTGAAAGCATAAAATGGCACGTGCTTGACCATTTTATTGTTCCGTAAAGCGGCACAATAAGCAGTTACAGTTTATGCCCCACATTAAACGGGGCACGAAACCACACCTGCCCCGCAAGCCTACTCTGGAAACTAGACGAGGACAAATGTCGGATAAAGTTGGCTGGGCAATGGCGCTCATTCGTGTAATTCGTCAAACTGTATGGTACTGACCAGGCAGTGTTGCAAGTCCCTTCATTCTTTGCATGCACATGCCGAAAATATAATATATAAGTGCAAATTTAGTAAACAAAAAATGGCATTGTATGAATTAATCCTCGAAAATTAAATTTTATCTACAGAAAGTTTAGCTCATTGGAAGAGCTATAGCTTCCTTAGCCCCCTATAGATCCGTTAATGTGATGTGTACATAAGTATGACCAAATATTATTTTGATTGTTGCTGTGTATATATAAATTGTTATATATTATATACATTATATAATATATATTATAATATAATATATTATATTATAATTGTTGCTGTGGAGTAAGCCCGTGCGACCTTTGACAGAATGGGAAAAAGAAACGAATAATACGATACAACAATATACAGCAAGAAGTTGAACAGTGTTATAGCCTCTCAAATAATACCATTGGCTGGTATTTAATTCTTTAATATACTAAGTTATAATTCAATACTTATATTTATATAATCCTAAGTAAAACCGTTGCAAAACCATGTAGGCCTACTATTTCTTGTCATATAAACTTCAGTTAAAATACACGTTAAATATATATATATATATATATATATATATATATATATATATATATATATATATATATATTTGTATAACCTGTTAATAATGCAATGTCGTGTATTTAGGCTATTTAATACAATAGGTCTTACCTCTATTCTACTTTAGTGTTTGAAACTTGAATCTATAAAATTAATGATTAAATTCTAACATTGTACCTTATTGAAATATTTACAAATGAAGCCCACTATAACCGGACTTTACATTACATACCTAAATTAGGCTGCAGTAGTTACTGTTTACTAAAAGCAGAGTATTTTACTTAATAAGATTATTAAGTACTCCTACAGTCCGGAATGTAACGACGTACGAGTCGCGCGTGTCGCTTGGCCAAGCCGAATTTCATTGTAAATATTTTAATCGTGTAATTGTGCTCAGTGTTTGTGATGTATGTTTTTAATGTTTTGTTTGACTTTGTTACAACCTCTATAGAGGGATTTAACATTATTTTGTATCACGGCCTGAAGATGAAACGATAGAGTTTCGAAAGCGCTGTAGCCTTTACGAGGGGAGTGGACTGACCACTGACGGGAAGAATAGGTCATAATCCTAATTACTTAAATATTGCTTTCGACAATTGGTTTTTTTAGCAATCAGCTGTTTTGGTACACACACAATTGCCTGCATTGTGCTGCACTCTGACGGGGACTCTTTATAGTACTCCTGGAATTGTGTTTACAGATCTTTTATCGGTTTTAAATCGACTTTATTTTAGTGTAAAGCCTTAAAATGAAAGAGTATGAGGTGTGAGAGTTCCCTGGTGTTCTGACGAATCTGTAGGTACCCCATATATGTAGTTTCAATAACATAGGTCCTATTTTTGGTACAAAATCGTTCGGAATGCTTTGTGTAATAATAGGCTATATGAAAGATGTTTTCCATTGCCGGGAAAACAAAAGATGATTACTTTTATTGGTATAAAATTGCAGTTTAAGGCCGGACGAATAAATCCTCTTTTCTTTTTTCTATGTTTTAATTTTCTGCACTTCTACTGATAAATTGTAAATAATTTTTGTTTTATTTTTTGCCGTATTTTGGACTACTCACTATCTCAAACATGTCATTACATCGAGGTAGTGATATTGTTTCTATGTGTATTACAATTTTATAAATAGGTATTTTTTTTTATTTGTTTTGTAATTTTATCAGTTATGTAATTTGTTTAAGAATATAGTTTTAGTTTATAATTCTTTTTATTTCCGTGGATTAATTTAAAATTCGAAACAAATAAGTTTTCATTTCACACGCACGCGCACGTACGCGTGCACGCACGCAATCCTTCAAAATTTGATCTACAAGCCAGAATCGGCACTTACTTCAAGGTCTGGTATTTGTTGTAACTAACGTGGGCTGCTTTGCCTATAAAATGCGGTTTAATAATTGCGTGAATTTGTATTCAAGTTTTATATTTTCAGCTGATTTACTAGTTTATTCTTTGTTTTGGTAATAAAAGTCAAATTGCAATATTTTTATTCTTTTTATAGGAACCTCTAAACAGAGCTTGTGTACAGCTTGTGAGGCTATATTAAGAACAAGTTTCATTAAAACTGACGCCAGTGTTCTAGGCTGTGTTCTTTCACGTTGATCAGTTCAATCAAAATCTGTTTTTACCTTCACCGATGCGTAATTTTGCGTATAAAAACCTATTTAAATTGTTCAAAATCGCACTAACTCTATCGCTTTCAATTATTTCGAAAAAGTACAACTATAAACACTTTGAATTCGGCTACGTTTTTTAAACCGTTTAGTCAGATTTTAAGCAAATTTTAATCAAGAAGATCCATAACTTTAATCAGTGTTGCAAACTTGACACAAAATTAATTTAATTAGGGTAAATCTCGAAAATAATCCAGCAAACAGATGTATCACTGAAGTTGTTGCAGGGGATTTCAAACATTTTTTTTATAGATTTAATCATTCGAAAATTTAATTTCACCATCTTAATCGATTCGAAAATAAATCCTAACTGACGTCAAATTCAATTTCTTGATTACTACGTTTTTAAAAAAATTATACGCACTATTTTATGCGAATTACAGTGTTAATGACAGATTTTTTTATGTTAAAAAATCTATTGTTTTTAATATTTTTAATGTATTTTATTTTAAAACTGTCAAAAGCGTTTGTAGCGGGCTAACGAACTTGTTCTATTACCAGAATCGACTTTTGGTAATCAGGATTACAAAAAGTCGATTCTGGTAATTCTATAATAGTACGAGGATTACCTGACCTACTCTTCCCGTCAGTGGTCTATCCACTCACCTCGTAAAGGCTACCGCGGTTTCGAAACTCTATCGTTTCATCTTCAGGTCGTGATACAAAATGTTAAATCACTCTGTCGACATCGTCACAAAGTCAAACAAAACATTAAAAACATACATCACACACTCTGAGCACAATTACACGATTAAAATATTTACGATGAAATTCGGCTTGGCCAAGCGACACGCGCGACTCGTACGTCGTTACATTCCGGACTGCGGAGTCTTCATCAGTCAAGTTTGGTAATCAAATTGTCTTAGATATTCGCGCTAAATTTCACACGAAAGTTGTTTAGATTCACAGGAAAAATACTGTGGGAGCGCCTCCCTCTTCAAAATTTTAACTGAATTATGTGATATCAAAGCAAAGTTTTGGCCTTAACGAGACCTCAAATTTCCCCCAAAAATGAACTTTGAATTCAAACGCCCGTTATTGCTTAAAAATTAAATTGTGATAAAAACATTAAACCAATCATTTCTTTAATACTCGAACAACGACGATTTCAGTTAATTCCAGCCTCGCATTTTCATTACTTAATCCAAATGGAATTTTCTTGTATTATACAATAATTTTTTTTTTAAATTATTCGTAGTTCATTAAACATGCACTGGTTCAAATGTGCTTGTTTAATTACCGAAAACAATCTAATCTGTAAATATAAAAGATATAAGCACATGTTTACATTAAGTTTTTTCCCAATAAAAAGAGTGGAGCAAATTTTAATTTAAGGAGAATTAAATTTGTTATAAAATTATATATCTGCGCAATACACGCGAGATTAAAACCAAACAAATGTAACCGTCATCACTGAATGGCAAATTGTAATTTTATTTAAAATAAAATGATCACGATTCCTTAAACCGATCGGAATTTCGGTGAATAACTATTGCAAGAAGTATAATTGCAACAGTATAGTCGCGATAACGCTATTGTGTCCAGTAATCCGTCGGTGTTATTTATTTGTGTTTTTTTAAAGAAAAATTAGAATCGTACGTCAACAACTCCGAGGTATGTCAAGTAAACGACAAATAATGAATTTCGGCGAGTTTCCGGAGATCGTACAAGCACATGTATCCTGTTTTTTACAAGAAAGGTACAGGCGCACAGCAATATCTGGGGAGGTAATGCAAAAGAAAGCAAAGTTTTTTTATTAAAAAAATTACGGTTGAAATAGGTTTTCCTACTAAGAGCACTGATGTATCAATATGTTAAATTAAAATAAGACTTTAATAATATCTCAAGAAATACACGTTGCAAAAATATTCTCCCCTCAGGGGGGTGCAGGCTAGCTGCTCCTATTGAGAGGATTTAGACGTCCCTCGCGGTACCCGAATCTAACACGCACTTACACTTATAACACTACACTTACACTACACTTTACACTCACACTTACATTTAGGGAGGCGATAATAGCCTTAATGTGCTTTTCGCCTTAAAATAAAAAAAAAATATGCAACTTACGAAACACTCTGACAATTGGTCAAAGGAGTTTCACATACTAAGCAATAAAGTATTATAATCAACTTCCAGTGGAACTTTAAAGTTTAGAAGTTTCTGCTAAAGTGTTGCAGAAATAAATTAAAGGTCAAAATTAAAGACTTTAACGTAATAGACTGAATGATATATATATATATATATATATATATATATATATATATATATATATATATATATATATATATATATATATGTATACAATTTATATTATTTATTATTTTCCTATATATTTTGTTTTTGTATATAATTTTGTAAGGTTTTCTCACTCTTGATTTTTAGAAATATAATATGTGATATATCTGTGCATGTGTGTGTGTGTGTGTGTGTCTATGCCTGACTGTGTACGTGTATGTATGTGTGTGTGTCCATGAGTATATGCATGTACAGCTGCAACCTATGTACGGGCATTCTATGCCTCCTGTAGGTCCTTCTTATGTAAATAAAATGTTTGTATGAATGAAAAATTGGCAATAAATAAATAAATATATGTAACTATGTGTATGTAATATAAATAATGTATATTACACATTTGCATATATTGTATATTGTATATATACATTGTAATATACATAGTAACTATGTGTAAATATGTAACTTTTAAATGTAGATTTAAATGTTTTGTACAATGATGAATTTCAACAAAAAGATTATTAAACAAAAATAGTTCGGAAATTCGCTTCTATCATTACAGCGAGACAATTGCGTGCAGTGATTATTTCACATTTAAAATTTAATAACAAATGATAAAAAACGATTTCGTTCAACTTATGTTATTAAAACAGATATAAAACTGACTTAAATATTATTTACTCAAACAAGTCGAAAACTGCATTTATCTTTATCACAAATAAGAGGATTAAAATAATACTAGAACAGTAGATAGCCGTAGCTGCTAATTAACAACAAGATATCGTTGACATTTTGGTTTACAATGCGGACGAAAAAGGTTTTTTTGGCGGATGCTTCCACAAAAAACTTTCATCAAGTGCACTGTATTAGTACACAGTGTTTAATAGCTGTGTTTAAAATGGAATTATTATTGGAAAACAAATCAAAACAAACCGAAAAACTATTAAAGTTACCGTGAAAAACAATAAAACTTCCGTACGTGCATTACACTTAATGTACATAAGCGGTTTTATTGTTTTTTTACGGTAATTTTAATAGTTTTTCGGCGGAAACAATCCAATCTATAGATTTAAAAAATATAAGCACTTTTCTATTGCCTGGCAGATTGCCACTCATAGGGGCCTACGTGGGCCTATATCAAATGTTACACTCACGAGGGAGCACCAACCGTTGTACCAAAATAGTTCTCATCCAAGTTCCTTTTACAATACAGTACTGTATATTAGGCCTACATACCAGCTGGAGAAACCAAGAAACACTGGATAGTGGAATGAAGTTTTTTCATATTAGCTGAACAAATGTAACTTAGAATTGCTGTAATTGTTGTGGAATTTAATGAAAAATTAAGAAACACATACGAAAAGAAAAAAATTATAACACTTACGAGGTAAACAGTCGAATTGATTCCTTGGCCAGTAGTAGTTGTTACACGTTAAATAAGGTTTTTCCACTGAAAAAGCTCAAGGAGAGAGTTGTAATGAAAGACTTTCCTAATTCTTAATGCTAACATTTCGCTTATGAGTGAATTTATTTGGGAAATGATGTATTGGAGCTGCCATTATGAAATACCCTGTCTTTGGCTCTCTTATATCGATGTGTGTGTGTGTGTGTGTGTGTGTGTGCGCGCGCGTGTGTGTGCGTGTGCGTGTGCGTGTGCGTGCGCGCGTACGTGTGCACACGTGTGTGTGTGTGTGTGTGTGTGTGTGTGTGTGTGTGTGTGTGTGTGTGTGTGTGTGTGTGTGTGTGTGTGTGTGTGTGTGTGTGTGTGTGTGTGTGTGTGTGTGTGTGTGTGTGTGTGTGTGTGTGTGAGTGAGAGAGAGTGAGAGAAAGAGAGAGAAAGAAAGAGAGATAGAGAGAGACTGTGATTGTGTATGTGTGTGCGTGTGTGCTTGTGCGTGTGCACACGTGTGTCTGCGTGTACGTACGTGCTTGTGTGTATCTGTGTGTGTGTGTGTGTGTGTGTGTGTGTGTGTGTGTGTGTGTGTGTGTGTGTGTGTATATGTGTGTATGTGTATATGTGTGTATGTGTATGTGTGTGTGTGTGTGTTTGCGTGCGCGCGCGCGTGCGTGCGGGTTTGTGTGAGAGAGAGAGACAGACAGACAGATTTTGCTAGCTAACGAATTTGTCTAACCAGTTATCAAACCGATTTTTGTGCCAACTTTGAAACAAATCAGACCATAAAGCGAGTGGTACAGTGCAAACACAAATATAAATACTATACATAAAAATAACTTTTAACAACTAATTTCGATGTTCCGGTCTGGGAACACTATGACAACATTAATAGCTCATTCCCCTAACTTTAATGATATGATAACCTATTACAGCGGTTCCCAAACTATGGGTCGCGGGAGGGCGAAAGTCTTAAAACTTTTTAAGCGTTCTCTCAACTGCTAAAAGTAGTAAAAATACCTCAAGAAATACGTTCTATAATTCACTGCCGACTGTAAAGTTACACACAGAATTGATATTGTATTTTCAAAATAAAGTGAACAATGTGAACAAGGATAGGACAATGCAGCCGCAGTTTATTTCTGTTGTAGCAAAGTGACCACGCAGTGCCGCGCGTATGTCTTTCGTCCGGGCGCCTGGATCCCTGGATCGTGGGGAACCTGGCGAAGCAGACGATTATTCGTTGCTGCGCTCGCGCTACTGGTGGAACAACATCCATCTAGCCGGACAGATGAGTTTGAAAAATACGATAAAATAAAAAAAGTCATATTTTCCGAATAATAATCAGAAGTAAAGAAAAAAAGGGGTGTATAAGTAAAGTAAACATTTTTAATTCACTTATACGCCATTTTTTCTCTTCTTCTGATGAAGAGTAGTTATTAGACACAAACAAAATATAGAGTTTTTTATTTCATTTTATTTTTGTGGTTCTGTTTTTTCCAAAATACACTATACTGCACTCTCTGCTGACGGTTCAGTGTTGTGTGCTCTTTGTTTTACAATAAATTTAAGCGCGTAAAGAAAAACGTTGCCAATTATTAATGTTTATTAATTAATAACATATTGTTTACTTTACTATAACAATAATTAAGGCCTAGTTGTTTTATTTTCTTTTAATTAAACACATAAAAAGCTATTTCTACTTTTATTAATTGATCGTAGTTTCAGTTGCTTAAATAATGATTAAAAAAAATCGTACAGCTTATTATTTATATTCCTTATTTTACGGATTCAAAGGTTTATATTTGTTAAATTTCTGTATTTATTTTTGTAGACATAAATAAATGTGTGTGTGTGTGTGTGTGTGTGTGTGTGTGTGTGTGTGTGTGTGTGTGTGTGTGTGTGTGTGCGCGCGCGCGCGGGGGGGCATGTGTGTAAAATATATTTACACAATAAAAAATTGTTTGGACTTATTTTTTATTAATTTGATAAAAAAATTAATTTAATTTCAAATTTTTTTTAATAATAAGTATTTTTCATTACGAAATTACTAGCGTAATAAACAGCACTTAACAATGAACAGTTAGCACACTGTATATTTATTTAGGGATTGTTTTATAAACTGTAATTAAAATACTGCTACTGTTCACTGCTCATTTAATTAACTGCTAACAGGAAAACACTCTCAAGCCCACGACTAGAGAGACGAGGTGTTAAGCAATGAACATTGAAGTGTAGAATTTCTAGGCAACGAAGGAGTTCTATCTCAATCAGAGCAGACTGGGCAGTTGCCATGGCAACCAGAATGTTGCCGCACTTTGTTTTCACAGTCACGTTTCATTTCCATTATCAGGTGAATTTGTTCACACTGTTTGTTTAACTAGATCCTACCATAATGGGTTCCTGAAATAAATTACTGTTTTTTAAAATTATTGATTACTGATGGGATATTCATGTAACTTCTTTGTATCCTGCCACTGTCATTTGCAAACTCACACACACTAAAATAGGTTTTAATTTATGCACACACACACACACACACACACACACACACACACACACACACATATATATATATATATATATATATATATATATATATATATATATATATATATATATATATAAAAGTTATATAGTGTAATTTAGGTTAAGACAATGTCATACGATAGATAATCCTGCAGATGTTCATTTCTTAGAATAGCTATATCAGCTTTTTCTCATTGCATTGTAACAAAGCTTTTGTTAAGTTAGTTGAGTCTGATCCAGTGTGTGAACAACACTGTACAACAGGTTACCTCTAGGCATAAGAGTTATACCTATTTATTATAATTATTATAATGAACGGTTTTGTAAAATTCAAGTTTGAGTTTTTTAAAAACCAATCGATCGGAACCAACGACATAATGGCGCAGTCGGTAGGACACTTCGGAAAATTTTAAAACAATTTTCTCGGTTTTAACCGTTGACGGAGTGGTGAACCAAAAAAAAAAAAACAATAATTGCAATAATTTCATAAGTGAAATAATTGTGTATTTTTTTTTTTTTTTTTAACGTCCGACTATTGTGCACACTTGGGCTAATGCAGACGATGGAATGATTTTAATAGCGTATAAAAATGCCAAGCTCTGACCGGGAATCGAACCCGGGTCCTCGGGGTGAAAGCCCAGTACGCTATCAACTAGGTCACCGAAGCGGCTTAATTATGTAAAAGTTCAGTGCATCGCGCAATGAGCCCATAGTTTCGGATTTTGTAAGTAATACAAAGAAGAATAACCTTTGTGAATCTGTATACATTATAGGCTACTTAGTTATTTATAACATTTTGACTTTAAGTAATAATTAAATTAAAAATTTACAATGGCAACTCCTGTTTTAAAGAAGGAATATCTAAATATGATTCCGGAATATTCTGGAGAACCTACAGTGTTAAGTAGATTCAAATCAATTTGTGAGTAGTTGCTAAATTTTATGTAGCTAGTAATCCCGAAGACTTTCAAAATGAACATTTGATGTCAACGATTTTAGCTAAGTTAAAAGGACCAGCTTTAGAATTAGTTGTAAGTTCTAATAGCTATGCTTGGTTAGATGTAAGGAAAACACTTTTATCTGTTATTCAGACAAAAGAGATTGCTTTACATTAAATCTCGAAATGGCTGAACTAAAACAAGAAGTCAATGAGTCACCATTTAAATTCTATGACAGAATCCAAAAATTATTAAAACTGCAAATAGCATATTTTGTAAATAAAGAAGTGGGTAACCATTTGGTACTATGCGAGTACGTTCAAAAACTTGCATTACGAGTTTTCTTAAGAGGAAAAAATCCCACAACTCTGGGTGAGGCACTTGTGACATGCTAACAAACGATTTTCAATTTAAAAGTAATAAAATGTTTTCACAACCAACAAGCAGATGATTGTTCCTAAAAGTCAAAATAAGTTTGTACGCAGACCGACAAATGTTGAACAACCAAAGTTTAACCAAACTCCTAGACAAACATACCAACAACCTAATCCTTTTTATTAACCGCCCTTTGCTAACTACGGTCAACAACAGCGAAGTCCGTTTACGAACAATGGAAATCAAAAAACTAATGTATTACCCCAAAACAAAACATATACACTAACTCCTATGAGTATTTCTACTAGACAAACACATGGGCAAAATTTTAAACTTTTTCAAATGACAGAACAAAACACTGAAACGAGCGATAACAGCGTTGAATAGACAATAGTAAATCCAGATATGTTTATAACAGACGAGAATTTGGAAGAACAATGTTTTGTAAATTGTGGTGTGACTACAACCACACTGACGAAGACTGTGCAGCTAACCACTTAACTTCATAATCTGAAGAGAATAATTTTTTAGAGATGACCAACTCAGGAACCGATTTTCGATAATGAATCTGAGGAGTGATAATCAGTTACCTTTTATATACGAGCCGAATACTAACTTTAAAATATAAATCGATACAGATAGTACACGATCTTTTATAAGGAAATCATTAGGCCTAGAATGTTTTAACAAGTATAATTAAGGAACCCTTTGAAGTAACCACTGCACATGGCGTTTCAAGAGAAAACTTTAGTTGTAAACTACCTTTGTTATTCTTTTTATATTCTTCTTCTTTTCTGCTAGGATTATTATCACAGTGTTCAGTTATTTTGTGATTTTATTCAGTGATCTGCCTTCCCTAGCTTCGTCAATTCTACTTTTGTTGACGCGTTTCGGAGAACCTCCATCTTCAAAAACTCTATACTGGTCACCAATATTATGGCCCGTCCTATTTATATTTTTTTTACAATAAAAATTTACAGTAGAAGAAGACAAGAAAGGTAGTTTGAATTTTTTAAATTTAAGAATACAAAGGAAAGCACAAACGATTGAATTTGAAATATATAGAAAAGATACATCACAGATAATATAATTAACGCAAAGTTTAACCACCCATTAGAACATAAACTAGCGGCGTTTTGACACATGTTTAATAGATTATTAAATGTACCACTAAAAAGGAAAGAATATAAAGAAGAATTGAATACAATTTTCCAAATAGCAGTGAACAACGATTATGATTTAAAAATTATAAGAAATCTGCTACGAAGAATTAAAAGAAAGAGAGAGGAATAAAAGAGCGAATAAAGAGAGGATAAAAAACGAAAATGGGCTAAATTAACACATACGGGTAAACAGGCATATAAATTTAAGAATTTTTTTAGAAAATATGATATAGACATAGCAATGGCTACAAATAATACAATAAGGAACAAACTGACAAAGAATATAGAAGAAAAGGACCAATATAGTAAGAATGGGGTATACTGAATACAGTGTGGATGCGAGGCAGTCTACATAGGACAAACGGAACGAAAATTTATAACTAGGTTTAAAGAACATGTTAGATCATTCAAATATGGCAAACATGATTCAAATTGTGCGTCACATTTAATAAAAGAGGGACACATACCTCGAGAAATAGGAAACTCAATGAAGGTACTACATATGGCAGAAAAAGGAAGACGTATGAACGTTTTAGAGAACTTGGAAATTTTTAAATCTAAATTAAAGGGAGAAAACATAATAAATGAACAGATATCGTCGCAAGCAGATATTACGTTTAAAATCTAAAAATTTTCAAAAATTAACAGGAGGGACGACCGTTGAAGAGAAAGTTTGAAAGAAGCCAATCAGAAGCGAGCGAAAACGTATGATTTTGAAGAGCCAAGCAGAAGCGAGCAAGTCAGGTTTAATGTACACGTGTTGAATAGAGGAGGTGTACGAGGTGGAGATAGAAAATTATAAATAGGACGGGCCATAATATTGGTGACCAGTATAGACATAGTTTTTGAAGATGGAGGTTCTCCGAAACGCGTCAACGAAAGTAAAATTGACGAAGCTAGGGAAGGCAAATCATTACACTGAACACAGTACCTTTGTTATTTAAAAAGGCAATGAAATTTTACCTGTTTGACTTCCATAAACAATTTGATCTATTGCTAGATTTGGATAACATTAAAGATTTGGGAATAAATTTGGATTTTATAAATAATAAGCTAACCTTGTGTGGTAAGAAGATTCCTATTGATTTTTTTTTACACGGAAAAGACATATCATAAAAAAGAACGGACTCTGTTAAACAAAAATTTCAAGTTACATAGTACAAGCTAAAACCAGTCAAATTGTGAAAATTTCGGTAAATAATATAAATAACGATGAAGGAGTGTTAGCATATAAACAAATAAATGGGTTAGAAATTCCTCAATGTTTAGTAAAAGTACGTAACGGCGAAGCTCTTTGTCCTATTACTAACAACACAACAAGAAATATTAAACTGACTATAAATGAAAGATTTAAATTAGAACCCCTAAGTAATTACAATATATATGAACCAAAAACATTGGACAATAGAATTAATTTTAATATGACTGATTACAAAGGTCGAAAAAATATTTGTGATTTGTCAAAAATTAAAGTAGAACACATGAATTCGGAAGGAAAAATTGCCATTACTAAATTAGTTTATTGTACATATCAGTAATTAGGCCTATTTGGACATATGGTGCTGAACTTTGGAGGTGTACAAAACCCTCAAATCAACAGATTATCCAGCGAGTACAAAATCTTATTATTCGTGCAATGACAAACGCAAGATGGTACCAGAGGAATGATGACCTTCACGCAGACCTAGACTTGAAGTATATAAGGGAGATAATACAAGACTGCGCCTCTCGCACGAGAAGAGACTACGAGTACATCAAACATCGAACGTCGAAGCCATCCAACTCTTAGATGTGGAATTGGACAACATACGACTTAAGCGTCATAAGCCGCATGATTTAGTTCGCTAAGTCCAATACATGTTAGATCAATGATATGTATTATTCATTTAATCTGTAATATTATGATTGTAATAAATAAATAAATGAAAAAAATTACTAAATTAGTACAAGAGTACGCAGATATTTTTTCATGTTGACGGAAATAACTTGACCTTCACTAATCAAATAAAACATATCATTCGAACCACAGACGAAGATCCTGTATATTCTAAAAACTACAGATATCCAGAAATTTATAAAAACGAAGTTAACAAACAAATTGATGATATGCTGAATCAGGGAATTATTCAACCTTCTCAATCCCCGTGGAACTCTCCAGTTTGAATTGTACCCAAAAAGCAGGACGCCTCCGGTAAACAAAAATTACGAATTCTTAAGAATGCCTTTTGGTCAAAAAAACAGTCCTCCCACATTTCAGAGAATTATGAAAAATGTTTTAAGGGGAATTCAAAATGAAACATGCTTAGTATATTTAGATGACGTCATAATTTATTCGACCAGTCTCCAAGAACACATACAAAGACTTAGGGAAGTTTTTGACAGACTAAGGAAAGCAAATTTTAAAATTCAGTTAGACAAAACCGAATTTCTTACAAAAGAAGTAGCGTATTTAGGTCACCTAGTAACAGCAGAAGGTGTCAAACCAAATCCAGATAAAGTGAAAGCAATTAAAAACTATCCAATTCCAAAAACCACCAAACAAATTAAGGGATTTTTAGGTCTATTGGGATACTATAGGAAATTCATTAAAAAATTTGCTGGAATTACTAAACCATTTACAAACTGTTTGAAAAAAGGTGCAACAATTAAATTAGATGATCCAAATTATATAAATTGTTTTGAAACTTGCAAGAATATATTATCTAATGAACCTTTGTTGCAATATCCAGATTTTGAAAAGGAATTTAATTTAACTACAGATGCTAGTAATTTTGCGATCGGAGCAGTGCTTAGCCAAAATAAAAACGGAGCTGATTTACCTGTAGCCTATGCGAGTCAAGCATTAAGTGATAGCGAAGTCAATTATTCGGCAATAGAAAAGGACTATGCCGACACATAGTCCTTTGTGAATATAAGGACTATAGCAAGTATGGGCAACTAAATATTTTCGGCCCTATATCTACGGAAGAAAATTCAAAGTTTATTCGGACCATAAACCTTTACAATGACTTTTCAGTCAAAGAAACAAATTTTAAACTTCTTCGTTGGAGACTTAAATTAGAGGAATAAGATTATCAAATAGTGTATAAAAAGGGCAAATTAAATCAAAACGCTGACGCACTTTCTAGAATACAACTAAACGTTAGAGATACCAGTCCAGTGAACTCAGGATCAACGACCGATCAAGACATTCAGCAAACAGTAGCACAATCAGTAAACTTATATTTTCCGGAATTAGACGAAGGACTTCCAGAAGATGCTCAATCGATGTTAGCTGACAAAGACGAAACGGAATATATCTTAGTCGACTTGGCATCAGCAGAAGATAACGACCAAACATTACATTCAAATTATGAAGGTAACACAGTGATTTAAATGCCAATTTTGGATGAACCTGTTAATTTTGGAAACAAACAGATCATAATATCTCTTGTAAACTATAACCCCAAAAATGTAAAAATGCAAAAATTATTTAACAACAGCAAAACAAAATTCATTGTAGAGATATCTAAACATAATTTTGATAATGATGCCGTAAATTTTGTAAAACAATATTTAGTACCAAATATAAAATATAGTCTATACTTTGGAAACGATATATATGAAAAATTTGCAACTTGCTTAGCCAGACATTTTAAAAATTCACAACTATGGTTAATTAAATGTACCACAAAATTAGTGGACATAACCGATGAAGAAGAGGTTCAGGAAGTCACAAAAAATTATCACGTAGGGAAAACCAACCATCATGGAATTCAGGAAACATACGAACAAATAAAAAGAAGATACTATTGGCCAAACATAAAAAATCATATTCAAGATTTTGTAAACAGCTGAGATATCTGCTTAAAAACAAAGTATGAGAGGATACCCTTAAAGCTACAAACGAATTTAACACCAACAGCTACGAGACCACTACAAATAATTCACGTGGACAGTATTACACTTGATAAGCAAAGGTTGTTAAGTATTGTTGATAGCTTCTCTAGATATGCGCACGGTATATAGATACACGGTAGGGGCCACGGTGGGTGTGCGCAGTAAACTACCGCGCGCGTGACGTCACTGGATCAAACTCTTCACTGCTACCACCGTAAATACAATTCTATTTACGATGACTGCTACTTTATGTAATTTCCCGTTTAACAGTGCGATGTTCTGTAAATGTAATTGGAGATTCGGTGTGTTTATGTGAGTGTTGTGTTTTATGTAATAGGTCTTTTTGTGTAAATAAAAGGTGATAATTGTGTTTTTGGCCGAGGTTTAATAAGTGTAAGAAAAGATTTAAGTAGCTTATGTTTTAAATCCTAAAAAATATATATTTTGTTTTGTTTGCTGTTATATAATTGTGTATGCATAACAATGACTGGTTGTGCTATTGCACATTGCTATAATAATGATAAGAATTGTAAAGGGAAAGGAATTACATTTCACAGAATTCCAAAAGACAAAGGCCTGAGAAAAGCGTGGGTTCATGCGTGTAAACGAGCAGAGATCATTTTAATTTTTATAATGTTAAAGTCTGTTCACTTCATTTTAATGACGATGATTTCGAAAGGGATTTTAAATCCGAATTACTAAATACGAAACCTAAAAAACAGCTGAAATCCGGTGCCATTCCACGTTTTAACATTCCCACCGTTGAAAATAAATGTACCAATTCTGAACGAGCTGCAAGGATTAAAAAACGTGAAAAACAAGAAACATTAAAAAAAACTTATTGACGAGTCCAATGGAAATCCACCAGGAATATCACCTGTTAATGGAAATGACGTTGGTGCAATTGTAAAGTCAAATTCTGTAAATGAAACCCACCCTTTCGTAGTCAGTAATTTTAATATAAATATCGTTGTAAATAATGCCTCTGTAGAAGAAATGAAATGTTTAAGAAATGAAAATTTACTTTTGAAGGAACAAATTCAACTTGCATTACAAGAACTGGCCTCGGTTAAAAATAAAAATGTGGCTTTACAAAGCAATGTTACTAAGTTTAAGAATATTTTTTCTGATAATCAAATTCAAGTGATAGAGAAAGGTGCATCCTCTAACTGGTCATCCGAGGATATTTCCAAAGCCGTAAATTTATGACGATTAAATCTTTAAATAAAAAGAAGTCTGTAAAAAGAAGTTACGGAAATAAATCCACTGATGCCGGAAGGAAGACAAGTAACAAACTCAGTAAACTACAATAACTTGTACTAGGTATCAAAAATAGTTTGTTATCTATATATTAATAATTATATATATATATATATATACATATATATATATATATACATATGTGTGTGTGTATGTGTGTTGAAACATAAGTTCTAAGAAATACGTATGTTTTATTTTACTGTTTGCATAATAGGCATAGGTCTATGTGCTATTTATTTGTTGTTAATTTTTTATTTGAGATGTGCGTTTTCACAGTCAACCACATAATTGTCACTGAAAATCCGCAGATACGTAATTCATAGTATGATGTGATTTTAACTGTCACACAAAAAATAATCTGGAAGTTTTCAAGCTATGGACCTATACTTTACTTTAATATTATGTAATATTGTATAAAATAAAAAGTTTCCATTTTGACAATGAGCGAATTCAGTAAGTAAAGTAATTAACAGCGTTATTAATGTTATATATAAGGAATTATTATTGTAATTTCTATAATACAGTTACTAACACTAACATTACAAACTGTTTTTACTGAACGTAGATCCGGCTTGATCCGATGACGTAGTTCAGCCGGCAAGTGGTGGGGGGGACATGCGCGTGGCCCCTACCGTGTATAGATATATACCGTGGATATGCGCAGGTGTATTGTATTGCAGGTGCACAGGCTGTCGAAATAGTCAGCAAACTCTTAGATTTCTTTTCTCATCATGTTACACCAGAAGTTATAGTAACAGACAACGGCGTGGAATTTAATAACAGGTTAGTAAAAGAAATTATGGATTTACATAAAATAAAAATTCATTTCATAAGCACACAACATCCACCATCAAATGGGATGAGAGAAAGATTACATTCTACACTAATAGAACATATAAGATTACTAAACAACCAATCTGAATTTAAAAATGAAACAATCGAAAATAAAGTAAAATATGCAATAATCACCAACAACAAAAGTATACACTCTGTAACAAAATTAACTCCGTTTGAAATTTTAAATGGACACATAAATTCCAATTCACTTTTAGATATTGACGTTGAGAGACAAGTTATGAATGATTACATTACCACCCACAAAGAAAGGACAAAAAAATTGTATGAACTTATTAGCGAAACAAACAAAATACAAAAGGAAATATTTTAACTAAAAGGAATGTCAATAGAGAATTAGTACCCGAAATTCCATCTGATGTTTATGTCAAAACTGTACAGAAACAAAATAAAACTAAAAACAAATATAATAAAGAAGAAGTTACTTCAGTAAATGCAGAATTAAAAACTGCGAAAATTAAAGGGAGACACCCTAACACAAAAAAAATCCATCTATCAAAAATTAAAAGACCAAGGAAAACCTGTAAAATTCCAAAATCTAATAATCCTTTAATAAATCCTGTTCCAGGTCCCTCCTCTTCCTCCAGGGAGCCACCAAGGGAGCAGCCGAAATAAAGATCACGCTAAATCCAAGCGTGATTTCGATTGGTCTAGGCTTAGAAAAACTTAAATTATCATATCACACATTTTTACACTATTTTACTTTAGAAGAAATTTTAACTCAGTTAAATAATCTTGAATTTTACTATACAGACGTACTGAATTATTTTAATGTGAATTGTGCTAATTGCTTAGCAAATATAAATGGAGTTATTGAATTTGTAACAGATAATAGTAGTAAAGTTAGAGATATTGTCAACTATTTTAGATTTATTAATCATACAAGAGATATAATTAAAGATAAGCTAGAGATAATTTATGTAGAAAATAAAGTTAATGTTAAAAAAACTAGAGGCATTATTGATGGGTTAGGATCAATATTAAAAACCATTACTGGAATCTTAGATGCCTATGATGGCCAAAAATATGATAAATTTCTAGAGGAGGTAAAAACTAATCAATATAACATGGAAAATCAAATTTCATCTCAATATTCAGTTAGTACAGATATTATTTTAGAATTTAATAAGACAGTAAATGTAATTGGAGAAAATGTTAAGAAACTAAGTGACAAATTACTAATTGTAAATAAACGCTTGAATGATTTTGTAGAATTGGAAAAATTCCGAAATATTCTTAATCAATTACAAATTTTGTTTAATATGTTGTTAAGTGTAGTACAAGATATAGAGTATACCTTTTGCAAACTAGGTATACTTCACACAAGTATAATTTCCACAAAAAGAATTATTCAATGAAACACAAAAAATTCATCAGTTATATAATAATAAATTACCGTTAGAGCCAAAAATAGAAAATATGTGGGCATTTGAAAGTGTAATAGACGTAAGTTGTAAAATTAGAGCTAAAGAAATAGTATATTTGCTGAAATTGCCTATTGTAGATGAAACAGACTATAATATTTATAAGTTGTTATCTGTACCAGCCAAATATGAATCAGGATATATAACTGTAATTCCTAGAGTAAAATATATGTTAATGTCTAAATCTAAGTTAGGTAAGGTTAAACTCTTAGGTTTAAACAGTAATTGTAAGAATAAAATTCATTCAAAATCTCTATGCTTATTGGAACAAATAACTAATCATAATCTTGATTGCGAAACATCTATAATATAATCCGGCAAGACGGACAGCTGCAAATATACTGCATTGGAGATTCCTGAAAATTTAATAATATGGATTCCTGAAATGAACCAATATTTGGCAATTATACCTCAAAAGGAAACCTTAGAATTTATGAGTCAAAAAGAAACTACACTTCAAGGTATCTACTTAATCAGTCCCAACAATGATTCAATTTTTTATCAAAATAAACAATTGTATCATTCATCAGAAACAAGAGGTGGTCATCCACGATTCCTAGATGCCTCTGGATTACATCTTGAAGTCAGTCAACGACCAGAATTCTCCATTAATCTAAAGAAATTGGACATAGAAAAATTAACTTAGACGCTTTATCAAAAATTCAACAACATTCAGTTATTACAACAAAAATTAGCATCTGGACGATCATCATATTCGGAAGTCTCCTCCTGGGGATTATTTATATTATGTTTAAAAGATTTTCGGCAATAGACCAACGTCAACCCAGCACTCGACCACCCCCGGAAGTTTTGTTTAGGGATGGAGGAGTTATATAGTGTAATTTAGGTTAAGACAATGGACAATGTCACACGATAGATAATCCTGCAGATTTTCATTTCTTAGAATAGCTATATCAGCTTTTTCTCGTTGCATTTTAACAAAGCTTTTGTTAAATTAGTTGAGTCTGATCCACTGTGTGAACAACACTGTACAACAGGTTACCTCTAGGCATAAGAGTTATACCTATTTATTATAATTATTATAATAAACGGTTCTGTAAAATTCAAGTTTGAGTTTTTTAAAAAACCAATCGATGGGAATCAAAGACATAATTTATATATATATATATATATATATATATATATATATATATATATATATATGCGTACTTGTGAGAGAGAGAGGGGGGGATGGTATTTTTGTTCGTTTTTTTTTATTAATGTTTATACAGTACTTTATAGTATATTTGACTATAAAGTTAGACTAATGAGAACGAGGGACAGTGTTAACGATAAGAGAAAAGCAACGGGAGCAACTGCTGCTCGAACTAAGAACTTAAGGTGCGCAGCTGAGTGACGCAGTAGACTGACCGATGCCTTGGCCACTTTGACCACCGAAGCCCCATATATATATATATATATATATATATATATATATATATATATATATATATATATATAAGTATTTTTCAATCGATCTTTCAATTATGCTGATTTATACTTCCTATAGGCTTATTTTTTTTCAAAAGCCTCCGAAAATCGAGTAGGTTATTAAATACTGAACTTGTGGAAATTTTCTGGTAAATTACACAGCTCGTTATAGACTCTTGAGATAAAGGGAGGTATTAGTTTTATACCTTAAGCACGGTAAACTTATTATACAAAAAAACATCACCGGTGTTAGAAAGTTGTTAAATTGATTTATAATTCAGATTTAGAATAGAAGATCGCGCAGTGTACTTCATATGCAAATTTTTTAGAACAGTGTTTCCAATTAACCCAATTGTTAAAAAAACTGTTAAAATTGGAGAGTAGGAGATTTGAACATATTGCTTACTTCAACAAAGGCACAGCTCTTGAAATTTAAAGCTTCACCAATATGATTAATATAATTTAATATGGTCTTAAACTATCTGAATATATATATATATATATATATATATATATATATATATATATATATATATATATATATATATATATATATATATATATATATATATATATATATATATATATATATATATATATATATATATATACCCGGCAGTTGCTGATCTGCTATCGGGGCCGCCCCTGGCGATGGGGATGCTCGCCAATTTCGGTTGGAGGGTACTGGGGAAATAAAATACCCAGGGTGGACAAAAATCAGTGAAGTGGTCAACGGTCTCAATGGCGGATGAAGATGTATTTCTCAACGGCAAAGAGGGCGGAGGAACCAAGAACACCAAAATCCGGAGTGCGTCTGTAGTGGCAACCACCGGCAACCTGGTCAGCGTCTGTTCATCCAGAGGATGCGGCTGTACGTAACGCTCCAGGAACTAACAATCCCTGGTTCTAAAAATCCCAGTGAAAACACTGGACTTTCAAGATTACAAGCAACTATGATTCGTGCAAGTAATGATAAAAATACCCCAGGTGGTAACCAATCCACCCGTCTGCGGGCGGCAACCAGGAACTCGGATTCTGGGGACCCTGGACTTACACGATTACAGAGAGAGTCGGAGTTCTCTGGCAAACTTCCTCATAAAACACCCACGTACATTGGTACTTTCAACATCAATACGCTAATCCAGCCAGGAAAGTTACACAACTTGACATCTGAACTTGATACACAGAGGATACTAATTCTCGCCTTGCAGGAAACAAGGATTACAGATGAAGATACAATGGATCATGGGAATTATCGCATGTTCAAGAGTAAAACAGATAAACGTGTCGCAAGAGGCACCCCGCTTTTGGGTATGGCGTTTATGGTACACAAAAAGATGGTGAGTTCCATTAAAGAAGTCACCCCCATAAACAACAGACTGATGACAATGCGAATACAATATGCTAACAAGAAGTATACCATAATCAATGTACACGCTCCTACAAACGTAAGTAATAGAAATGACCTCAAGTCAACAGAAAAATTCTGGGCAAAACTAGAGAGGGTAATGTCGAGGGTGCCGAAGGACGATGTAAAAATTTTGCTTGGTGATTTTAATGCACAAATCGGTAAAGAAAAAATACATCAGAAAACCGTTGGCATGTACCCCGCACACAAATTTACTAACAAGAATGGAATAAGGCTTACTGAGCTATGCCAGCAAAACAACTGAAAATCATGTCAACATCACTCAGAAAATCACCACGAAAACAGAAGACATGGCGATCACCTATACAGCAGATGGGCGAATTCCAAATAGACCATGTGGCGATCTCATACCCATTACAAAAAGAGATACATGATATCCAAGTCCGTAGGGGTGCAAACATTGATTCAGATCATTATCTAACACGAATAAAAATCAAGTTCACTCCAGGGAAATTTCATCGAAATAAGAAATGTATACAGAAATTTGATGCAAAAGTTATCAAAGACTCCAACATAAGGGAGGAGTGGGAAAAGGAACAGGCGGACACATGGGAGAAATTTTGCACAAAAATTACACAAAAAGCACAGGAATTAATCCCATTGAAAAAGAACACGAAACACCCGTGGTGGGACTCGGAATGTGAAAGTGCGCTGGAAAGACGCAAACGGGCCTTCCAAAGTTACAACAGTAAAAAGTCCCCAGAAAGTCAACAAAGTTTTAATGAAATTAGAAAAGAGGTCGCTAAAAGTATTAGGAAGATTAAGAGGAAGTATATGAAGGAACAACTGGACTCCATAGAGGAGAACTTCCGCAAATGCAACGTACGAGATTTTTATAGGACCTTTGCAGAAAAAATTCGTGGGTACACACCACAAAATCTGTGCTTTAGAAAACAAGACGGCACATTGGCATTAACTAATTACGAAAACTGTCAGGAGTTAGCAAAATATTTTTCTGACCTCCTTAATTGCCCCGAACCCAACAAACGGTTCCCTAAAGAAAACTGTGCTGACACTTACCCTGAATCGTTACCACCAACACAAGAAGAAATCGAGGATCACATACATAGACTGAAAAACAACAGGGCATCCGGAGAAGATGGAATCATTGCAGAACTTCTGAAGAATCTCGGACCGAACTCATTACAGGAATTAACAAATATCATCACGGATATCTGGCGAACGGAAAAATTACCGGATGACTGGAAGTGTGCTCTTTTTCACCCCCTACACAAGAAAGGAGACAGAACAGATGTGAACAACTACAGAGGAATTTCTTTACTACAAGTTACTTACAAAATACTCTCAACATGTCTTCTTCAAAGAACACAAAAACAGATAGAATACAGAATTGGTGAGTACCAGGCAGGTTTCCGTCCGGGTCGCTCGTGCACAGAACAAATTTTCAACCTGAAAACAATATTGCAAGTAAAAGCTAAAAGGAATGTCCCAGTGATCTGTACGTTCGTAGATTTTAAAAAAGCTTACGATTCCATTGATCGCAAATCTTTGTTTAATATCCTGGAAGAACATGGACTTGATCCTAAAACACTGCGACTGATCAAACAAAGACTGACAGGAACAATCGCTAAGGTGAAATTTATGGGGGAAATTTCTAAACCCTTCCTGATCACAACTGGAGTTCGCCAAGGAGATGGACTCTCGCCTATCCTTTTCAATCTGGTGTTGGACAAAGTTATCAGGGAATGGGAGAAAGAATTAAAAATTGAAGGGCACTGGAAACCAGTTCGACTTGGAAGACCTAAGGACAACACAGAAATCGCGTGCCTAGCTTTTGCAGATGACCTGGCCATACTCACAGATAATGAAACAACAGCGATTAAACAGATAGAAGTCCTAAAGGAATGTGCAGAGAGGGTCGGTCTACAGATCTCGTTTAAAAAACCGAATTCTTCTGTACAAAATTAAATATTCAAGAACTAAACACAAAATATGGTAAGATAAACAGAGTCAAGCACTTCAAACATCTGGGAGAAATTCTTGAACCCACAGGTGGCGAGAAGGCTGCGCAAAAGGTTCGGCTAATGAGAATGAAGAGGGCTCTCGGTATAACGCGTGATATCTACAATAAGAGATGTATGTCGACGCACACAAAAATCAGACACTACAACACAGTCATAAAACCGGAGGTACTATATGCAAGCGAGACGCTAGCACTCCACACAAAAGCTACCATGGAGGGTATTTTGAAGGAAGAACGCAAAATCTTGAGGAAGATCCTTGGCCCGAGATTAACAGAAGATGGATACAGGTTGCACTCCCGGAAGACCACAGAGAAGATATCGAACCTGGCAGCAGATATCAGAAGAAGGAGGCTTCGGTTCTATGGACACATCAGTAGACTCCCAACAACGAGACTTGCCAACAGAATCCTTAAGTATATACAAGGTGTCAAATCAACAACGTCGTGGATCGCACAAGTCAGAATAGACCTACATGACGCAGGAATAGACTCAACAGATGTTGAAGACAGGCGCGCATACAGGAGAAAGATGCTCGGTTGGAAGGTCCCAGAGAATGAAATCCCAAAGAGAGCAGGGGTAAAATGGACGGAGGAGCGGAAGAGGATCCATGGAGACAGGATGAGGGAGGTGTGGAGGATTAGAAGGAACAAGACATGAGTCGGAGTGCTTTGCGTGATCCAACAGGGTCTATGCGCAGATAATAATAATAATAATAATAATAATAATAATAATAATAATAATAATATATATATATATATATATATATATATATATATATATATATATATATATGTATTAATAATATAATTTAAAAAGTATTATTCTTTATTTTTCTTTTTGCAGTTGACTTTATTTACATAATTTTGTTCAGAATTAAATTGTCTACAAGTTTTATTTTAGAACTTTACTTGTTTATATGGAAAATAACGGAGTTAGTGTAGACTAAATGTAAAAAAATGTGTTGTTTTTTATCTGATTTTTGAGTTTTACACCGGTTTTCTCAAAAACTACTTACAGCTCTGGGGACCAGTTCTATTCAATTTTTCAGGCCAAAAACCATAAGAACCTAACAAGATTACCTCTTAATTTTGGTTCTTAGAATTTCAGTATGGCTTAATTTCCCTCTTCTTCAAGGAACCATGGCGAAATTTTTCGTCAGCTGTAACTCACTAAAGAAACTTTTCCGGACCCATGTTTAAATAAACTTTTTTCATCATTTTCACTGGTAGAACTCGCCCTGCAATTTTTTCCGTTTCTTCCTGAAACACCCTGCGCGCGTGTTTGTTCTGTGTACTATATATATATATATATATATATATATATATATATATATATATATATATATATATATATATGCTATTCATTTTTCTAAACTATAAGGAAATACACTACTTACAACGCCGTACAGTATTTCAGACCTTCGGACAGTTCTAAGATTTTATCGACGTAATCTCATTTTATCATCAAAATTGCACACAGAAACTAGCTTAAACAACCCCTTAAATCACATCTGATACAAAATGTAAAGTTTCTATGACAGACCACTCATTTAGGAGATTTTTCATTCGTTCATTGCGCGCATGATAAATAACTATTTGTTACTCACCCTTTGTGCTTTTCTCTTATCAGCCCTTTGGTTCTGATGATAAATTCTACTAAAGTTGGAGACGATGACAGGGACAGGAAGAGCAATGACTAATACACCGCTCAGCGAACAAACACCACCGACGATTTTCCCTGCGATCGTTTCCGGCACCATATCACCATAGCTGAAAACCATTAAAAATTTGAGTTAATTTTTCTTCAATTTTCAGTAATTAGTTCTTAAGCATACAATACGCTATAGTCTTTCAAGAAATGCTATCGCTACATAACACCGTTGAAAGTAACAATTATAGTAAAGGGAATATAATATAATTTATCAAGAAATGCTATCACTACATAACACCGCTGAAAGTAACAATTACAGTAAAGGGCATATAATATAATTTATCAAAAAATGCTATCGCTACATAACACCGCTGAAAGTAACAATTATAGTAAAGGGAATATAATATAATTTATCAAGAAATGCTATCACTACATAACACCGCTGAAAGTAACAATTACAGTAAAGGGCATATAATATAATTTATCAAGAAATGCTATCACTATATAACACCGCTGAAAGTAACAATTACAGTAAAGGGAATATAATATAATTTACCAAGAAATGCTATTGCTACATAACACCGCTGAAAGTAACAATTACAGTAAAGGGAATATAATATAATTTACCAAGAAATGCTATAACTACATAACACCGCTGAAAGTAACAATTACAGTAAAGGGCATATAATGTCATTTATCAAGAAATGCTATCGCTACATAACACCGCTGAAAGTAACAATTACAGTAAAGGGCATATAATATAATTTACCAAGAAATGCTATCACTACATAACACCACTGAAAGTAACAATTACAGTAAAGGGCATATAATATAATTTACCAAGAAATGCTATAACTTCTATCACTTTTATTATTGTCTAATAAGAAAAGCATTCACTACATAACATCGCAAAAAGTGACAATTACAGTAAAGGGAATATAACAGAATACAATTTAAAATAGTCTACGAAGAAATCTTAACACTCTAAAACACCGCAGACGTTAACAATTGCAATTCAGGGAATTTAATATTAAGATACAATATCACTACGTAACACGGCTGGGAATGACAACTACATTACAGGGAGTGTAATACTGTCTATCAAGAAACACTATCAATACATAATACTACTATAAGAAACACATACATTGTAGCACATTATATCTAATGTAGTATATCAATAAACACAATCACTACCTTTGAAGATAAACGTACTGGAATAATAACCGTTATGATATGTGAGCGCTCGCTGCTTGCGGCATATTGCGACAGATTGTTCAACTACAATAAAAATAGTACTGTCTATTTTCTGAAACGTCTTCCCCCTTGTCCTTGAACTTACAGCGTTCGTAGCGGCAGATAGTCTAATTACTTGGAATACTTACTTAATGCACTTTGACAATTAATATCGAACACGCTTTTTAGAATGGCTGTACTTACAGTTCATTTATATTCAATGTCACTACACAACACTATTTTAAGAGACACATTACAGTACGGACATTTAACATGTCCTTTGTGTATAAACAAATGGCCATCGTTACATTTCAGTCCTTCGTATCAAGAAACTCAATTACTGTATTACCTTTTTACAAAGAAGCGATTATACGATATCAAAAAATGCTATTACTATGTAACACTTCGTATCAAGAAACGCTATAACTATAGAACTACTTTTTATCAAGAAATGTTATCACTATATAACACTTTTGTAACAGAATCGCTGTCATTACATAACAACCTTTTAATGCAAAAACTTTAACACTACAAAACGCTTTTGTATCAGGAAACGTTATAACTGCATAACAGCTTTGATTCAAGAAACGCTATAACTACAAACACTTCGTACAAGAAAAGCTGTCGTTACATAACAACCTATAATCAAGAAAACTTATCACTACATAACGCTTTTGTGTCAAAAAACGCTATAATAAAATAACTTTGTTTTAAGAAAAGCTATTACTACATAACACCTTTGTATCAAGAAACGCTATCACTACGCAACACCTTTACATAAAGAAACGCTATCACTACGCAACACCTTTGTATCAAGAAACGCTATCACTACGCAACACCTTTGTATTAATAAACGCTACCACTACGTAACACCTTTGTATCAAGAAACGCTATCACTACGTAACACATTTGTATCAAGAAACGCGATCACTACGCAACACCTTTGGACCCTATCACTACGCAACATCTTTGTATAAAGAAACTCTATCACTACGTAACACCTTTGTATTAATAAACGCTATCACTACGTAACACCTTTGTATCAAGAAACGCTATCACTACCTAACACCTTTGTATCAAGAAACGCTATCACTACGTAACACATTTGTATCAAGAAACGCGATCACTACGCAACACCTTTGGACCCTATCACTACGCAACATCTTTGTATAAAGAAACTCTATCACTACGTAACACCTTTGTATTAATAAACGCTATCACTACGTAACACCTTTGTATCAAGAAACGCTATCACTACCTAACACCTTTGTATCAAGAAACGCTATCACTACGTAACACATTTGTATCAAGAAACGCTATCACTACGCAACACCTTTGTATCAAGAAACTCTATCATTACGTAACACCTTTGTATCAAGAAACGCTATCACTACGTAACGCCTTTGTATTAATAAACGCTATCACTACGTAACACTGCTGTATGAAACACATTACAGTACAGAGCATCCTTCAAAGCTTATCAAGAAACGTTATTAGTACATAGTACTTTCTTATCAAGAAACAATATATATAACTAGCCACACATTTGATGCAATATCGTAGGCCCTATGCAATATCGAAAAGGATGTTTTGAAGCAAGAGGTTATTGTGAATGAAATTAATTTAAGTTTGAGAAAATTATATGATTATTAAACTCCAGTGGACAATAGTGTTTATAAAGCGATAAAATAATTAATAAAATGAATAATAATAAAATATAATAATAATAATAAATCATAATAAAAATTAAAAAATAAATAAAAACAGTGGACCAGCCGAGTTTTATAAAACGGCAACTGTCGAATTTAAAAAAATGATGTTGAAGATATTTTTAATAACGTTTTTTACACGGCTTTGTGCTATTTTCCATAGTAAAATCAATAATTTTCCTCTTGCATAAAAGACAGGACAGGGCAATTGAGCACTGGTCTATCGTGAGCATTGAAACTTGCTCACGAAACTTGCTATTGAGCATTGAAAACGTTTGTGATCTCTGTCGCCAAGGTTTTCTGTAGTATTCTGTTAGAAAAAGCTAGAAAAATAAAAGGATAATTAAAGAGAATTAGGTGACTTACTGAGTTATGACAACAATTGTAGTAATTATTATCATTACAGCTGTAGGTAATATTTTCATATTGCATAATATAACAAAGTATAAGCCTAACTTAAGTTATTGTTCAGTAATTATTACTGTTATTACAAAAAAAACTGTTTCTGTGTGGGTTTTAGAGCCGCTTTAGACAGCGTGGGCATGGATTCACTTCTTTTTAAACTTCATGTGCTATGAGTTTCAAATAAATTCGTTTGTTCTAAAAGGTTTACATGGCAATAAGCAGTCTGGTGTAAAAAAGTTTTAATACATAGCTTTAAAATCTAGAGTGGTGTAAAACAAGGGTATTTTTGTCATCATTATTATTTTCTATTTTAATCTATGATAAAAGTAAACGTCTTGAAGATATGAGATCTTAAAATCACTGCAATACTAAATGCATTCGGCAGTTATCTAGAGCTCAATGCGACTAACCCACAATGCTGCAAATAACGATTATTGATTTGCATGAGTATTGCTGTCGATTGATTTTAAAAGAAAACATAACAGTCAAAAATTACGATAGATTACATTTTGAAATTTTCATAACTTCCTTCCCCTTTTGCCTAAGTATTGCTGTCGTTTGACTCTAAAAGAAAACATAACAGTCAAAACTTATGATAGAATACATTTTCAAATTGTCGTAACTTCCTTCCCCTTTTCCGTAAGTACTGCTGTCGTTTGAATCTAAAAGAAAACATAACAGTCAAAAATTACGATACAATACATTTTCAAATTGTCGTAACTTCCTTCCCCTTTTCCGTAAGTACTGCTGTGGTTTGAATCTAAAACAAAATATAACAGTCAAAAATTATGATAGAATACATTTTCAAATTGTCGTAACTTCCTTCCCCTTTTCCGTAAGTATTACTGTCGTTTGAATCTAAAAGAAAACATAACAGTCAAACATTACGATAGAATACATTTTCAAATTGTCGTAACTTCCTTTCCCTTTTCCGTAAGTACTGCTGTCGTTTGAATCTAAAATTAAACATAACAGTCAAAAATTATGATGGAATAAACTTCCTTCCCCTTTTGCATAAGTATTGCTGTAGTTTGAATCTAATATTAAACATGTTTATGTAAGAAATTATGATGAATGCATTTTTAATTTTTCGTAACTTCCTTTCTCTTTGCGTGAATATTGCTGTCGTTCGAATCTAATGTTAAACATGTCTAAGTAAAAAAATAATGATGAATATATTTTTTTTTCGAAATTCTCTTCCCTTTTTGAATAACGGAGAAGAAGGATCTTTGTAGATATATTGTTCCTCCTTTCTATATTACTGAGATGCACAATTATAGCATCTTGTCCAGTCCTCATCTCTTCATAAAGTCTAGGATTTGGAGAGGATTCAAGATGGGTAGCTCCTCCACTTTTAATTGGTGACTTCCCAGGTCGTTATTGAGGTGCTTGCAAACGCTTGCTCTTTTAATTCTCTTTCAATTTTTGTTTTTCTTGATTTATATTACGGAGGTTTGCTTCAGTTGGCCAACCTTTTTATTGTGCAGTGAGATCGTTTCATTATATTTTACATTCTTACTTATGGGTATACCCGCAAGTAGCTAAGGAATTTAGGTATTCCCATACAGAGCCCTGCATGCATGGGTACGGCTAAGGTACCTGGGGGGGGGGGAGGTCGATAGTTCTTCCAGGGCTCCGTTTGATACACCATTAGGCCGCTCTTATACAATCCATCAGCACAAGTCGCTTTACACTTTAGAGGTAGCCAAGCTATGCAGTGTGTGTGTGTGTGTGTCTTGAGTAGATGAGTGAGAGTAGTATGAGCTAGAGGTACGGTGGGATTGCTAAGCCCATCAGCTTCTCACTTGAGATGCCTCTGTCGATATTTTTTAAGATAAAAATATTTGATTTCTCATTTTAAAAGTCTCTTATGTCATAATGTGTTACCTTTCAAATTTTGTACATATCGTTTTGTTTTTCTTTTGAAAGTCTTTGCTGATTTAAAGTCTTAAAGATATTTAAAAGCAAAAAAGTATATACAAAATGTAAAAATTGGACCACATAAAAGACTTTTAAAATGAGATATCAACCATAAATTGATTATAACAAATAACGGAGTAATCAATATCGTTATTTACCATTAGTCTTAAGTTATAAGAAATAGATGCAATAGATTTTTTTTAAGGTGAAAAGCACATTGAGGCTATTATTGCCTCCATAATGTAAGTGTGAGTGTAAAGTGTTAAAGTCGTAAGTGTAGTGTTGTAAATGTAAGTGTGTGTTAGACTCGGGTACCGTGAGGGACGTCTAAATCCTCTCAATAGGTGTAGCTAGTCTGCCCCCTGCTGAACCAATATGATCGAAAGGTTTCAAAGAATCTTAATGTCAAATAAACGTTTGCTAACACTTTTTGTAAGTTAAAAATTGTCAAAAAAACCATTTAAAAAATCTAGTTTTAGTAATATTATGGACAAATTCTTTACTCAACAAAATCCGTTTAACGTTTCAAAATGGCGGTCATTTCAATTCTTAAAAAGTCATAACTTTTTTATCTTACATTCTTTTTAAATATGATTTAATAATCGTAATGAACGTTAAAATCTGCATAAACCAGCATTGAAAATGTTAAACATTTGACGGCGGTCAGGGTTAATTTTCAAATGTTCGTATTTTTAATTGATTTCCTTATTAATGAAAGTTTAAAGCTGATTACGAAGGAGATAATATAGTTTCAAAAAAAACTTAAGATAAAAAAATGGTGATGTGTGAATTGTTATAAATTTGCTTCTCACTTCAACGATACTGTGTTTATCGTGCTGAGGTTCTGGGTACGCCCGTTTTTCCGCATATTTAGACGTATTTGACGTCCGACACGTCACGAAATTCTCTTTTTGCATGATAATAAAAATTAAAAGTAACATTTTATGCTTTACAAAGTTTTTTCAAATCAAGATTTAAAGTTTTATTTATCCTACAGAATTAAAATATACGTACAAAATGAGAAAGTTACTATTTATTAAATTGGTTTTGCTATTTGTTACTATTAATTTTGCTATTCGTTACTATTGGATTTGCTATTCTTTACTATTCGTTACTATTGGTTTTGATATTCGTACGTTCAAAGTTACGCTCTACAGGCTACAGAAAGTTGCTGTAGAAAAATAGGTTATGAATAACGTGTGGAAAAGGTTAACATTGTCTACCAAGCAGTGTTGCCAATTAGCGGGTATTTGTAAGGCCTACAGGTAGTCATGTGGATAATGAGAGAAAATCGGGTATTAGTGGGTAATTTTGGTCTCACCGAGATTCAAAAATTATCAAGAACTTACTTTACTCGCATTTTTAAGACTAAGGGTAGTTTGTTGTCGCTTGATTGTAGATCGGGTAAGTACGAAGGAAGTTAAGTGTTCTTACGCGACAGTAGGAAACAGAAGATACCTTATAATATATTTGATAAGTGCACAATGTTAGGACAAGTACGAAATGATTTTATAAAGGAGTTAAGTAGATGACTTGGTGACAGAGTTATTAAACGGGAAGAACTGGTAATTAGTACTACTGGCCTACTACTATAGTCCAGAAACGGTCAGCGCGAGAATTTCTCTTTTACTACTATTAGAACTATTATTATTACTGTAAGTATTACTATTATTACTACCATTATTATTATTATCGTTATCATCGTAGCCGTCATCATCATCGTCGTCATAATCATCGTCGTTGTCATCGTCATAATAATAATAATAATAATCGTTGTCGTCGTAATCATCGTGTCGTTGTCGTTATCGTCGTCGTCATCATCATCATCATCATCATCGTCATCATCGTCGTCGTCGTCATTATCATCGTAATCATCATTATAATCGTCGTAACATCGTAATCGTCGTCGTCATCATCGTCATAATCATCGTCGTTGTCATCGTCGTAATCATCATCATCGTAATTGTTGTCGTCGTAATCATTGTGTCGTTGTCGTCGTCATCATCATAGTCGTCGTAATCATCGTCATCGTTGTCATCATCATCATCATCATAATTATCATCGTCATAGTCGTCGTAATCATCGTTGTCGTTGTCGTCGTCGTCGTCGTCATCATCATTATCGTCGTAATCATCGTAGTCATCATAATCGTCGTCGTCGTCATCATCATCGTCGTAATCATTGTAGTCGTCATCATCATCGTCGTAATAATCGTCATCGTCATCAACGTCATTATTATCATCATCATCATTAAGAAACGCTAATACTACATAATAGTAAGAGCTCTGTCAGCGATGTTTTCAAATACTACCTCTATATAAGACCCATACAATAATCGCAGAAGTAAAATTTTGAACTGCTGTTAAGTGCGTGCAGTACGAGTCCCGCACTAAGTACCGTAAAAAGGTAATTGGCCACAGAAAAAGCCCCGACAACCCGGACGTCAATGTATTAGCGAACATAAAAGTTGTGGACAAAAGGAAAATTATTCTTTAAGCAGAATCGTATTACCGCTTTTATTTTAGTAAAAACTGAAAGTGATCTTTGACACCCTTGAAGAAAAATCACTTATTAAATGCCAACAATACGGTAACTAGATGTCGCATTGGCTGAGGCCCAAGATTCTTGGAGTTTGGTCCAAAGTTAGCCATGACGTGGTGTATCACCTTCAAACACTCGTATTGTTGATACAGTATTTGCTAGGCTGTTACGTTTATGTTTAAAGTGTAAAACATTTACGTTTACATGTTGTAACTTATGCTTGATTATATTCGTATTTCTTTTTTTTAGTAATTTTACATAATTAACATTGCTTGGCTATTTAGATAGTTCAAATTACGATTATTTAACAAGTATAAAACAAATATTTTAAGTCTTCTTGGGACAGGTTATTGATTACATAACCTAATACGATCAACTATAGATAAGACGTTTAAACATTTACCATTTTTACCTGATAGAGAATATACTCTCTTGTAACTAAATGAGAAGAAACAAATTTTACGGTTAATGATCTCGTAGTTATAGAGATACAATGACAACAGTTACTGAACTAACTGCAGGTACTGTACTAATCAAGATGGCGGTCATTTCAAATCTTTAAAAATACAACCGTTTTATCTTATTTATTTTTTTTTGAAAATCTAACTTCACTCCATGGTAACTGGCGTTCAAATGTACATAAAATAGCATTTTATATGATACAGAACACCCTCCTCTCCTCTCATGGCCTAGTACCAGCTGTCCAAAGTCACGAGGTAATTGCGCCTACAGTACTTTTTAACGTTCATATTTGCGTGTGCATGCGTGTGTTGTATGTGTTGTGTGTGTGTGTGTGTGTGTGTGTGTGTGTGTGTGTGTGTGTGTGCGCGCGCGCGTGTGTGTGTGTATGTGTATGCATGTGTTGTGTGTGTATGTGTATGCATGTGTTGTGTGTGTGTGTGTGTGTGTGTGTGTGTGTGTGTGTGTGTGTGTGTGTGTGTGTGTGTGTGTGTGTGTGTGTGTGTGTGTGTTAGCGCCCTAGTATTCGTAATTTCGATCCGATTTCATTCAAACTTGGCACAAAAATCGGGTACTGTAAAAGCTTGGTCAAATTTGTTACTAAGAAAAAGTTGTTTAATGTCGCCCGTTCCAAAGGCCGATATGCATGTCTTCAGAACTCCTTGAAAATGAGATCGATACAAAAATACTTATATCCACTCTGTATGTTTTCATGTATAGCGTAATACTGGATTGATATCTAAGTGAGTCAGGCGCAGTTCGACTTGGCAAAGCTCTCCCTCCACTGGACGTCAAGAAGACTGCAATTGAAACATAAACGGCATTGCTTTTGTTGTGTTTAATTTCCTTGACGTTTTACCTTATGTGTTAGTAAACTCAGTCATTTAGTAGTTCACACACTACTGACACTGCACTTCATTACGGCATATCAACTTCACATCTATTTCAGTGGCTTAAAATTAAACAGTTAAAAACATGTACATCAATATATTTAACAAAGGCTTGAATAAATTTTAAAAAATTAATCTAAGACACTTTTTAATATAGTTTCTTGAAGATACAGATTTTGACAATAGAACAAATCTCTACTTACACTTTACTAAATAAAATTAATTTAATAAATTTTTGCCATTTTTCTAGATTGACAAACTAGACACATATGTTATTTTGTTTATAAATACTGTAACATACTACTTAAGAAATAGTTTATCAATTAATGTAATGATTAAAAAAGAATTGAATCAAGCACAACCTTACTTCCTGGAAACAAACTTCAAAACTACACATGTACTACATAGCTTTAAATTTAATCATTATTAATGGTATTACACATACTTTTCTAGTACGAATATATTTGTCTATATATTTAAATGTTATATTTCGTACTATATGAGCTAGGTATGCAGTATAATGACGTTAGTTATAATTAAAATATGTATTATTATACTTTTTTATATAAATATTATTTTATAACAATATTATACAAAGTATGTACAAAACCTCAAACAATTTTATGCTACATGTGCTGGTATGTAATATAATGGCGTTAATTATAATCTGAATATCGATTGTTAAACTTATTTATATACATAATATCAAATAATAATTTCATACAAAATACTAGCTGTGTAATACCCATGCGTCGCTGCGGTATTTTCAGAGAATACAAATTACAGTTGATTTGAAAATTGACTAAAAAATTATGTTTTAGTGTAAATTGCAGTATGTTTGTACTGTTTTTAAAGAGAAAGATTTTGTTATTGGTAGAATATAATACTTTTTCCAAACCATCAGTAGTCTGCTTTTGTTGGGCTACAGCTGTAAATACTTACCCTTGGCATTAAGATAAAATCACACAACTGACTATACAAAGTTCGTTTTTACCCCCCCCCCATTTTGACACTCTAAGAAATTTGAAAAAACCCTTTTTGCGCACCTCTAAAGTCTAAGATAAATCTCTGTACAAATTTTAAGCTCTGCGATTTTTGGATTTTGAAATACAGAAATCAAATGTAAAGTTAATTTTTACTACATTTGAACTCATTAGGGGTGGAATTTTTTTAATTCTTTTTGTTTTGTACCTCCAAAGTTTAAGTTCAAACCTGTGCATGAAATTCATCTCTCTACGACTTTTGACTCCGGAAATAAAGATAAAATGTAAAGTTCGTTTTTACTCCCATTTTAACCCTTTAAGGGTGTGATTTTTGAAAACCCTTTCTTTTTGCATTTCCAAAGCTTTTGATAAATCTCTGTACGAAATTTCAATTCTCTACGCTTTTGGGATTTTTAGATAGAGATAAGATGCAAAGTTCGTCTTTACCCTAATTTTAATCCCTTAGGTGTTGAATTTTGGAAAAACCTTTTTTTGCACCTCCAAAATCTAAAATAAAACTGCGTACCAAATTTAAACTCATGCGTCTTTTGAATGTGAAGACTCACGTAAGGCCCAAAAAAGGGAAATAGGTAAAGTTCGTTTTTACCCCATTTTGACCCTTTAGTGGTGGGATAATGAAAACGCTTTCTTTGTGGTCTCCATAGCTTATATAATAAACCTATATATGAACATCCCCATTATCTTTCAATCTGTCTTTTCAAATCTTCCATGAGATTTATTCTATGTTTTCCCATAGTCGTACGAGGTATTGAATTTGACAGAAGACTAACATGATGGCAAACACCTCGCGGATCTTTTGAGGAGATACGGAGATGGAAGCTTACAGGTCCAGTGAGCATCATCTTCCAGCAGGCCCAGTGCTCAAAGTAACTTGAAATGTTGGGTGGACTATCCCTGCCAAATTTTTAATGGTAGTAAATGATACAAGACCACAAGTTGGTGCAATAGGAGCCTAAGTAGTAGCATTCTGAGTTGCCGGGATAGACGATGTACACTGTGCCCACAACATAGCCTTTCTTCACACTGGACAGTCTGGCAAGGGCTTTCCTTGTTTCCATCTGCCAAAACTTGTTGCCTTTCCAAACGTAGTATGATGCCACTTCAATGTACAACACTGTTCTCACAAAGATATCGACTTTGCATAGATCGAAAAATGCTGTAAATATTATATTTGTGGATTGATAATACTTTTAAATACACTTTCTTCCGTAAAATTAATCCTGTGACCATTTCCAATGTATAGGAGGTACGTTCAGAAAGTAACGAGAATTTTTAAATTTCGCGGGCTTGAAGAGTCCGATTGTCAAACATTTTTTTTTATTATGTTGGTATACATGCCCTTGAAGTTTGATAAAACTTTCAGCTGTTTTCATTGTTGACTTTGTCTGTGACAGCCACTAAGGTTAGACGTGTTTTTATGAGCTCGGCGATTTTCGTTTGTTAAAAGAAATGGATCAAAGAATTTGTATCAAATTTTGCGTAAAAATGGAATAAAGTGATAAGTCGACCACTCATAGTATTTCCCTTGAAACCTAAACAACCTTCATGTGAAATTTGGTGCATTTATATCAAAATACTAAACAAAGTGTGTGAAATGTTAACAAAGGCCTATGGTGAGTCTGCTATGAGTAAAGCAAGACTTTACGAGTGGTATAAGCATTTCCAAGAAGGCCGTGAAGACGTTGAAGATCACGAA
The DNA here is from genome assembly GCA_022606455.1 of Callitettix versicolor. Classification (NCBI taxonomy): domain Eukaryota; kingdom Metazoa; phylum Arthropoda; class Insecta; order Hemiptera; family Cercopidae; genus Callitettix; species Callitettix versicolor. Next base: position 30,073,739 of record CM040182.1, read on the forward strand.
CGCCCTGGACGCCCCAGCACATCAACAACCGATGAAAACGTGAAAAAAATGAAAGAAATAGTTATGAACAATCGCCGAATTATAATTAGAGAGGTCGCTGATGATGTTGGCATTTAGATTGGATCATGTCATGACATTGTTTCCAATGTTTTGTATATGAAACGCGTGGCAGCAAAATTCGTTCCAAAATTGTTGAATTTTGAACAAAAACAGCGGCGGATGGAAGTTGCTCAGGAGTCACTAAATGAAGTCAACGACGGTGCAGAATTACTGAAACGTATTATAACAGGTGACGAAACATGGGTTAACGGATATGACGTTGAAACTAAGACTCAATCATCCCAGTGGAGGTATTCTGGCTCGCAAGACCGAAAAAGGCTCGACAAGTGCGGTCGAACGTGAAGGTTATGCTCACTGTGTTCTTCGATATTAATGGCATAGTGCATCATGAATTCCTGCCACCAGGTGAAACGGTCAATAAGGAGTACTACCTAGAAGTTCAACGCCGTTTGCGTGAAGCAATCCGAAAAAAACGCCCGGATCTGTGGAAAAGCAATTCATGGCTTTTGCACCACGATAATGCACCAGTTTACACTTCATTGCTTGTTCGTGAATTTTTGGCCAAAAACAGTACTGTAACAATGCTCCAGCCTCCATATTAGCCAGACATAGCTACGTGTGACTTTTTCCTATTTCCAAAAATAAAGGGAACCTTAAAGGGCCGTCGTTTTACAGCTGTAGATGACATTAAAAGCGCATCGCTGAAAGAACTAAAGGCTATCTCAAAGATCGAATTTGAGAAGTGTTTCGAGGATTGGAAGAATCGCTGGCACAAGTGCATAATCTCCAATGGGGACTATTTTGAAGGCGACAACATCAATGTAGAAGAATAAATAAATATTTTGTTCAAAAATTAAAATTCTCGTTACTTTCTTAACACACTTCGTATATCAAGATGCATCACAACAGGGGAAAACCTTTCATGGATTGGGAATCAAAGAATGCGCTATGCTGCCTCAGAACAATAGTCCAGCCACTTAGTAAAAGGTCTGCGCGAACATTTCTCGCGCATGTAGAATTCCCCTTCAGCTCCCTCCAACAGTCCAATGACACAGAGTCGGCCAGTCTGAGTCTACAGACTGTTAATACTTAGCGATAGTGAAGGAAAAGGAGGGAACTGTGGTGAGAGAGAGCGGGGATTCGACTTCTCTCTCGCACATTTTCTCTCTCTCTCTCTCTCTCTCTCTCTCTCTCTCTCTCTGTCCCACTGGTGCTCTAAGTGGTTGATTTATACTAATATAACATCCTGTCTCGTATTTTATCATTTAACGGTGAAAGTTGCCCGGTCAGAGCCCTTATTGACATATTTGCAGATTATTTTATTGATTTAACAGAGTTACAATACTCAAACATTAATCGAACCGAGAAGGTGCGAGACTGATCGGGGTTGTAAGGCAACACCTAGTGCTTATCAAGATCGATACCTTTGATGCTGACAGTGAAACCTTCATCTGCAGGGGAACGTCTGCGGTACTGAAGTTAACTATCCTCCCCGGTTTGAGTTTCGTTCAACAGGAACCGAGGGAATTTTTAGTTGTGGGGTTTCACATGAGCCGTGAATCTTGATCGCTTTGACAATCTGATTAAGGACAGGGTCTGGATCAAATATTAATGCACTGATCACTTTGTTAATAGATTCAGGCCTTATCTTTTCTTCCAGCCACAAAAGAATGTAAAAGTAGAAGAGGTATCGTTTCTGCCATTCCACAGAATACATATGACACTTTGTGTTGTCAAAGAATACACAACCCTTATTTAGTAAGGAACTTTATGACAAATGAAAAACCCGCGCTATTATATCATGTCTATCATAAAGATAGACATGGACTGTGATTGTTATCACTGTTACTGAGAACACTGTTCTTAGCACTGACTGCGAGCAGTTGTAATTGCTCTTCGACTACCCGGCTCTCTGCTCTGTGAATGTTATCACTGCTACTGAGAACATTGTTCTTAGCATTGAGCAGTGAGCAGTTGTGAGTGCTCTTCGACTACCCTGCTCTCTGCTCTGTGAATGTTATCACTGCTACTGAGAACACTGTTATTAGCATTGAGCAGTGAGCAGTTGTGAGTGCTCTTCGACTACCCTGCTCTCTGCTCTCTGAATGTTATCACTGCTACTGAGAACACTGTTCTTAGCATTGAGCATTGAGCAGTGAGCAGTTGTAATTGCTCTTCGATGACCCTGCTCTCTGCTCTGTGAATGTTATCACTGCTACTGAGAACATTGTTCTTAGCATTGAGCAGTGAGCAGTTGTGAGTGCTCTTCGACTACCCTGCTCTCTGCTCTGTGAATGTTATCACTGCTACTGAGAACACTGTTCTTAGGATTGAACAGGGAGCAGTTGTTAGTGTTCTTCGACTACCCTGCTATCTGCTCTGTGAATGTTATCACTGCTACTGAGAACATTGTTCTTAGCATTGAGCAGTGAGCAGTTGTGAGTGCTCTTCGACTACCCTGCTCTCTGCTCTGTGAATGTTATCACTGCTACTGAGAACATTGTTCTTAGCATTGAGCAGTGAGCAGTTGTGAGTGCTCTTCGACTACCCTGCTCTCAGCTTCCTGCTCACTGTTCAGTGTTGTCTGATTTTTGTTTTGCAAGGAAATTTACTCATGCAAAGCGACAATAAAAAAAATACTGAAAATTACGAGTAATAAAAGTTAGCCTGTTACTGATGTATATTAATTGAACATTGTTTCAGGTGCTTAACTAATAATTTTAAAAAATTATAATTTATATACTTTATTTTATGAATCCGAGGATTCATAATTGTTAAATTTTGTATTTATTTTTGCTGCACATAGACTACTGTGGAAATATCTAGAGTTTTTTCCTTTTTTTACTTTTAGAAGTTTTTTTTGCGATATATAATTGTTGTATTAGGAACGATAGATTATAATTATATACATACATATATATTTCTCATAATAATAAATTGTTTTATTAGTAAACTGCGTTAAATCACTGCTCATTTACTTAACTGCTCTGGAGCATTCACTGCAAACAGGAAAATGCTCTTAAGCCCACCACTAGTGATTTTTGTCAAGGTGATTCAGTATGCACGGACAATGGACATGCAGTGATTTGATATTCCCTATTACGTTCCACCTCTACTTATTAAATAAATCTGGTTTAAAAACCAATCACTGTATTTATTTTGTTTTTTAGGATCGACGAATCAAACCTGTCCAAAATTATGTTTAATCCAGTAGTATTGGATTGTACTCGTACGTTAATGTAACGTCTTATAAATGGAACCAATTAAAATATTATGATTGTAAGTAGTTGAGAGGTTAGAATTATATGGCAATATAGTCATAATATTATACACTTTGTCTACAGTTTCTACATAATTTTTATTTATTAATATATATTAAATATTATTTGACTTAAAAATTTAATTAATATTATAATATTACAACAATAATTGCCTCAAAAACAAAAAAAATATATACTGAGTGAACAGAGCAAACTATCTGTTTATAAAGAATTATTATTGCCGCCTCGGTGGTCTAGTTGATAGAGTATTAGGCTTTCACCCCGAGGACCCGGGTTCGATTCCCGGCCAGGGCTTGGCATTTTCATACGCTATAAATCATCCCATCGTCTGCATTAGCCTAAGTGTGCACAATAGTCGGACGTTAAACACAAAAAAAAAATATATAAAGAATTATTAAACGTAATTTGGCTAAAGACAGAACGTTGACGGTAAAACTAGGTGATAGCCTTCAAATCAATCGAGTTTCAAACGGCCTGGAGAAAATTAAACACTTTTTTTAATAATTTTTCTTTAAATTATAATTAATTATATTATCAAGTAATTAAAATTTTGATTATATTACTCTAATTTTTCTGCAAAACAGATAAATATATAAATAAATGGGTGTTGTTGATTAAAAAAAAAGATTTTTTTGTGTTTAATGTCCAACTATTGTGCACACTTCGGCTAATGCAGACGATGGGATGATTTATAGCGTATGAAAATGCCAAGCCCTGGCCGGGAATCGAACCCGGGTCCTCGGGGTGAAAGCCCAGTACGCTATCAACTAGGCCACCGAGGCGGCTCTTTAAAAAAAAGAGGAGGAAAACCAAATCTAAAATAATTTTCGAACAATTTAATTTTTATAAACAGTAGATTTAGCGATGCGCGATTATGATATGTTTTATTTGATTGTCTCAATAATTCTCAATTGTTTTGGGCTCGTACTGGCTAAGTCATCTAGTTTTGTGTTATTGTAGGCCTAAATCATCGACAAAACAATCGAATTAATCGGAACACATGTCGGAAATTTTCAGTAAATATTCCAATTAAATGCTATGATCTATTCCGATTTGTTTTTCTGTAGTTAACTTACAGCATCATTATGATTGGGTATTATGCTTTGATCAAATTACCGCTTTGATCACCAATTACCAAAGTTACCTGCCAAAAATCTCCCGTAAAACTAAGTCTTTTTATTCTCAGATATTCTTGCCGTGAACAGCCATAAGCACGCCGCCGTTGTACACCTGGAACTGATAAACGAAAATCTTTCCTGCCACTTTTAGTTCACAGGATGTACCGTAAGTATGCGACTTAAACATGACAGGTATGTATTGAAGTTTGTTGGTGTAGGCTGCCTCCTATGGCGTTATATGAACGGCTTGAGCCTCCGAAAGTTATTAGAGATGTGATACACTATCCCAGGCCTTATCTGGGCCGCTTGCGAGGCGATACCTTGTATAAGGTGAGAAACGGCAAAGAATAGACACGCCCCATCTAAGGGGATCTTAACTACACGGTTAACATCCGCTAACAAAACATTATTTTTGGCTTTACAATGTAGATAATGCAAAAAAACCTAACCTAAGAAGTGTACAGATGTCCTGGGTTTTATTGCAATAGTTAAACAAAGTTTGTATGATTAGCTGAACTGTTGAACCTAGATCGCAGTTGACGTGTGAAATGTTATTACAATTATCGCACTACTTTGTCTTGTGTCGGTATTACAGACCACTCGGACCAACAATGGACTATTGTTGCTAACTATTTAGTTATATTTATAATTTTTTTTAATGAAGTTATAAACATATTTTACGAAATTTTTAATTGGTTATGCATCGTCATTCGAACACTTACAAACAAAAGGTTTCGATCATATATTCTTAAGTCTGGGTTAATGCTGGTAAGGAGTGGAATTCACTCAGTTTTTTAAAATATTTATTCTAAAAGAAATTCCTCTTTACTAAAGCATTTTTTTAGAAAGTGCATTAAAGCAACCATCGTGATAAGCTGACGTTATTACTATGGTCTCCGCAGGGGGTTTCAGACTAGCTGCACCTATTGAGAGGATTTAGACGTCCCTCGCGGTACCCGAGTCTAACAAACATTTACATTTACAACACTACACTTACAACTTTAACACTTTATACTCACACTTACATTTAGGGAGGCGATAATAGCCTCAATGTGCTTTTCGCCTTAAAATAAATAAATGATAATGTCCTGTTTGGCTTCTAGAACTCGTAAAAATACAGTTTTAAATTAAATAAAGTATTTTGAATGGCCGCCATTTTTGTATGAAGGAGTGTAGCCTATGGCAGCTTAAAGTAGTCTAAAACCCGCTAACAATTATTTTATTTAACAAATATAAAGATTTTAATTGAAATCTGTCAACCCGTGTCCCAGTGAAAGCAGAAAAATCAGGCATTTTAACGTGACAGACACACATTTAATCAAAACAATTCTTTACTTTTTAAAAACGATTTTTTGACAATCAGTTAGGACTTAGCACCCGCGATTAAAAATTAAAAACTTAATCAATTCGCCGCCGGGTCAAAACCTAAAATATATAATGTTTAGGTTTTGCTGTATATAGGGCTAAAAAGGCAGTAAAAATCCTTTACCCATAAAACCGTTTAGGGATGAAATTTCGGAAAACCCTTCTTTTGCACCTTCAATATCTACATAAAACTGTGTACGAAATTTTATCATTAGGTGACTTTTGAATCAGTATACAAAGATAAAAATCTAAAGTTAGCTTTCACCCCCCCCCCCATTTTAACCCTTTAGGTGAAAATTTTGGAAAAATCTTTCTTTTAGCACCTCCAAACCCCTCCCCTCCCAAAAAACTGTACACACAATTCCATTTTTCTACTTGTTTTTGATCTGGAAATATAGAGATAAAATGATAAGATCATTTTTATCAATTTTTAACTTTTTAGGGGTAGAATCGTTCTTTTTGCACCTCCAAAACCTACGATTTCTGTGCATAAAATTTCAAACTTTTCGCCATTTTGACCTGGAGATACAGAGATAAAATATAAAAATCGTTTTACCCCATTTTACCTTTCAAGGGTAGAATTTTTCAAAACTGTTTATTAACCCATTTGATGGTTTTGTAGAAACCGTAATGAGTGAGTGGATTTGGTGTGTGTGTGTGTGTGTGTGTGTGTGTGTGTGTGTGTGTGTGTGTGTGTGTGTGTGTGTGTGTGTCAGGTAGATAGACAGAATGAAAGAATAGAATAGAAATGATAGATGTGGAATATGTATTTAACTGTAGAAATCTATATCAATTTTTGTTATTATTATTATTTTAAGGCGAAAAGCACATTGAGGCTATTATCGCCTCCCTAAATGTAAGTGTGAGAGTAAAGTGTTAAAGTCGTAAGTGTAGTGTTGCAAGTGTGTGTGTTAGACTCAGGTACCGCGAGGGACGTCTAAATCCTCTCAATAGGTGCAGCTAATCTGCTCTTCCCTGCGGGGTCTTAACGATCTACCTTCAACACGGGGATAACAATTTTTGTACTAGAGGGGGCTGAGTTTGTAGTATAATGGCGTTTATTATAATTTAATATTTAGCACTGAACTTACTTACATACATAATGTTATTTAAATGACCACTGTATAAAAAACGTGCACTTTGAAAAGGAGAAAATTAATTAAAATTCATGAAAACATTTAGTACATGTTGGATGAGTCCGATACTTATAACGGCAAGGAGAAGACTGGACACTGGCGCTACATACATAGATGGTTTCAATAGACCCAACTATGTGCTCCGGCACTCATAACTTATCACCCGTGTGCTCCCAGGCACTTAAAAGCTGTTCAGTTTCAGATCTACCTTTACCGGAAGTCTTCCGCAGTGCTATATACACATGAGGCTCTAGATACTTGGTTATAAGCACTATCGCCACTCTTAAACGTATACAGAATAAAAAATTGTTAGAATTTTAGGATCTCTCTTAACACGAGTCCTTTAAAGAATTAACTATCAATGGTTCAACAAAGTCGTTTAATAAATAAAAACCTATTACAATATTCTTATATTGTTACGGCTGCTTGATAACAACTCAAGATGAGTATTGTATTACCCGATGAAAATGTGTCCTCTGAAATAATATCCCAAGATACTCTCTAGAAACCCTTACCCCAATTTGTTTACACCATAAATAGAAAGGGGAATGAGTGTACGCAAAAACTGTCTACTTAGACTGTCGATCCGTGGTTCCCTAGCACCGCCTGGCTGGAATGTCCTCTTGGAGCACTTCATGGCGTATAATTCCCCCCAGAACCGACTGACCCTCCAGTCACCACAGAATCGAATCATCCTCCCTGTGATTTTGCCCTATCGATGGTCTTCGGAAATGCTAAGTACACACCAAGATCTAGATGCTTGGATAAAAGCAGTATTGCTACTTTAAACATATATAGACAAAGAGATAAAATATAAAGTTCGTTCTTACGCCATTTTAACCTTTTATGAGCGGAATTTTTCACAACTGTTTCTTAGCGAGCATATAGGACCATAGAAAAAGCTTTGTTGCCTAGTTTTAAATAGAACAAGAACAGCAAAGCCCTAACTGTAGATGCAGGTACTGAAGTTTTGTGCCTAGTTTTAAATAGAACAATAACAGCAAAGCCCTAACTGTAGATGCAAGTGCTGAAGTTTTGTGCATAGTTTTAAATAGAACAAGAACAGCAAAGCCCTAACTGTAGATGCAGGTGCTGAAGTTTTGTGCCTAGTTTTAAATAGAACAAGAACAGCAAAGCCCTAACTGTAGATGCAGGTGCTGAAGTTTTGTGCCTAGTTTTAAATAGAACAAGAACAGCAAAGCCCTAACTGTAGATGCAGGTGCTGAAGTTTTGTGCCTAGTTTTAAATAGAACAAGAACAGCAAAACCCTAACTGTAGATGCAGGTGCTGAAGTTTTGTGCCTAGTTTTAAATAGAACAAGAACAGCAAAGCCCTAACTGTAGATGCAGGTGCTGAAGTTTTGTGCCTAGTTTTAAATAGAACAAGAACAGCAAAGCCCTAACTGTAGATGCAGGTGCTGAAGTTTTGTGCCTAGTTTTAAATAGAACAAGAACAGCAAAGCCCTAACTGTAGATGCAGGTGCTGAAGTTTTGTGCCTAGTTTTAAATAGAACAAGAACAGCAAAGCCCTAACTGTAGATGCAGGTGCTGAAGTTTTGTGCCTAGTTTTAAATAGAACAAAAACAGCAAAGCCCTAACTGTAGATGCAAGTGGTGAAGTTTTAAGTATAGTATTGTGTGTTTTGTTAAGATCGGGTACCACGAGAAACGTTACCCCGAACCAGTAGTTTATCCAAGTTACCACCTTACACACTAGGCAGCCAGGTGTAATGAAAGTACTTGGGAAACGTCCTAAATTCCTTAGACTTAAAGTGTAACAAGAAGAAACCCTGGTAGTGCATGTGTTTAATTAGAATAACCTTCATACAGCTATTTTTAAACTGCGTTTTATGAAAACCAGTATTTGTTAATTCCAGTGAATACGTTACCACCTTATTACGCAGATAAATGGAATGAAAGAACTTTCCGGGGAACTGAATTCCTTAGTCTGACGTGTAACTACATGAAACCCTTGCAGTGGTCGTGCAGTCTAATCGGGAATCTTGTTAGAGACAATACAATATTTCTTAAACTTAGACTGTTAGGCGTGTAACAAGATGAAACCATTGCAGTGGCGGAATAATAAATCTTTTTCTAATAAGATAAAGCTTTCTTACTCTTTTTCAATACTAACTGCAATAATTATACATAAAAGCTGACTGTTTTAAAGGTTGGTGCTACGAGTACATTAAACACGTTTTTGTGTCATCGCTTTTACGGAAAATAAATATAATTTAAACTTGTAATACACACAACTTGCATCATTACATCAGCAAAATTTCCACACCACAGGCCTAATAAAAAGAAAAGTAGCCTAATTTAAAAAAAAATAATATCAAGAAGACGGAACAAAAGCACATTCATTTTACTACCAAAAATTAACGAGCACCAAAAACTAGTCAAAATCAACCCTGAAATTTATTTCTGAGAATTTGATATTTTTAAACGGATATTTAGATATTACGGGGTTTGGTAGCTCCAGGCACCGCTATTGTGCAACTTTAGAACAATAAAGTTGGAACTAGGAACTAATTCAGTAGACTGGTGATCTCAATGAGATTGAGCAGTCCACCGACTAGCTCATTCAACTGGAGGTCCTCAAGGTCCTAGGTGGCAAACTCTTTGCCTTCTGCTGGCAAAAGCTCACAATCCTAAATTATAATTATGACGGATAAGTTTCTTTAGCCATCCTACTTAGCCCATGCACGGTTTCTCAGTGGTATAATTTCCCTTGCTGGCAACTCTTCGGTCTCGGTATACGGTTTCCGTCTGCCCTGTCATAGCTGCCCTATAAGATTTGTGTTTCTTACACCCAAGATTTGATCCTTGGTAGGTCTTCGGCTTCTAGGTTTAAATTAGAAGCCTCATTGCTACTAACTTATTATTGCGCCTTTGCACTCTTGATTTAAAGATAGACCGTCACCTTATTGGATTCAGATGTTTGACTCTACCTCTCACCTTTTCCATTGTAAGTTGTGTAGGTCCGCCTAGCGTCCTCACAAGTTGCTGCAATTCACTCTTTGTGGGTTCCACGGTGTTAGGTACAGCCCAGCTGAATTTTCCTCCATTTCTATGCTATTTTCACTCCCCAGTTACTCTTTTGCCTGTTACCAGGGTATTTTGGACTTCGTAGTATGTGGGTGTGTGGGTTTTTTAAAACAGTGTTTCCAGCCATTAAAATCCACCAATATTTCCAGACAGAGTCCCGCATACATGGGTAAGACTAGATTAAAACTGAGTGTTGTAGTGTATCCAAAGTATCCGTAGTCCGCAAACTTAAGCTAAATAAACGCAACCTTCAGGGTAAGCTGTGGTTTGGGTGAAACGGATCTAATCTAAGAGCAGATAGGTGGAGAAGGACAGATACAGCTGGGCACCTGGGGATCGCCAAACCCGACTTACAACGTATGAGATCCTGAGAGAATATTTTCATTAACTTCTTAAAGAGATTTACTGTATTTATGAATTAACTTTTTTTTTTGTTTGAAGAATATTCTTATCATTTTTAATCCTCTGTTTTATAACCTAATTTTATTTATTTTCTGTGTCTAGAAAGATAACAAACACCAAAAATATAATTAATGCGCATCACAAACGGTGTCAACAGGACAAACAGTGACATAATAAACATCTTGCCGGGTAACGAGCTTGTTCAGGTTACTACAAAAATTGATTTCTGTGCCCGATTAAATATTAATGAAATCGTAACAAGTTTGCAAATCTTAACGAGAGCCGGTGAGTCCGATGTCAGTCTGCTGATTAAAGCATCAAACAGACTGCTACGTTCCCCGAATGTGCGCAAGTCGCAGGTTCGAGATTGGAGTTACTGCTGTAAGATTTTCATAATCGTTAATAACGAACCCTTGTCCTTATTAGAGGACACAGTTATCGATGTAATTAAAGCATCGATCAGTATGCTAAGAAATGCGCGCCTCAAGGTTGTGCCTTGGGCTACCATACCCTTAACTGATCCCTCGTCCTCATTAGTGCAACTGACATAAAGTATGGACGTTAACCAAACAAAATTCTTCCTTATTAGTCAAACTAGCAATATGTAAAGTATGGACGTAACCATATAGAAATATTCCTTATTAGTCAAACTAATGATACATGAAGTATGGACGTAATACAAAAAATATTCCTTATTAGTCAAACTAGCAATACGTAAAGTATGGACGTAACCATGCAGAAATATTCCTTATTAGTCAAACTAATGATACATAAAGTATGGACGTAATACAAAAAATATTCCTTATTAGTCAAACTAGCAATACGTAAAGTATGGACTTAATAAAAAAAAAAAATATTCCTTATTAGTCAAACAAGCGATACATAAAGGATGGACGTAATCAAACAAAAAAATCCTTATTATTCAATATAGCGATACATAAAGTATGGACGTAATCAAACAAAAATATTCCTTCTTAATCAATCAAGCGATGCATAAAGTAAGGATGTAATCAAACAAAAATATTCCTTATTAATAAATCTAGCGATACATGGAGTATAGACGTAATCAAACAAAAATATTCCTTACTAGTCAAACTAGCGATAAATAAAGTATGGACGTAACCAAACAAAAATGTCCTTATTAGTCAAATTAGCGATACATAATGTATGAAAGTAATCAAACAAAAATATTTCTTATTAATCAAACTAGCGATACATAAAGTATGGACGTAACCAAACAAAAATGTCCTTATTAGTCAAACTAGCGATACATAAAGTATGAAAGTAATCAAACAAAAATATCCCTTATTAATCAAACTAGCGATACATAAAGTATGGACGTAACCAAACAAAAATGACCTTGTTAGTCAAACTAGCGATACATAAAGTATGGACGTAACCAAACAAAAATGTCCTTGTTAGTCAAACTAGCGATACATAAAGTATGGACGTAACCAAACAAAAATCTTCCTAATTTCTTTAACTAGCAATACATAAAGTATAGATGTTATTAGTATAGACGCAATACATAAGACTCTCGGGGATCCGTTGTATAACGGATATCCCTATTGCCGGATTGCCGAAAACGACGGATTATTGGAAAAGATAAAAATTATAGTAAATTAGTATGTACATTAAGAAAAGTAATTATAAAAGAGTACAAACACTTTTACTTTAATAAGTAAGTTTAAAATGGAATTAATATTGAAAAAAACTTCAAAGCAAACTGAAAAAACTATTAAAATCGTCGTGAAAAAACATTAAATTTTCTCTATGCACATTACATTGTACAGTAATTATAAACGATAGTTTTTTGTGGAAGCATCCGCAAAAATACCTACGCCTAAACTATTTACCGTTTCTTTAAACTTCTGTATGAACGGAGCAACAACATCAACATCGCACGAAAGTTTTTCAACAAAAAACCGATAAATTTATAAATTTATCGAGCCACCCGTAAATGGCTTTAAATTCATCTTTGTCCGTCATTTGTTTATAAAAAAACCTTTGCTTTCTCGCGCTTCTCCAGAAATTATTGTATGCCTGTCATTCATGACGAGGAAAAACCAGGAAAAAAGCGCTTCTTCGATCTCCGGAACCGCCGAATTTCATTGTTTGTCGTTCACTTGACACGCACTCGGGGTTGTTGATGCACGGTTCTAATTTTTCTTTTTTTTAAAAAAGAATACAAAAAAACAACACCGACAGATTACTGTACGTGCCAGATTACAGCGATTTGTTTTTTTTTTTTTTCTAAGGCGAGGCTATTATCGCCTCCCTAAATGTAAGTGTGAGCGTAAAGTGTTAAAGTCGTAAGTGTAGTGTTGTAAGTGTAAGTGGGTGTTAGACTCGGGTATCGCGAGGGACGTATAAATCCTCTCAGTAGGTGCTGCTAGTCTACACCAATGAATACAAAATATATTCTGAACTATTCGTACTAAATTTCGAAGTAATGAGTACGCCCAAAACTGCGCACAGACATCATTGTAAATCAGACGCAGCCATCTTGAAACGGAAGTGAACGGGGAAAATCTTATATACATACATTTCAGTGCGTTTGGCCAGAACTGCACAACAAACACACAAAGCAAACAGATGTCGAGTTGAAACAAAAAGTGATCTTAAAAATCACGATATGTAAACAATCGTGCAGGATAAATAGTGCAATATGTTTAGTGTTCATTTTGTGTTTTTAAACAATAAATTTCAAGCAATCCATCTTCACATTTTTTTATAACTTCATATTACAATTTTTTTCATTTGAACCCCGCAGGAGGTGCAGACTAGCTGCACCTGTTGAGATGATTTAGACGTCAATCGCGGTACCCGAGTCTAAAACACACACACACACACACACACACACACACACACACACACACACACACACACACACACACACACACACTACACTTACGACTTTCAACACTTTACACTCACACTTACATTTACGGCGGCGATAATAGTTCAATGTGCTTTTCGCTTTAAACAAAAAAAAATGGAAATAGATTCTGTATTCATTGTCTGCACTCCCCTGCGGGGCAGATTACCGCGAGTATAGGCTACTGTAATAATAATAACTTGAACATGAAACATATTGTGACAGTCTTGGGGCTCTTCGCGTGCTGCCAATTTCGTTCTTTGAGATGAACAAAATCCAGAGATTTCATAAAGATTTGTTTTGTGTAAATGCATGTGATTTTAGATTATTAATATCTGAAAATTATTACGCCTACTTTATATAGAAAAGTTTAACAAACGCATGCCTCTAATAATTGTTATTAAAAATCCACAAAGTAAAAAATAAAAGTTAACATTTGGTTAAACCACAGAAGAACAATCATATCGGGGTCGAAACCGTTAAAAATTTGGAAGTATAGACAGTATACTTCCAAATAAACCGTTAAAAATATAGGTGTTAGGCAGCAAGACAAATCTGCTGACTAGCCCAGACAATATATTAAAATCAGTGTTAATATAATTCCATAGAGAGGATTCCAACGAACGGAATGCAACTTAATTAAATATGAATGTCGAGGCGCTAATTAAATTGTTCATTTAATCAATTCTATTAGGGCTCTCCTTAATCAACGGAAATAATCAAACTTGACGCCGTAACTGTGTACGCTACCAGATCGTTGAAATATACTTTGCGCTACGCTGTTTCCGATGCTATTTATAAACGTAGCGCACAGGAAATAACTCATTAAACACGCTTTATTGTTATTAGCTGTTAGCAGTTAACTGAAAACATGAAAACTGTTATTAGAAATCAATTTCAAAAAGTTAATTTTATTACATTCCAGCTATTTTAGCACGTATTTATTAACTCGCTTTTATTGGTTTTAGCACGTATTTATTAACTCGCTTTTATTGGTCTGTTTGTTCGGTACTAATTTCGCAATCGATTTTAAACTAACTTCCCGATGAGGTACAGGCTTGAAACTTTAGACGTAGCTCAGAACTGGAGGATAATGCAATAATAACTCGTTTTCTTGTCTGTTTGTCTGTTTATCGGCGCGAGCCCAGAACGCCTATATATATATATGTATACGATATTATATATATATATATATATATATATCTTGTCGACAGCAGTGAAGCGGTCTGCACACAAAATGAGCAGTAAGTTGAAATTTCAATCACTTCAATAAAAAGTAATATTACTACTGAATAGTGTTTGTGACAATTTCTACAATTATTGTAGAACTTTAATTCGCTAAATTTCTACGAATTCATTGGTGAAGTTCCCGAAATGCAAGAGCAAATGGACTAGCTTTGTCTGTTTGTCTTATAAAATTAATTTCGTTTATTTCTTTATTTTATTTCTCAGGAAAATAACAAACAAATTGATATATGACTATATCAATATGTATGAGCAGAAGATAATTATTAAAAAAAATATTATACCGCGTTTTTAAAACTGATTAAAAAAGTACAAAATAATTTCTCCCGGCCCAATACCGATATGTAGTATTGTCCTGAAAATTTTTGATTGTGAATTTTTAATAGCTATAAAAATACTTTTAAGATTTAAAATGAAAAACGTGGGGCGCATTGACATTAATTAAATGCTATAATTACTAATGGAAGTCGAACACGTTACCAACTGGATGCGCCCTACGTTTTTCGCTTTAAGTCTGACAAGTATTTTCATAGCTATTAAAAATTCACGATCACAAATTGTCCGGGCAAAACTACAATAACTGTATGGGAGAAATTATTTTATACTTTTTAGACCGTTTTAAAAACGTGATATATTAAAAACATTTCTTTCTTTAAATAATTATTTAAGTTTATTTTATTAGGCTATAAGATAAGCCTACACAACAGATTAAAATGTAGCGTAGGCATCTAAAACAGAGTGCATCTTTTCGCAATGCATGTTTTAACAAGGTTATATTTATGTAGAAGGTAATAACTAAGCATGTTACACACACGGGCGCGCGCGCACGTACGTGCACACTATACCAGTCCAGTAAGGCTGACGAAGACGGAGGCGACGTGCATTGTTTATATCCCAACGCGGAACATTCGTAAATAGATTTGAACCTAACCTATTGGATTAGGAATAGATAGGACCAAGTTCTACGTACTGCCCGCTATTTCGAACCTAAGACCTCATCGTGCGCAATTCAGAGCAGACTGATCGGTGTTTTGGCCATATCGACCAGCAAGACCTTAAAACGAAGGTAAATCTGCAAAACCTTTTATTTAGACTAATAGAGGAGCAATTACGAAAAATGTAATTTCCTAAAGTTGTTAAAATAGTACAGGCTACAAATATATATATATATATATATATATATATATATATATATATATATATATATATATATAGATAGATAGATATTATATACATATATATATATATATATATATATATATATATATATATATATATATATATATAATATTACCCAGAGTGCAGACTAGCTGCACCTATTGAGAGGATTTAGACGTCCCTCGCGGTACCCGAGTCTAACACATACTTACACTTACAACACTACACTTGCGACTTCAACTCTTTACACTCACACTTACATTTAGGGAGGCTATAATAGCCTTAATGTGCTTTTCGCCTTAAAATAAAAAAAAAATATATAATATTAATAAATATTCTTGCAATAATAATTATATATATATATATATATATATATATATATATATATATATATAACTCTAGAGTTTGTAAGTAAAATAAATAAAAATTTATGATAAATAAACTTTACACTGAAAAATTACAAGAAACTTTGTCACATTTAAGGCATTTAACCTAGGAGGAAAATACTGAGCGATAACTCAAATATACTTCTGTACTAGGCTGTTTCGTATGCTGTTTATAAATATATTGTGCCGGAAATAATAATAAATCACCCAAAACTATAGACAAAGACAAAAAAATTATTCTAATTTCTTAAAATCGGTTCGTCATATTTTTTGATATTTCGGTCACATTCACAACGCAACCTAGTGCGTCAAACTTACAATAAATAAACGAATCCAGAGTAAAGTAATATTTTTAACACTTTTTAAGTGCGATTTCGTCATGACAATAAGATTTAAAATCAGCATAAATTTTAATTTCTTTTAAATTTCACTGAAAATACGAGAATAAACAGTGACCGCCGTTGTGTTGCATTTTCATATTTTAAAATTAATTCGACAATTTAAAAAAGTAATTTACGCAAACTCTAACACGTACTACGCGCAAATTGGGATTTTAAATTTTGAAATCACGCTGCACTTTTAATAGTTAATTTTCGTATTTTCATTGTAATTTGAACATTTGCAGATTTTAACTTTGAATACGATTGTAGAAAGAGATTTTCAAAAACATAAACATATGTACGGTATTTTGAGTGTTACTTTTTTTGGAAATTCGCCAACAGCGACACAGCTGCGTGCCGATTATTTTTATATAGGGCCTAGCCTAGATAAAACAGACGTGCGTGTTGCGCAGTGTTTACTCTGTTCTGGCCTAAAGCCAGGATAGTGCATGCGTGTATTTTCCTACATAAGTTATGCATTTGTTTACAGTTGTTGATCCAACATATCCTCTGCCCAGTGCTGACAATTATTTGCCAAATTACATTTTTCCTTGTAAAAAAATGTTCCAATCAAATGTTGCGTTAGACCTACATTTGCCCGGTTTAAATATAGTCCCTGTTCCAAACAAATGTTTTAAAATAATAGTGAAAATGTACATTTGAAAACTAAAACTACTGCATGTTACCAACCTTTAAAAAATTTAATTAATCATTCTCTTATAGATATTAATTAATTTAAAAAACGTTATTAGACTGTTAATGATGAATATGCATATGTACCTATATATATATATATATATATATATATATATATATATATATATATATATATATATATATTATAAACTATATTATACACTGCATATACTGTATATTATACAGTGCATATTATACACTGCATATAAACTATTTATACATTATATATATATATATATATATATATATATATATATATATATATATAATTTTATTTTTGTTGTATTTATACACAAGTAGCCTACTTCGTTAAGAGTTACAAAAATAATCTACAGGCTGTATTATTTTATTACAGGAGTTATTTTAATTTATTCATTTTTGTTTTGTTTTTATGTCATCACGGTTCATAGATAATTCTAAAGACTTAATTTTTTTCACCTCTTTCTCATCCCACTGAATCTAATCTATTGCAAATAATCTAGTTTGCAATAACTAATCTATTACAATAACTAGTTGCAATAATTAATCTATTGCAAAGAATGAACTTCTACATTTCATAACTTATTTAAACTTACAAGAATTTATAGATCATTAAACTTGTATTTTGATACTTAAACTGGTTTTAAACTGAGATCATCCGGTATCATCTAATTCAGACAATACTGAATATCTACAATATATATATATATATATATATATATATATATATATATATATATATATATATGTGTGTGTGTGTGTGTGTGTAAAATAACGGATAATTCATTATGTTTTAAAACAATTATGTCGGTTTATTTGTTTTTTATTAGCGAGTGTTTTGTCTTCTCGAACAAATCTTTTTTGAGATTGTGAAAAAACGTTTTTTTTTTGCTAAAAACTGTTTTTCAAATTGGTTTTGAAATCAGTTCATCCGGTATTATCTAATCCAGAAAATGTTGAATACAAGAAAACAATGTTTCAATAACGGATAGTATTTTATATTTAAAAACAATTATGTCGGTTTATTTGTTGTTTATTGACGAGTGTGTCTGTCATCAAAAGAGGTCTTGTCTCAAACAGATCTGTCCGCTTTAGAAAGGTATAAAAGTAATGCACCTATATATATTATTTTATTTCTGTTTTATTTATTTTAGGCTAGCCTACTTCTTTAGGAGTTACAAAAATAATCTACAGGCTGTATTATTTTATCATAGGGGTTTTTTTAGTATATTCATATTTTCAGTTTTTATGTCATCGGGGTTCATAAATCATGCTAAAGACTTAATTTTCTTTTCTTTCTCATCCTTCTGAAGCAGAAATTTGACTAAAAGGGCAACGGTATTGTCACTATTATCTGCAATCTCAAAAAAAAAAAAAAAAAAAAAAAAAAAAAATGAAGACATCCAACAAAATATGGTGTGCTAGTAAATAATGTGTGTACCGAGTTTTACTGAAATCGGTTCACACGTTATTGAGGAATATAGCCTATATAACCTACAGTATTATTTAAATAACAATGTTTAAGTTGTACACGATGAAACCTACCCTAATGTAGTCATAGTGACGATAGTATACCAGAAGGCAGCTGGAATCGATGTGAAGTTTGTACCATCTACGTTCTTCTCGGCGTAGAACATGACCGTAGCGAAGATTATGATAGCCATCGCCAGAGAAAACACCAGGAAGCCCAGCTCGGAAGCGCACGACTTGAGAGTATACCCTAGAATTCGAAGACCTTGCGAGTGTCGAGAAAATTTGAATATACGGAAAACTCGAAATACTCTTAGCGTGACGAAAGCACCGGACACGTCGTCATTGTCGGTAATCCCTAGACCTATATAATAAGGTAATATAGCGACCACGTCTATAATGCTCATCACGCTCCTGACGAACTTGCACCTGTCGGGAGCAGCGAACAAGCGTAAAAGATATTCCGCTGTGAAGATCATAACGCAGGCCGTGTCGAGACAAAAAAACACAATTTTATAACGTTCTCCACAAGGCAGAGTCCCGGCACGTCCCGGGCGGTGACCGCATGGTACCGTTTCCACCACGTTAGCCATCACGGATACAGCGATGAAAAATCCGGTCACGTAGTAGAACACTAAAGCCGCTGTGGAAGTATGAGGATTTTCGAAAGCGCGCCACATTTTCTGTCTGATGTTGGTGAGCTGAGGAAGATTTTGGTCGCCGTTTTCGGACAGTTTGTCGTCCATCAACCTTTCCGCGTTCTCCCTTTTGCGATCACGATAATCCTCGTAACAACAATCGCCGATAACGTCCGGCAAGATACCGAAGAACGCTAATTCCTCGTCGTAACTGGTCAGACACTCGTGCTTGGGGTAATGGAGCTTCCCCGTGCGGTAGTAGTTCAATATGTGTCGGAATATGTCCGGGTCGCGATCGAAAAAATATTCTTTACATTCTTCGTCGAAAAAGAACTCGCGTTCGTTAGAACCTAAAAGAGTGTCCGGGTACTTCTCTAAAGTGTTCCGCCACGTTTCGAACCGCCGTCCGGAGACGTTGATCAGTAATTTCTCGTCGTCCGCTTTACGACGGTCCTTAGGTATCGGCGGAGGCGGAAGCGGGTGCGTGGCTATCGGTACCCATCCGATGGCCGCCGCCCGGGCAAATGGCAGCCAAGCGGCGACCGAGGCCATGCTGTGCGGCGGAATGTTCTCTACCGACACCGGGGTTTTAACGACACTCGCGGTTCACAGACCACCACTTCGGTGCCGTCACTCTTCGCGCCACATTTTATCCCCTTATTCACCGACACAGAGCGCACCGTACCGGGCACTCGAGCGGACCGTCCGCTCGGTCCGTCACCATGATGAACGCTTTGACCTACTAATAATGGAAGCGGGCGACTAGCGAACAACCGCACTCTACTACAATCCTGCCTCGGTCGGCTGCCTACTAAATTGATTTTCCCCGAACCGCTCTACTGCAGCCCGCCAGAGAAATCTAGCGGTCCTGGTTCCAACTCTACCGTTGCTAAGCGACCGTGACGTCATTTTCCCACGTCTCCCGCCCACCGTCCCTCCCCTCCAAAATACGTTAACGTGACACACATTACGGATGCCGTTTGTTATGTTTGTAACGCGGTGCAAATGCAACATGAATTCCGTAAAGCGATGTTCAATTAATCAAAGCAATACACAACTGCCAAAACAATACGTATACGATTCCCGATTTGCGTAAGTAAATAAATACACGCGATACGAAAGCGACAATCCAGTTTAATCCGGTATTACTGAGCCTACAGAGTGATCAATTACAAAATTTTAAGATTTATTTTTAACCATTGTTTGTCACACGTAATAGCGGTAAACGGCTGTCTCGCTTACATAACAGAAGCGAATTTCCAAAATGTAACAATATGGTACCGCGTAACTTTTCTAACCTAGAACGTTTTTTTAAATACGATTTCACCATAGAAATATTTTTTTATTGTTGTTATTTTAAAACAAAAAGCACATTGAGGCTATTATCGCCTTCCTAAATGTATGTGTGAGTGTAAAGTGTTAAAGTCGTAAATGCAGTATTGTAAGTGTAAGTGTATGTTAGACTCGGGTACCTCGAGGGACGTCTAAATCCTCTCAATAGGTGAGGCTAGTCTGCAACCCCCTGCGGAGACCATAGTAATAACGTCAGCTTATCACGATGGTTGCTTTAAAAGTTCACTTTCTAAAAAAAATGCTTTAGTAAAGAGGAATTTCTTTTAGAATAAATATTTTAAAAACTGAGTGAATTCCACTCCTTACCAGCATTAACCCAGACTTAAGAATATATGATCGAAACCTATTGCTTGTAAGTGTTCGAATGACGAAGCATAACCAATTAAAAATTTCGTAAAATATGTTTATAACTTCATTTAAAAAAATTATAAATATAACTAAATAGTTTGCAAAAATAGTCCATTGTTGGTCCGAGTGGTCTGTAATACCGACACAAGACAAAGTAGTGCGATAATTGTAATAACATTTCACACGTCAACTGCAATCTAGGTTCAACAGTTGAGCTAATAATACAAACTTTGTTTAACTATTGCAATAAAACCCAATTGCTTTAGTTTGTTGTTATTGCAATTGTTTTATGTTCGTTTCGACTACGCGATTGTTATAAGTCCACTGACGGATCCGAGGGGAGCAGCCATTGGAATTAGAATCAATTTTAAGAAATATTGATTTATTAGTTGCCTAAATAATAATAGTCAGTCGTAAAATAAAAATGCCAACTATTAGCATAATTTTATTCGACATTAAAACGGAGGTTTTCTGAATCCTGCATACACAGCGGGACAGGTTAAAGTTTAACTTATTTTTGAAGAGAAAGGGGGAGAAGGAATAATTAGTTAGGAGCCGATGCGTGGACACGAATAGACATTAATGTGAACAGCAGATAAAATTTCGAACAAAATTATTGATGAATTCGCGAAATTGGAAAAGAAGAAAGCCTTGGTTATCTGAAATGAATTATCAATTAAAACCATGAACTTAGTAAAAATGTTTATAAATTTAAAAAAATCATAATTTTGGTGTATATTAATTTCCATATTTAATTTTATATATTCCACATAACAGGGACTCTCCAAAATAAATCATTTGTGTTAAACAAATTTATTTTTAAAAAGTCTATTTTTTACATGTTATCATAAAGGTTTAGATTATTATTAGCTTACCCCTAAGTAGACCAAGAATGTATTTTGGTCCACAAGGAATTATTTCATATATGCATAACAATTGAAAATTACAATTGCAATAATATTTTGTGAGTTACAGGGCTTATCCTTGAGTCAACCCTCCCCCCCATTTAAAATGGCTGGATCTGCCCATGGATCCGTCTGCACCAGTCCTGAATCCTTTATGTTCAATGTGATATATATATATATATATATATATATATATATATATATATATATGTGTGTGTGTGTGTGTGTGTGTGTGTGTGTGTGTGTGTGTTTATCTAACCCCTAAAAAAACTCCCTACATTTCTTCTTAATAATTTAATATAAAAAAGTTCAAATCTTTTGTTTATTAAGTTACGACATATTGTCAGCATTAGTCAAAGACTTCATTACTCAATTTAACACTTAATGTGTAAGAAATTACCGAGCTTTTCTAACGGAAATTTTATTTCTGGAATATTTACGAAGAAGTTATTAAAAATAACGATTGTCATTGTTTACAATCTCTTTTAGGCCTGTTTATGCCAATCTTGTTAAATAAAGGAAATAAATTTCCTTTAATAAAACACAAATTTCCTTTAATTCAACAAAAGAAAGTTATTGAATTATGATTATTTTTCTTATGAACCTTTTATTTATTCCCATTGGTTTTCTCTAGTTAAATGTTCATGTAAATACTCATATAACCTGTGTTACACCTAGTTTTGTACTTAAAACGAATAGGATAATGAAAGAGGAAAATTTTTGAAAAAAGATACCAACTATTCAAAAAATATTGAAGAAACAGAATTATTTTTTATGGCTAAAATATGTTTTTATACACTCCCTAGCTTATCAGATTTTTTTTGTCAAATGCAAAACTATGATTTTAAGACAAAGAAACAAAAAAAATATTCTAAAACATTGCATTACACTAAAAGAAAAAATAATAAAATATAATAATTACCATTAACCTAGAAAAACATTCCAAGAGTTATCCAAAATTTAAACTGTTATAGCTAAATAAATAATATAAACAGTGTATATATATATATATATATATATATATATATATATATATATATATATATATACATATATCGTAATGAGATAGGGTCAAAAAGTTCCTAGAATCGTTAAATGAAAATTTATTGAAAGTTCACAAAATATAAAATAAAATAAAAAAGTATCTTTTTTTCCTTCAAAATACTCTTCTCCTTTATGTGCACACTTATACCATAGTTCATACAATTGTTGGAAACACATAAAAGCCATTTATGGAAATTTCGCTTAGCCTCTTCATCTCATTTTCCATCCCCTCTTATGAATAACCAAAACGATGTCCCTTCAATGTCATTTTCAGTTGATGAAACAGGTAAAAATTTGGTGGTGCTAGGTCGGGAGAAGAGGGAGGGTGTTCTAAAGTGGTAACATTGTGTTTGGCAAGGTATTCACTATCAGTAATTGTGACTGGGAATCGTCCTGCAACAAAACCAATCGTCCCCTGCCCATTTTTCAGGCAGTTTTCATATAACTGCATTTAGTAGCCATTTCAGGATCTCCTTGTACAGTTAACTGTTTTCCCTTCAGGAATAAATTCATATTGAACCAAGCCCTGTTGACAAAAAAAAAAATCATTTCATCCCAGCTTCTGTTCAAACGAAAGTTTGATGATGTTTTTGATACCCATTCAGCAGAATGACATTTCATCTGAGGGTCATAAAGGGATTTTACCTGATTTCACGACTCAAAATGACACTGATGGTATATCATTTTGTTAATTTGCAAAAAGTGATGGAAAATGTTACGAAGTGGCTAAACAAAATTTCCAAAAATGGCATTCGTGTGTTTCTAACAATTGTATGAACAGTAAAAGAAGTGTGTACATGCAGGAGGAGAGTATTGTGAAGGAAAACAAAGTTAAAATATTATATGTACTTTCAGTAATAATTCACTGACCAATTCCGGGAACTTTTTGAAAGTAACTTGTATATTGTTTTTTTGTGATTCCAAAGTAAGATGGACAAATCTTTTTTTTTTCTAGATGATCCGGGGTAGGATACCATCATTCCTTAGATTTTGGGATTCTAGTTAAGTTCAAAACATCGCTAACCATTCAAAAAAACACCCAACACATTTCTCTTCTGCAATCCACCCCACGGAACCGCCACCAGGCATTACTTCACGGGGCAGTGGACTGGCTGTTGTGAAGTAGACTGATGTCTACGTTCATGTTCATGTCTCTACTGTGTGTGTGTGTGTGTGAAAATGTGTGTTTGTTATTTGTGTTTGTATGCATGTATGTTTGTGTGTGTGTGTGTGTGTGTGTGTGCGTGTGTGTGTGGTTGGTTGGGGGAGTGGATGTGGATGTGTGTGTAATACACATACATACAATATTTATATTATTTATTTAGCTATAAGAGTTCAGATTTTGAATCACTCGTGAAATGTTTGTTTTTAGGTTGACAGTAATTATGAAACTATATTATTATTATTATTTTTAGTGCAATACTTATAATGTTTTGGAATAATTATTTTTGTTTCTTTGTCTTAAAATCACTGTTTTGCATCTAACATAAAACACTGTTTTGCTGATGAGGTGGAAAAATACATTTTTTTAAATAATGGATATTTTTTTAATTTCTCTAAATTTTTTATTCCACCAATTTCTGCACTTGCTTTTGTCGTGATGTAATATTTCACTTGATTATATTTCCCACATTTAATTTATTTTTTTCATATTTTTAAAGAACCAATTTATTTATTGTAATTTAAATCTAATCATTCTTAATCCTATTAGTCGTATTTAATTATTATTACCACTAATGACTTTTACAGTTACCAAATAACCATTGTTTTAAATAAATAGAGTTCTTTTCTCTCTCGTGATCACTGTTTTGTAATTACTGTTTTTTGTAATTAGATTATTTAATAAATTATATATAGGACTTGGTGCAATGTCTATTCTGTCTTTATCAAAAAAATATTAATGTATAACATGTAGGTCTAACACGGAATAACAGAGTCTGCAAATTAACTAGTAACATATTTCATTGAAGACCTAGATTATTAGTAGCATACTACTTGCATTAAATATCCTAGGAATAGGTAAACTACTAGCCTAGGATACTTTTATTAAGCAATGAAAAATATCCTTATTACATAATAATTTTAATCCACAATTAACAAAATCACACAATGATTAAAATTAACCTATTGCATTTCACAAATTAAAAAATTATTTACTATGGATATTGTAAAATTGAACTCTACATGCGACGATTTGATGGCAGGCGCCAAAGTGAAACTGATCTTGGGCGCCTTTGACCTAGTTACACACGCTGATGCTAAGAATCATTTTTCAACATTATTTACACAAAAAACCTATATCATGTTAAAAAATCCACTGGCCTTGTGCTTCCTAAGATTGGATTTGGGCTGGTTCCTTAGTTACAAGTCTCTGACAAGATAAAACATTTTCTATACCTCTTTTAAAACAGCAAAAACAATCCCTCAGTAACTTGCTGTTTTTAAACTTTAATCTTTGGTTAGCAGCCATCTTAAATTACCACTAAAAGTGTACTTTTGTTGTATACCAAGTTCATAATTAAAAAATGAAATCATGAAACTCTTTAAAATAACACATTTTAAATGTTTTAAGATGGTTTCTAATATTAATATATCAATATATTTGGTAATAAAAATAAGCCTCCCTTAATGCTAAAATTATTTCATCCACTACTCATACATTTATAAATTTGTACAAAACAGCAAAAACAATCACTCAGTAACTTGCTGTTTTTAAACTTTAATCTTTGGTTAGCAGCCATCTTAAATTACCACTAAAAGTGTACTTTTGTTGTATACCAAATTCATAATAAAAAAATGAAATCATGAAACTCTTTAAAATAACACATTTTAAGTGATTTTAAAATAACACATTTTAAGATTATTTCTAATTTTAATATATCAATATATTTGGTAATAAAAATAAGCCTTCCTTAATGCTAAAATTATTTCATCCACTACTCATACATTTATAAATTTACTAACTGCGTACCCGTGCTTCGGTATTGTATTTTTGTAAGAACATAAATTACACTTGATTGAGAAGTAATGACGTCATATGACATCTTTAGAGCTGAGGTCTGAGTGGCATATTAACCCTTTAATGAGTGCATGGAAAGTACAAATATGAGTAAGGACGTTGTAAGATGTCATTTATAAATAGAGTATCATTAATGAGTATTGACGTCATGTGACATCTTGATTATTTTTTATATTTACATGCTGCAATTATTGTGTAAAAGGAATAAAAGAAGATAATACGAAGTTATTTTATAAAGCCGTTTCATATTGGTACAATGTCTCGCTAAATAAAATAAAAGTAGTGCACTCATTTGCGAATGACAATTGGATGTTCCCGGAAAATGGGATGGACTTGTAGTGTCAGTATAGTTTGGGCGTGTAAAATGTTGGTGGTGTTAAAAGTAAGACGTTTGTTAGTAAAACTTTATTTCAATATTGTGTTGGATATTTGTTTAAGTTTTTTTGTTTTATTATTTATGTGGTTATTGTTTATTGTGGATTTATTATCAATTTTTTTTACAATTTACATTTACTTGATACTGTTGTGTTCAGTGCATATCAGATGTTCAATTTACATATTTGTCAGAAAAAAAATCGCTAATGGATTATTGCCTCAATCTGATTAGGCAAATTGTAGAAGTATGTTACAAGCCTGAATGTCATGATCCTCGACACAATCATGCTCCTGAGTACCGAAAAACATCCGTTGCAGCTCACACTCACGCTACGCCGTTTTATTTGACTTCTACCAACAAGTAGTGAATGGAAAAGAAAAATTCAAAGGAAGTGGTATGTTTGTTACAACAAGAAAACAAAGTAATAAAAAAGAAAAGATACTGCCTTTGAATGTTCACAGTGTAGTGTTGCACTGTGTCCATATCCATGTTTTGAGGCTTTTCACACACGAAAATATACTACAATATATTATTTTTCATTTGTATGTATTTTTACAATAAAATAAATAAGTTTTGATTGATTA
Organism: Callitettix versicolor; assembly: GCA_022606455.1. Lineage (NCBI taxonomy): Eukaryota > Metazoa > Arthropoda > Insecta > Hemiptera > Cercopidae > Callitettix > Callitettix versicolor. Next base: position 30,100,606 of record CM040182.1, read on the forward strand.
AAAAAATTTGTTTTTACTACTTTGTGAATTTTGATGCTAATTTGAAAGTTGACTTAAAAATTTTGTTTCAAGGTAAACTAGAGTAAGTTTGTGTGTATGGGAAAGAAACTTTTATCAAAAAAACAAGTTACTGTTATTGGTAGAATATAGTAATTTTTCAAGAAAATAAATCAGATTTTTGGACCAAACATCTAACTACCCACTACTACCCCTGGCATTAAGATATTGTAACCATAAAATTAACATTTTACACGAAGAAATCATACGACAGCATTCCGGTTGGCTGTAAGAGATCGTGGAAAACTTTTTTTAACAAGTCAGGCATTTTAAGTACTCGCCATTTTGTTTCAAACAGGCGAAGTTACCTAAAACCAACTAACCATTATATTTAACAAACATAACTGTTTCCACTGAATCTGTTGAATTGTTTCATAAAGAATAGTGTACAAAATTGGCATTTTAAAGTAACTAAAAAACATGTCAGGAAAATTTAATTTTTAACATCATCAGCTGTTTCAATACATGAAGTGAAAAAGAAATAGTTTTTTTCTTTTTTTGTTTTCCATAACTTAGATTTCTGAGCGATCCAAATATCCAAGATATCTCAAAAAAATGATACATGATACACCCAAACATTACCAGTAGCCCAGGAGACTCCAGCCAAAGAGAGACCTCCAATATCTCGGAACCGAAATACAGTCGACAGATGTAGAGAATGCGAGGTAGTTTAAATGTCTTCGCTACTACAGTCCAGTCAGAAAACATCAGTTTTCCAGTCCACGTAGAATAAATAAAATATATGTTAGTATTACTGTTATTTAATCAAATTTAACAATGAAGATACTTTATGAATGAATGAATGTTATTTTAACTTTATTTATTCAATTTTACGTCTTAATCACAATTTGTCTTGTGATTTAAAAAGAAGTAAATAAATATGAGTAACACGTTATATAAGCAGGTGTTTTATTACTACATACAGTCTAGATAGGCTGTTATATTGTTAAGTATTACAATATAAGAAGGTTAGATTTCACAAACAATATTTTAAACGAGGATAAAATTTCACAAAGTTCAATTGTTATAGTGATACTATAAACCGTTTTGCTATAGTGTTTGTTAAAAATTTCAATTGTACTTAACATCATTTAATGCTAGTCGTTTAAGGGCTCAGCTAATAGTTCGTCTTCAGAATCGCTGTCTTTATCACTTTCAGAAGATGAACTCATATCAGAATATCTCATCTCTATCACAAACTGTTCCATGTATTCTTCTAGGATACAATCCTTTTCCCAGTATTCATTTTCCAGCCGTTGTACATGGTTGCAGTAACTTCCCCAGTCTCCAGCAGTAACTAAATCAAATGATTCACGTGTTGCCTCTTGAAGTTCGTGAAAACTGAAGTCCGCTGTGACATTTTTATTTCTTATCAAGTGCTTCATTTTTGACCATGCCATCTCAATAGCATTCAGATTACAGTTATAAGGCGGTAGTCGTATGCCGTAAACCAAAGTTGATAAATCAAAGTCCGTGTATGCCGTAAATCAAAAAAATAAATTATAATAAAAGCCGCAAAAACAAACCTAGTCCAACGAATGACAAAACTCAACTGCTAGCTTGACGTTTAACTAACATGACTAGCGAATGCGAAAAGGGTAGTAGTTTGGCCAAGGTCAACCATTTCCAGTCGGTTTCCACCTCGCATTCTTTACATCGGCGTACAGTACATGTTTTCAGCACTCCTCGATACTTAGGAATGAGTTCCATTACAAAGTTCCGGTTCCTTGAATCCATGTACTACTGATAGCCGCCATCCATGTATTCACAGAATGTAACCACTTGTTACTATAGACCCAATTACAGGCTCCAACACCCATGTGCTTGCAAGGCGCCTATAGGCTGCTTGGTCCCAGAAATCCAATCAGAGGTCTTTGACAGTGCTAAGCACACATCAAATCTACATACTTGCACCCCCCCCCCAAAGGATAACAAGCAGTTTCACAACTCCCTAATTTAACTAGATAAGAACAGCTAATCCCTAAATGTATACGTGAGTATAAAGTGTTTAAAATCATAAGTGTAGTGTTGTAAGTATAAGTGTGTTAAGACTCGGGTACCGTGAGGGACATCTAAACCCTCTCAATAGATGCAGCTAGTCTGCACCCCCTGCGGGATTCAATTTTAATTAATATGGATTTTTTAATTGATGAAGGTAAGTTTAGAGAATTATTCAGACTAAACATTAATCAATTTAATAATAAAATGTATCAAAACAAACTGCTAAAAGGTAAACTATAGTAGCAACTGACATAATACTACTCACTGTATCACCATTGCAACAACAGCCACATGTGCCTTGTGTGTCGCAAGCAAAAACTAATTTTTGCTACTAGAGCGACTTGGTGCCATCGCATTGAATTTTCGTGCCTTGGAGTACATACCTTTACATATGAAGACTCTGGATATCACAACTTCAGTTACCCTAATCTTATCTATGCATACAGGGCTCTGTATGGGTGGACATTTTATTGCACTAACTACTTTTGGATTTTGATGGCTGGAAACAGTCAGAATTCACAAAGCCAAAAATTCCTAGGAAATGAAAATAGCATAAAGGTGGAGGAAACTAGGGCTAAACCCGTAAACCCATAAGCCGTGAATTACAGCAGGATGCTCCAATCCTGCATTGGAAGAAGTGAGATCGGGTCGAATATCTTAAATTAGTAAAACCATCTACGAATGTCTATCAGGAGTGCAAACTAACAAAAGAAGAGGCTGTAGCGAAGAGACTTCCAATTAAACCTAGTAGCACAAGACCTCCAGGATTCAAACCTAAGGGTTGGGAAACACAACCCTAATTAAAAAAAAAATGTTTGATGGGAACGGCTGTCAGCTGGGAACATGTTATAGTGGATAAACCAAGAGTAGGCTGTGCAGAACGGATAAGAAAACTACAAATGTCAGCAGGAGGCAAAGGGTGTTTGACTTCCAGGACTCTGAAACCTCCAACAGAATGAGCTTGTCAGTGATGTTAAAACTAGGGATGCAAACAAACATTGATGTTTTGACATCGATGGTTTCATGCCGATGTTTTTGTCCTGATATATTGTTATATCAATATTTTAATTAACAAGGTTGGTGATGTTCCTTTTCACTGATCTTTTGGAGCACGTTTTATTTCTGTTATCAATAGTTCAGCTCAAGGTAAATAGAATACAAAGTATGGGCTATGCATATGTCCTCCCCACCACTTGCCGGCTATGGCGCGTCATCGGGTCAAACTCAGAGGTAGTGTTTAGTAGAAAACAGTTTATAATGTTATTTTTAGTAACTGTATTATAGTAATTACAATAATATTTCTTTTCGTATAACATTACTAACGCTATTAATTACTTTACTTACTGAATTCGCTCATTGTCAAAAAGGAAACTTTTTATTTCATATAATATTACATAATATTAAAGTAAATTATAGGTCCATAGCTTGAAAAATTCAAGTTATTTTTTATTTGAAAGTTAAAAGCACATCACACTATGAATTACGTATCTGAGGATATTCCTTGACAATTATTTGGTTGACTGAAAACTTACATCTGGAATAAAAAATTAGCAATAAATTAAATTACAAAGGACCAACCTATGTACTTAGGACCAACATATGTACGGGCTTTTACGCCCCTTTAGCTCCTTTTTTGTATATATTTTTATATATAATAGGAATTTGGTAGTAAATTAATAAATAGCATATAGACGTTATTATCCAAACAGTAAAATAAACATACATATTTCTTAGAATTTATGTTTCAAAACATATCATATCTCTCTCTCACACACACAATGATATATATATATATTTTTTTTTTTTTTTGTTTTAACGTCCGACTATTGTGCTCACTTGGGCTAATGCAGACGATGAGATGATTTATAGCATATGAAAATGATAGCCCTCGCCGGGAATCGAACCCGGGTCCTCGGGGTGAAAGCCTAGTACGCTATCCACTAGGCCACCGAGGCGGCTCACACATATATATATATATATTAATTATTATTATTCATATATAGATAACAAACTATTTTTGTACTAACAAGTTATTGTAGTTTACTGAATTTGTTACTACTTGGCAATATACTTCCGACATCAGTGGTTTTATTTCCGTAATTTTTTTTAGACTTTTTTTATTTAAAGGTTTCATTCTCATAAATGTACAGGTATGAATAAAACAGGATACGGTAAATTCACCTACTGAAGAATAATTATTATTTAGTTTGTCTGTCAGATTTTTCATCACACATTTTTCTTTATTTAGCCCATTCTCACCGTGATATTTCATTAAGTCCCTTTCCATTTTTACCACAATGTTCAACCATTCTTCAGTAGGATATATAAGGTAGCCTTTTGACAAAATTGACAACCAATCCCTTTGATATTTATGACATTCGTTTGTTGGATGACCGTATTCAAAAGTTGAGACAATTTTTTTTCTTGACTATATGCTATATAGCCAGCAATCATCTTCAGTAGATCAGATTTCTCCTGTAGACCACTTCGCATCATCTTCACTAGCTTGCAAGTAATTTAAGGATCCTCCTCTTCGTCGGATTGTTAGAAAAAAATATTCTTAAACTTAGTAACATTGCTTTGTAAAGCCACATTTTTATTTTTAACCGAGGCCAGTTCTTGTAATGCAAGTTGAATTTGTTCCTTCAAAAGTAAATTTTCATTTCTTAAACATTTCATTTCTTCTACAGAGTCATTATTTACAACGATATTTGTATTAAAATTACTGACTACGAAAGGGTGGGTTTCATTTACAGAATTTGACTTTACAATTGCACCAAAGTCATTTCCATTAAAAGGTGATTTTCCTGGTAGATTTCCATCGGACTCGTCAATAAGTTTTTTTTAATATTTCTTGTTTTTCACGTTTTTTAATCCTTGCAGCTAGTTTAGAATTGATACATTTTTGTTTTTAACGGTGGGAATGTTAAAATGTGGAATGGCACCGGATTTCAGCTGTTTTTTAGGTTTCGTATTTAGTAATTCGGATTTTAAATCCCTTTCGAAATCATCGTCATTAAAATGAAGTGAACAGACTTTAACATTATCAAAATTAAAATGATCTCTGCTCGTTTACACGCATGAACCCACGCTTTTCTCAGGCCTTCGTCTTTTGAAATTCTGTGAAATGTAATTCCTTTCCCTTTACAATTCTTATCATTATTATAGCAATTGGCAATAGCACAACCAGTCATTGTTATGCATACACAATTATATAACAGCAAACAAAACAAAATATATATTTTTTATGATTTAAAACATACTTAAATCTTTTCTTATATTTATTCAACCTCAAACACAAATATCGTGCAGTATTGTTGTTGACATGTTTTATTTAAAACACAACACCTACAGATTAAGTAAACACATTGAATCTCCAAATACATTTATAAAACATCGAATTGTTTAGCGGGAAACTACATACACTAGCAGTAAAGAGTTTGACCCAGTGACATCATGCACACGGTAGTCTACTACACATACCCATCGTGTATTCTATTTACCGTGGTTCAGCTCATCACTTCAGAAAGTGAAAATGACACACTGGCTGGATTTGATTCTCAATGTCAAGTTGTCAATATATATTTTTTTCTATTGTCTACACCTGTACATACTGTCTTAGCTAGTAGAATGAGTGTTAGATTTTCCTATGGAGGAATTTCTCGAGTGATACTTTTGTTTTAATTCGTATATTTGAGTTTATCTATAAATGTTATCATTAACTTAATTCGTTAACATTCTTAATCAATCAATGCAAAAACACTTTTAGTTCTTAGTATAAATTACTTAGATTTATACTAAGTAAATTGATATATATATATTATTATTATTATTTGCATATAGACCCTGTTGGATCACGCAAAGCACTTCGACTCATGTCTTGTTCCTTCTAATCCTCTACACCTCCCTCATCCTGTCCCCATGGATCCTCTTCCGCTCCTCCGTCCATTTTACCCCTGCTCTCTTTGGGATTTCTTTATACATATATATCATGATAATATAAATGTAATTCCATGTTTCGTTATTACATAAATGCTTTTAATTATATGCTAAATAGTACTATTTTAAAAATTGTAAAAACTTTCGATGTTTACATGCTAGCAATATTCTTCAAACATTACATCAATATATCGGAACATCAATGTTTTAAAAATGTTTGCCATCCCTACTTAAAACTCACTGAAGTTACCAGTCTACTGAACTAGACTCAAAGAGGCCTAGTTGCACAATGGATCTTTATGATCAAGATAACAGAGACCACAAAAACTTGATAACCTTTAAAGAATCATTCATACTAGGAATAGAATGATTCAAAATTTTGGTTTATACTACAGGTTGTTTCGAAATCAAGTACAGTTTGTCTAAGTTATGTAAGTGTAGTTTTAGCGCATGAAGGAGAAGTGGAGGGAGGGTAAGGCAGTTTGGAGAGGACAAGTGCTAGCAGAGGTAGAATGCGCAGTCTCTCTGCTGTGTGTACGCTTACAGCAGAAAACATTACTTTTACATTTTAACTAAAATAATATAGGTCTAATTTACAATGTCCACATAGACTACTTTTTATAATTGTTACTATAATCACTATGATACCAATCATAAGTTTTATATTTTTTTTAATTTACTGATTTTTAAAAGTTATTGCTTTTAGAAGTTATACCTTCTTTTTGTGTAATTTGAAATATTTTAATTTGACCTATTAAAATTATTAAATAAATATTTTTTCTATATACTACATTTAGTCTTCACTATTTAATAATAATTGAAAATAAGTGTTTAAGTCTAATGTTACAAACCTCAAATAAATAGATTAATATTAACATTCTTAATTTAAGCAGAGGCTACAATTTTTATAAACTTTTATTTAACAAAAACCTTATTTTAGTTTTTATATTAACCAGTTTCATTTTAGCCTGGACTAAAATAAAAATCTCTAATGTTTATTTAATTATCATCACACACGTCAAACCGACACTTTACTGTCCAAAAGTTCTGAATAGACTGACAAGAAAAAGTGGAGGGGTACAACCGTTAGTCACATGATAAATTGCCACACCTACGTGACACAAAAGACTCTCTGTGCATTGATAAACTGCGCATACATAACTTAGACAAACTATAACTGTAGGAAAAAGTTAATATATTAATATCATAACGGCAGAAACTTTTATATATCAAGGATGTTTTCAAAGATGTTCTTTGCGAGTAAACTGTTCGAGGGGTTATGAAACATGACATTTTTAATTTAGCAGTGTAACACAAACCAGGACATTCAGGTTGTGGTTTATAAACCATAACTGAAAATAGGACTTTGCATACCGGATGAGATAGTAATAGTAGGAAGGGCCGGATTTAATAAGATGGGAGTCACAAAACAAGTTGTTATAGTTCATAAAATGTTTTCAGGTAAGTAAATAGGACTGGTACTTCTCAAATTAAAAATAAATGTACAGGAGATTTAATAACAATGAAAACTTTATTTTAACTTAGAAATTACAAAATTATTAAAACTATAGTGGAAATACTTCTAATATTTTACATCAGTATTACATTAAAAAAAATATGTTTTAAGTTTCCAAAACGTCAAAGATATTTAAAATTGCTTCAGTTTATGGGTATGAATTTAAATATGAAACCTATCAAAATCAATATGCACATTATGTCAAATTTATTAATAAGATTTCGATACAATAAAACCTGCCTAAAATGGACCTATTATAAAATGGAAACATAGATGAATGGAAAATAAATTGCAGTGGATATATATGCACATCAATGTAATTTAACATCTTAAAACGGAAAACTAATACAGAAATAGAATTTTTTTAAGGTAGAATTTTTATTAAACAACCTAATTAAAATGGATAATTATGTCATTACTCTTTTAATAAATTTTATAAATAATAAATGTGTTTTTCATACATAGTGTACTGTGCTCAAAATTATTTCACGGTAATTTAATTGGATAATTTAAGGACATTTCCGATTTCCGATAATTTAATTTCATGAACTGTATTTAGTTTATTTTAACTATATGCATATTTCCATTTTCTTATGAAACAACAAATACAGTATGCTATATAGAATTTTTTTTTAAATTAAGTACCTTTATACAAAATAGTTCCAAAATGGAAAACAATACTGGAACGATCATGTTCCGTTTTAGACAGGCTTTACTGTATAACTTATTTTTGGTACAGTTTTAAAATTAAAAACAGACATTTTGACTACTCCAAAGAATGTAACTAATTAAAAAGAAAAAAAATACTATATGAGACCAAAAGATCAAGTTGAGTTTCAAGGTAGCAGCATTATTTATATTCTTTAACATTATCCGTTTTTGAATCTGGATTTCAATGTGGAAACCCATTTAAATAAACAAAACATAAAAAACTAAACAAGAAAAAAGCTTATTTTTTTCTCAACACAACATTTTAAAGTTTGTGTTACAAAGAATCAACGTTTCTTGGTTACAAAGAATCAACACAACGAAAACATGGCTTTCAAACATAAATCGTTTTAACAATAACAGGTTTTAAAACTAAGATCATCAAGGTTTTAAACTGCAAAAAATATCAGTTAAATATTCTAATATCAAATAGAATGTAACTTCCACAACTGTAATGTGAATAGTGCCTTTACTATACATTTAAATAATACAATTTCTACTAGACTACTTATAAATTTGAACTAAAGATAGGAAATATTAAATTCTTTCTTAAAAGAAAAACTAAAAAATGAGATCATTTTAAATGTATTATTATGATCACAGATAAGATATGACTAGTAGTCTTAAAGCCTAAATGTTTAGACTCCGGGCACTATGTAGCAAGGCACTATGTTAACTTCATTTCTTTTTGCTAACTGTCTTAGCCACCCATTCCATTCCATCCTGAAATGATAAGAAAAACAAATTAGAGCATTTATTTAAAATTAATACTGTAAACTCTCATATCCGAACTAATACAGGTAACGAAAAATCCAGATATCACATTGTGGGACTGGCAGGAGGAGCTAAAGGTCCATCTACATGTTGCCAGTGGCTGGCATTTTAGTTGAGAACAACTTCAAGGTCATTGGCTTGCTGCAACTGGAATGCTAGCTCACTGGCACTTTACCATTTAAACATTGCCAGTGGCTGGCATCTCCGTTGAGAAATGACTTGAAGGTCACTGGCATGCGGCGACAGGACGCCAGCTCACTTTATTATGTTATTATTGTCACTGCATCATTGTACTGATGGTTTATATATAAAATCTGTTTCCGCACCACAAAAAATATTTAAATTATTTTAAACGCCATTATACTACTTACCCGATCTAACTTAATTATTTAGTGTTTTGTTTTTGTTTTGTTATATGTTAACTGTATAACAGTGATGTTTTAATATTTTATACTTCGTAATATAATATTGTATAAATCTGAAAGTTTTTGTGTGTGTTTCTTATTCAATCACGCATCAATTACTGGACTGGAAACAGTAATTGATACTGGATGCATCAATTAGATGAAATTTGTAATTTCATTTTTATATTACAATATAAAAATATACACAATGGCTGGCATCTGTACAGTAGAGTGGTGGAGGGGGAAGCTGGTATGAAAGTAAAACAAAAATATTTGTTCTGCTGGAGCTGCCAGCGACTGGCACGCCTGGGGTTTACTGGCCTTTCCAGAGAATAGTATGGACTGTTTACACGGTGATAGTCATTGGCATCCAGTGACTGGTACCCTCAACTGGAATGCGCACTGGCAACATGTAAACGGACCTTAAGAGAGATCCACGGTTACTTGCTCACTCCCAAGACAACAATGTTGCAGGAACAGGGCATGATGTACTATGACAACCATTTGTCACTGATTGGAATAGGCCTGTGTTAAACCTCCAATCCCCACCTTCACTAGGCAGGCGGGATAGTCTTATTCCTAATTTAATTTGATTATAGTGTTAGGCTAAAAAAATCTTTTAAATAACCCAGCTCAAACCAGAACACTCTCATGGAATCCCTCGGAACTCCAATCTTCAGACCCCTGTTTTTAATCTTGTATTTAATCTTCAGCACTTATTAAATACAATAAGTGCTGGTTACTGCACTCACTGGTTAATCTGACCAGCTGATTATACTGACCAAATCACAAAGGACGGATTCCACTTGTAGACCTACTGTGCTCCCCTTTCTATATTTCTGAGTAGTTACAACGCCTTCATTAGTCCTAGTCTTTTTTATAAAGTCTAGGATTTGGAATCAAATTCGTGGAGGGTGGTTCCCTCTTCCACTTCTAACTGGTGACTTCTCAGTTCCTTATTAAAGTACTTGCAAATGCTTGCTCTGCTAATTCCCTTCCCATTTTGTTCCTCTTGATCCTAAATATGATGGTTTTGCTCCATTTGGTAAACCCTTTTTTTGTGCGGTAAGATCCTGGTCATATTACATTCATATTCATGGGACCACCGACAAGTAGCTAAGGATATGAGGTCCACTCATACAGAGCCATAAAAACAATGGTGCATGAATGTGTAAGGCTAAGGTTAAGTTACTGGGAGGTTGCCAGATATCCAGGGCTCCGTTTGATACACCATTATATTCACATTCACTCCAACAGCATGGGTCACTTTACACTTTAGAACTAACCAAGCTATGTAGAGTAATGAATAATAAATTAATGTGTGTGTGTGTGTGTGTCTTGAGTAGATGAGTGATAGTAGTATGAGCTGGAGATGCGGTGGGATCGCTAAGCCCATCAGCTGCTCACTTCAGCTGCCTTTGCCATACAGTTGGTTGTATAGGGCCAATGTAGTTTAGAAATCAGGAACAGAGGCAGGCTACATCATCCATATAAACATCAGTTTACAATTTTTCAAGTAAACTGTAACCTAACCTTTTCACTATCATCTAATTTTTTTATTACCGTAAGACGAGTTATGGTGAATTCTTGATCCAAAAAATTAACATGTTGAATTCATATATTTCATTTTTTTTTTACTCATGCGAGGTAAATTTAAATTTGACAATTTTTGTTATTCTGACCAATAATTGTCTGTCATCTTCATACCTATCAATAAGAGCTCAATATATCTTTATAATTCTCTGTGGTTGGTATTACTCCTGTGCAAAAAGCTTGGAAATGTATAACCAGGTAACTGAGTTTCTCTAAGTTAGTAAGCACTTCGTTTTCGTGAATCAACTTTTTAAGCAATTAATAAAATATGGGTAATTTCCTAGTGAACAGTTAGAGTTGGAGTTGCATATTTACAGTTTTGGTATGCAAGGTATTGCTTGTGCTACAGGTTTTAGGTCTCCATAACTATCACTCTTACTTCCGAGTTTATTTCCTATTTCCATTAAACTACGAGATATATAATTGCACATATCACTAACAGCATCTAAAGAAGCATAGTATGACAGTGCTACTTCTAAATTTAATAATTGCCAATTTTCTGATGCATCGATAAATTCGTATCATAAAGTAGGCACGGATTTTCCTTGAACAACAAATTTGTGTAAGATATCTTTATCGGATAATTTCTTTGCCAAATTGTAAACTGACTGTATTCTAGAAAACAGGTTATCTTTCTTAGCTAACTTAATTTTCTTTAAATCTAACATTTTGCATCAACATAAAAAATATTATTAAAATTTAATATATTCCAATAAACAATTATAACACTCTGTAAATACAGTAATAATAAAGTATTATTTAAGTATAGAGTATAAACATTTAGAGGTATGTATGTTGTTTAAACATGGAACATCTTTACACTACACATAACATGCATGTAAATTGTGTTAACCAATTCACAACCAGGTTGAATGAACTGAGACACATAAAAGAATGGGTCTGTACAACCAATGCATGTGTATCAGTCAAACTAAAACAGCGGTCATTCACTACAGTAATGCACGTAATTAATATACAGAATTATGTCACAGAAATATACGTTTTGTATTACGTAAATGAAATACATTTAACAACTAAATTATACTTATTTAATTAAATAATTTTAAATCAATTCTTTATAAGCCTTACTCGACACAAAGTTCATATAAACTGTTACTACATATATCTGACGTTCAACAATTAAATATTTTTGAAGGTAGACACAGGTAAAGGGTTTTCACAAAACGATTTGTCTTCATTAATTTAACATAAATATAAAATGTTAATTTCAAAACATCTAATCCATGGATGTGGGTCCATTTTGTGGAGCGGCAGACTGCCGAATAAAATTACAATCTAATCTTACCGGCAATGTAACTTTGTTTTTTGTAACATATAAGAAATGTTTTTCTTAAGGGAGAAGCAGCGATAACTCATGGACCATTTAGTGGAGCGGCAGACTGCCAAATAAAATTACAGTCTGATCTTACCAGCAATGTAACATTGTTTTTTATAACATGTAAGAAATGTTTTTCTTAAGGGAGAAGCAGAATTAGCTCAACTTATATACAACTGACCTCACTGGACACCCGTTACTTACAAACTGACTTAATCAATAAAAAAAACTAACCCTTCAATAGCTGGATAGAGTTTAAAGAAGTTTCACTGTAGTTGAAAACAAAATAAAATGAAAAATTAACATTTACCTTAATTCCCTCTCCTAAAGTAGCTGCACAGGCTTGAATTTGCCAAGTTCTTTCTTTAACCTGGTGCAGACCTAAGGCTTGAGCTATATCAGAAGCAGAGGCAGCATGAAGAAGATCTTGTTTATTGGCAAATACTAATAAAGGCACATTCAGAAGTTTTTCTTCATTCAATAGTTCAGACAGTTCGTAAGATGATTCTTCAAATCTCTTACCATCAGCACTGTCGACTACATATATCTATCAACATTTCAGTTTTAACGGATTAAAAATGTTTATCACAATATAGTATTACTTAATTAAACTCAATAACCAAAACATAATTAAACAAAATCAATCTTTAAATAAGACTAAACAATTTTTTAACAACTGAAGAATTTCTTTTTCATATGCCTTTACTTTCTCAGTATACAAAACATAAAAAAAAAAATCACTGTAAAAAATTAACCTTGATATTTTGATGGGTCTTTATGTTTTCAAGTTCCCTTGAGTCAAAAAAAGTGGTTTTAAAGATATAGTTTCGCTGTGACTACAATTTTTTGTGGCTTTATATTGAAGCGATTTAAAATTTACTTTTACAAATGCTTTTTATTATTGAAAAAAATATTATAAGTGAATTATTATGTTATTCTGTTTGAAATTTGAATTTAGACTTTCAAATTAATTACATTATTTTATTCAACTGGCATTTAGTTTTTTTTACTCTTCAGTAATAAATTAAAATGTCAAAAAACACCGAAGCTTGTTTTACTTACAATTAATATTAATGCTTTGCACAAAATTATAATTATTTTTGTAAATATAAATGTTCATTAGAAACTTATTTACATAAGTAAACAGTTTTTTAAAGAATATAAAAACTATACATTAAAATAATATATATTTAAAAAACTATTAATTTCTATATCAACAAACATTAAATGATTTAGTAATGAAATCCTTAATTGCAAATTTTTATCAAAAAACTATTATTTTGATTGATAAAAGTATAGAATAGTGATACATATACTGATAATGTCAAAATCAAAAAGAAAAAAAGGGTTGAGTAAGCACTAACCATCAATGTTTGATCTAACAACACTGATGTTAAAACATCGAAACAAACAAAACCATCCAGAGATTTTCAACAAGGGGTTCAAATTGTTCTGAACCCCTTGAGAACAAACAAAACCATATCGTAAGTTCCTTCATTTGCTCTCAATCAGTAGGGACAAATAATGTTCGCTGATTGATAAGTTACATAAGTACCTAACGGCAAACTTTAACACACATTGGATTTATATTCGCATAAAACACTTTAATCTTATTGTCTTCCAATAAGACACATCTGCTAAAATATTGTGATAACAAAACTTTGTACATAAAACAAAGTTTACCAGTTTTTAGTGTTTTTCTTTGAAACACAACCAACTCTTATAAAGTGAACACAAGTGATACTAAATATTGTGCGCGCTAATTGACTATGTGTTCTAAGTGTCCCTACAGCTTTCAGACTACTCTGTATCAGTATATACAAGAACTAAGAGTATTCTCACAGAACTTATAAAAAATTTGGTTGTAAACATAATACTGTTTGTTAGATAGCTATCTAGTGATCCTCCAATAACATTTAAATTATTAAATTCATTGTATTTTCTGTTAAAGACAATCCGTATGATCATCTATACTAAAATTGGAGCTTTTGCTTCTTACACACTGTTGTCAATTTATTATTTAACAATTTAGTGTTTTTCTTTGAAACACAACCAACTCTTGTAAAGTGAACACAAGTAATACTAAACATTGTGCGCGCTAATTAACTATGTGTTCTAAGTGTCCCTACAGCTTTCAGACTACTCTGTATCAGTATATACAAGAACTAAGAGTATGCTCACAGAACTTATAAAAAATTTGGTTGTAAACATAATACTGTTTGTTAGATAGCTATCTAGTGGTCCTCCAATAACATTTAAATTATTAAATTCATTGTATTTTCTGTTAAAGACAATCCGTATGATCATCTATACTAAAATTGGAGCTTTTGCTTCTTACACACTGTTGTCAATTTATTATTTAACAACATTAAATAAGTTTAATAGAATTTTACAAAAAAAAATTAATCTAAAATTAACCGGAATAACAAAAATTTTTAGTTTTGTTTTCCGCTTTAGTCGAATAAGCTCAGTTCAAGTTTAATGAAGAATAAATTGTAAGAGTTTCTGTTATCTCATGAACACTTTTAAACTAATTTTATTTCTAAGGATTTTACAAGTAATAATTATGTATATAATAAATATATGGATAGATTTCTACAATTATGACAAGTTTATTTGTAACAAAGTACAATACCAATAAATTAATATAATTTTATGTAAAACCATTAAAACTTAGTCCACCAAAACTAACATATTTGACATGATTAAATTTGTGTATTTTTTCATACCATAATCTGGCTTAGTTATTTTTTTCATTTTAGGAAGAATGCCAGTTCAGATCTTGGCTTGGGCGACAATCATTCCCAAGTACACCCTGATTCATTTTACTTTTCGATAAAATTAAATTAAAGAGATTTTCACAGTGATGATAAAAATTTCTTGCATTCTATTACAATTTTTGTTTTGTAAACAACATGCTGTTTTTGTAAAACATGCTGTTTATTAAATACTTGAATCAGAATCATTAGTTACCATAGTCTCTGGTAAATGGACATGATAATATCACAACTAAGACAATATAATCATTAACCTTTCCTTATTCATATAAAGGAAACAAATTTTATTTGCATAAAGTACTTATGTTGTAGGCCCAATTAATTTAGTTCTAATAAATCATTAACAAACATTACCAAGATATCAGTGTTTTCAAAGTAGTTCCTCCAGTATGGGCGTATTTTCCTCTGGCCTCCAATGTCCCATACATTCAATCTGAACCCCTCTGACTGGACAGTTTTAATATTAAATCCTTGAGTAGGAGTGATATGAGTTATATCTTCAGAAGCCAATTTCTTCAATATAGTTGTTTTGCCAGCATTGTCTAATCCCAAGAGAAGGATTCGTAATTCTTTATTCTGAGATGACCTCAACTTGCGTAAAATAGATAATAACCCCTATTGACAAAAATATTAGGAAAATTATAAATACTTAATTCCAACAATTTCATATATTTACGAGAATTATTAAACATATTTCTTAAATTAAAGTCAATTTAAACTTATCAGTGTCTTGCTGATTCAGTGTTTTACTGTAACAGCATGTCCGTAATGTATTAATATCAACTGTTTATTCATATCAGTAAATTTTGTCCCAACAGTCAACAGTAATTTTCAAAATGTTTATATTTTCTAATGATCACTAGGAATAATCTTAACCTTAAAAGAAGACTTATAAAAGATGACGTTGTAAACTTAATATTTTTGTTAGATATTTATCTTATGATCCTCCAATAACATTTAAATCACTAAATTCATTGTATTTTCTGTTAAAAATTACAGGTCCTTTATGACCTGATAAATGCACAGTTCGCAAAATTGTTAACTTACTTTTAATACTCACATTTGTATTCAAAGGACTTCATAAATTTGGTCTGGAAACAGCCTGTTGTAATTTAATAAATCCTTTTACTTACAAACAGTATGACCACCAATATTTTTTCATTATACTTTTCAGTGCCAATGTCAAGTTTTACCGGATGTCTATATAAATCTAATCCCAGCAATCTTTATAGCTCTGATGTTTTTCAAAAATAACTTTTTTAAATATCAAGCAGTAATCAACAAATCATTTAACATAACAATTATAATAACCAAAAACATATAAGACTTGTTAAATGAAACAATTTCAGACCAGCCAAGTGGTCTAAAGCGCTATACTTGGCTAGTATAGAGTGTTAGGCTAGTTGGTTCAAACCCCACATACGCTGTTGATTTTTCTAGGCAACTCACTTAGAGTTTGCCTGTGGTAGAGGGAGAAGTGAGGCCCACCTAAAAAGATGGACGGTCCGGGTGGAAGCTGACAGGGACAGGTTAGTTGCATAGCTAATCAAGAGTTTTGCTACTCTTTTTTTTATTATATACTGTGTGTTCACATGAAAATATGATTTTCATAAAATATGCACATTCAGCTTAAAATACATCCAAAAGTACAAAATATTGGATTTTTTTTCATGTAAAACAGTCCATGGCACTGAAAGGATAAATTTTTCTGAATTGATGGCCTAGTCATTTTACCAAGTAACAGTATTTGTAAAATTAATGAGCACAGCTTATTTTCATGTTTTTGAAGTATTTTTTTAGTTATAATTACTTATTTCATTATTAAATTACATAATACTAATTCTTACGATAAGTTACCATTTTATACAATTTCTTCCTATAATTTCATTATTTATAATGTTAGTAACTTTCACACAATAGTATTGGTTAGGTTACCAATACCTGCATAACCATTATGCAGGTAGTTCTTTTTTGTCTCTCGATATTTTT
Organism: Callitettix versicolor; assembly: GCA_022606455.1. Classification (NCBI taxonomy): domain Eukaryota; kingdom Metazoa; phylum Arthropoda; class Insecta; order Hemiptera; family Cercopidae; genus Callitettix; species Callitettix versicolor. The sequence continues at coordinate 30,117,700 of CM040182.1, forward strand.
TTCATTTTCATACTTTAAATTATTACTTATGAGGGTTGTCCTTGTACTTATAGGTAGTCAAGTGTAGGGTTGTACAACTGACAAAGTAACAATATTTTGAAAACCAGCTATCTTGTACAATAGATAAGCTAAATGATTGTTTAAATTACTTGAAATAATAATTTAAAAAAAAATATATTTTTTACAAATCAACTACAATATTTTGAAAACCAGCAATCTTGTACAATAGATAGCTAAATGATTATTTAAATTACTTGAAATAATAATTTTAAAAAAATATATTTTTTACAAATCAACTGTACAAATAATATACAAATCTATATTACAAATAATTAATACTTTTGTAATATAACAGTCAATATAAAGATAATAGATAATAATAAATAAATAATAGATAAAAATATTATCATGTCATTTGGTTAGCAAATGTTTTTAAAAAACCGAAAATATTATAATTTTGTTTTATATCTACAAATATATGCTAGTTCAAGTCCAAGTAAAATAGGAATTAAAAATGAACTGCAGAATTAGATGACCATCACATAGAAATTAAAGCACAACTCAAAGAAGTGTAGGCCTAGTGTGGATAAAAGTGAAGAAAGTATAAGTTTACTATACTTAGAGGCCTACACAAATTGACAGTTTTTATGCTATTCATCATAGCTAATTAGATTAAAATATCAACTTTTAAATAATCGCTACTTATATAACAATTTTCAGGAATGCCAAAAATTTTTTTTCCTTATTATAGGCCTATTCAGCAAAAAATAAATTTTCAAGATATTCTTAGACTATATATTCTCAGATATTTGTAGTCATGCTAAACAAAACAATTATAAGAACAAAGTATAGAAGGATTTTTTGTTGTTGTTATTTTAAGGTGAAAAGCACATTAAGAATATTATTGCCTCCCTAAATGTAAGTGTGAATGTAAAGTGTTAAAGTCGTAAGTGTGTGTTAAACTCGAGTACTGCGAGGGACGTCTAAATCCTCTCAATAGATGCAGCTAGTCTGCATCCCCCTGTGGGGATGTATAGAAGGATTTTTATTTTAATTAACTTAGGTACATATAACTTACAGAATTCGGTATTTATGCAGTGTAGCCTGTTCTGCATTTTTCAATGTTTTATTTACTAAAATGCTTTATTACATGCCCAAAAGCAATAATTCAAAATATAAAAGCACGGAAACCACGAGAAGTACGATAAAAATCTTAAATAAAAGTGAGCAACATAACCTCAAAATTGCTATCGCGCGAAAGTCACTAATGTGTTGTAGATCGGTAAAACGATAAAAATAGGTCTAAAACAGGTTTTGTGTGATGGAAAACTTTTTTTTTTAACAAAAACACGCCATAACCTAACATGGTTGTTAGGCCTAACAAGGTGGTGAGTGAATATAATTGACTGTTGGAAGGCTTACAACTGACTTTCTGACAACGGCTTTGTCCATCTCACAGTCAACCACTCGGTTAATTTTGTTGATTATGAGACAGGTGCACACACGAATACGATCGAAAGATTAATACCTAATCTGTATCAGTTAGGTTTACCACGCAAGCAACGTGTCAGTTAGGTTATTGAGTATTCTTTTTCTTTAAAAAAAAAAGGTCTTCTCCAAGCATCATCATGTTAGGCCTAACAACCGTGTCAATTAGGTTATGCAGTATTCTTTTTTAAAGAAATAAAAAGGTTTTCTTCACGCATCACCGTGTTAGGCCTAACAACCATGTTAGTTAGGTTATGGAGTTTTTTTGTTAAAAAAAAATAAAGTTTTTTATCATGCAAAATCCGTTTTAGACGTACTTTTATCGTTTTACCGATCTACAACACATTAGTGACTTTTGCGCGTTAGCAATTTAGAGGTTATGTTGGTCATTTTATTTTCAATTTTTATCAAACTTCTCGTGGTTTCCGCACTTTTATACTTTGGATTATTATTTTTGGCATGTACTGAAGCGTTTCAATAAAAAAAACATCGAACAAGGCAAAACATGTTACACTGCATTTTTACCCAGAATTCTCTTAAAAGCTACTTAGCATCTTTAATTTAGACCCATGATATTTTAAATAACTAAAAGTTAATATTATGGGTTGATTAAAAAGCTAAAACTAGTTACAATTTAAATATATATTTAGATTAATGAATAGTAACTTTAGGGATGTTAAAATTCTATTATAGTAGATAATGGTAAGACTATATGCCAACACAAATAATATAATTTATATATATATATATATACAGTATATATACTGTATCGGGAACTGTAGCCTAACCAAAACAAAACAGTTACCAAGGTAACTCATTTCAGTTTAGTCAGCCTACTTTTTACTATGATAGAATCAAGTGATGGTGAAATGTTAAATATTTCAAAAACTTGTTATAGTAAATTCATCAAACAACATTAATTTAAGGGACGTTTCTTGATACCAATAAAGATAAATAATACAATTATTGATTTCTGAAACAAAATTTGTAATATTTTAACCATGCAATAATAATTTAATTGTAACGATACCATATTAAAATAAGAAGATGATGACTGATATTTCGTGAATAGTAACAACACAAAGAAAATTTAAATGGGTTTGTTCAATGCTGTTAAAAAATACAGTAAACAAAAACGAAAAACCGGATTCTTCAAACTCAAACTAATTAACAACCTTTCCTTTGTTCTTGTGCGTTGTCGTTGGTGTTGGTAATGCCAACGCCGCCTTCACCAGAGCTGCCAAATCAAACAAATTATTTTTCCCCTTTCAGCAACTTCAAAATTTCCCCACTCTTATCTACAGTTTAATTCACACATAAAAACATGATGTATGATTGCAAGTATAAAATAATGTAGACTATTAGCAAATTGTATATTTACACATTCAGACAAATGATAAATTTAAAAATAAATTAATTGTAATTATTAGACTCACCTGTTTGTCTGAATAAGAATATAAAAAAAAAACAAGGCACTTTGCACTTAATTTATATAGTGAACACATGTGCTGCTTTCCAAATTAATTATACTGTATTATCATAATATTTTTCACTTCCGTAAAAAAAGACATGATGTACATTTAAAATGAAATGTACATTTAAAAATGTAATAGTTAAATTACTTCATCTTTATTTTGACCTTAATTTACATTGTTATTTGTAAAGAAGGGAATTTTAATTACGTATAAATTTTATTGTTGTGTTTGACGATTTAAAAATTATAACAAGATGGTTTTTCGTTGTTAAAAGTATTTTTTATAAATATGAATCCAGTTAATGTTTTATTTCCTAGAACAGAACTGCTATTTATTGCAATCACCGCATACTTTACGGAAAAAAAGGTGTAACTTTTTACTGAACTGAATCAAAAATTTAAATTCCTCAGTTCGATACTTATAAAAAAAATTTCCCAACTCTCGATACTACGGTAAACTTTGTTATTTTTGTACTTTATTAGTTTTCTTACTTTCACTGGGCTTACAATTTTCACTATTATTGTTAATCCTCACCACTTTCGCTGTCACTATCACTACCAAAAATTTTAGAAGTAGAAACTGAAGGATCAGTCATATTTAATAATTATTATTTATTATAAAACCCAAAGAATTATTTATTTGTAAATGAGAAACAAATTAGGCTTCCTATGACAAGTGAATACATAAACATAAGCCAGTTAATCACAATACCATATGAACATACAACAATATACCATACCAATACCATACAACAATATACCATAACGCCTGTAAGTATTATAAATACTGTAGTGTAAGACAGCCGCTTAGAAAACGGCCTTCTTAGAACAGTAATGGGACAGGGAGAAAAAAAAAGTGCGAATGAGAGGTCAATTCCATACTCTTTCACCACAGCTTCTTTCTTCTGTCCTTCAATATTGCTGAGTAGTGACAGTTTGTATACGCAGACTGGTAAGCATTTGTGTCACTGGACTATTGGAGGGAGATTCTCCTACATTTATATAAATGTATACGTAAATGTGTGTGTGTGTGTGTGTGTGTATGCATGCACGCACATTTGCAATTAGGGCCGATTTGGTTCCAACTTGGTAAAAAAAGTGATTATGGTAATAACTTGTTAAAGATCCTTAAAGAGAGAAATTTGTTAACAATTTCAAAATGATGGTCATTTCAAATGTTTACAAATTCATAACTTTTTTGTCTTAAATCTTTTAAAAAATCTGATATCACCAACGTAATCAGCGTTAAAAACTATGTAAATTGTCATTTTGCAAAATCAGTTGAAATTGAGAAATTTTTCGAGGATGGTACATAAATAGTTATTAAATTATTTGCTATTGAACATAAGCTAAATTTGTATTACAAACAAAGCAAAGTATTAGCCAACTTTCCAAAACTTTTTAAGGCAAAACAAGATGGTATTGACATTTCTTCACAGAACTATTTAATTATATCAAACTATTTAGCTTCGTTATCAAAAAAATCAAAGAGCAGATTTCAAGATTTAGGAAAACTCAAGAAGTGCCCGTTACTTCTGGAAAGCCTTTGGCAATTTAAAAGAGCCACTAACACACAACTAGCTGCATTGGGTCATGACCATGCAAAGTTACTTCATTTTAAAAACAATACACATTTTGAAGCTGTTTTCAAGAAAAAAAGAGGGAAAAGAATATTATGGAATTTTAGAAATTAGTACCCGATGACTAAAAAAACAAAAACATTAAACTGTGTTCACTTGCTGTTGACATTGTTTACATAGACTTATATTTTGCAAATCATTGTATTCCAAAATGAAAGGATATATACAGAAATCGGCACACTGATTTTCACCTAGACATTTTAAGAATAGCATGTAGCAATTACATATCTGATATATTTTATATAGTTAAAAGTTTATCACAATTTAAAAAATCACATTAATTTTTGTGAATATGATTTTTAAATAGTTTTTTTTTTAGTATACCAAACATATTCTTTAATGTATGTCAGTTTTGTTTTTGCCTTATCATTTGTAATACAAATACCTACTTTATGAAATATGTCCTACTTAAACTGCGGAACACATGAATGTCGCCTTAGTCAGATTTAATTCAAACTTGGCACAAAAAAGGATTTGGATCTAGACTGAACAACTTTATTGCCCAGATGGTGGTAATTTCAAATCTTAATAAAAATATATTTTTTTATATTACACATATTTTTGAAATTCCCATTATGATAAACATTAAAATCTGCATCAATGAGCATTTTAATTTTTTTTTATAGTCCATTCATAATTTCAAATAACAAAATTAATTAGACAGTGGTATATTTATATTGTTTTTATATCGCATTTACCAATAGTTGGTATAGATTATATTGTTTCACATTATATCCATTTTGATGTTCTTTGAGTTAAAAAAAATTGTTTTTGAAATTATGTCTATTAAAATATTCCGACATTTACAGGCCAGTGGAAAAATAAAAGACAATATATTTACATAATATTGGTAATTCACTTTTTGTGAACTCTATTTTGCTTTATTATTTTATTTATGCCTACACATGTAATTTCTTTTCCTTCTTGACTTTCTGGGAGTTTTTACAAGGTCTTGTAGTTAAATGACAAGATTTTACAGAGTGGCATAAAGAAGTTGCATGTTATGTTGGTAACAATTATTCACCTTGAATTAATAATGTCTGTACACCTTTTGAAACTAACATTGACAAAACAAAATAGTTATTTTGTTAAAACCGATTTTAAAGTGTGGGCATATTTTGTATATAACCCAAGTAGTTTTTTAAAATTCGTAAGTGGTAATTGAAATTCTCAATATATATATATATATATATATATATATATATATATATATATATATAATTTTTTTCTTATATTATTATATAAGAATCCTATTGCTACACTATTAACGTAACTTGTAAAAAATTATATTTGAGCTTACTTTTTACTTTCCCCTAAATTGAAACTTCCATATAGTAAACTGTCTTCACAATCAGAAAAAAAGTTTACAAATTTGTTCCCAGAAAAATTAATATCTTAAAAAATTACAAAGTTTTTAAAAACAGCTTTTGTCTGGAGCCTTTTACACTGCGAATGAGTTTGTGCTGCAACATTGAAGTTTAAATTTTTACTTTACTACATTTTTATTTTATTGTTCAATTATTTACAAAGTGTTGTTTATTTGGGACCTACTTGTATTTACTTACTTGTTTACTATACTGTAAATATGGAAACAGCCCCACCTCCCATTGAAAATGGATTCTAACCACTGTCATGATCTTTTTTGTATTTTCAATGGAATTTGAAAATGTGTGCTTAATTTAACACTGATCACCATACTGAAATCAGATATTAAGAAAAAAAAGATAAAATTGTTTTAAATATCTTACAATATACAAAATTACAATTTTTTATTATGTATAAAATTTAAAAATATTTTCAATTTTGGATTTACCAACATTTAGAAATGGTTGAACAGATTTTGCTGGTTAACATAACTGTACAAGCTATAGTAAAAGTTCAATTAACTGTCAAAGTTAGGACTGGGACTGTGACAGTTAATTGAATAGGTAGATTACAGAAAACCCTTAAAAAACAACCCACCCTATTCACTGCATAGGAACAAAACTGGATATATGTTTGACTGTATTAATTGTATGCTGAAACAGCTCAGCTAATAAATTAAATATTTGTAGCACAATATTCCAAACATTTCGAATAAGGAGCTTAAAATGAGTCTACTTTAAAAATCTCGACATTGAAATATCTTGGTGATCGTAAAGGTTAAGAGGTTAAAATTTGTTCAAAAGACACATAAAATAATCAACTAAAGGATAATAAATACAAAAATTATACAATGTTTAAATAATTTATTGTGAATTCTTAACATGGAAAAGTACAAATATTGCAATTACAACAAAGTCGGTTCTGGAAAGTTACTTTCTGAATCCAGACCAGCCATTGAAGAATGGTATGTCTGACCAACATTCTATCAATATGGTAACAATATATGAAAAGCTTATCCTTAATCTTCATACATTCTAAATAAATGGCTTATTCAAGTGTCACCACACTCAGCTTAGCATAGAAATAAACGTAGACTACACAGAACAACAGAAAACGAGGACATCGTTAAAAAAAATTAATTGAGAATAAAAGCCAAACATTTATATATGACTAATTTATTACAACAAGAAAAGCAAAAGTAAAACAACAAAATTATATTTAAGCTAGAAGAAGTGTTGGCAAAGAAAACTGTTCCATTAAACTGCAAGGTTCCCCCACAGAAAGTAACAGTAAGGAAATATACATTTAAGGAAAAGCAATTAAGATGACACTATTACATATTTAATTAATATTGAAGAAAATTTATACACACAATAAACATCATGTGACAACAGTAGAAAAAATATAGCCTACATGAGATACAGCAAATCCTATATTATAAAAGTAATATAAGTTAATACGAATAAGTTATAATGCCAGACTATATTGTAATTATTTTGTGCTGTAAGCTATACTCTGTATTCGTAGCTCAAGTATTTGATGTGATTCTGCAGCGATCTAAGTCTAGTGACGACAAATATAATTAAATAAGAAAAATTTGTTTAAAACATACACACCTCTTGAAAGCTAAAATTTTCAGGTTTAAAGATTAAAATAACGACACATCGCGAGAAGAAGGAAAGAATAATCTAATCGTATGTTATTCTACCTCGACTAAAACTAAACATCTGTTTTGTAAAATGGCCTTAATCTGTAGGTATTCATAGAATACACATGCATAGTGATACAGTACTTACAAAACTTTTATGAAACAGATAATTTAAAAATAGAACTGTATCATCAAAGTTTGATGTTACTGCTATTAACTGTATTCACAAGGAATATTTCTTGGTTTAGAAGAATTGTACTATAGTATTAATGAAATTTCAAATCAGTATCATTTGATGGCAATTCTTACAACCTGATATGATTGCCATAGATCTGTCTCTCATGAGACTAATGAATAAACTAAATTAGTTCTATCGGAGAACAAAATATTTTCAAACAATGGAAAGATCACCAAAGGTTTCTGTAGCCCTGAGCTAGTTCTAATAGTTAAAACAAAAATGATTGACATATACAACCTCGGATTTAAGAATTTATAATAAAAACAAATTCAATTAATTTTGGTGTTTGGACAATACTGTCCAGAATTTACCATGTTAAAAAACCTAACCAGAATTCACTACGTTAACATTTTGTAATAGGATTTACTTATAACTACAAAGTTAAGTCAACAATTACACGCATGTGTACGAAAATCATTCATTCACACAGTTTTATCTCACTAGGACATTGGTGGAATAGTTTGAACAGCAACTGACAACTGACTTATACTATCATATGCTCGATTTATTGCAATAATAAATATGAGGTACTGTACTACATATGTACATACATATAATACATATATATGCTTGTGCATTTACATATGTATGCTTATATATATAAATATATATATATATAAACATACACACAAAAAACACACATAAATCCTTCATTAGGGAATGTGGACCACTCCATTGCTGTATAACTAGCCAAAGTCAAATTACACACAAACACACATTACAAAAGAACACATCAAAGAATCTTTTTAAAGTGAACATCATTATAATGCACATCAAACACTGTCGTCCAGATTTCTAGGATGTGAAGATTTCCAGCCTTTTATTTACAATTTAAAAAAATTTCAATATATAATTTATATAAGTATTTATACGATTGTAAAAAATATACATACATACATACATATATATATATATATATATATATATATATATATATATATATATATATGTGTATAAGTAACCGCAAAAGATCACCGGTTAAGACCGGTCGGAACATAATTATTGTATATACAATTGTCTCTGCCTAGTGCTTCACATCTTACAAATCGGACTTTATAAATGAAAGCTAACTAATTTTATATTCAACGTTCAAGTTAACATGATTGTTGAAAGCGTGTTACTAAAATGATTTTTAGCTTCCATCGGCAAAGTACTAATTTAATTTAAACAAGGGAAGGTACTACAGCTGTACGAGGGAAGGTACTACAGCTGTACGAGGGAAGGTATCCATTTAACACATTAAAGGATAGTAATAACTATATACCGAGTTAAGTTTAATTATATTAAAATACAGTAATTGTCAAAGAAGTCTGATAAAACATGTGACTAATATAACTACATACGACACAAGAAAGCAAATTCACAAAAGTAGAGACAAAATATCAAGTTAGGATTCTAGTTCCTCAAAACTGTTAGCAAAATTGCATCCATTTTGTAATAAACAATTTCTTATGTAAAGCTTCAAAAAGTTATGATCTATCATACTGTATATAACTAGAATAGAATATCATCACAATATGAAATGCTCCTTAAGTTTTAAAATGAACTATCCACAACCTCCAAAAATAGTTTCTAACATTGACCTATATAGTAAAAACATAGGTCAACATTAGGTCTTTACTGTATTTAATAGGCCATCTTATCCTTCAATAAATAACGCCATACCTTTCATCAAACATTCAATATATGCACCATTGTTCTTTTACTCTTAATTAACTTAGAAACAACACACTGTCCGATCACATTTAACATTCAAATTGTCGACTAGAAATATAAAACATTAGGGAACCCATGTATAATATATATTTTTATGCTGTGAATGCACATACAAATATTTATATATTACACTTAACTATATGATGAACATCAGAGTCATTATAACTGGTGTACATTATACCCAAATATAGTTAAGCAGTTGTTCTGTTTGTCGGTTTAATGATTAAAATAGTAGTTAACTCGACTGACCAAAAATATAGCAAATATTGGATATTTTCTACATCATCAAGTGAGCCGATTGTTTTCAATCAACAGTAAAGCAATTGTTAAAAAATGCCCATAGTTTCACTGTTAATATGAAATAAACTGACACAATTACAATCAGTTAGAAAAATCAGAAATGGACCTAGCCCTTTTTATATCCAGAGAGCACAGATTGTGTTTAGCCCCTTACTTCAAGTTCCAACACTCTTGTTTTTAATTAAAAAAAATACTTAATTCAGTCATTTTGTCATACTACCCCAAATTGACACCAAAGTAGGCTACTTGTAAATCCATCCCTGAACATTTCGTTAAAAAAAATAAAATCATAGGCTATGTCTAAAATTGATTATTTTGTGTTTTTTTACAATAGACATACAATTAATCTGGACAGTTATCCTGGATGACTTCACCCAGAAAAAAATGTAAAATGATTTCCTAAAAGATGAACAAATTAAATTTGTTAATTGTAGCTGTTTATTGAGAAAAAAACATTTATTTAGGATGTTTGGAATACTGTTTTTAGAATTAAAAAACTTATAGTATATATATGTACTGAATGGTGATCAGCTTCTAGAGTGGATTGTACAAAATAAAAACAAAATGCAGTGTTTATTTGTTGGAAGTGTGAATTTCTGGAAATGACAGCATCAAAATGTACACTACATATTTCTTTGAAAGGAGTCACCCCTCAGTATAAGTAATAAACATTACTTTAAGTGTCTGAGTAGTAAACATTACTTAAGTGTTTACTTGTCTGGTTGTGGTTAACAATATTCAAGCAACAAATTACCAGTGGATAGTAGTAAAAGAAAAACTTATTATTTTGATGTATAATTACAATTGGTCCAATACACATTTTTGCACTTTTTCCAGTTAATCCAGACAAAGTAGGTTCTTTAAGATTCAGGATTAACTTTTTCCAGTTAATTCAGACAAAATAGGTTCTTTACGATTCAGGATTAACAAGAGCCTACTGTACTGTGCTAGAAAAGGAAAAATCATTATTCTATATGTAATAAAATCACTTTGTCTTTACAATGCCCTTGGCCAGGCAAATATACAGTTGCTTCATCAAGATTAGTTAGTTAGTCTTACTATTGATCCATGACTAATGATTATAAATTATTGTTTGAAGTTACTGCAGTTTTTGTTGTGAACATTTTATAGCCTACTTTATTAAACTCATTACTTTTGTGTTAAATATAATTTCTTTTCTTTGAAAAATGTTTTCATCTGACCAAATATAAACTGGAAAGTAAAAATATAAGACTATTTTTTAATAATGATATAACTGAGCCTAACCAAAAATTTGAGAAAAAATATATATTGTTTTAATTGTGTACAATATAAAAATGTTTTATTTCAGCAGTAATGTTTATTAGCTTAAAAAACTGATATTTTATGTATACACTGAAAGACATTAATAAATATAATTTCAAAAGAATTTAGGAAATGCTACAAATTATTTAAGAATTAAACTCCATATGGTACAGTTTATATACAATCTAAAATATTAACAATTAATATTGTTCTCAGCATGTACAACACATAAAATAGAATTTTGACATTATATAGGTTTTAAAAATGTGTGTTTAATTTAATTTACCCACAACAGAAACAATAAAAACTATAGCAATAATTTTAATCAAGTATGTTTTTGTACAATAACATAATTACTTCCCCCAAAAATGTTGTTATTTATCATTAAGATAAAAACCTAACAGCAGAAACATACAATTTTTTTCACTCATTCTCTCTAGGAACCCCCCCCCCCCAACACTTGTACCTTAATAATAAGAAAAGAATATTTAAACCATCTATGGAAGACGTCTCATACTTTCTGTGATCATTTTTAAAGCCTGGGTCAGTTAATACTGTTACTATAGCATTTAAAGTCTCTATGACTAGTTATTACACTATTATAAATTGTACTCAAATAAATGGTAAATTTTATGCTTGTAGAATACCCGTATATAATTGCATTGTTTGCTAAAAACTTGATACTGTACTTAAAATTACACCGTCTTTGAATTATTCTCATGCACATTATGAAAAAAAATAACAGTTTAATGAGCATACTGTGAGCAGCAGGTTATCAGGATAAAAATATTTTGTTATTTTTAAAACAATCTATGTTTTAGCTGACTGATCTTTCCCTTATTAAGCAGTCTATTTACTACAACCACTGATAAATATTATGATACAATTTAAAACCATTAAATTTTTACTAGCTATAACTTTTTAACATTAGAACTGAATCATTTTTTTATGTGTTCATCAAACACAACCACTGGTCCCAATTGTAGTACAATTTCAAAATATGAGTAGGTTAATAAGTAACAGAGTATCATTTTAATGTAAGAAAGTACCACTGAATTCTTCACGAGTTGAAATAATTATTTTCTTATAATGTACTACAAATTAAAACCGTTGTTAAACATTTGTGGTATGATTTTAAAACCTTAATATTTCATGCAACAAAAATATTTTCACAGTATATTTTTTATCACTGCTTTATCTCTCTATAACCACTGTCTTCGCATTAACATTTATGAAATCCTTGGCTAGATTTTTGCTATACTCCAATACTAATATTATTTTGGCAGATATAAAAGAAAGATGAATCACATTAAGTACAGTATACAAATTTAATAAAAATTTAGGCCTGAATATCTATCACGTGAATATCTAAGCAATATTCCATAAATTTTACTAGAAAGTTATAATAATATTTCTTTGACTCAGAACGTTTTTAACACCAACAATTTTATGCAACTATGAGTGATACTGAATTCCGTTTGGTAGGGCTATTTATTTGTTAGTAATTCAGTATTTGTTAATTTTAATCATACAGGCATAATTCTATTTCAAATTCGTGTTGGTAATGTTGTCAACTGTTCAAGATGTCACTTTGACAATAATAAACATCAAGAAACATAAATGTTTCTAAAATTAAAAAAAAAAATGTTATAAAGACTCTAATGTGCATAACACAATATATCTGTTTGGGAAACCTATCCCTATCCCATGGTAGATGGTCTTCTTTTTGACTAGGAAATGCATAGAAAGTTATGAAAGATAACATATTAAATGTTACTAGTTATTGCATTTGTATTTTATATACACATATATACTTTTAAAAGTTATAAAAGATATTGAAGGAAAATCTTTTCGAACAAAATAATTATAAACAAATTACAAGTAATAAAAACACTGATCAAGACCAAGGATTCCAGAGCCTTAGAGTATTTGAACAGGAGGTTCTCTGGTTTTATCCGATGCTCAAACCACTGAGGTCAGCAAAACTTTGCATTGGACCTGTTGGAATCCTGTTCCTGATTGATGTTATCTTTCACTTGTAATGTCTTTATTCAAAATTTTAAAATAAAAATAATGTTTACAGTTACAAAATCTTTTGAAGTTTAATTATGTCTAAAGTAACTCCGTAAACCATGAAAACAGAATTATATGTCATCAGCTTTTTTATGCTATGAATTAAAGCCCACAGATAACAAATCCTTTATATTTATGTTTTCATTTAAATTTTAATATTATAAAAGAAAGGAAGTTGACAATCTGAAAAATTAAAAAAAATAAATAATGATAAATGATGAGATCACTTGCAGGATATTAAAAAAGCATGAAAAATATAAAAAAATTAAAATTTATATTAGAAAACATAATAATTATTAAAAAAAACATAAATATTGAAATACTGTAATAATTAAACTGTATTTGTTACACTTGTTCCTTAACATGTTATGAGAAATTGAAATCATAAAAGCATTGTTTTTCTACATAAACGTTAATATTTAAAATAAAACTATCTATTAACCCTTTATGCTCATAAGTGCACAATGTGTGGCCGCAGTGTTTCTGCTCCCAATTGTGTATCATTTACAGACATAAATGTAAACTACCAGCTCAAAAGTTCTTAGGGCAATGGTCCCCCTATGTTTCAGCAACTCAACAACCATCTGACCTTTATTTGTGGACATGGAATTAAATAGTTTCTATCATATTTTAACTGTTTTATTTCTCATTTTATTATGTTAACATTTACTTATTTATAAATATTATATAAATTTGTTTTATAATATTATTTTAAGGTTATATATGGCTATAAAATGGTCATCTAACTACAACTGATTTGTAAAAATTTATATTTAAATAATTCAAAAATTATTACAGTAGACTCATGATTATCCGAGTCCCAATAAACGGAGGCAGAGTTATTTAAAAAAAATAATACAATATATTAGGCCTACATCAGAATTAGGAATATAAACAAAGCTTGTTGCTATTTTTAGAAGGTATTATTCTTTGGTTGGATGAAATATGATTAGGAGTGGAGGAATGGACAGTAATTCTCCATCAACTATAATATAAAAATTTTATGTGAAATACTGTTCTGGCACTTCCCACGGTTCGACCAATACCGATTCTGGGAATATAACAGAGGTTTCTTTTCTTTGTTTAGCAGATTTAAGAATTTAGGTTAAAACGTTTTATCATACAAAAATCATGAAAGAAACTGTTTGACATCGAAAAAACTAAAAAAAATTTGCCAAAACAGGACAATGAAAACTCCGTCAGTGAACTAGTCGAAAGCTAATTCACTACCTTTTAATGCATGTTTTTCTGTTTCTACAGCATTGGTGCAATATAGCCACATTCAAAAGAGGCAAAAACTTAGCCCAGAAAACCAACAAAGATTTTTTCAGGAAATAGTTTTGTTTTAAGGTAAAATGCTATTTAGATTCTAATTTTTATTCAAGTTTCTCATTAAATTATGTTAGTTGTTGGTGTATATCCTGTTTTTTAATAATAAACTTAATTTCACTGCTTTTTTCTTCATTTAAAAACAAACTCTTAATTATTCAAGTTTTTCCTTGGGGCCGAGGTAGTTTCAGCCCCAATTACCTTAGATAATCGTGAGTCTCCTATACTAAAATTTTCTTCTAAGGCGATATTTTTTTAAAGCTAAAAATATATATTTCAAGTAGTTTGTAAAATATTAAAATAATGATAGCAGTATTTTTCAAACCAAAAATATTTGCTGAAAAGAAATAAATCACTAGTTGTCAATGACACAACCCACTGACGGAAGCTTGCCAGGCAAACAGCAGCAACTTGGGCAGAAACTACTGAACTGGAAAGTGTGCCCATTCATTATAGCTGACACAGAATAGTGGTGGCTCATATTAGTATATACACAACTGAGAGCACTGTTGTCGAAAAAAAAATCTGAAACATGAAGGGTTAAAACTAAAAACAAAAGTGTAAACATAGATTCAACTGAACTAGGACAGGCCAAAAATTTCAAAGAAAACATGCCCAAAATGTAAAAGCTATAATTGAATCTGTTTTCTGTTATAAATTAACACTAAAATATTAATAGTGTTACAATAATAGTGATATATTAGCATCATGATGAGACGAGGCATTCATGTAATCAATGATATGTATAGGCCTAACACAGCCATAGCCACAGCCTAGCAACATGAAACACCAAATAAAGAATTTAGCTGTAACTGATGACATATTTTTAGTTTTTATATAATATCTTTATCGAAAGTCTTGGTTTAAGGTAAAACAAAAGATTTTATATCTGCACTGTATTTGATAATTTAACTCAAACATAAATACACCAAACATAGAAAAATTTGCATTAGATGCAAAAGAAAATATATAAACCCAATGAATTCTAGTATACAATATCATATATTTAATATAACTTACATTTACAATGGAATGTAGGGTATACAAGTACTAGAACTTTTTTTTTGTATTTGTACACAGCACAATATTGTCTTATGGCACCACTTTAAAAAATAAATATGAATAAAATTATTTTTATTTGTTATTACCTGAATCTCATTGCATATTTCGGTTAGGCCTTGTTAAGTTCTCCAACAAGTAACATTTTTTTCTCAAATCAATAAATTAAGTGATTCCTTTATAATTTATGCCTTTTTAATAAAACAGGCAAAAATGCTCTAAAACAACCTAAAACGTCAGGTTAAACTAAAATATACAAATTCTTTTGTAACTTTCTAATCCATTCTATTATATTCTGTGGGATAAAAAACACAATTCTGTGGGATTCTATTTTCATAATTTTAAGAAATTCATACAATTTTTTTTCTATAGAATGCTAAAATAATACTTTATATATCGATTGACTACTCTATTTAATTTATGGCCTGACTGAAGCAATTATATTACCCATATGTTATTTATGGAGTATATACATAACATTTTTGACCATGGTCAATTTACCTGCTTTATAAATATTATACAAAATTTACAAAAACAAACTCACAAGACTAAGAAAATTGATTAATTTTTTTTAATATTCTACATACTTGGGGTCGATATACTTAAGATAGTCTTTAAGTCTTTTATTATTACAAAAATGTATAAAGTATCTGAATTGACTCAAGCAAATGGTAGCCTATTGCAAAAGTTAATTTAAATAGGCTACTAAGTTATCAAAAAACAAATAAAAACCTATGTTGAATTCAACATCATAGTCATGAGAGTTTGTATTTAGTCTAAAACTGTTCTATACATCTTATAGAATCTGTAGGAATCTGTTAGAATTAGTTCAATCAGGTAATCGATGCCAGATGCCGTGTTACCAATGCCCAGCTAATATTGCACTATTTCCCATGAGTGTTAAAAATATCTCGCAGCACGAAACTGGTGCTAAGAATTCTACTGTCAAACATTTGTCATTTTCCTCAGGCCTTGATTAAACTATTCTTTTTTTTTAAAAAAAACCTTTCCCTAGAAAACTTTTGTATCAAATATTTAATAGCCTATCACATTTTATATACACTCGATGCCGAACAGAAGAGACTCATGAGAGCGATCGCAACAATGTAAGTTAATTAATTGTACTTTCAAAATTCAAACTGAAAATGACCTCTTACATGATAAGTCTATCCAGTAATAAAAATATAAATATATCAAACATATTAAGTCTGCTAATTGAACAAAAGCAGATGGCATTAAGAGAATGAATTAAGATTCACATGGCAAGAAAGATTATTAAATTATTCAGGTGTAACAAAATTGTTTAGTATTTCGATACAATTTTTTTGTTTTTTTTAATTTTTTTTACAATGTACTTTGTTTGCTTCATGACAGTATAAAATGTTGTCTATTTGATTTCTATTTTTAGGCAAATTCATACATTTAAATAATTATATAATTATTTATATTATGTACATAAAATATCCAATTCCAATTATAGTATTAATATAAGCCTAGTGATTATGAAAGTCTTTAACATGACATGACATGGTAGACTGTAGTATATAAAACTACTTTTAACTGTACTTTTAACCACATCTCACTAAATAGACTTCTACACACTAGGCTACTGAATACCTCAGCGTCACAGTTACTTGTATAGGCCATTATTTATTTAGTTAAAATTACTACACAAATATCTTGTTTGTCCAAAATAGACGAACAGTATTATAAGAGGGTGTACAGAACTTTATTTCTGACTTGACTTTTAATATTAGTTGCTCATTCGCATATTTGGAATGCGTTTTTATGTATAGAATACAAAAATAAATTTATCATGTAAGCTGACATTTGATGTGGGTAATGTTCATACCCTAGTTTATATATATGGAGATGTGTTTGTGTGTATGTATGTGAACATATATAATATATGTATACATACTGTATAAACATATAAACACACATGCACACTCATAAATATTCATTCATTCACATATATTTATGTGGTTGTATTTATGATCAAAGAAATTTAAGTATATATATATATATATATATATATATATATATATACTGCACGCGCGCGCGCGCACACACACACACACACACACACACACACACACACACACACATTCATACACACAAAAACATACACTCATATGTTATACAAATTCTACATTATCTTTACTTATTATTTTATCTCTTAATGTTTTTCTCTTTCTATTTAATCAGTGCAAGTCTGTGTGGTTCCTGGAAACCTCCGAGGTTCATGATACCGCTAAACCTAAGATACCATGTTCCTCTTATGCTATGAATCAACATATTCTATTGAACAAAAATACACACAAAACATAAATCAACATCAAAAATTAAAATAAACCTACACAAGAAAGAAAACTAGCCAAGACTATGAAAGTCGGCTTCTTTCAAACATAAAATTCAAAAACAAGCAAACATCATAGCTGTTATCAATCAAGTTAGACAACATAAACTAGAATTGTATAAAAACATTTAATGTTAAATAAAAGAAATCAAACACCAAAACTACTTATCTGGTCAAAACGAAATAAGAACTGAATAAGCTATAAAATCAAAACAAAATGTCTCCAAACGATAATTAAACACATTTCATTTTATAGAAAACAACTATCTAGCACATAAATAAGTACAAGTACTTACATAAATTAATTTGTAAAATGCTAAATTTTAATTATTCGAATCATATCTTAGCTATTTTACTATAGGCTATATACATACACAATATAAACATCAAAGAGTAGTTTTTAACACAGCAAATTAATGAAGACATATTGTTCTGCACAAAAAAAGACAAATACTCAAAGTCATTAAATAAAACAAAACAAAAATTAAACATACTTCAATTAACCATGCAGCAAGTATTACTAAGCAAAACTGCTTTTTTCCATTAAATTAATAATACTTCTGAAACTGTTTATAATGAAACATTGGTCATTAGATATATTTTTTTTATATTTGCAGCAGATTTTTTATGCAACTCTAAATATACTCAAATGCATATTTATGTGGTTATGTCGGTTTGCCCTAATCATACGCCTGAATAGTAATGAAGCTTGAATCCGAACTACATGTTAATATCAGCCATATCAACCCATGTTCTAGAGGACAAGTTACCGATACAGATATCAGTTTCTTTCAAAACAAAATAAATGTAAATATTTTTAAAAGTTTAATGAATTTTAAATTCTATTTTGAAAGATTAAAAAAAGATATAAAACTTTTATAATTTATTATTTTGTAATACTATTTACTACAATAATTATAAAATAATTATTATATTGTTTCCAATATTTGTTTGATTATATCACACTTTTATGGCTAACAGAAGAACAAAGACAACAAATTTCTTTTTGTTTCTCTGTACTATTTTTAAAAATATAAAGCACCTTCTACTCAGTATCACGAAATTTAGATGTTATCAGCTTCTTTTTTAATACATAATATATGAGAATGTTATCTTTATCATATTTTAAATTCTAACACAACGTTTAATCTTCCAAGATCTGATGTTATGGTTCAGCTGCAAGCAGTTCAACTGTATTTGCTTAGTAATCACTATGCTCTGTGCATGCAACATATCGTGTAGTGTAACCTACGCCTACATCGTAGTGCAGTAATCCTGTGCTTCAATATCATTATTCTTTGAATGACTAGAAACAAGAAAAATGTATAAATACAACATTGAATACAGTAATAAAATACTAGTACAATTACTATTGTAACTACATTCTACAAATAATAATGATAAACATATGAATAAATATTTTATCAACGAATATAGTAATATTCTTTAAGGTTAACGAACTTGCACTGAAAAGCAAATTTCATTAGGAAACACAGGACTTGCACAATTGCGACTACGTCGAAGTTAAACTGAAACTCCTACATGGGCTCAATTATAATTAAATTATAATGGTAATTAATTAAGGTAAGGCTGCATTAGTCCCTCGTTGTCAGCCAGTCAATTGGGACTAGATTAATCCATTGCACAGTTGCTTTATTAGTAAATATCACAAGATTGCTTCATCCAAGTCTGCTATTCACAATCTGTAATTTTCTTTATAAAATTTGAAAACTCTTGATACACATATAAATGGTTATACATGTCCAACAATAGACATGAAAATGCAATTCTTAGGTGTTATCGCTCGTGGTAGAAATTAAGTTAAAATGAGATCAATACCGGGACATATCCAGCCTTAACATAGCTCAATTAATATGACTAGTAGCATGGACAGATGAAATTACAGGAAAATTAGTTTGACCCTCTATTTATGTTGTTTTGCTCTTGTTTGTTTTGAAAGAAACCTGGAGTACACGGTTTCCAAGGGTATAACCATTGAGCGACTGAATCGCGACTACTGCTTCGTCATAATTTGTCATTGTAACAAAACCGAAGCCTTTGCACTTATTGGTTTGCAGGTCCCTAATGACTTTTACACTCTGAACAGCACCGAATGGACCAAACAGCTGCCACAGGACATTTTCTTCAGTTTCTGGGGCAAGGTTGTATACAAATATACACCATCCAGAGCCATTCATTGCATTTCCAGGCAACATCGAGTTTGCTAGAAGGTCACCAGCCAAGGGAGAGTACCTGAAACACAAAATAAAAATATCAAATATATTTTCATTTGAAATATTATTTGCTAGCTAAGACCTTACATCTCTAAATAACGCCGTTTCTCCTGCAACAAAATAAAAATAAGATTATTTTTCATAATACTTTTTTTTCACCACATTATGTAGCTATTGCACATATATATATATATATATATATATATATATATATATATATATATATATATAAAGTTTTATATGAAATACAGTACTACAAGAAAAACCATTGCTGACTTTGTATTAGAGGCAGATTTATTCCCATCGGATACAAAGTTAGTTTCCAATTCCTAAACTAATTTCACAACTAAAAAAGAATGCCATAAACATTTGAATATTTTTTAAAAAGAGTAAACAAGTAATTCTAAAACTTAAAACTAGAACTTAAGTCTAGATGCCTAGGCCAATGTGAAAATACTAAAATTAAAAACAATTTTATGTTTTAAGATAAGCACCTGAGAAAGAGAGTTAAACCACACTCTCAAAATGCCATTTGCGTCCCAAACATACACAAATGACAAATGTTCAATTTAAAGTAATAACAACATGAATATTTCTTCATTAAAAAACAACTTAAAAACAAAAGTAGTTTTATATTTCACTAACAATTTAAAAAACAGAAGAGCCAATTCTGCATCCATAGACAAGGAAATCAGGAAATCTATATAAATTAGGATTTTTAATTTTTTGAAATCTATTGAATTAAGAAAATTGTAATGTTATTCATGAAAAATGTAGCAGTAGCAGTAAATTTTTCTGTTTCAGTATATTTTATTTTTTCTTGCTACATACTGACATGTTTAAAAAGTTGGAAAAACATGAAAAAGAGAAAAACTTCCTTTATTTCCAGGCATTAGTTAAGTTAAGCTAGTCTTGATAACCAAACTAAAAAAAACACGGCATGCTTGGCAATGTATATGTAGTAACTCAGAATTCATTTTTGCTTGTTAACAACAGATTAACGTAATAAAAAAAGTTGGAAAAACAAGAAAATGTAGAACAAATATTAAATATGTTTATCATCTTTTCTTAATTTTCCAATTTGTCAAACATGAATAAAGTTAATTTGTTAATAGTAAACAAAAATTAATGACGTGATGTTTATGGTAGCTGTACCATATACTTCACGCCAAGTCTGTTCAGTATTGCGAGGTAGAATACTCACTTTACATCTTATATTTCATTATCTTGTTGATCTGACTTTTTAACCAATTGTCAATTTGTTGTCACCAAATAAAAATAAACTACATATCTAAATATGGAAAAGATTGCTTGTGACTGCTTAGCAGTAAACAATTACAAAAAAAAGAAGAAAAAAGAAATAAATAAAAAATAAATGGCAGTAAGGGTTCAATTTTGTATTTTCAATGTAAAGTTTAAAAAATACCAAGCTATGCAGACCTTCAAATGATTTAAGAAAAAATAATAGTTATAGACATTTATTTCTATCATTCCACCAAGACAGCTGCATGTCATAATTATTTAAATACTTTATATTAGATAAATTTGTAAAAAGAATACCAGTTCCTGATCAAATACACCTGTAATGACGTGTAAACTTGGTAGACACTCATGTAGAGTGAACATTGTGGTATTATGTGACAGTCGTCAGAAGTTAATACTCACACAACAATAAAAACACGTTGTATAGCTTCTTCATACACAACACATTCTCCCTTCCCAAAAAAACTTTCAATTTCATATTGACTTTACTCATAACTTTGAAATTTTAAACAAATAGCATACCATTCTACGTTTATGTAATTAAATATTGTATATTCATTCTTTATGTGGAATATTTTGTTAAGAAAATATATTTTAAGTTACTTAGAACAAATTCTGAACATTTGGACAGCAAGTATCGATTTACGAATGAGAGGGCATTACCGCTTATCCTGCTGGTGACATTGTTAGAATAGTTCCAGTTTAACTCAAACTGTCAGTGGTGTTTGAATTTAAACTGAAGCCACCTGTTAATTGATGTTTCAGGTTATATTTCGCACACTAAAACATACCTACACTGTTTCAGAATTTAATTTTAAAGAGTTTTGTGAAAAAATCATGCTGTGAATCATTTAAGCTAAAAAAACCAATGCATGCATTAAACATAATAAATACACAAAAATTACAAAACAAACAATTACAAACAAAATTATATATATATATATATATATATATATATATATATATATATATACACACACACACACACACACACACACACACACACACACACACACACACACACATATAAATTACGGAATAACATTATAAGAACAAAACTTTGATTGTCTTCTAGATCAGAAAGTTTTTTTATAATATAGAATTGTCATAAAAGCATCCATAGCGGCTTATTTCTTTCAGTTTCCTTCTTCAAAAATTTCATTTGTATTTTATTTAATCTAAAATACTACTTTATATGCACCTAATACTCTTAAATTGATTTTTTTATTTTTTTCATTACTTGAAAAAATATTATTCCCATTGAACCACATTAGATCATGCTAATATAACCTGACAACCAAGTAATGAGTCAGTATTAAGTATATCAAACTGTTTATATGTACACCAATTTCATTATTCTTGAACTCCTAATTATATCGAATTACTCACAACAGGCCTACTAAGTACACAAATATTGTTTACTGTTAGTAACAATCAAATTGTTTACTGTTAGTAACAATCAAATTGTTTACTGTTTGTAAACAAATATCTTTAACAAAAACCAAAAACAAAGAAACAATACTAATTTAATATAAAGAGGAAATAAAGGATTGTAATGCATAGAAAACGATTCCCTTAAAAAATTCATGACATTTTCCTTGTGGTTGTTATGAAATTATTTGATGATGGAATTGACAATATATTAAAATTTTCTCTGCTGACTACGATTAGGTCTAGTGCAAGAATTAATCGCACAATGGAAATTTTAATTAGTACATATATCTTGTGTACACAGCAAAATGTTTTCAAATAACAGATACATAATGTGTTATTTTCATTCGATAATTAATACACTGATCCTAGTCCTTCAGTTTGTTTGCTTCTTTTTCTACATAATAATAAGATTATGTTGGCAACCTCTCCATATGTAGGGCCTTTACAGGCACTTAATTTCTTTTTTGCTTATTTGTTTTTTATAAATGTTAACACTGTAATTGTTGGATTTAAGAAATTGTAATAATAATAATTATTATTATTACATAACTTAACAAAACATAATAACTGGATTAAAATTATAACCTATATAACACAGATGTTTGTAATAACAAAATTAGGAAATAAGTCTACAAATAAAAATTATTTTAAAATATGTAACACAAGAGATGTTTTTTTAAGTAATGTTAGAAAAATAAATATAATAGCTCTATTACATCTACTAGTAAAAATTATTTCAACACAAATGGTTTAAATAACAAAGTTAGAAAATAATTTGAAGTAATAATAATGAAGTAATAATAATAATAATAATAATAATGAAATAACATTTTTTAATTTAAATAACACAAAGTTGTTTTCATACAAACGTCAAAGCTCTGTTACACATCTCTTAATAAAGATTATTATCAACCAATACAACACCCACGTGTAATAAGTAACAAAGTTAAAAAAATAGTAAAAGTTTGTAATGGTTTAAGAAATTTTAAATTTTAATAGGGATTCTCAAGGTAAACCACACACCACTGAAATGAGCATATAACAATCAAAACAATTAAAGCTTGAAAACCAACATTTGAACATTTGAGGTTTTGAAACATTTCACAACCCAACATTTTTCATTAAAGCATTAATCACTTAGTAAAGTAAAACGTGAATGCATAACATTGCCTCACAGCACATTGACTCACAACAGTTACAGTCACCGAAGTACTAAATATAATTTTGTGTAATTTTAGCAATATTTTTCTAAATTTGTTAGAATAAGACTAGGTGCACACTGAGAATAAAACAGTCTACAGAGAGCTTGCAGACTGCTTGACACACAAGGGCCCAACATCCCTGCACACCAAACATAGCTAATCAAGATGTTAGTTACAACAGACTCCCTCTAGTTAGGTCTCCAAATGGATTGGCCGACTACCTGAGCATGAGTCATACGCTCATCTGAGCCACCGATCCCGCTGGCATTAGATTAGTTGTGCCACTGCGTCAGCAACTAGTGTTTCATTCTGTATCATGTTTTCAGCTTTGTTTTGATGTGTTTTAGAAAATGAGAGCTAAATGAAAAAATGTGTGACTATGGTACAAACAATAAAAGCCCTAGAATGTACAGAAAGAGTTGAATCAGTCTTTGGAATTTGTAAAATCGTTAAATCACTATGCAAGAAAATATTGTTTTTAGTATGTTGTACACACTAAATTAGGCATAGTATTGTTTGTTTTGTATACTGAAAAAAAAATCATAAACATCTTTTAAACTAATTTTTACATATAATAATTCAGATTTAAGAATAATTGATCTTACTGGCCTTTATTCGCTTTGGCTATTCAACCTAGGCTCCAGTCCTGAAGTCTGAAGGATCCAACCGAACTAGAGAATGTCTACTAGTTATTAAAAAAAATGTGAAAATTGATGCCCTTTGTGCTCTTGTTATTTGGTTACGAAGGAATAAAGTATAAGGTGCTATAGTGGTATTTAAAACAAATTAATATAACCTTCTTTATTTCTGCTAAGAATATTATTTTGTTGAGTTCAACATTAAATTTTGAAAATGAAGGTAATCTGGAATACACAAAAAATCTACAAAGCTCAGACAAAAATCGAAAGGCAAACGACTGTACTTATTAAAATGCAGTAAAACCTGTCTAAAAAGGACCCGCTATAAAACAAAAATCTATATAAACGGAAAATAAATTGCAACAGAGGTATGCACAACAATGTGATTTAATACCTTAAAACAGAGAACTGTGTAATGCCCAAACAAATTTTTGGGTACCAATTTTATAAAATAACCTCATTAAAACAGACCGTTATGCCATTACTACTATAATCAATTCTATAAACAATAAATATATTTTTAACACTTCACTGAACTCTGCATTACTTATTTAGCAGAGTGTACAGGCACTGGTGGGACAGTTTCTAGAAATAATTACCCCCTGCTCTACTACCTTTGCATTACTTTCTGTTTTTATAAGTCAAATTTCTTCTGAGAATTTATAACACATTTTAAAAGTGACGAAGTTAAAATCAAACAGTACATTTTTATGAAGAATTAATACAGGAATTAATTTTGTTCTTTTATAAAATGTGATATGAAGAGGAAGTCATTTCTCTAAGCTCTGATACAGCCATACTGATGAAAGAGTAGACTTATATTTACTGCCTACCTAGAGGCACGGAACTGCCCGGCACAGAACTTATTCCGGTAGCCAGTTTCCCAGACTTCACTCATCTAGTGGAATTTTCATTCCTCTCCTTTTCTCAAGCAGCACTGCTGTGAGTTCAATACTGGGCATGCTGTTAGTAATAACATGTTTTCCAGTTTTAGTTTATATAATTTTATAACAAAAATTTAAGATACAAGAATTCCGTAAAAGAGAATATTTTAGTATTATTGTTGCTTGTTTTTCTGTCAGTTAAAAAAAAAAAAATGTTGTTCCCAATAAGTGTTGCCTTGTCAGACCATTAATTGGTATTATGTAAAAACAACAGAAATTCCCATCACTAGTGTATGGGTGTTTGGTGACACCAGCCATAAAAATACACCCATGCAAAGATATCTGAAGAATTATGATGTGGCTCAAAAACTCCTTAAAAAATTCAAATGAATAATGTTTTTTAAGCTTCCAGCTACACAAAGATTGACCCCAATGTCCGCTCGTTATTCTGACATCATTTATACCTTCGGCCAAAGATGCTAACGATATTACATACAATACTAGCTGTGTACCCATGCTTCACTATGGTATTTTTCAGGGAATAAAAATTACAGTTAATTTAAAAGCTGACTTAAAAATGTAGTTCTAAAGTAAACTACAGTACGTCTATATATATAGGTGAGAGAAGCTTCTGTTATTAAAAAGCATGTTATTGTAATTGGTAGAATATAGTAATTTCTTCAGCAAAATTAGATTGTTGGGTCAAAACCTTAAATAACCACTACCACCCCTGGTATTAAGATATTGTAACCATACAACTATTATTTTACATGAAGAAATTATACAGTAGCAATGATGGTTGGTCAACCTTTTTGGCTGCTAGAGTTCTTGGAAATACCCTTTTCTGAAATAAATCGGGCATTTTGAGTACCCGTTTTTTTTCTTTCAAACAGGAAAAAGAAAGTCTGAAGTAGCCTAACACCCACTAATCACTGTATTGAACAAACATACACTTTTCCACTGAAATCTGTCAAATTGTTTTGCAGTGGACAGCAACAAAACTGGCAATTCAAGATAACAATTAAACATGGAGTTAGATGTAAATTTGTTTAACATCACTATTGGTTGTTCCAATGCATGAAATGAAAAACATTAAACTATTAAGTGTACAGACAACACGTTTGGCTAGAACTTATGAAAATATCCAGATTTAAAATGAATCAAGTATTTTGAGTGACTGCTATTTTGTTTTGAATAAGTGTATATATAGCAGTTTAAGGTAGTCAAAAACCTGCTAAAAATTGTATTTTAGAAATGTATAAAGTTTTTTTTTTGAAATTCATCAAACCGTATCCGAGTAAAAAGCACGCAACAGGTTTTTTAACGCAACAGACAAATAAATCAAGACATTTAGAGTGCCTGTCATATTATTTCAAATAAATGCATTAAAGTTTAAGTTTGCTTCATATTTAATCACAACTACATGTAATAAAAAAGTTTTGTTCTAAACTGTTTTCTGGTAAAAAGTGGACAAAGTAGGTATCTTTATGTAACAGACAATAAGACAAAGCTACAAAAATAACAAGGGAAAGTTTAATTAAAAAGCATTAAGCCATACTCCTGAGAAAAAATCGGACAAATTGTATAAAAAACTGAGAAATTCATGTCCTAGAAAGTAGCAATTTTAAACACTTAAAAGACGATTTTTTTAAACTCAATCTTATTGCACATCAATTCCTTAAGAGAACCCATCATTCACAATTACAATTTGTTGTACAATTACAACAACACAATGTCAGCCTAGTTGTTCCTGAGATACAGTAATCAGTTAGTGAGTTGAGTAACTATGCCTTTCATATATATTGATAATAAAGGTTTTATCTGAAGTCTGTCAAGCTGTGTTTCACTAATAATAAAAATAAATCTTTCAGTAAAATAAAAAAATAAATCTTTCAATGTAACAGACAAATAAATCAGATATTTTGTGCGCACAATTTTGTTTAAAATAGTCGTTATGACATTTTTAATGACTTATTAAAAAATAAGTCACAACTACAAATGTTTCATTGAAATATGTTAACATTATCAATGCAGCATTCAGGTTACAGTATGTTCCGAATCAATGGAAAGTAGCAGAAGTAATTATGTTACCTAAGCCGGGTAAACCACTACATGAGGTAACCTCATATCGACCAATTTCATTATTGCCAATACTATCTAAGCTCTTTGAGAAACTCCTTTTAAAAAGACTGAAGGTTATTATAGAAGATAGGGAGCTCATACTTGCACATCAGTTTGGTTTTCGGGCAAAACATTCTACAATTGAACAAGTTCATAGAGTGGTGGATATAATAAAGGAAGCAAATCTGCTCAGGTATATTTCTTGACGTGGCGCAGGCGTTTGATGGAGTCTGGCACTGTGGGCTGGAACATAAACTACAACGGGACTTACCAGAGCAATTCTTCAGAATTATAAAGTCATACCTTTGTGAGAGACATTTTCGAGTTAGATATGAACTCAAATACTCACAAATTAAAACAATTAATGCAGGAGTACCTCAGGGAAGTGTTCTTGGCCCTGTACTGTACCTTCTGTACACTAGAGACATACCAGTTACTGGGAACTCCACAGTAGCAACGTTTGCAGATGACAGCAATTTTAACAGTTGGGGACAATATTTTAGAAGTCACAGAGAAATTACAGAATGCCACCAACGCAGTAAGTCAATGGACAAAAAAAATGGAGAGTAAAGCTTAATGAAGCAAAAACTGTACACATTAATTTTACGAATAGAAAATATGAACCATTACCAATAATATTAAACGAAAGGAGTATAACATATGCAAACAGTGCTAAATATCTAGGAATGACACTTGATGCAAAGCTCCGATGGAAGGTGCATGTAAAAAAGAAAAAAGAGGAGCTACAGCTCAAATTCAATAAAATGTTTTGGCTAATTGGAAGAAATTCAGAACTTTCGATAGCCAACAAGATACTGCTATACAAGCAAGTTCTAAGACCAATATGGACCTATGGTGCACCACTCTAAGGAAGTACAAGAAAAAGTAATAGTAAAATTATTCAAATTTTTCAAAATAAAGTATTGAGAACGATTGTCAACACCCCTTGGTATGTGAGAAACGAAAACATACATAAGGACCTAGGTGTTGAATCTGTTCAGGAAGTCATTAAAAAGCTCTCGGTTAAGCATTATTGCAGGTTAGAACAGCATAATAATACAGAGATTATCCAACTACTATGCCGCAGTGACAACTTCACAAGAAGGCTGAAGAGGACCAAGCCAATTGACCTCTCCAGGCCGTAAACACATTGGGACCAGCTGTCGGACTGCACCCCAGAACACAGTGAACACAATCAATGATAATGAAAAAAAAATATGTTAACAAAATACCAGCCAAACCACCATCTTTTGAAAACATGGACTAATGACCAACAATGGCCTCTGCGCTAAACTTGGGGTCAATTTATTATTTAACCTCATTAAATAAATTTATTACAATTTTAAAAATATTAATTTAGTTTCAAAAAAAACTATTTTTTTACCCAGTTATAAGTTGTGTTTTTTTGACCCAGTTATTAGTATGTTTCCAAACCAGTTATAACCAGATCAAAAAAATAAGATATCAATAAAAAATAATTGTGTAGTTTTTATTTTCTGCTTTAGTTGAATAGAATCTGCTCAAGTTAAAAGTAAAATAAATTACAGGGTTTTTTTCTTCTCTCATGGAAAATTTTAATTTAATTTTATTTCTAAGGATTAAAATAAATATCTTGTTGAAATTTAGTAATAAACACCTTTGACAAAATTTAATTTGCATATTTTTTCATACCATAATCTGGCTTAGATACCAAATATTGTTTTTTTCTTTGGGGGCATCCAGATCTTGCCATGGGCACCAATTACTCCAGAAATGCCCCTGCTGTTTTATATCCGATAACATGGGATGTATATCCAAGTATATAACCAGAAATGATTGTATATTACAAGAAACAAAACTTGAACATAAGACACAGAGTTGACTTTTAAGATTCCAAAATGTACCGAAAGTTAGATTTGGAATACTCATATGCTTTAATACATAAAAATGGTTTTTTAGTACAATTTTAAATGTGTAGAACTTAAATATCATAAACAAATAGTATTATTTCCTCCTTATTTCATGTTATTTATTTCACAGTTATATGAACAGTGTCCATGATAAGTAGTATTCCCTATTACATTTCATAACTTTAATTTTATTATTAATCTTCTAATTTTTTATCTGTATATTATAGTAATTTATAATAATATTTCAAACTATTTAAAAAATGTCTTATAAATATCTGCAACAAGTCATAATGTTCATATTATTATTTTTTCTGTGTTATATTTCAACAAGGGCTTGTTAATGTACCAACTGTGTAACTTTTAAATATATTATTAGATAGTGATGCTTGCGGCAACAAAAAAATCCACAACTAAAATGTGTTTAAAAAAATATTTTTTAAATATTTGTGTTATTAATAAAATTATCTCTATATATTTAAACTGTAATAGGCAAAAATTATAATTATTATACTTTTTGTTTTAATTTTGTTTAATATCCCATAAAAAGAACTAGGTACACAGCTAGCCAAAATGTACTGACAAGCTCAGAATGCCATTCAGAGTTTAATAAAAAAAACCAAAAACTTAAGACTTCTTGCCATTAAGAAGTATTGTCGTTGATAAACAAAAGTTGCTTTGTATAATTTAATATGTGCAATACGTAATCATTAGGTTTTCAAATTAAAAAACGTAACTATTTAATTTTCTGACACTTTTTTGCATTCAATTGAATTTTCCAAAAAAATATACATAATTATTCATAATCTGTAGTAGTATTTTCAACTCTTTTAAATGATACTACACAGCACATTTTGTACTTTTTTTTAATGTTTCAGTTTGGAAACCAAAAGCCTGCTAAATTTCAAAATGTTTTAACTTATTATGTTAATATGTTAATGTTAACAAAATTGTCATATGTTAATATGAAAGTATTAACATAAAAAAATTAAAACTTATCTTAAACAGTTAACAAAAATATAAAATTTTTATTTCAAACTAGTTTAACAAAATCACATTTTTTTAGAAATGGAAATATTATATAGTGTATATAAATACCTTGATGTCATCACCAGATCCTTATTGTTTCCCAGCAACAGTTTCCGCCAATCACTGATTGCATTTTCAAGTTGAACACTTCACATTAATTATTTATACACATTTTAAGTAACACCAAAACAATGAACACATAACACTTAAAACACGTTCAGTTCTGATCACAGTTTAGCTGGTGAAATGTTCAGCTTGGTTAAAAAAATCAACTTCCGCTTAGAAACAAGGATGATCTGATATTGATGTCAATGTATCAGGTCTGCATGTAATGTTATCAGCAGCTAATACAGCAAAAACTGTTAAAAAGCTAATATTGAAAAATATCTTAACCCTTTTTTCCAAACATCATGTTATTGTTTATAAATGTTGTAAAATGTTGAACCTTTGTAATATTAATCATAAAAGAAGCTGTGATTAAATGTCATATCTTGTTCTTGAATCAAATTAATTAAAATATAATTTTAACTGGCCTAAAATTATTCTTAATTGTTATCAACAGCTGAAAGCTCTTCAATGCCTTAAAACATTGTTTATTATTATGGTTAATTTTTATTCAAATTATTAAGTAGGCACAGACTGCCCAACAGATTGATGGACTTAAATCTATTGTTTTTGTTCGTTCACAAGTAATTACTTTTTTGCACTCTATGTTCAAAGTTGGTTTGTTTGTATTAATTGTCATCTTGTATTAAACAATTACACGGAATTTCGGCAGTACGAACCAACTCTAGTTTTCAAGTGCCTAACCTAAACTATTGTTATCGCATACCTAACCTAAATGATAAAACTAAAATGTAAACTCAGATGCTTAGGCATACGTTAAAATACTAAAACTAAAAAGAAATTGAGCATTTGTTCCCTGTTTTTAGTTTTAGAATTAACCTACGTCTAGGAATCTAGGCTTATGTTTCAGGCTAGGCACCTGGGAAAAAGAGTTAATTCACACTCTTAAATCGCTGAAACATCTGAATAAATAATAATAATAATAATTAAACATAAGTTGTAAATAATGCTGAGATTCACTTTTTGCCATCAGTAAACATGATTTTTTTAATAATATCATTATTATTGCATTATATCATTATTATTGTAGCTGTTTTCTTTTACGTGTATTTTTTAGTGAAATTCTTGCATTGTCTTTAACAATTATCTTTACTCTTCTGTTTCTTTAAACTAATACATACTTTTAAATTATTAAGTTTACATGGATAAATTTTTGTTACATAATACAAGAACTATATAAATTGAGATGTCTACATTTGTTACATGGTTAAAACTAAATGAATATCTGCATTATAGTTTGATATATTCATTTAGTTTTATTCATGTGATATAAGCTAAAACCTGTATAATTAAATTTGTTCCATATTAAAACAAATTTTAAAAGCAAAATGTACAAACTAGGTCGTCAATTTCATTAAAATTTTTGGAACTTTAGTTACCTACAAGAATCTTTATTTCTAATTCTTAATGAACCACACGGATTTAAATTACAGAGGAAAAAAATGGATAATTGTACAGATTCTTCTTGTTTCTAAGCAATGTCAGTAATTAGTGGCCTATGACCTGGTGATGTTTTCAAGTTGAACACTTCACATTCATTACTTATACACACCACATAAAAACATTTAACACATAACACTTAAACACATCTAATGAAACATATTTGGATTGAATACACTGCACTGGTACTTTTAAAAGTTTAAAAATGTTTTGCCAGTGGAAATCTTTCACTTAAAAATATAACCTTGCTGTAGATGATAAGGTTGATAATTGATATGAGCAGATTATAAGCTTAAAAGGAAAGAAAGAAATTTTAATTCCAAAATTAAATAATATGGTAATTAATCAGCATCTGAAACCTTAGTAAATATCTGGCTGTATTATTAAAAATACCAAACAACTATTTTTATGAATTACACCTTGAGCAATGTATTATGTCACAGTATATACATCATACTTATTCTTAATGAATATCAAGACCATTTTTCATCACTGGTTCTTTCACAATTTGTTAAAAGTTTAAAAGATTTAACTGTCCATTCTTCTACAACCAAAATTTGTTGAAAACTCATTTTTGCATTAACAGATAATGAATAATCTTAGTAACCATTACAAGTAATGCAAACATGATGTGGAAATACTGTTATCTGCTGACGGATGATGAAAACTACCTAAGTATAAAAAACATGGCAGAAACTTTGTTATAACAAAATATTTAATGTTAATATGAATTAATAGCGACGTTCACAGAGGCAGGAAAAGGATGAGGATTCCCAAATTAAACTTATTTAATGAAGACAGTAATCTATAGTCATAACTGTACTAGCTATTCCAAAATAAGACATGCTAGTTCTTTGTACTTTGTGCAGTGGGAGCAAAGAGGAAGCTCTCAGATTGCAGAGTGACTAATAATAATTTAAGCAAAACAACTAGGCTACATGTGATAATAACTGTAACAGGATTCCAATTGACAGAACTCTTATCTTGATGCCAACAATGACTATAAAAAACATGAGAAGTAAAACATCCGCAATTCAACTACAAGTTTTATTTTTACCAAAACATCTAGACTAAGAAACCATCAAAGCCAAGAAATCAACAATACTTAAACAAAGAAAAATAGGATAACAAATTTAGAAAGAGAAAGAAGTAAAATAATTTAAATCTGCCTTCGCACACCGTCGATTTAAACATAACCTCGACCGGCTAATCTTATGTCATAAACGTCAGCATCTCAATACTAACGTGATGTTCAGTTTTAATGTAATTATTTTTAGTTTTATTACTATTACAGTAATAAATCAGTAATGCTGATTTATGTGCAAATATTTAATGAACGTTATAAGAACTATTTAATTATTAATCGGTTAGCGGGATGAGGGATCTGTTTATCTAAACGGTTTATCTAATGGTGCTGTGCTTGAACGCAATGGACATGCTGGGGTTTACACACAGAATGTAAAGTTATAATAAATACTAAAATACTGACCTCTGTAAGCCTTTGTTTATGGCTAGCATGGTCTTGCCAGTGCTAAAACAAAATACAAAAAAAAAACATAAGAAAATTAAATAACAATGAGAATAATTATGAAGCAGCATTTAGTGTTTTAGGGTCCATAGGCATAACCAAGGGCCCTTTGATCTGACACGAGTGTTTGTAAGAACCCTCCAGCCCCTTAGTGTCGGAGTGTGTGTTTAGTATAATATAAAAGAAAACAACGAACAGAATTTTTACCACTAAAACTATGTAAGAGAACAAAATAAAAAACCCCCAATAAAGTGTAGAAAATTAAGAAATTTTCAAAGCAATGAAAAAAACACCCATGAAAAAATTAACTTTTTTAATATTCCAAACACTTAAAAAAAAAATAAAAATTCCATAAATTAGAAGCACAGCAAAATTAAGTAATTACACTAGGTAATTGCCAGAGACATTTAGTTCAGAAACATGGAATAAAATTTATAGCAAACTACTTTCCTAAAAAGATATCAAAAACATTGAATACTCTTAAACATATGCCTACAGACCCTAATTGTAGTTTTAGCACAATTTTGTTTTTCAAAATAATGTTGAAAAAATAAAATTAAAATAAACAACTTTTGATGGATGGTGAAAAAAAGGCAATATTATAGGCAAAAAAAAACCCGTGATAATGTGCATTCTCATTTATTATAAATTACTTTTAGAGTAAAGGTAAACAAAATAAATATATTAGAAAAATAGAAGTTTAGTCAACAAGTTAATAAACATAAGAAAACATGACATAGAAGCAACACCAATACAAATGGGTAGTCTACTAGCCATACTGACTTACTACCCAGTGTAAAGGTCCAACTAAAGGGATATATTTATCATTTCCTCAGTGGTTGATGATTGGTGATTTAAATCCGTTCCTTATTGTCATTCACCACCGTACTATAAATACAAATACAAATTTTTAGTAAAGTTTATTTTAAATTTAAATGAGTATTTTCAAAGGCTTATACAGAATATTATCCTTGGTAATTACACTTTCTCATATTTATTAATTATTATCTCCTTGAATTAAATACAAATTCAACTTGAGTAAAGAAATAGTAGAATATATTGATTTTACACGGATATTTATTTATAATTATATATATATATATATATATATATATATATATATATATATATATATATATATATCAGCAGACTGCAGAGAGACTAGGCAGGTCTCCAACAGTGGAAAAAGTAAGAATAAAGAACAAACATCTCAAATTAGTAAGTACATTTACAAATGCCTATTGAGAGCATAAAAGCGCAAACTGAGAAGAGGTGAGGCAGTAGCAAAAGAGATACAAATTAAACCTAGAAGCAATTTACTACCTCCAAGGGATCAAACCTTGGGGGTGAGAATACAACCATTTTATGGCTGTGACAACAGGGCTGACGGGAAACCATACTCCAAGACTGTAAAGCTGTCGACCAGGAATACCAAACCTTGGGGGTGAGAAATACAACCATTCTATGGCTATGTCAACACAGCTGACAGGAAACCATACTCCAAGACTGGAGAGCTGTCGACCAGGAATATGTACTGAAAAAAGTCCTCTAGGTGAACTTAACGAGACAGTAGGGGCCCTGTGTAGAAGGCAACTCATAAGAACCATGGGATTCACTATGGGGTATTGTGATTTGAGAATGTATCTGAACATAGTAGGAATTGATATCCTTACATACCATGGAGAAATTGTATGTAGGCTACATAGGATGGTTGAGAAAGTGCAGGTCACATAAATGCAAGGCTCTTGTCAGCAACGGGGGTGGGGGGTGGGTGAAGCGTGTTTAGTTTCCAAGATCTTGAGCACCTCCTTAATGAGTTAGTAAATGGACTGTTCAAACTCACCAAAAGAACCACTTTGCTGAACGAGTACCTAAGAAGCTCCATTGCACAACAGATATTTTGATCGTGATGCCCGGTGAAACCGAACCTAACATCCAATCTATCTAAAACTAGAAATACACTTACCACTTTAAAACACTGCACACATTATAGGTCTTTAAAAATTTTATTCTAGTTGCATTCAAGTATTAGTAGATAATTTGTATGAAAATAAAATATTATGAACAACAGATAAAATAAAAATTATGCAGTGTAGAGCTGTAAAATAGGGACAAATGCGTAAGGTTGACTGGCATGGTCATAATTATGGGTTCAACAGTTTTTGTTTACTTAAACCAATCAAAAAGAAATAAAAAGCATAACTATTTATATTGTTTTTTTTAGATCAGAATCGTAAGAAATAAACAGAAAAACCCAATCCCTAAGAAAAGGGAAAAAACAAAAATATCCATGTTTGACCAAATTAACACTACGGTGGTCTTGGAAAACAGCACCATTATTCTCACTTCAGGCTACATAAAATGTCAATTTAGCATCTTGAAATTACTGTTGATAAATTAAAAATTTTATTTCAAGTACTGTATAAATTAAATTAATGTATAGAGGCCTTTAATTAATTTTAGATGCTGCTTTAGTACCTTGAAATTACTGTTAGAATTTAAAACTTATTTATAATTTAAAATTTTATTCCAAGTACTCTATAAATTATATTAATGAAGTTCTTGTATGAAAAGAAAATTTTAAATGTTTAGACTGTTTATATATATATATATATATATATATATATATATATATATATATATATATATATATATGTGTATAATGTGTGTGTGTGTGTGTGTGTGTGTGTGTGTGTGTGTGTGTATATATATATATATATATACACAAAATTTTAAGCATATGTTATAAATTTAATGAATAATATTATTACCCTGTTTAAAACACATACATACACGCACGCACGTACACACACGCGCGCATACACACACTACTTTACACAGCTTGGCTAACTCTAAACTATAAAACAACCTGTGCTAACAACACGAATGTCACCAGACTAATAAAGTGTATTAAAAGGAGTCCTGGCAGCCTTCCAGTGTACCTTAGCCTTACCAATTCATGTGGGGCTCTAAGGGCAGACCTCAATTCCATAGTTACTTTTTTTTGTGTGTGTTTAACGTCCGACTATTGTGCACATTTGGGCTAATGCAGATGAACCCTAGTTACTTGTGGGAACAACTTGAATAAGAATGTAAAATAGAATGTGTGGGATCTCACCACACAACAAACAGCTGGCCAAATGAAGCATAACCTCCTTAACAATGGTCAAAAGTAAGAGGGGAAATAATGAATTAGCAGGGCAAGCACCTTGTTAGCAAAGTGGGAAGTCATTAATTAGAAGTTGGGGAGTTATCCACCTTGAATTCTCTCCAAATCCTAGACTTTCAGAAGAAACTAAATTGCAGACATTGCTGTAACTGAGCACCTCAGGAATATAAAAAGGGGGGCACAATAGATCTACAAAGTTCACTGTGCAATAGTAACCCTTGAAATTCATTCATATTATGAAAATAAAATAACTTTTTTATTTTTAAAGACAAAGTATACGTTTTATTTCAGTGAAAAACATGTTTCTGCAGATAAGCTGCTCCATGGCTAATCGGTAGTTGACTGCATATGGCAAAAACAATTTTTCTTACAAAAATAGGAGCTTTTCAAATAAATTTTTAAAAATATTGCAGGACTGATTTGCCACGTTGGAAGTAATTAACCAAAACTTAGGTTTTTTTTTTTGGAACATACCAACTTGGTGTTGCATCTTATCTTATTCTGTTCATAGCTCTACCAGTAAATAAATATTAAAGAATACACAATAATCTTAATATGTTAAACAGAAACCAAAATACTTTTGTAACTTCACCCAACCTTATATAACATATTGGAGAAAAACTCTGGGATACCATTAACAAAGTAAGCCATTTTTTAATGAACTTATATGATAGTATAAAAGCCAACTTTAAAATGCCCTCCAAAACTGGAAGTATAGAAGAGGTAACTAAAAACTTTAAAATATGAAACCTATTGATTTCATTATACAAGGGTTTTTTTCGATTAAAAAGATAATACAGTAAATCCTCTGTATTACAGTAACCCTTATAACCAAATTAGTGTTTAAACGAAGACTTTTTTTTGAAAGAAAAACTGAATAAGACAGATATAGTACAGCATGACATCTGCCCTGAGAACACCTGCATTTAGACAAAATCAAAAAGCAGGTCATGATGAGATCATCGATGCCTTAGAGGTTTATGACTTGTTATAAGCTATTTGATAGCCCTAATTAAGTTCACTATCATTGGGTGTCTGTTCATTTTTATATCTTTTTTTGTAGTTAGTTGTACTAATTTAGAGTTTGTGGAATGTTAAGGAACTAAACCTGCTGGCATGATACTTATGAAGCTATTGCTAGAAAGTGGTAAGTTAAGAAACGACTAAACAAGATAGAAATTGTTTTCCAAAACTGATAGGCTAATCCTTATTAAAATAACAGTTTATTTTATAAATAGCAATTAATTTTACATATTTATGTAAAGTAGCCTAAAAACATGTTATAATGTAAGTACTGTAGTTTAATTTTTTTTTAAATTAAAATATTTTGGTGAAATCAACAATTTATCAATTTATTTTGTCTGATTCTGTAATAAATGGCATAATAAGTTGCATCCAAAATTCTGCTTTTTCAAAACTGACTTCATTCACTTTATTTTATTTCTACAATAAAAAATCAATTTGATTATACCATCTAATATGGCTATGAGTAGTTTGCTTTATCAAGCATATTGTATTTTATTTACCCAGCTTGAAATTATACAGAAGATAAATAAAAACAGTTACGATGTTTTTAGAGATATACTTCCAGCTTTGTCACTTAAAACTCTTAGTAATTTATTTAATACTGACCCACTATTAAAAATGCCTAACTTTTGTGTTAAAATATTATGTATTTCATTTAAATTGAGAAATGATTGTTAAAATATTATGAAACTTATTTAGATTGAATTTACTTGAAATGTATGAATGAGATTCAAAATAACTAAGAATAGCAGTAAAGCTTCATAAACATTAATGTTTTATTTTAATAAAAACCATTACATGGAACAGTTTCTTTGCGCTTATCTAATAACACAGAAAATTTTATTTTTGAAAAATCACTACAGTGCCAGTTTCTGATAGTGCCAATAGGCTTTTTCACCATCATATTAAGCCGAAAACATACTTTCAAAAAATGTCATATCATTCATAACACTGGTTTAACACCATTACCATTATGGTTCCTAACACTGTTGATGTTAATATATTTCTGATTGATTATAATATAACTGTATGTAACAGCTTTAAAAATAGCATATACTCAAAAAGTATTGACACATTTTTTTAAATGACAAAGCTTGTAACATTAACAATTGACCTTCATCATAATCATATTATTATTAATTAAAAATAATTATTACAATAACCTGTACATGAACAAAAATACTAAAAAAAGTTAAATTTAGACAAATTAATACGTTCAGGGTTATCAAATGTTTTATAACAAAAATAATTACTGCAGAGTGCAATTTACTGGAAGCATTAGTTATAAATTAGGATATTTCAGTTGAAAAAAAAATCAGAATTTGAGCCTTCTTTTTATTGTAATAGTCATTTAGGGAAATTTATTGTAAATAATAAAGATATAAAAGTATTATAACATTATGGGATGCGTTAAATTTGTTATAATAAATGTAATAGCGATTATGTAGGTAAGACTGCTAGATATATAAAACTAAGAATAAGAAACATGGAAGTAGAAAAAAAACATAATCCACGTTTTTTGCATTTTGCAACACACTGATCATAATTTTGATCCGAGTGTTAATACAGGGTTCGCTAATGAAACAGGATGATTGTACGTGGCCTTGAAAAAAATTTGGCACGTCACCACCTGCACAATCTACCATTTAGGTGCAATGGATTGTTGGATGGATGAACAACGCGGTTACGCGGTGAAATCATATTATCAAAATGGCAACATTTTTTTGCAAACTCGATGGGCTTTCCAATGTCATTTTAACATACCACGTAACCAGCCTGTTCCTTCAGATAATGCAATTCGAACATGAATAAACAACCTCGAGCAAACGAGATCAACATCTTAAAAAAGAGGCAGGAGTGTAAAAACTGTTTGAACACCTGAAAACATTGCAGCTGTTCAACAGTCTATGGTTACAAATCCTTGCTGATCAGCCAAACAACATTCCTTTCGCATTGGAATAAATGACACATCTGGGGGTTACCTGTTTTTGTTTTACGGGGATACCTAAAAACAAAAGTGTTTCGAGCATCCACAACCATTCAAACCCTCAAACAATGAATTGTAGACGAGATTACGGCAATATCTATGAATATGCTGCAAGAGGTCATGCAAAATTTCCGTCACGCTCCAGAAATGCCTAAACTGCAATGGAGGACATTTAGTAGATGTAGTGTTCAGAAAATATTATTTTTTCGTATTGTACATGGGTACAATGGCTATTCTTTACTATCAATTATTTACTAAAAAACAAAAAAAAGTATTTTTTTCAACAATCAATTACTTTATTTAATCATCCCGTTTCACTGGCGGACCCTATATTAACACCTTCAACAAATAGGTAGAGCAATAAATAATTTAGTATGTTTATAAATAAATAGAATGGTTCTGAATTACCATAGTTCAAGCCTCAATTAACAATTATGTCCTAACCTGTCACCATTGTTAAATCCTACTCAAACTTCAACCCCGCGAGATCACTGATCCCTTTCCAGGCATCTTCTTATCAGTGCCCATTCCTTCACTTCTCTACCCTCACTCTCACTACCTGATGCTAGGACAAGCCTACATGTTAATTTTAAATTTAGTTGACTGATAACGTTTAGCAGCTGTGTTTATAGCTGGTGGATAACCAACACCACCAGTAATAGTTTGGCTTGAACCAAAAGTGCTTGTATGACCTTACCATCAGTCTTATGACCTGCCATTAACTAGTTTATTAACGCTATTCTAAAAGGTATCATACAAAAAACCAAGGAACTTAACCCATTGACCTACTTCGATAAGTCTTTCCTACGAGGGTGGGGTGAAAAGTTTCCAGCCTGACCAAGAAAAACGATGTTTTTAATTTTTTTTGTTGCTTTATTTCTCAACATAATCTCCATAGAGACTGATACATTTCTCATAACGCTGTTCTAATTTAGTTATACCAATTTTCAACGTAGATTCGTCAAGCTTCTCAAAATACTGATTTACATCTTTAATCACTTCTTCATTGCTCCCAAATCTCTTACCGCCAAGCCATTTTTTTAGGTTAGGAAACAGATAATAGTCGCTGAAGAGTAGGGAGGATGCAGCATCAATTTGAACTTCAATTCGTAGATTTTAGCCATGGCAACACTCGATGAATGCGCTGGTGCGTTATCGTGATGAAACAAATTTTTTTTTCCTTGCCAAATCAGGTCGTACAAATAATTTGTACCTCCTGCTTCAAACGTTGCAATAACTCTGTGTAGTATTGACCAGTGATAGTTTTACCCTTTTCAAGGTAATCAATGTATATAATTCTTCTTGCATCCCAAAAAACAGTAGCCATAACCTTGTTTGCCGATAAAATTTTTTTTGCCTTCTTTGGAGTTGGTTCCCCTTGTCCAACCCACTGTTTAGAGTGTTGTTTATTTTCAGGAGTGTAGTGGTGGACCCAAGTTTCATCAACAGTTAAGAATTGATGCAAAAATTTGTTTGGATTACGTCTCTACAGCGCCAAATTGTCGATAGAAATGTTTTTTCAAAGCAATTTTTGGTCGAGTGTTAGCAAACGCGGCACCCATCTTGCACACAGCTTTTCCATGCCCAAATGGTTGTGTAAAATATTTCGCACATGTTCAGCTAACATCCTACAGGTCTCAGCTATATCATGCACTTTCAATCTGCAGTCTTCTAACACTATTTTATGGATTTTTTGGATCATTTCTGGAGTTGTGACCTCAACGGGCCGTCCTGGGCGTGGCTTGTCTGCTCACACGACCCATTTTAAATTCAGAAACCCACTGCATAGTAGTTGAATATGATGGGGAGGTGGGTCCTAGTGTTGAATCCATCTCTTCTTTTATTTGTTTTGGTGTAAAACCCTTCAAATAGAAGTATTTGATAACAGCACGATTTTCCAATTTTTCTATTTTCACAAAAACATCAGAGGTGTCTCGTTCAGTGTGCTCTCAAACGCAAACTAACATGACGATTGGGCTGAAAGTGTACATATAAGCTAGTTAGGGATAGTACTGTATGACGCCACTCTAAAAGTAGACTTAGTGGCGCCGTCTCTTGGTCAGGCCGGAAACTTTTCACCCCACCCTCGTATGTATAGTTATGGTATTCTCTACTAGAAAGTAGCACAATTCAGGTGATATGTACTAACATTATATGTAAAACAAATTATTTTAGTGTTCTGTAACAACAGTTTACATAATTTGATTTATATCGTTTTGGCCAACCTGGATAACTGTGAAAAAAAATACTGTCATTTAAAACTTTAAAACTATAACTGTTATTACTTGTTGTTAGTTATATTTAACTATAAATAACATTAACTGTAGTGTTAATAGTACACAATAATAGTACAATACACAATAATAGTTTTATATTTGTATAATAAATGTTATGTGTAGCCTATGTGATTGCTAATCATTTTCCAGGAATAAACATAAGTTTTTAGATAGTGCATACATTATAACTAGTAATTTAAAGAACAGTACACCTCGTAGAATATTCTTAATTATTTGCCTGGCCACTGCTCCACAACAGTACTCCCAACACATTTATAACCCTTTTCACCAATTTAACCAGTAACCATAATATTTTTGGAAAAATGTTGCTGAACCAACTTTATAAGAAATGTTGCGCTCTTTCTCCAAGAAGCAGTCAAAATTACAATTTTTGCTGTTCATTTGATTTGAAAGTTTTGTTTTAACATAAACTACAGTAAGTTTGTAAGTTTGGAAGAGAAGCTTTGTTATAAAAAACAAACTTGCAAGCTTGTTATTGAAAAAACCATTATATTATTCAGATTAAAATAACTATTGTTATTGGTAGAATACAGTATTTATTTTCGGCATAATAAGTGAGATTGTTGGGCCAAAATTCTTAATTTTTACTACTACCCCTGGCTTTCAAGATACTATAACTATACCACTAACATTTTATATGAAAAAAAAAATACAATAGCACTGCCTCATGGTCAACCCATTTGCTGCAAGAACTCCTGGAAATAACCTCTTTAAAATAAATCAAGCATTTTGAGTAGCCACCATTTTGTTTCAAACCGCAAAAGAAAGTTTGAAATAGCCTAAAACTAACTAACCATTGTATTTAACAAATATAAACATTTCCATTGAAATCGGTCATCGCAGTGGACAATGGACAAAATTGATATTTTAATGTAAAAAAATTAGTACTGAGTCAAGACAGACATTTATTTAACTTTAGATCTGGCTGCTGCAACGCAAGAATAAAATTAACTAAAATATAGTCTGTACACCAAATTTGTTTGGCTTCTAGAGCCCATGAAAAAATCCATTTTAAAATATATCAAGCACTCTGAATGGTTGTAATTTTGTTTTGAATAATGCAAGGCAGTTTAAGGTAGCTTTAAACCTTCTAACAATTATATTTAATAATACAAAGATTTAAAAAAAACTGTTTAACAGTAATCCAGTGAAGAACAATACGCATTTTTAAAAAATAACAGACAAATCAATTCCAAAAAAGTGACAAATCATTTCCAGAGAAAAATGAACAATATATTTTTTAAACATAACAGATAATCAGTTCCAGAGAAAAGTGAGCAATGCACTTTTTAACAAACAGACAAATCAATCAGACATTTTGAGTGCCCACAGTTTAGTTTCAAAATGGCATACAAGAGTTATGACATTGCTTAACATTTTATCACAGATATATATAACAATTAAAAGAAGTTTCACTGAAATGTTTTATGACATAATCCTGTGAAAATTGGATATATAGTGCAAAAAACTTAGATTTTCATGTTATAAACCACATAATTTTTGTATACTAAGCCTTATTGCACATTTCTATATCATAATGAGAGCCCCTATATATAATTTCAACTTTGTAGGCCTTGTTAAGACACAGTGATCAGTCAGTGAATGAGTGATGTTTTTGCTCTCTCTCTCTCTCTCTCTCTCTCTCTCTCTCTCTCTCTCTCTCTATATATATATATATATATATATATATATATATATATATATATATATATATATGAATTACAAATGCAGATCAGCCTACACAGCATGGGGAACTAGTAGGTTAATGGATTAAGGGAACTATAATATCAATTGGTATTTTTTCTAAAACCTACAGTAAAATTAAGGATGTAAAAAAATATGATTCTACTTGCTTTTATCTAACGAAATTTTACCCTAGCAATTTCTGTATGGATACAAATATAAAATTGTATATAACTTCATACAAATAGAAATAAAAACAGAATAGAAATAAAAGACAAAAAAGAAAATAAGAATTACCTGTTTACAGGAGAATAGGTGCCTAATTTCTCAACTACAGATGATAAACCACTGGCATCAGAGTGAGAGTGTAGAGGAAGAAGAAGGGGACTGGAGGGTCTAAAACTAGAATCCAGACTACAATGAAAATTGGGAGGAGGAAAATAAAATAATAAACTAAGAATTTTAAGAGAGGCAAGCAAAATTAACAAAATATTCAGTTAAGATTAACAGAATGTTTTTACAAAATTAAATTAAATTCTGCCAATTGCATTCTATAAAAAAAACAAATTATTAAGTGCCTGAAAC
This sequence comes from Callitettix versicolor, assembly GCA_022606455.1. Lineage (NCBI taxonomy): Eukaryota > Metazoa > Arthropoda > Insecta > Hemiptera > Cercopidae > Callitettix > Callitettix versicolor. Next base: position 30,162,205 of record CM040182.1, read on the forward strand.
ATCTCATAAAATAATTTCTAATTCTGGTGAAATTTGCACTAGTAAAATATAGATTTTAATGAAAAATGGTATATTTATCGAAATGTATTTTAACAGATTATACGAAGGTTGTCTGTAAAGTAAGGTTCCCAAGAGGCTATAGCCGCTGCGAACGTTGTTATGCGGGATCCGGTGACCTTGGTTTGCAGTTTGGTTTCTCCACTTCCAATCCCCACTCCGCAATCGGTCTACGATGCTCAGTATTGGCTTGGTAGCCATTAATAATGGAGTTGTTTTTTCTGTCTCCCACCAGGTGCGAATTACGCTCTGATTCGTTTTTTGTGTATAAAAAACACTGCGCCGGTGGACATTCATATCCAACTGTGTGAAGTCTGCAGAGAAAAATGTATGACCATACAACATGTGCGCAAATGGTGCAGAGAATTCAAAGACGGACATACAGATGTTCATGATGAAGATGTTCAGTGGAAGAGGCAATGTTGAACAATCGAAGGTTAACTGTTTAGGAGCTCTCCGAGATGATCCCTGATGTCAGCAAGACCTGGATTAATAAAATTTTGACAGACCATTTAGGGTATAGCAAGGTTTGTGCAAAACGGGTCCCAAGCAGAACACAAACGATAACAGATTGATTGCTGCCCGCAAATTTCTTCACACCTACGAAACCGATGGCAAGAAATAATTGGACTCCATTGTTACTGGGGATGAGATCTGGGTACACTACATGATATCGGAAACAAAAGAACAATCATATCATTGGAAACATCCAGAGTTTCCAAAGCCGCAGAAGTTCAAACAAACACTGTCTGCCGGCAAAGTCATGGCGAGCGTGTTTTGGGACAGGAAGGGGTTATTGTTGTGCGAATTCATGGATACTGGTACAACAATCAATGCTGATCATTACTGTGAGATGTTTAAGAACCTTCGCCACACGATTCAATATAAGAGGAGAGACATACTCAAGAAGGGAGTTTGTTTCCATCAAGACAACGCTCGTCAACACACCGCCCGTGTAACAACCGATCTCATCAACCAATTTGGATAGGATACTGTCACACATCCGCCCTACAGCCCGGACTTAGCCCCAAGTGCTTACCATCTCTTTCCTAATTTGAAGAAACTCGTAGGTGGGACTCATTTCAGTACCAGAGATAAGATGAAAGAAAAAGTTGTAAGCTACCTTTGCGGTGTGGCAGGAGAGTTTTTCAACTCAGGCTTACAAAAGATGGTTCACCGTATGCAAAAATGCATCGATCTCAACGGCGATTAAGTCAAAAAATAGAAAAAAGTGTAAGCTTCCAAAAATGTATTATTCAATGCAAATAAACATGTTTTTCATTATGAAAAATTATTGGGAACCTTATTTTATGGATAACCCTAGTAGTTGTACAATTTCATAAATAGGCTTCCAAAGTTTCATATTCAAGTAACATATTAGTCATACACTTTCTGGATCCACTACTTTTACCAAAATCTGCAATATTTATAAACAATATTAGTATGTTTTCTTGTTTTTTTTTAAATAAGTTTTGTTTCTTAAATATTTCATCTCTGGAAAAGTCATCACATGAAATGGTTTAGAATTTAAATTTCTTTTTAACTGTTCAACAAAATTTAAAACATTTTGCAACTAAAGTACTCTTTATAAAAATCACTACAACATAATTATACCACTCTATATGAGACATAAAAAACCAAATGCATCAATAAGAGATGTTATCATCACAACCTACAAAGAAGAAATGGCATATGAATAAATAATAAGGATTATAAGTATTAAATTGAAAAAAAACATTAGTTATGATGTTGAGAGACAATAAAATTCCATTTTAATCAAAGGAATTTTAAAAATAAAAAAAATAGAAACAATATAAAGATATGTTTTCTATAAAATATACAATATAATATTAAATTGCATCTTTTTGTAATAAACATACAATAAAAAACTAAACTAATGGTTTCTAGAACAATGTTTTAGCAATGAAATCCCATGTAATTATGATATTGTGATAGGAACCTCAAGTTAAAAAGCAAAATTAAAAAGACAGTATAGTGTTTCAGGATCAAATAGGCTAGTAATAATAAGAAAATATACAAAAAACACACAAGAAGTGTATACAAAAAACTAGAATTAAAAATAACAATAATAATAATAATTGTATTCAGACCGAGTTTAATCGACTTTTTAAAAGTTACTTTTAGATAAGTAAATTATAAATATATAATCTGAACCGAACTTTTCAGAATATAAAAAAACAATTTTTCTATATCAGACGTGGATATTTTACAGACAAATTTACAACACAAGACAAATGGCCAACCTTGTACAAGTACATAATCCCCCCCCTAATGGATTATTCCAGACAGATGCACAGAACTATGCTGTGCAAAACAAATTGATCTGGAGAACATTTTGCTCTCTGCCCCTTATGGCAATCAATGTATCAACACCCAGTAGAACCACCATTGAGAATTTCTCTAGATACTCTAAGCATTTCAGAGCAGATCATTTTCTATTTGGTGTACTCAGATGGATATACTAACAGAAGTGAAAGGACCTTCATACCATTTCATAAATCTTCGGATACCTTCACCAGTATTTTTCCTATGGAAGGTATCACCAAACGTCCATATAAACAGTATTGCAATTGCAAAATCATTGAACAAAAAGAAGCCTGCCTTCTAGGAAAAAATATGCAAAGTAAGTTTACTAAAATAATTTTAGTTAAATTAAAGAAGTATTTAATTCAATTTCTTAAACATTTTAAAATCAATAATTAAAAAAAAAATTTAATTATTATAAAGGATTATTTTATTTGGGAAAAATATCAAATAGTGATTTGGTTTATTATTCCTTTCCTAGACAAAAAAATAAATTATTATATTCAACAGATTATTAAGCCTTTAGTTTTTTCTTTTCATACAGATTTGAATGAAGAAGAGGCGGTAATTCTATTAGGTGGTTTGACTAAGTAGGCAAAGCCTGGTGGAACTGACTGCTGGAATATATCACACTATATTCTGTGTAGTGTAGTTCCATGCATTTTTGTGAATAAAAAACTTATCAACATTAACAAGTCAAGAAAGATGCCTAACTGAACAAATAAATCGTCCCAATTCATCTAATCCAAGACAACCTGACCTTAATCAAATAAATTTCCTTAATATTCAACATAAATACAGGCTTGTAATTACACCCCCTAATATCCCCTACATTAATATCCAACCTTGCACAAATACACCACAAAATATTGTGTGTGTGTGTGTGTGTGTGTGTGTGTGTGCACGCGCACGCTAGAAACCAATGTACATCTGTTCAACACAATTGTTTCAGGAAGGAACATTGTTCTAACATTGTGCCAAAATCTTACCTGGCATTTTCTAGGTTCTACTCGCTCCAAGTCTGAAGTTGAACTTAGCTCCAAAGTAAAGTTGGATTTCAGAATTGGAGCAAGAAGAACCTTGACGATACCAAATTGATTTTAATGAAACATCGGAACAATGTTTCTTCCAGAAACAATTGTGTCAAATGTACACCAGTTTTCAATGTTTCACACACACACACGCATATATATATATATATATATATATATATATATATATATATATATATATAATATTGATCATTTTTTGTTTTCAATTATACTAGATAAATTAATTAAAATATTTTTCCCTTAAGATTTTACCCCTCAACTACACGTAAATATTTTTGTTGTCAACCTCTATATTTTTCCTAGATTTGGGCAGCTACAAAAACTATTTTCACTAATTTCATAGCAATCGGTCACATCCTTCATGAGTAAGACGTCCCAGTGAACGTCCTCAGAACCACTATTATTTATATTTAAAGTGAATGACCTACTAACTGATATGCTTGTTAACTTAATTATATCTTTTGCTGATGATATCTAAATTGTATCTAATGATTAAAGTTGGTCAGATGTTGAGATTTAACTTAATATGAATGGTTTGCTCCCAACAAGCTATTCTTAAATGTGAACAAAATACATGACTTTCTTGGGAACTACTGGAAGTGTTCTAAATAACTTTAGATACACCCACAAAGGTTCTCACACTGTGAGTATGGGTTTAGTAAGCCTAAGGTGTCCTTGCACCTAACCTTTCTTCATCTATTAACTCTCTTGGGTTAGATTCCTTTATCCAAAGTCAAGGTGGAATAGCGTATGCTAAAGGCTACATGAACAAAAAGGAGCTTAGGAAAGAAAGCGAACTCTGGATACCAGTGCTTGCCATTTTAATTCAGCTTTTTTAATTTAAATTATAAATTAATTTAATTTAATTTAGATTAACCTACGGGTGGACATTTTATTCCTTAGGTACTTGTGGGATTTTAATGGCTGGACATAAACCACCAAAACCTATAAAGCTCAAAGAATCCTAAGGAACTAGCATAAGTGAACTTGGGGAGAGAAAATAGCATGAGATGAAGGAAAATGAAGCTGTACCTCATAAAACTAATAAGCAGTGAATTGAGCAGACTTTGGAAGCATTAAGCAGACCTATCCGACCTGTAATGGAAGAAGAGAGAGTAGGGTCAAACATTTCAAATCAGTATAGACCTTTAAAAACGTCCATGGAGAGAGCAAAATCGCAAACTGGAAAGCGCAAAGGTGGAAGCAAATGAGCTTCCAATTAAACTTAAAAGCAGATTTCCCAAGGATCAAACCTTGGGGATTAGAAACACAACCCTTACATGAAGAAAACCAAACAAGCTAAGCGGAATGGATAAGGAAATTGCAAGTGCTAGCAGGAGGCATAGGACATTTGGTTTACAAGACCCTGAGGACCTCCAGCAGAATAACCTACATCATGAACTGCTCAAACTCACTGAGGGTACCAGTCTACTGAACTAGTATCAAATAGGTTTAGATGCACAATAGATCCTATGATCTTTGTTGATGCCAGGGGGACTACCAAAACCCACATTCTTTAAAGAATCAATCAATCAACTTTAGATATAAATAAATAAAATAAACCATAGTGTACAAATAAATGAAAGTCAATAGAAGAGTTGAAAACTGTAAACATTTAGATATTTAAATGAGTTGGGATAAACACACTAAGTTTCCCATAAATGAAACCAAATATTTACTTTTTATTTTAATAATATATCAAAGTTTATGTTGTGTATGTTCACAATGTTAAATTAGTTAGAAATTAGAAATGAATAAGTTATAGTAGTGAATATACATTACTTTAATTTCATTAGGTTCTCTTTAATAAATCATTTTTATGTAATAACTAAGAGAAGCAATGGTCATATCATTGTTCTGTTTTCTAAAAAAAAATGTATATCTTACTTAGCTACTGAAAGAATAATGCTTATTAGAAATAAATTGAAGGTTCAACAACTTTAACATCAAAATATTTTAACGATATAAAAATCACTCAACTAAAATTTTATTTAAATTGTAATTTCTTCAATCATTCTACATTGAAAAATACTACTACTACATTATTACTCAAATAATAAATATTTCTAACTTTGGGATATTATAATTGATAGTCAAATTTAAGTTTCTTAAAATGATAACTGTTTCAACTATTCAGTCATCCTCAGGATTGGAAATATCAAATACAAATATAATAAAGGAAATAGAAATACAAATATAGCAGAGAAAAAAAACTACAAATACAGTATTGGAAATACAAAATAAATTTATTTTAACTGTTGTTTTCACATATTATTAGATAATATGATATCTAACCTTATATTTATAATCAATGATCAAGTATTTCTGATATGCGATTACAAAAATCATTAATACCTAAATAGTACAAAACCACGGTACTTTTTAAAAAAACCTTGGAATAGTGTTTTGTAGAATCCACAATAGAAATGTGTCATCTTTTGATGGTGCCAAATAAACTACACACTGCCATACTACATGCTATACAATACTACAAAGCAGTGCACAAGGGAGGAAGTACTCAATGTAAAAACAACCGCTAAATGGAAAATTAATAAATTATTAATCAAAATTATAAACTAAATTAACAAATTACATGTACTATTCCTTAAAGCCTGTTTAGTTTGAATTCGACTAATAATTAAGAGCACAATAACTTCTCTGAACGACGTAATTATTAAAAGCAAAAATAAAAACCTACATAATACAGAAACATGTTTTATAAATTTATAGAACATATTAAAGTAATTTATGTATTTTGGATAAAATCTGTGCCTGATAGACACTACTGAATAAAAGTACAATGGAACTTGGTTTCTGTAACCGAACAAATGAGAGCGTTACATTCGAATAATGTTACGAAAATCAAAAAAAGAACAGTAAGGATTAAGAAATAAAAAATATTATTGTGGCACTGATAAATTACTTGTAGTACTACATTAATATCTTTCAATAATAAATATTTAGTGATGTAGTATTTGCGTGTAAAAAAACCCAAAACATTTGTTACATATTTTAAAATATATTATCAAAAATAAGATGGGGTAATATTGCATAATTGCAACTGGTTCAAATCAAGATGTATTAGCAACAAAAAACAAGCAATTCTTTACCATCTTCATTATTCAAAAACAAAGAAATAAAATGTTATGTATTTTGGCCAATCCTGACAGTAAGTAATACAGATTTCTAATTCTTTCACTGATAAAATGAAATAATAAAGCATACATTTTACATTAAACAAAATGTCAAATACCTGTATTAGTTATCATTATACGAGGTGTGTTCAGAAAGTAACGAGAATTTTTAAATTTCACAGGCTTGGAGAGTCCGATTGTCAAACATTTTTTTTTATTATGATGGTACACATGCCCTTGAAGTATGATAAAACTTTCAGCTGTTTTCATTGTTGACTTTGTAATAGCCACTAAGGTTAGATGCGTTTTTATGTGCCTGGCGATTTTCGTTTGTTAAAAGAAATGAATCAAAGAATTTGTATCAAATTTTGCATAAAAAATAGAATAAGGTGTAACAAAGTGTGTGAAATGTTAACAAAGGCATATGGTGAGTCTGCTATGAGTAAAGCAAGAGTTTATGAGTGGTATAAGCATTTCCAAGAAGGCCGTGAAGACGTTGAACATGACGAACGCCCTGGACACCCCAGCACCTCAACAACCGATGAAAATGTGGAAAAAGTGAAAGAAATTGTTATGAACAATCGCCGAATCACAATTACAGAGGTCACTGATGATGTTGGAATATCGATTGGATCATGTCATGACATTGTTTCCAGTGTTTTGTGTATGAAACGCGTGGCAGCAAAATTCGTTTCAAAATTGTTGAATTTTGAACAAAAACAGCGGCGAATGGAAGTTGCTCAGGAGTCACTAAATGAAGTCAACGACGATGCAGAATTACTAAAAAGTATTATAACATGTGACGAAACATGGGTTTACGGATATGACATCGAAACTAAGGCTCAATCATCCCAGTGGAGGCATTCTGGCTCGCCAAGACCGAAAAAGGCTCGACAAGTGCAGTCGAACGTGAAGGTTATGCTCACGGTGTTCGATATTAATGGCATAGTGCATCATGAATTCCTGCCACCAGGTCAAACAGTCAATAAGGAGTACTACCTGCAAGTTCAACGCCGTTTGTGTGAAGCAATCCGAAAAGAACGCCCAGATCTGTGGAAAAACAATTCATGGCTTTTGCACCACGATAACAAGCTTACTCTTCATTGCTTCTTCATGTTTTGGCCAAAAACAGTATTGTAACGATGCCTCAGCCTCCATATTCGCCAGACATGGCTCTGTGTGCCTTTTTCCAATTTCAAAAATAAAGAGAACCTTAAAGGGCCGTCGTTTTACAGCCATAGATGACATTAAAAGTGCATCGTTGAAGGAACTCAAGGCTATCTCAAAGATCGAGTTTGGAGTGTTTCGAGGATTGGAAGAAGCGCTGGCACAAGTGCATAATCTCCAATGGGGACTATTCTGAAGGCAACATCACTGTAGAAGAATAAATAAATATTTTGTTCAAAAAATTAAAATTCTCGTTACTTTCTGAACACACCTCGTACTCTCAGAAATATCGTACTTCATCATTTCTAAGATGCTTTGTATTTTACAGACAATTTTTAAGGAAATTACAAAGTGACAGACATTTAAAAAAAACCCAAAAAATATTGCCTTCTGTGCTTACTTGAAAATACAATGGTCAAACAATGTATCAAACCTTGGGATTATGATACCTAATATTAAGTAGTTATTAGGGTGATGTTGATAATAAAACAACATATTTTAATACCAGAAATATCTCTGTAATTCCTGTTCTGCAGCTGTTTCCGTTTTGTTTAGCAAATGACATAACTTTTCATTTCATTGCTGCATCATAATGTACTCTCTTTGAAGACATTTCATATGATATTTTTTTTAACCACTTAGTTCTCACCAAACACAAGTTTAAATAAAAACACTTGATACAACACAAAATTAAAATGAAAACACTTGATAATCACTGGCTATTGAAAGCAAAATGTGGGATTTATAGGAAGGGCAGCTGTGTGTTTTGTTCTATTGTTCAGTTAACAGGGATTAATTTCTTGGAATATTGAAATAGAAGTATTTTTGGATTACTTAGTACTGTTTTGACATCAAATGTATAACTGACACCATTGATTCTAAGGGGTACCTCAGTTTTTTGTGTATCAGAATAGGAAAAAATATGCATCTTAGAATCGATGAAATATGGTAGTAATAACTGCTTGTACCACAGCCTAATGAGCAGTGAAAAATTCAGACTTGAATAGTTAATAATGTTTTAAAAATTTTAATTAAATAAAAATAAAATTTAAACTTTAAAATGTATTCGGATTAAATATAGTTCAAAATAAAAATGGTTTTATTACAAATACTTAAAAACAAAAAGTGAAATTATATAAAAAATATACTATTATTTATTTTTTAGAAAAATATAACTAAAATATCACATATGGTCATCAACACATAGGCTCAACATGTCCTATTATCCTATTATATAAACTCTTTATCATTTGAAAACTAAGTGATATCACTTGCTATCTTATGGTTAATTATTTCAAATTTAATAATAAATAATGTTCATGTTTAAATAAAGAAACAACAAGAGTTTCAACTTTTTAAATCCACACAAGCAAAACAATACTTGTTACACATCAAAGCAAACATTTATATTTTATTAATATAACTTTAATAATTAATTTTTAAAAAATACTAATTGTTATTCAGTTTATAATGCTTAGTATTTTATTCAATTTTAAGTGTCTGTAGGCAATACCAAATGTGCACACATATTTAGAAAATGGTTGCTTTTTAATTTGCGTGCATGTTAATTTTTTTCTTTGTCTGTCAGTAATGCACTTCTTAATCGTAAACAATGTGACTGATTATTATAAAATTTGACAAAAATAGTCTCTGTAGTGATCCAACACCACTTAATATATAAGGGTTGATGACAAAAATATTTAGGTTTTAACCTCAAAAACTAGGTTTTAACATACTTTTATACTGAATTAAAAAAAATAGTCTTTTTGTTTGTTAAGAACATAGCTTTTAAGCAACAGTAATGATGTTACAAGTACATAACTGTACTTTTTCATAATAATATGAAATAATAAAATGTTCTCATTGCATTTTATAATATTATTTTCAATTACTTACGATTTATAATAAATAATATTAATCTAATTAATCCTGTTTTTAAAATTGTTACTTAATAATTTTAATTTTTAATAACTCATTCCCTAGAAAATGGGACACTATTCTTGGGTAGGATTTTTATTGCTCATCATTCACTTATATTTGTTTCAAACCACACCTGCCTCAGCGGTAATAAAAAAAAACACTCCTAGTATAACATGTAAATGTGCAACTTCATTAAACACGAAAAATTAGTAAAAATAATTTTAACAATAAACTTGGCAGGAATTTCTTTTTCTTTAGATTTTTGATACGAATCTAGATTTCAAATAAATCCGAACAAATTAATCCTGAATAAATCCTAAACTTAATTTTAATGCAGAAAATAAAACAAGATATCACAAACATTTTATTAAAATTTTGATAGTCTTAAAGTTTTATAGAAAAAAATATTATATTAATTTTAATGTCATATACTAACAATTCCAAGAAAAATGGGTCCAAAGTAGACCATAATACTGTAAAGGAAGGAATAATTAAAACTATTAAACTTTAAATTAATATTGCAGGTATATAAATGATTGTTTCAATAAAAGTTTTAATGAAGTTAACTCACATTTTATGTAATTATTTATAAATAGAAATAATAAAAGTAAATTTCCTTTCTGCATAAAGAACCTTATTACTTAAATCTTGTTTTACAGGCTTAAGACTACAAAAGATAGCATTAAAATTTTTTTTTTTTGGAGGGTATCCATTGTTGTAACAAAACCGATTTACAAAAACTGTATTTACATTTTTTTAATTTCTTTTCAGAAATGTCCATTATATGTCAGACAGCAGGTATTGTATAGCACAGGAGGGCAATGAGGGTAGTTAGTGTGAATGAGCTTCCAGGAAAGGTTACTAGACACATGCCATGCAGGTTATACCAAAATATAATCACCTTTTCATGGGTCCACTGTGCTAGCATCCCTCAAAAGGTAGCAGGGTTTGAAGTTAGTGAATTATAGTTGATGCTGTAGTACCAGTATAAAACTTTTTAATGTTTCAAAGAATTTTAAAAAAAGTAATTTTCACCACACATTACATCAAACTTTATGATAACAAACTTCAAGGAGATCTTTAAACTTTGATAGCATAAAATTAGTAGCTGTAATCACCGTTACAATATTTTTGCAATCATTTGTAGGGTAAGTTTGGTTGTCAAATGAACTGAAACTTTCAATGTAATATGTAGTATAATTTGATTATTAAAACAATAAAAGTTTATTGTGATACTGAAGTCAGTTACTACTATGACTTAATTACTGCCTTTTTTATTCGCTAGCTGTTAAGGGATGCTCACACTTGGAAGAGGCGATTAGTGTGGATGACTCGTCTCTGCCTCATTCCCTCTTCAATTTTAGTACAATAAAATCTGACCAATATATATCAACAATTAACAGTGATTATATACATTTTTAAAGTCTTCACTTCTGTTGGTAACTCCCCCTCCCCCAACTGTATTTATATAGGCTTACCATCATAGTAGGATTTATAGTTTTTAACAATATAAATTTTTAAAATGTACATATGCCTATGTTTGAAGTTGAAATAACCTGGTATAAAAGTTTAAATAGCTTATGCATTAATAAATATTTATTTTAGATCCTCAAACACAAATTCTGTGATAGTGCACGGATGAATGAAATGAATAACAGTGCACTCTGTCAACATCCTTCACCACTTGTCCAATGTCCACTACCATTTGCAATGGCACATACTTGGTAAAGCGAAAGGGATGTGCGAGAAAGGGAAGGGGCCTCAGAGATATGTAAAGTAAAAGTGCCTCAGAGATGGTATAGTAGATTTCTAAAATAAAGTGCAGGTAGCGAAACAATAAATTGAAGGCAGTGCAAAAAAGATGATTCACATGCTGACTGACTGGCTCTTAAATGAAAATAATTGCATTCCGTAAGGAGTTCTATAGTGAAGATTACAGGGAGGTCAGTCCTTTCTATAAGGTTATTATCCCATTTAAGCATATTATTAATTATACCTAACATTTTCTGAACTGATATACTAATAAAAAGATACTCAACATTATAACTACCTAACCCATCCTCTTCATTTAGTTTCATATCATTACATGTTCAACAAAATGCTTAGAATTTTTAAAGAGAGTCATTTTATCCTACCAATTCCGCACGGGAGTTCAGACTAGCTGCACCTATTGAGAGGATTTAGACGTCCCTCGCAGTACCCGAGTCTAACACAAAGTTATACTTACAACAGTACACTTATGACATTAACACTTTACACTCACACTTACATTTGGGGAGTTGATAATATGCCTCAATGTGCTTTTTGCCTTGAAAAAAATTGTCCTACCAAAGGTTTTATTATGTGCAATAATATTAATAATATTTACACAATAATAGCACAATAATTGGTTTTAATATTTAGATAATTGCCTACATGGATCCTGGGAACTGATTATTGGCTTGAGAGGAACATCAGGGTTTATAAATCTCATGTAACCAAACACACAGGAGGAGTTTAAAATACAAAGTTTGTCGGGAAAATACTTCTACTTCGTAAGTGTACATCCAAACAATCAACAATTTTGTTCTCACATGTTGGTATCCAGAATAACCATAACACTGACTTTATCTGCACGTAAGGTTTTTACAGGTTTATCTAATATTAATTCTGACATGGCCTTGAATTCTTCTTTATTAAAATTTACATTAGGGAAATCATATTTTTTTTCCAGTAAAATATTAGTCTCACATGCATATTGTTCGCCCTGCTCAGGCTCTATAACTTGCTGACAGTCAATTCAATTCCGGTCAGTAAATCCAATTATTTCACTGTTTCAGGTATAACAGAAAAAATTAGGCGTTTAGAGAAAACATTATTTTCATTACTGTTAAAGACATGAGGACAAATTAATCACTGGATTTGGAGCTCTTCTATTTTTTACAGACTTTTCCAGTTCAGGATTGTTTTGCATATTGTTTTAACTTACAACTATTTTTTTAGACTTAGTAAGCTGAAACTCTTTAATGAATTTATTTTTGATAGTTCTACTTATGTTATCAAATAAAAATCTCAATAGTGTAGTGATTTCTTCAATAAACATTTTTTCTATAATTTTAAATTTCTTGTCAAATATATGTCATTTATAAGCTTTTCGCTAGTATCTGAAATAATTTTTGTGATTTTACTACTAATAAATGGAGATTTAACAAATAATCGTATAGGTATTAGGTTAGTATTTAAAATAGAAATTCTTAAAATGACGAATTTTCAAATCAGTTTCGAGTCCGTACTGTGAATCTATTGTTTTTAAAACTAGCCTTAGTTTCATTTCTAGTCTCATCATTCAGGGATCTGCTAATTTTGTTTTTTTGTGGTTTTTAAGTATTTTAGTCTAGGTTTATTATATTCTGGTTGAATTTTTACATTTTAATTGTTTACATTAGGTAACTAAAAACGCAAGTTGATCAGTACTCTTGAAATATCATTTACTGCTTTATATACACTTTGATAGTAGGTGTCTGAATAAAAGTAATAATAATCTGATTCAGATTAATATTCTTCATTTAATAATATTACAAATATAAGAATTGTAAAGTACAATAACAAAGTTTTAGTACTTCTTATTATTAGAAAAACAACTACAGTAAAATATTCGTAACTTTGTTACTCTTATTTAAATTATGTACTGAAACCATAGTACGTAAATATCGTATCAAATATTGTCAATCTAGTTAATTTTGTCCGGATAAAGCGTTATAAATATTTAAAAACAACATGGCAGCCATTTTCATTGTTTTGCCTCACGTTAGTTTTAATTGTAAGTCAGATTGAAATAAAACAAATATTTAAATAAAATCTTTATTTTTTTAATAAAATTATTCTATAATTTTTACAAAATTAAAAGGGGCATTATATCCCTGCCACCTGCTAAATCAGGGTGTCCACCAGCTCCCTCAAGCAAAAATCAGGGACTTTTTGGGGACATAAATTACAAAAACATGGGACCATGAATTTCTTCAACATTAGTGCATTGTACATAATATTAGTTCCTAGATTAAATATATTAGGTGGTATACAATAACTATAAAAATAAGTTTTTTGCAAGCCTACAAGAAATTTTGGCTAATAGAGGCACATTTGACTACATGCAAAACTGTAAACATTAATAGAACAGCATAATCAAGTTAACTTAGTTCAAATGTTAAATTGTGCTGCATCCATTGTGCTTCATACCTCCCCACAACTTCTGCATAGTATCCTTTAGTCTATAAAGTATACTCTTTTGCCTTGTATTCCGATAAATATTAACGCAAAATCTTGTCATCAAATTTGGCTAAATCTATAATTAAAAGTCTATACCACTTTATTAGTTCAACATTAATTTTTACGTGTAGAGTAGTTAATTTAACATTTACATTTCAACCTATTATCAATTTAATGATTTAATATTTTAATGCATTTACTTGTTTTTATGTGTCCTCATAAAAAACTATTAGGTTTCTGGTGCGATGTTATCAGCATGTCGATGGTAACAAACGACTGAACCATCGACGTTAATATTAATAAATATTTAAATCAGATGCATTGCACATCACACTACATGCAACTGAACAACATACAGGAACTGATAACTGTTACAGTAGTTGGACAATAAGGTATGTAAAAAATAACAACTATGTACTATTACACACGGCTTGTACCAGTTGTTTAGTTAGATACTACTGCAAGCAGATGCCCGAAACTATTACTTGGTATCTATTACTAAACGTTCTTGTCATTATAAAACTACAGTGATAAGTTTTGATAAATTATTGTTTAACATCTTTCCTTTTTCCGTATCAAAGCTTATTTATAAGCATTTCATATCGCAATTTACAAAATCACAGACAATAGAAGGAAATTATTATTTTCTAATAAAAAGAACTTTCTAATTCTAAATTCTGATATTATCCATGACACCTGGGACCACTTGATAAAATTTGTATCTTTTACGGGACATTGGGGATATCCAAGAACTAGTAGACACCCTATAAATATTTACAGCACTAAAAAAAAAATTAATTTTAGTGTTGTCCTTCTGAAGGTAACGAGAATTTACAAAGTGTATATTATTCAAAATAATAAGTTAAATTAATGAAGTTACTTCAATCAATCAGTTATTTCAACTGCATTTGGCTTTTCTCCTTTCTATATAATTAATAATTACAATAATGAAGACAAATTTTCTGAAAATAATTATATTTGTTTTTAGGAAAAGTTTTTGTTGGTCAGAATTCCACTGCACAAACAAATATCATTATAATTACAATGTGCAAATATTTCGACAGAGTTTGTATTTTATTTTTATTTTTTAAAATCAGAAAAGCACTTTTAATTTTAAAATGGAGATGATATGCAGAATTCAATTTCAGTCGAAATGGCCTCAGTTGGTAAATACTAAAGCAAAACAACTGTTTTAACATAGTTAAAATTTACTTCATTTTAAATAAAATTATAGTAGTAAAAAATACTGAAGTTAAAATTCAGAATTATATATGACAATTGTTAGAAAAATGTTATTCCACAATATTTAAAAGATTGTTGAAATTACTATGAAAATAACTACCACAAATATATTTTATTATGATCTCTGTGAAAACAATTTGAACACCAATACTGCATGATTATCATTTTCGACCAGTATATTTTTAATTGTTTCTGCTAATAATGGTTGACATTCAACACGTACACAAAGAGAAAAATACGATCACAAAACAAAAAAATGTGATGAAAAATGGTCACATTATGAAAAATGCTATACAATGGTCTTGAGTAAACATCGATCATGCATTAAAAATAAAAACAATATTTGTTCAAAAATACTGTTTCAAAAAACATCTTAAAATCCAGGTATTAGACAGCACTGCTTTCTGTAAAATACAAGAAATTATTTTAACTATAATTTGTAATTCATGGAATCAGCTCAGAGTCTAAGATCAAAGCAATCATGTTCTTTTGTTCTTATATTGTAATATTTCTAGTAATTCTGGACCAGATAATTTTTAAGACTTGCACTGCAACACAAGTTGAGCCTCACAGATGTTTTTTTAGGATCTGAACTGATCTCACGAACTAATCCCAAACCCTCATTTTTCTAAGGTTTTTCTGTATCCCAAGCATCCAGAATTTTCTTCTCTCACAAGCGTTCCAGCATCTGTATACTTATAAATAAACCGCTAGCAACATGTATTAGTTCACAGATATTCAAAACATACATACACACACACACACATATATATATATATATATATATATGTGTGTGTGTGTGTGTGTGTGTGTGTGTGTGTGTGTGTGTGTGTGTGTGTGTATATGTATATTTTAACAGCCAATAAAAAGTGTAGAAAATAATTTGTTATAATAATGTATGTAGTTCTAATTATATGTATCCGTATAATCAGAGCTGCAACACAATTCTTGTTGACAGACTGCGAAATAAAATATAGAAGAATGAATCTTGACAAATTTTGTACATTTAAATAAATATAACAGCCCCTAAATATACGACAGCAAAAATCATCTTACATGAATCCCTTGTGTGAAAACAGGAGAGTCAGAATGTTGTACACATAAATCTAAGATAACACAGATTGATATTAGTATTAGTAACCTTTAATTCAATTTATAGATTACCAAACAATTAAGTTCGTAAAGTAACAATTCAGCATAAAAATTACCATTCTTAATGTAAGAACTAAATTAGTATGAGTATGGACACAAATTAGGCAGAGGTGTGTTCATGTTTCCTTAAACTAAGCTGTCTAAGGAACATGACTACACAGCATCTGAATTTGCAAGAAAGTGATGCAAATTCGGACTTGTTTGTAAATGATCATCAGAACTAAACCAACTTGCTGATGTTTGATGTTTATAGGTGTGGTTAGTTTCCATCCATTACCTTTATACGAAATCTTATGAAGTTTTACTATGTCACACTTCAACTTGCGCACAATGAAAACATATTTTTTTTATTTATCAGTTTGCAGACTGAAATCGTTAGTAATACCAAAATATGCAAAGTAGATTTATATAAGAAATGATAAGAATTAACCAGGTTTTTACAAAATTACGATTATGACCTATTACCTTGCGTCTACTGGTCATTAAACTCACCTTGTAAAGGATACAACGATTTTGAAACTTCACTGTTCCATTCTCAGGCCTTAGTATAAATTGCCAAATCCCTTTGTTGAGATTGTTTCTTTAACAATCTCTATAACTGTGTTATAATACTGACGTGTATTTTAATGATTTGTTAACTTTATGATGATCTTGACAGAAGGATTTGACAATTTGTTCTAAGGCCTGAGGCTGGAACAGTAAAGTTTAAAAAAACTGTAGCCTTTACAAGGTGAGTTTTTAGTGACCACTAGACAGAAGATAATAAATAGGTCATAATCCTAATTATTTAAATATGTGGTCCGGTGGCTATGCTGCAATAACAGATTTTTACTTTCAACAGTCATTCTCCCTTCTGATGATACAACCGATTATTACAGAGTTAATCATCACACACATTTTCACAACACAAAGTACATAATATTGTATGTATACATTAACATATTTAAACAATATTATTTTACAAGTACTTTAAACAATAATTTATATAAATTAAAGAATAATAAAAAGATAAGAATTATGTATTTACTTTCATACCCACACCATTATAGTTCAATAGTTTTTCCTATCATGTTGTTTAGAAATTACATTTGAGCTTTCAAACAATAATTAAAATTGATTTTAGAAATCCTATTATATGGCCTTCGACCACATGGTCCAGTTGTTTCCATTTGAAGATGTACACCTTCATAAACAATATACTATAATTTCTTGTTACAGTCAGACCTAGAGCAGTTTCTAATGATAACCCTAAACTTAACAGAGCAACCTCAAACTACAAAGTCCAAATTTGATTATCATTCTCTTCAAGTTACCTGCATTCTATTATTCTTTTAAAACCTTTGTATACAAAATTAACATATTGTTGTTAGATTCAAAATTGTATTAGTAACAATAAGTCATTGTTCATTAATTCTTAAATAATAGTAAAACTTAAAGTAAACATCAAATAAGTAAACAAAGAAGTTTGAGATAATGAAAAGAAAAGGAGGAAAATGATTACCTTGCTAAAGTTTTTATAAAAATTTGAACTTAATTTTCAAAAATCTTTTCAATAATTTATATGAAATATAATTTACTTTGTAACATAATAATTATTTGATTTAAGCTGTATTTTAGAAACCTGAGCAAGGTAATAAAAAAGAAAAGGATTTTGATAACAGCATGGTGAAACCTTTTTTATTATTAATTTAATTTATTAAATAAAATTTATTAATTTAGTTTGTGAGAAATGCACAAAATATTTAACAAAATGAATTTAAATCAATTACTTCATTTGTAAACGAGTGAATGTTACTTTATCTTGTTTCCTTGTCAAAGATTTAAACTTTTTATTGACCAGATAATAACGCGTACTATGTTTGCTAACCTATGAGGAAAATTGAAGGTGATTATATGCGATCATTGAAACATACTTTTGAATTAAACTGATTAAAGTGCTACTTATAAATGAATAAAATAGAGGAAATAATTTTAATATATTAAGGGAGTTTATTATTATTAACTGTTAGCTGAAAATACATTTTTATTACAAATCACTGCAAGAAACTTTTTAAATAGTTAATTTTTACTAACAATTAAGCTGTTTTTTAAACGTTTATTGTAACTGTTTTTTATTATTATTGCTATTATAAGGTACGAAAAGAAACACGAGCATTAGAAATAATTTAAGATAATTTCCAATTATTAAAGTTAAAAACAGGGTCCACAACAGTATTAGAGTTCATATTTTGCTGTTTAATAGGAGTTGCTTAAGGCTCATATTAACAAAGTTTTAAATGAGTTTTATTGTTAACCTTTACACACACACACACACACACACACACACACGCGCGCGCGCACACACACACACACACACACACACACACACACACACACACACACACACACACACACACACACACACACACACACACACACACACACACACACACACACACACACACACACACACACACACACACACACACACACACACACACACACACACACGCACGCACACACACACACAGGCAATGTTAAACACTGTTGCAAATTATTTCATTAAAACATCAATTGTGATCAAAATTTAAAAAAATAAAATTTTGTAACTTAAATTTAATCAATACAGAGCGGTGGTTAGATAATTAGTCTCTGAGATATGATCCTGTTGATGGACAAGTAACTAATTCCGAAAGGTGATATTGGTGTGTTCATTTTGCACATTAACACTTCACAATATACAGTATCCACAAATTTTGAGTGGTAGTGGCACAAACACACACTGTTCCTATTTAAAACAAGACTAACACAACACTGTTATGTCTATTTTTAGCCAAGTTATTGAAGACTGAAATTACTTTTACAATAATTTTGGTACAATTGACTACCTAGATACAACATCGATTTTAAAGACAATTTCATGTCAATAGGCCATTAAATTGCTGTTATAAGGCACTTATACCAAAAATAATTGGTCCCATAACCACCTATAGAGACAATTTTATATTCACTTTTAAAAAATCCTAGGGTTGAAATTACTTTTTAGTGTTTTAAATTTTGTTTCTTTCCAAATTTATTTTTAAATTAATTAAAAAGTTATACTGATACATTATTCATTTTTTTTACATGTATCATATTTTAAGGCTGGTTGTAAAGTTGGATTTTGTGTGTCGAGTGATGTGAGTGCACAAATTTATATCGGTAACTATAATAGTAGTTTATATTGGTAGTAAAATATCAGTTGTTTCATTTTAATTCGTAGTGATCAACTGATTTCATTGAGCAGCTGATAAGCTATAACAAATTTTAGGTTAAGTTGTTAAAATCAGCTATCATAATTTGTCGTGTTTTCGAACAAATTAACATAATTAAAATAAAAAGAAAACATAATACACGTCTTTTTTTATTTTTGGTTCAATAACAGGAATTTTTTGTCTATTAAATTTCAACTCTAAAAAGAATATTATTATTATCATTTAGAAGATTCTAAAAAATCAATTTATAAAATGGAAAAAATTAAAAACATGTTTTTTTTATTTTTATCTTATTCACAAGCAGAAGGACTAATATAAAACTTAAACGTCTTAGTTTTAAAACCATTATTAACAATTTTATTATTTTAATTTTTATATTTCTCAGATTTATCAATTTTTCTTTGCTTATACAATTACCTTTTGAATTTTCACTTATTTTTATAACTATTTCAAAAATTTATTTATTACTTATTTTTTTTCTTTTTATAGTAAAATTTTGCAGCTATTATTACTAAGTAAAATGTTTAGTGTTATAAATGACTTTCTTTTAAATGACGATTTAAAAACAATAATCGTACACTCAACTTGGGTTTCACCATTGCTTCTTATCTAAGGCTGAGTTTGAGAGCAGGCCCTACCTGGAGAGTGGAGACAGTGGAATGTACCTGAAGCGACCCGTCGGATGATGAATGGGGCCCCCAAATCTGCGGGCAGCCTGAGGTGCCAAGTATGCAGCCAGAGGTGGAATCGCCTTGTTATTGTTACTCGGATTGTTAGCAAATTTCACTGTAATAGGTTCAGTCGATCCTTTAGGAATAGTTCCGTTCAACTCTTGGATAGCTCGTTCCGCTTCAATGCGCTGATCAAATCTTATAAACCCGACCCCTTTGGATAGACCTACAAAAAATTAAGAAATTAACATGCAACACATAAATGCTGAACACTATAAATACTCTACCAAATAAAGTATTCATCCAGTAATACATCATTGCATGAATTAGGTTATACTTTATCTAGGCTAAGACTTTTAATTACAAAGAACAACTTTTCTCGCCCAGTAAATAAAAATGAAAACATTAAAAAAATAATAAAATAATAAAAATAAAAAATAATTTTAAATTATTGACAATTTGTTCAACAATGTATGTCTCAACTGGGCCAAAGTTCTGTTAAGAATGTTTACTTAATTTCTTTCAGAAACTCAGAGAACACCTTAGCAATACACGCTAAATAAATGTCGATTTGGAACAAAAAAAAATACTACTAAAATATCTTTTTTTTAATGAACACATTATATTTAAACATTAAGGTATAAACCTTAAATTTTATAATATACCGTAAATCAGTCAACAAAGTTTTACTACCTTTGAAAAAAACGAAGTACTGATTACACATTCTAAATTTTGGAGATTTACAAAAAGTAAGTTTTTAATTTTTATTTAAAAATAATTCTAAGAGTTATTGGAATAATTTTATAAATTATGTTGATTTGTTTTCTCTAAAAATGTTTTTAATTTATTTTGAACAAACCCCCTTTTTTTGTATTATAGCAGTTTTTGTATTTTAATAATATAAAATATGTGAATTTAAAATAATTGATTTTTGAAAGTAATAAACTTGAAGAATGTAATTACTGAATTTACTGTATATATTAAGAAATTTTGATTAAAAATCTTGTATGTAAATACCACAAGTGTAAAACTTTGTTTTTTTTATACAGCAAACTTTATATAGTAACTACTTATAACATCAAAAATGTACAAGATACACCTTGCTGTTGATTTGGATGCACATTGCAAGAAGTTATATTTTTTTAAGTTAATTTTATTTTTACGAATTTTTGTAATACAGTTTAAGTTATATAAGATAAGTAAATAAACAGACAACGCCTGTACATAAATAGAATAAGTAAACAATTCAATGAAATTTCATTTATCAACAAACATGTGACTTAAAAAAACTGTGTTTTAAGACAAATAGCCTACAAATAAGCTAAATTTTTAAAAGCACTATTGAAAATGAAACATCTAAAATAAATATATAGATAAAAATTGATCATTTGAAACACGTTTTTTCACTTTTAACAGTTTTCCTAACCTAGCTGCTCTGAAAACATCCTCCACATCTTGCTCTTTATCTTTACAAGACACAGAAATATGAACTAATCTTTTCCCATAATCATACCATCTAGTAAACAACATCGTTAATGTTTAATTTCTTCAGTGTTTTGAAAAGTGTTATATCAGCTCCTTTAGAAGGTATTTGACAAGAAAGTGATGTTCAGTGGTCTTTATGTTTCCATATTTGGGTTTATATTTATCAGATTGTGTAAGTGAGGAGTGTCTTTCATAAAGTGTTGCTAAACTAATTTTTTTTCTAGAGGGAAAACATTTGACTGATCCGCCTTTATTCAATCATACTATTCAAACACACCTTTTTTTAATAAAGCAATTCATTAGAAGTGTATTTTTAGAAATTGTAGATTAAAATACACTTGAAGATGCTAATTTTTGTAAGTTATTTTCTACAGTTAGCAATAATATTAATGGTAGACCAGGAGGGTTATCCTCTCTGCATCACTTGTAGTTTGACTCTTATTTTAGTTTAAATTGTTCTTGCACTATTTTTTTATGTTTAAACCAGAAATTATCAGTTAAAAATTCAATTAACAGTTTTCATTTTCTTATGAATGAATTTTAAAAAAATTATAAAAACTTATAAAAATTTTCAATCCATTAGTCCTAATAAAAAAGTTTGTTGTTCATTTATCTACTTTTTCTGATCTGCTCATTAAGTGTTGGCTAATTATTTACGGATCAGAACATCTTGAAACAAAGATGCCAAGATAAAAACTCATCTTTTCATGGTGAATATCATTAGTGCAAGATTTCACGTAACAACATTTAGGGTACCCATTTTCTTTTTTTACAATACAACATTTTTTGGACTGTTTATTGTTTTCTCAGTCCTATACAGTGACACAACTGATTCCTAAATCTGCACAGTAACGTTTTTACGGAGTTTAACTCTTTTAATTTATTTTCTGTAGACAAGACAACTCTTCTCCATTTTGACACACTAGTAAAACAAAGCCAAGAAAAAAAAAACACATTCCAAAAATAATCATTACTTAAAAAAACTTTTAAACACCTCCTTAGGCCGAGGTACTATGTAAAGAGCTTTGAGTCTAAAATGACACTAAATGTCCACATATTTGCTTGAACTGTCTGACTTTTAATATCCTAAAAATAGCGCAACAATGGCAGCTAGTGGTATGATGGGAATATTCTTGGCTGAACATGATCACATCAACCAAATCACCCACTATAAACAGTTTGCTAGAAATTATTAACATCAGTTAACATATAAATTGTACTTCCCTGCATATTTTTTAAATTACAATTAATTCAAACGAAAGTTAAAATGGAATGTTAGAACTAATTCATTGTCTTACAGTGTAACAAAAATTACATTGTATATCATGAAGTTGTGAAGTGAAATTGGTAAGTTGTGATTGACACTATAACTCTAGTTGCAAATGATAGTTGTATGGTAAAAGGGACCTTCTTGCTAACCACAATACACCCAACTAACTATTTAGTTGTCTAGACACTTTTAGACTGTTGTGCAAACAAGTTTCTTGTATTACGATATAACTTTTTTTTTATTGAATCACAGTTTTAGTATTTCTTTTTAGTATTTAGTATTTTAATTTTTAGTATTAATGTTTTTGGTATTAATGATTTTATTTACTAATAAATGTGTTTGTGTTATTAGTAAATGATATAAGACGAATAGATAAATATTTTGGATTAAAGAAATATAAAAAAAGAGCATGATCAGGGATCAAAATAGGGTTTCTGACAAACTGCTCTAAAAAGGTTTGGCAATAAATATACAAATATATAAATTAAAATTTAAAAATATTAAATACTAACACAGAATCTTACATTTTTACATTATAGGGCCAAAAATTATTTTAGCTACAAAATTTACGGTGTTCAAACCTTTTATAATATTCAGAATTAAATTCATTATTATATTTATTTTAAAAAATTATAGTTTTTATATCATTTTTAATACTGACTTTTTGGGTAAAGTAAGACCTGTATTCATTTAAGTGATCTGACGTATGTCTACTTTGATCGAAGATGTTTGACAAAGAAAGATGACAGTGCAATACTGGGCTAAGGGCTAACACAAAATGTTTGAATTAGTGAAAAGGACCTATAAGCTAGAAAATTTGATCTTGTGTTAAAAAATCATTTCCGAAAAACTTTACAGTAAAATGAATTTTAAAAAAACTTTTAGTTTCTATTTGATCCTAATATTATTTACTACTACCATATTCCTAAGAGTACACTCAACATTGTACACAAAGGTTTTATCCCTGTAGAAAACCCAACAAATCTGTTATCTAGCATTATTCCTGACAATAATTTGTTTCTTTTTTAATTTTCAGACAAATCAAGCAGAGTAGAAGAAAGTTGAAAAATTCTCATAAGAAATTTAAGTTAGATTAAAAATTATTTTTATTTGATTAAACAGCTAATACAGTTATGGAATTATAAATGATTATTTTAGAACTAAAATTTAATCAAATGAAAAAACTTTCATGCTCAAAATACAACTAGCTTTTGACTATTCATATTCACTATTCACAACACAGGACAATCCTGCAATTTGAATAACATAAGCACTTTTAAATATACCTTTAGTAGTTTTCAGAAAAATTTTAAGTATATTTCTGCAAATTTATATATTAAAAAATACATAACGATTATGATAAAACCCAAACATGGAAGGATGAAAATAACACATTGGTGCACCTTAGTATATATCTAAAATTTGGTATAATACGTGTTTTGTACTTTAATGTTCTAAATTTCCATCCTACTTGCTTTAAAGTTGACACTAAATTAACATCTAAAATAATTTGAACAAGTTCATTAGTCAGTAAAAACTGTTATTGTTTTGAAGTTAAAAACTTTTTAGGTGTAAAACAAAAAAGGAGTTAAGGCAGGCTCTTCTGAAAAGACCGTATTAACTTCATTATTGATGTTTTTTTGGAAATTTCCATTCCAATAAACACTACTAATAATTTTATTAGGCTTTAATACTATCTACATAATTGCTTTGAATTCTATACCTGTTTAACCTATTTATGTTAAAGTTACATTTTTCATTTTAATTTTTTCAAAAAAAATAATACTATCTTATTCACTAATTTTTCCAACAATACCTTTTTTGTTTGTGTTGAAATACTAATTTTACTAATATTATTATCCAATGATGAAATCTTAAAAGCAAGTGTCCTCAATCAGATATGTTGTTTAATTAACTTTTATTTATTAACTGTTGGCGTTGTTATTGTCTTATAGTAGGCCTATTAAATTACGCATTTCATCTCTCTGAATCAAGTAGTGGCTTAGGTACGGGAGGGGATCAATATATCCCCTTTAAAAACCGGGAAAGAAGGAAAATCACGATTAGGGAAAACACTTAATTTACGGTCATTAATAAGAATGTTGTTTGTGTGTTGTAGGTATCACAGTAGCACAGAGCCATCACAGCATAAAATTTGTAAAGAGGGAGTTTAAGTATTCAGCCAAGGTCAAGCACTACACTCTGTTCTCCAATCACCCAGTTTGGAAGTTCCTTCCGATCATGAGAAAGTGAACATAGTGTAAAGTTAGTAAAACAAAAAACATTACTGATACTTTTCATTAACATACCAATTATTCCATTCATTGCATCTACGCTATTTGTCCCCCTGTATAGCTGTCACCTACCAAGCTGTTTTTGTTTGCTTTATTTTTGTGTTATTAACTTTTATTGTTTAAAAAAACTTATACATACAACACCTTACTATTATTAATTAACATGATTAACTGTTCTTATTTTTTTCAATAATCTACTATAAAATATGAAATTTTTTTTTATCATTAACACAGGTCAACATAGTGCACTTCCACCTCTTTTGCTGGGACTAAAAAATTACTTGTAAAATAGTTCTTGAAGCTTTTACGAGTTGTAGCCTGATACTGTAAAGAAATAAAAAAAATGTCTTCAGAATATTTTTTTAAAAAATGCCATCTAATACGAGCACCGATGATAGGTTAAAACACATACAGTATAAAAGGAGTTTTTGCAACAATATATAACTAATTTTTTACTATAACCAGGTTTTTTTATTTCTTTGACTATCTAACCCTTTTGTGTGTTTATTTTTTATAATGTATGTGTTTTTTAATTTAAATGAAGAAAAGGGAAAAAGCAAATTTGGGTCTTGCATAATATGTGATTTTATCTAAACAATACTGTAATATTTGTTAAAACATGAAGCTTTACATTTAGATTTTAATGTAAAAAACACAATTCCAGGGGAATTCCTAGGCCCACTTCTGCTAGGAGGCAAACCCCCAGCTTTTCGATAGTTTATTTATTCCAAGTGGGATATAACCAAAATGTATTCACGCCACTGGAATCAAGGACTGATTGTTTAATCATAATATAAATGTTTTTCATTTGTATAAATAGTGATATTTAATTTTCATATTACGTTATTAGTATCCCTATTTTCATTTTATTTAATATTTTTATTTGAAATGAAATTGGTGCTATATAAAGACATTTAATCCACTATTTTAAAAGGAAAACTGTTAAAGCTTTCTTAAATATTTTTTAAAAAATTATTATATTACTTTGGCATATTTTTTTAAAAAATAACAAAAAATATTTAATGCCTACTTTATTTTGTTTTAAGAGAAACTCTAACCTGTTTTAAATTAAATTTATTTATTACTTTTAGAGAAATACAATGTCTCTAAAAACATTTTATATTTACACAATATAAACACAAATGCACACATGCGCGTGTACACACAGGCACACATGCGTGCGTACACACACAAACAAACAAACAAACTCTAAAACTATCATTCATAAAATGACATTTTAAATTCTGTTTCAAAATGATCTACAAAAAACAGCTATACTAACACCAAACAAATATGTTTTCAACCAACCACTTGTAAGGGAAATACTATACAGTATTTAAGTGCCATAAGCCCACATTTATTATGACTATAATAAAACTATATTACTGGTTTTCAATACATGCAGTAAAGATCTCACGTACATGGCACATTGTCTCCAGTCCCAGTGACGAATTGGCGAACTGCGAACAAAAGAAAAAGCACCAAAAAAATCAAACACCGGGCGAGAAAGTTCCAAAACAATAATGCAAAATAATATCTGTATAATAAATGTGAATTAAATTCTAATAATAATATTGCCACTTATAATGCCCAAATTTAACTAATAAAACTCAAAAAACTTTTTAAAAGGTATCGTATGTGTTACGAAATCTACATTTTTAGTTAAGAATAACAATTAGTGTACATATGTTCACACCTGTAATATTATCACAGAGAATTCGAGAAGTGATTATGCGTCCATAAGGGCTGAACAGATTTTCCAAGTCTTGTTGTGCCATATTTTTAGGAAGGCCACTCACATAAAGGTTTGCCCCCTTGATTGCTTCACTGCTAGGCCTTGCAAAGGAGACCTGGAAGTACATTTTACACTTAAGCCTTTATTTTACATTTAAAAAAATAATTACTATCTAAGCTACAAAGATAGCTGGTTTATAAAATATTTAAATACTTACAAAATTATATAATTGAAACTTTAACCAGTGGATGATCATACACAAAACAAGTGGATACTTGTTGAATTCAAACACTCAATACCATTACAGAAACAATGTTTTTTCACATTATATTTTATATCTATTTCAAACCCGGTAGTCAGGTCTAAGAAATCGTGCCACCACTTGACCTAGGGACTATGAATTTTACATTACTTCTTATCCACATTTCATATGATAGCACAGATGACTTAATCATGCTATTATAATTAATGATCTTCAGAGTGTAATGGGTAAGATGATGAAACCTATGGAGAGAGGCTTGTTTTGGGCTAATTAGCCCTTTCCACTAGGTGACGGTTTTTAAGTAAGTCCTTTGGGTTTGGATGGCCAATGATACTGCCACAGCCATTTTTTTTTTGACTGGAATTTTTGCACACGTTTTGATCCTCTCAGATCAGGTGGCCAGCAGTACTGGCAAAGATAAAATCCCTCGTACATGTGGACTGCCCGCAGAACTGGCCAAAAAAATGCTACAACTTTATATTAATTTCTTTGATTCTTTTTGGATTGTGCTGTAACCTACAGGAAACTCTTTAACTAAATGTTTCACGCCTCACTCCATTCTGTGTATTGTCATAACAAGGCGAATTCGTCTGTATTGTATCGGCTGCTTTCAACTTTCTACTATCAATCTAGTCACATGTAGTGTTTTCCAAATATTCAATATTACTAACAAAACAGTATTCAATATTAAATATACTTATAAAAAGTACATTATATACAAAAAAATAAAAATGATCTATGCTTTATGAACAATATTATGATACATCTTTTCAAATTATGTATATTTTACCTTAGCTGTAAAATTGTTGTAATAATATTATAACAGTATTTTTACAGCTAAACCAAAACATTTATAAATAAAAATATATATTCACTATATTTTTATATCAATAAAAATGTGTTTTCTACAAGATTTTAATTTTGTTTTTTCAGATTGGAGTAAAAAACAATTCCGAGCTGATCATGCAGCATGATCGCTTCAGGATCCAGAGATGACAAAGAAACGCGAGTGGCCAGTCAGGCTGGATATCCGACCTCTTAAGGACTATCAATGCTTTAAATATTTCTAGCTGACAGAGGGTAGGCCATGGCCTTCTGAGTGAAAAGGGATAAGCCAATCATTCAAGTAAACACCTGTTTACTGTTTCAACCAGAGTCAACTTATGGCTTGCAGTAGTGTATTTAGAAACAGATTTTTAAAATTTGGCTAAATTACTCCTAATTATTATAGATAAGAAATAAAAAACAGACAATAATATCACTTGTAATAATAATAAACAATCATAAAAAAATAATCATATTTAATAAAATCACTAGATGAAATAGTGCAAACACATTCAGACAAAACTGTAGTCCTAAAATTAATATAAAAGTGTATTTCACATACTTTATGTTAGCTCAAACAAATAAAAAGTAAATTGAAGGATGCTTACATACCTTAATAGTCTTATTTTGCAGTCTAAGGCCATTTAATGTGTTAATAGCTTTCTCAGCATCTTCTGGCCTATGATAATTAACGAATCCATAGCCCAGACTTTGACCTGGAAACAAAATTAACATAACATTTTACACAAATCATTATATGTCCAAGTTGTTATCAAAATATATACAGGTCCATATTGACTATTACTGTAGTTTTATATTTAAACATTAGTTGGTGATTATATTGCATCCAAAATCATAAGGAAGTTTGATTATATGACTTAAAATGTTAACTAAAGCATCAGAAGGAAACAAATTCGATTTTTAAAGGCACAGTTAGTTTGCTCGGCTCATTATATGAAATCTCACAAGTCACGCTTTAACTTGTATGCAACCAATACAATTTGTTTTTCATTAGTTTTCGTGAACGTATTTGGCCTAGAAATATGGACTGTGAAAATCTAATCACTCAGTTAAAAAAAGGACCATCATTGTAGGATAAGAAATAGTAAACCATACCACAACTTAGAACTGAAGAAACGATGTACGGGAAATATAAACTCAACACATAAAGTACAATCATGTTTATTCCTAAACTGTTTATGAAATTTTTCCATATTTTGTAAACATTGTGTTTTAGTTCCTTTATGTTTTTAATAAATAAGTAACCAATTCGTTTATTTAAATTTTATTTAATAATTTTGCTTTTACAGGGTAACTATCAGTAATGTTTGCCTTAAAATCCATTTCAGTTTAGGTTGAATAGGTTTACTTATTTAATTATAGCAAACAGTACTTTAATTGGATTATAGATATCAAACACAAAATATAATAGTAGGCCTAGCTAAACTGAAAAATACAGTAGCCTGAATGCTGACCTACAAAGCATGTAATTGGAAATTATACAATTATTAGAACGGTGTATCATAGTGGTCCTATTAATGAATACCAACAGTTTTGAAATACTGTATTCACTTGTTTCAGGTTTCATAAGCTTAATTCAAACGTATTTTGAAATATGTTAAATCACACGTTCAGCTGGATCAATGCTTCCTACAGAAAGAAATGTACGGTTTCGAACAATAACATTTCCACTCTATTTTTTCGATTTTATATCGGATGTTTCTTATCAATTCAAATGCAGTACAACCATCATCTCACAAATAGGTTTATAATTGTATAGATAAGAAGGGGTCAGCTTAATATCTCTTCTAAACTAACAAAATTTTCAACTGCAAACATTTTTGTAAAAAGATTAAAAGTGTTAAATTAGTGTAATTTACTGATACTATTTCGCTTTAGTAGCATATAAAATTAATTTCCTCATTAATTAATTGTGATTTCATATAATATAGTAAAACCTCTTATATCCACCTAGCCCACTGATATCCAGACCAATTTTATAACATTTTTGCAGTAACTAGATAATAGCGAACTGGAACCATGTTTTGAGTTTAATAGTATCACATGAGGGGTAGTTTGATAAGGGGAGGGAACAGACTCACAATCTTGTTAATATCTGTGTATCTGCTTGATGTATTGTAGCCTATAATTTAATTAAAAAAAAAAAAAAATTAAGAAACACTATGGCATGGTATATAATAATAATAATAATAATGCTTTATTGACAAGCTATTAAAAAATCCTCTCCTTTCAGAGGTAAACGGAGTTGTTATAAATAAACAAAACAATGGCTTCAAATAAACAAAATCTAAATACAAAAAAAAACCTGAAACAAAGATATATATATATATATGTGTAATATTTGTTTTTTTTTCGAAATATAAAATCTGTATACTCTTTTATAACTCCTGAACCACAGCACTCCTCTCCTTGCTTGCATGCTTCACTAGTCATCTACTTTCTCCACTAATTCATCTCTCACTCTTAGCCTTGGTCTTTTTTTCTTCCTCTGCTTGTCCCTGGGAATCCATTCTGTAGTTAATTTCACCCAACGGTGGACTTCCACTCTTGCTACATGTCTAGGCCATCTCCATTTTAACATCTGTGCTTTTCACGAAATTTTTTTAATTTTCACTAGTCTCATTGTATATTTTCTACTTTCAATTCACACCTAGCACACGTCTTACCATCCTGAATTGTGTGACTTCTAAATCTAAAATGTTTGTGAGGGCACAAGTTTGGCACCCAAACAAAATATCTGGATACATACAGCTCGATAATACTTAAGAAACTACCTTCAAAAATTTTTTAAGGGACCAAAATTTTCTGTATCCAGAGTTTATCCTGTTGCTCATTTCTTTACTACCTCTCTTCTGAAATGTAAATATTTATAAATATAAATAATTTACCCAAATATTTATAGTTTTTCTCGTATTCAATGTTAATTTTTTCCACTATTCTAGGGATAATAATGGGGGGGTAATAATTATAGGGATAATAATGTACTGGAATAGAATGCAAGGGGTTTCACCACAATAGTAGTTTCTTTTAGCTTTTTCAGGGTTCAATTTCAGTTCCCTACTTTTACTCAGTCTTGCCAATTCTGACATTTCCTGAAGATTCTCACTCCTGTCTGTTACCATCACTACATCATCAGCAAACTTCAAATTTTATAAAGAGTACTCATTTACACCGATTTCTTTAAATAGACAATACAAGTCTTTCAAGATTTTATTCATATCACATTTAAAAATTACTGGTGATAAGGGGTCATCCTTGTTCTACTCTTCTTTTTAACTTAAATTTTCTCCCCTCAATTCCTGCTTGATTCATGACTTCCCAAATAGCAGAGTGGTATAAAGAATCAAATGTTTTGCTGAAATCTACGAAGCTAAAATAAACAGGAAAATTGTACTCAGACTTCTGTGTAACCTGATTAATAGTATACAGATGATCACTGGCAGAATAACAGTTCTGATCCTGCTTGGTGTGAAGAATGGTCAGCATATACTCCTGATAATCTGATGGATCCATAACTTTCTGTTTAATTTTTACTTACTTTTTTATTTAAGATTATTATTTTACTACATTTACATTCCACTGGTACCCTTCTAACTTCAAGTACTTTGTCAAATAGTATTTTCAAAACACCAATGAGCAATTCCTTCCCTTCTCGTAGTATTTCATTTGTTATTCTGTCATTGACTGGCCTTTTATTCCCCCTTTAACTTTTTAATTGAATGTAACATCTCCTCTTTCATAACAGACATAAGAGCCATATATGAGTCTTCGCATAATTTATCCTCCAATACTTCTGCTTGTGTATTGCTTTTATTCACCCCTAAACACTATACAAATTCTCACAGAATCTAATTTCTTCTAATATATATACCCTTTTATGTATCATTTTATTACCTCTTCTAAGCTTTTGAATCCAGCACTTCTTAGCATTCTCTATTCGTTTTCTTATCACTTTCGTAGATCCAGCTGATTTTAAGATATCCGATATAATCTTCTCTTCAGATTGTTTCAGATACCATTTTCATCAGCTCAGAAAGCTCTACATTTTGTAATTCAGATTAGTTTATAATCCTATTTAAGTTTTCTCTCTTTGTGATCAACTTTCCAGTATGGACGGATATACAGATACAAAAAGGAACCCATTTGACACAGAATTGACTTGGCACAAATTTGATTAAAAAAAAATGAAAAATTTAAATTTATAATAAAATAGTAAAATGGGAATCCGGAAATTTCAAGCTAATGAAAGAGCATAAAATGAGATTCAGAAGAACAGATATCAACAGAAAAAAAGATGGTGATGTCCAAAGCTGAGAGGAAAAATAGATCTCACCACATGAAGAAATACAATCCAGAATTAAGAGCAAAAAAAAAAAAGCCAATAAGAAAACTTAAAATGGTCCCCTGAGGCCGTACAAGATGGAAGAAAAAGAAAATAGTGAAATTTTACGTAGCTATAAAACTGCTATTAACTTTGTATTGAATGCTGATAAAGAACCTATTCTCACGTTTGGGTTATTCTCTTTACCAAGCTAATGTTTTTCCACATTATATTAGTATATTAGTTATTGTAATTATTTAGTTAGTTATGTTAGAACATTACATTTTAGAGTTCCATATACTGTATATTTGGCCCTTCAATCTGATACCAGCCTGTTTGGTCATGAAAATTCTAGGGTTAGATTAGGTTAGGCATATTCAACCACTGTTTGTATCTTAGTATCACTTCTTCTTTCTTTTTATATATTCACCAATTCAACTTTTCAACAAAACCAACAAACTGCAACATGTATTTACTTAAGATTTTGAATTTTTCAAACCCGTCCTTAACCAATCAGTTGATTATATCAACTTATTATATTTACTGCAGCCTAACCTATAAAAGTTTAGCACTGTGAGTGAAGAATTAATATTTAATTAAATAAATAATTAGCTTGTGATTATTGTAACATGAGTAAACAATTTCGTTTATTGCTAACATAAAACGAGTTCAAATAGAAAAATTATTCATCCACCAAGTTTGCAATGGAAACCACTTAAGAGCTGCAAATATTTCCTGTAAGAAAATTAATGGCTACCATTTTTTGGGACAGAAAAGGAATTATTTATGAAAATGGTACCACAATAAATACAGTAGCATACAGTGAAACTTTAGAAAAGCTTAGAGAAGTGTTATTCACATTCACAGCTACCATTATGAAGCTTTAATGGAAGTTGTTTAACCTATGAACCTTCGTGATTTAGCTCCTAGGGTGATTTTTTAAATTATTTTTTTTGACACTACAGTTTGAAAAGGATAGAGAGTTTAAGTTTTTAAGTGTAAATATATTGCTTAAGAGTCTTTGGATCCTGCTGGCTATATTTAATCTAATCCCTGTAAGACATTCCTTATTAATTACCAATATAGATTACTCTGCTGTTTTTTAAAGAGAAAATTAAGTTGATAACACATTTTAAAGGTCTTGTATCTGGGAATGTGGCCCACATTTTGCATTATATATATGTATATATATGTATATATATATATATATATATATATATATATATATATATATGCTTTTAAAAATCTCTGCTGTATCTTTAAAAGCAAAAAATATATACAAAATAAAAAACGTGGATGATATCCTAAATAAAAGATCAAATGAGAAATAGTGAACAAATAGTGAAGTAATCCATACTGTTAATTAGCATTAGTCTTATAAGAAATACATTCAATATGGCTGACAGGACCCATATTCTTAAATTATTGAAGACAGAATTACCCCAAAAGACAGTAGCCATAAATTTTCTTAGAGAAAAATGTTTAGCAGCCTTTTAGAGATGGCAAGCTTGAGTAGCTCCTTTCCATTGAATGATTTTTCCCCTACATTGATGTACTAAACCCTAGACAAGTAACATATTTACATTACCAATCATTTACCAACAAAAAAGCCTAGTACCAATCATTTGTCATAAAACAGCCAGACATATGAACTTGAAATATTATATAGAATTTTATATCGTAGTTTTGTAACACAATAAGGAATAAGATTACAAAATTCTAACTCATAAACGATAAAATATTGATAAAAACTGTAAATTATAAAAAAATAACAATCTAAAAAGCTAGAAACTGTCATGTTGTTTTTGTTATTTTAAGGCGAAAAGCACATTGAGGCTTATTATCGCCTCCCTAAATGTAAGTGTGAGTGTAAAGTGTTAGTTGTAAGTAAGTGTAAGTGTGTGTTAGAGTCAGGTACCGCGAGGGATGTCTAAATCCTCTCAATAGGTGCAGCTAGTCTGCATCCCACTGCGGGGTAGAAATTGTCACAATAAAGTCACAGCTGATATTGAAAAAACAGTAAAAAAAATGTTATGATCACCAACACAAACCTAAGAAGTCCTATCACATTAAATTTTTTAAATTTATTTCCTGACTGTCATCCAGCAATATTTCTTTCTTGAGTAGGAATCAGAAAAAGATAGGTATTTTAATCACGACTTTTGGTAATTGATATTAAGCCAATGTTTTTATCACCAAGATGTAAAACTGTCACAAAAGTAGTAATGTGGCACAAAATAATTAGTGAATTTAACTGAGTGTATTATAGTTCCCTTCCCTTTCACAAACCACCAATGTTGACTTTTGATCTGACCTTCACCCTCTTTTTCCTCCAATAACAAAAAAACCTTTCATTTATTTAAAACATGGGTAATTTACTGTAATTTCCATAAAATATTTATGCACTGTATATTGTTCAAAGTTTCAGTAACATTGGTGGATTTTAATGTTTTTAATATTGAAACATCCATGTTTCAATTTATGGGCGTTCATTTTTATGATTGTTGTTATTTTGTTCTGTGACTTACAATAGTGATGGTTTAAAATAATTCTATCAATTTCATGACTTTTCAGTTTATTTTCGGATAGCTTGGTGGAAATGTGTAACAAAAAATTACTAACTTTTAATATAGAAAATTTTATGTAAACAAACATAAAGATAGAACACTTATGTGTACGTCGTATAATATCAAAAATTTTATGTTAAACTGTGATACACTCTGTCGGTGCAAAATTGAGCTTGGAATTTACGCACTACAAAATTTCAAATATATTGAATACCTGAAATTTGTTAAACACCCATTATAAGCTAATATTTGAACTATGAAATTAAACTCTTGGGAAAGTCTTCATTTCAGAACTTTAAAAGAGAAATTTCTCTACAAAAAAAGGCTTGTAGCATGGCCATGTATGACAAAAATATGTAAAAATTCTTTTATAAATTTAAGAGCCCTCTCATACAAATGTATTCATACACTTGAAGCCAAACAGGGAGATGCAGACTAGCTGCACCTATTGAGAGGATTTAGACGTCCCTCGCGGTACCCGAGTCTAACACACACTTACACTTACAACACTATATTTACGACTTTAACACTTTATACTCACACTTACATTTAGGGAGGCGATAATAGCCTCAATGTGCTTTTTTCCTTAAAATAACAATAACAAAAAAATACACTTGAAATGCTGCTCTTATTTAAGTTCAAGTTTAACCATGCCCAGAATAAGAACACAAATACTGTATCAGATTTGCTTGTGAATATTACCATATTAATCAGTAGGCTACAGTTTGTATTGTAGTAAAATTTCATCACAATCAGGTGCAAAGTTTATAAATTTATTATCCTACCAGCAGAGGTGCCAAGGCGGGGGTGGGGGCACATGATGTAAAATGCACTATCAACTTTTTTTTGGGCGGGGGGACAAAATTTATTTGCATCTCAATTATTTTTAAATGAGATAAAATAAATTTTTCCATAATAGTATTATAGTGTCCTTTCACTTATCTTCATTTTATTATTATCTATATTCCAACTTTAAAACTGCAAAAAATCAAATATAAAAAGTATTTTGTTCTAAACTAATGAACTGTATTTAATATTTAATATGATAAAAAATAAAATTTGAAATTTTGTTAATTAAATTTTTTCTCTTAAAAAATCGATGGAGCAAAAAATAAAAGATAGGAGTAAAAGATCTTTTTGCCACTGAAAGGTGGTATCTAAAGTTATCAAATTTTAAGGGGAAAAATGATTTGGGGGGAGGCATGCACCATAGCTATTAGTAGGCATTGGCCCAGGAAACTTAAAAATCTGAACAATTTTTCAACTTTTTAAAAACATCATTAGACAATCACAATTTTCTGAAATTGTTTACTCTGGGGGGGCAATTTTTAAGTATTTTTATACTGTTAAATAATTTATATGTTGTATGGTTTGTTAGGGGCTTAACTTTTTTCTTTATGTTTATTATTGAATTTATGTTAAGTGATTTGTTTTTTACAATAATTTATACTTTCCAATGAGACAAAAATAAATAAATGGTTGAGCTTTAATGGAAAGAACACACTGCCTCCATTATGGAAAGATATTCAAACTACCTAAAGGCAGCAAATCAGGATAGAGGATGAGTTGTTTAAAAATGTTCATGCAAAATATGTTTTATACTGCCACATTTAATTTAAAATAACCTATTGTGTGTGGGGCTTAACAGCTGCTATATATGTAGTCAAAATTCATGTGATTCTTCAGATTTCAGTTGAAAAATTGTGTTCAGATTTTGTAAAAAAAAACTGCTAATTAAAAATGGGCCAGTTATATTTATGAAGTAATAACAGCTACAGAAGTAATAACCAGGCAAAGAGGGACACACAATGATACATAAAGACAATTTTCACTTGGCAGGTCTGATCATTTTTATTATAAACACTGCCTCAGAAAACTGTCAGTGGTGTAGGGACTCAGCCTTCTAGGGCCATGGGCCAAAATGTTTAAACTGCAAAAAAACCACATATTTTTACAGTTTAAGTACTTAACTGAGTACAAAAAAAAATTATGAACTTGCTCAACACTCCTATTACCCTTTCCCCTTCTCTTACCGAACTCATAAGTAAGCTTTAAATCTATAGGATTCTTGTTATCCAAACCAGACATAATGTTGTTACGAATTTGGAATCTCTCCTAACATGGGTACTCTAAGGATAAGATGCAATCTCAGCTGAGGGGTTTCTACATCAATATAAGCTTTACAAAAACTTCTAGCAACAGTGAACAAGTCGCTTCAGGATTTTCTCGAGAGCTGTCGAGCACCCTCTTTTACTAGCTGAAGTTGAAGATACTGATGAAATGCATGACAACAACGAGAATAATGATGATATATCGTCATCATCACCATCACATAAAGATATAAAAAAAAATAGCTTTATGGTTTCAAGTTGAATTATGATATCAAAACAGCATTTTCTACTGGTACACGGTGAGTAAAGGAATGCAAAACACTTTTAGAGCATGAAAAAGGAAATGTCGAAAAAAATCATCAGCATCAAAAAAAAGTCAGAGAAAAGTGTGCCCTAAAAAAATGAAATGTATACGTAGTGATCACTAAATTTGACGGCAAAAAAGCAAATGCATCAAAACATTACAGTTTGACGAAAATATTTATTGTCAGTTCAAATTACTGGCAAAAAAAAAAAATGAAATTGAAATGCATGAAATGTAAACAAAACAATATGAAAATGTCAACTCACCAAAACTTGATGTTTTAGAAAACAATAACTATTTTCACAAGATTTGTTTATAGAATACAATACCAATATACTACTTTCCCTTCTAGACAAAATTTTTCTCCTATTGATCAATTTTATTTTATCTTTTCAGAAACAAACTTCTAATATGCTGTAAGTCACTATTTCAGCGAAAAAGACAAACTGCTGATATATTGGAAGGTCAGGAAAATATTTTTCTTCATATTACATTTGTAATTTTCACAAAATGCTTACAATTTTAGATAAAGAACCATTAACATAATACAACTAAAATGACATATTCAATTTTGTCTTTCCTTGAGCAATAGAAAATAGTTGTAGTACATGTCTTGTAGACTTATAGCATCTATCTCGGCTTTAAACTCTTAGTTTAACTACTCGACTGTGTTCATTTTTGTTTTGGATAGTACATATTTAGATTTACTAGTTTGAATTCTCAAATGAGTATGAATTTTAATAAAAATAGAAA
Organism: Callitettix versicolor; assembly: GCA_022606455.1. Taxonomy (NCBI): domain Eukaryota; kingdom Metazoa; phylum Arthropoda; class Insecta; order Hemiptera; family Cercopidae; genus Callitettix; species Callitettix versicolor. Next base: position 30,200,351 of record CM040182.1, read on the forward strand.
GGGGACGTGCAGAAATTCTCAAACGAGGTGCAAATTACACTCGGGCCAGGGATTTTTTTTATGTCTTGATATGAAAAAATGAGATGCTCGTACAACAATTCTCATTTTTTCACTGTAATAGATAAGGAAACTGCTGTTCTTTCTTCCAATTTATTTAGAGTCAATATGCTCATAAGATATGAGTAATACGAATAGACCAGATTTTTAAAAGGAAAAGTAATTATTTATTTTACAACTTTAAATCAGTTTCATGTATGGATCGTTAGTTGATGTAGCTAAAGTGCCGGTCAGTCTGTTGCATCTCTGAACTGCACCCCTTAAGGCTGTGAGTTTGAGATGCAGTTACTGCCGTTGCGCTTTACCATTCTATTAGCGTTGATCCTTAACCTCATTAGTCTAATTAGTATAAAATACAGACGTTAAATAAAAAATAAAAACAAAAACGAAACAACATAGCTTTGTATTTTCCCATGCCTATGTGGACCCTTCTCTTTGTAGTTACACCGTTCATATTAAATACTGTTGTTGGTGTATATTACTGACAAATACTACTACTATATACAGTAATAAAATTTTAAAAAAGTCAAGGTTTGTCATTCCAATAATTAAATATAATTTTATCCCCTGATTAATGATATACTAGCATCCCCTGATACCTATATTTGGGGGATGTTGAACGAAAGTATTTTCCATGATTACCTGCAACTACCATTGTTGAACTATGAAAAAAGATTATTACATGTGTTAGATGAACACAACTTCCATGATTGTTACAAACTTTGTGTAGAATGAAATGGAGAGCGTAGAACATGATTTTATATAAAATTAAATATATCTGTCACTACTGCATTTTGTTAGTGGCATTTTAAGCAATATTTGTGCCTGTTATTGCTTGTTTAGTTGCCCTTATCAATCCCAACTTGGATATACATTGGACTGGTAGTGGGTAGAAGTACGCAAAAATAAATATTAGTAATAACATGCTGTTGATAAACTGATTGTGGTTGCAGTGTTTATATTATGAAGATACTGTGACAATTATTAAATACTACTCAGTAAATGTGTGTAGGTATCACTAAATTTGGACTTTTGCTCATAGTTATGTTTTTTATTTAAAATACCTAATAAAAATGCCAAATTACTAAACTGGATTTGTTTATACAGTACAAGCCTACTTCTTTTAGAAAATATTAAGAGGTAGTGTGGATGGAAATGCTGTTAGTGGGCATTGTTAAATTGTTAACTTGTTAAAAGAGAAATGGGTATTTCTAAAATTTAGGTCTATTCTGAGGGAATATGATTACAAAAAGGTTGGGAAGCATTGATCTAGGCTGTAGCAGATGGTTAAGTCCCTCACGAAAAAATGAGCAAAATAAACTAATTTTCACTCTATACAGTTGTGAAAAAAAAAATTCAATTATGGACATACAACATGAATTCGATGTTTGCAAGTGCAATTCAAAAGTTATGTTTACCTGAATAAAATGGTGATTTTTTAAGCCTTTACAGTTTTATGAAATTAAACTTTCTGTGATATTAAATAGGCACAAAAAACTGTTCCGTATTACAGTTTTATCTTAAAAAATACATTTTTTAAAACACATTTTAGCACTTTACTACACCACATTTTCGTTATATGTTGTTTCCTTTTAATTACACATTTAACATTTTTTTTTAATTTTGAGGCGTACTATATTTCTTTGTGACGACCATCTTGTTACGCAATTTCATCATTAATTTCCTATCTATCTAGGACTTGATCTACTGTATTTGTAAGCAGATAAAAAGATTAAAATGTTTTCCGATAAAAATTTGCTAACTAAAAACCTGATAACTTAGTTTTGTAGTGAACAAAAACCTAACATCGTTATTTCTTTAATGTAGATTTGTGTATTAATTATGTAATTGAGTGATTAAAATTATGTTATTACTTGAAATAGAACTATTATTTCACACTAACCAAGCAACATGTGTTTGAAATTGCCAAATGTCACCGCACATTATTCAGAAAAACCATATCGTTGGTCATGCTAATATCCTCTAGTATCTTTTAAAAATATTACTTGTTTTGAGATTTGAGTGCTGTAATATAAGTAGCCTATTTCTAATTTAAAAGCAGTGGCTCTTTTGTAAGTGCATAAATATTTTAATGATTTTAAGTCAGTGTTAAACTATAATTGGGTGTCTATAAATGTTAATCTCAATCTCTCAGTAATGTTTTTATCTATTACTAAAACATTTTGTTAAAGTAAGAAACCAAATTCATGAGTACAATATACCCTCGCATAGAAATGTAAATATTTTTATACTAAGTATATTCCAGTGTTCAAAAACTGGTCAAATATTATAAAAATTATAAATAATTAATATAGCAGAATTTTTACTTAAACTAACATTAGAAGGCTATGCAAGAACTATGACTTTTGTTTAGAAAAATAATAAGAGACAACAGAGAAGAATACATAAATTCTAATAAAATGATTGTTGCATAAAACCACTGACAAAAAAACCCGTTTTTTTATTATGTTAAGGGTTTAAAAACTGGATAATTTATAGAGGACACAATTGTAGGCTTATACTTTTAAATACATTCTAAAATATTACATAAAGTCTTCTAATTAATAACTTTTACTATTCTACAGCTAAACTGGAAAAATTACAAAAATTATTAATAAAAAATAGATCAACGAACGGTTTTTCCAATATAAAAATATAGTGTAAATATATAATTTATTAACAGAATAAATTATATAAAATTAATGAGAAACCACACTCAAAACACAGCAATTGGATTAAAAATAAATCTACTTGAAGTTGGACATGTATGTAACGATAACCCAGCCAGGCTTTACAATTATTGGGTTAGAAGGCTACATTTTTGTACAAGTCTGGGCCTGTAGTTAAAATATCCAGACAAACATTCGTATAATATTGCAATACGCTATTCAAATTGATCTCACCTGTAACTTTATCCCTGATTAGCTTACAACTTTCAACATCGCCAATAGAAGAAAACAAAGATCGAATCTCTTCCTGAGTCATGGTTTGTGGTAAATAATTGACTATTAGGTTGGTCTTACTTTCTTCTTGATTGCCACCAGGATTTGTTTGTGAAGAAGAATTGTGCGAGTTCGATGATGACGAAGAATTAGTGTGTATTGAGCCATTTTGTTGTGGTAATGTATCCATTCCGTTTTGCATCATTGTTGTTAACTTTTTTGTCAAACTGAAACAAACCATTAATATTGTTAAAATTTTTATCCTTAAAAATGTGTTAAATAATTACATATTTTTTACATAAGTTTATGTAAGTTAGATTAATGAAAATGAGGGATCAGTGTTAACGGTTAAGGGTCTTGCACAGTTCAGAGATGCAGCAAACTGACCGGTGCTTTATCGAAATCGATCACCAAGCCCTTCAATAAATACAGAATCCAGGAAAAACATATGACATCTGTATGTACATAACAAAAAAACCTTATTCACATTTACAATGAAAATACGTCAGTTGGTTTTACTTGTAATAAAAATGCACTTTTAACATTTAATGTATAGAAAAGATGAAAACCTAATAAAAAATTATTATTTTCAAATACAGTACCTAGCCAATTAATTAAATAAAGTAATTAATAAATAATTACTTCTTTAATAGTTATTACCTTGTATTAAATCGCTAGGCAAATTTTATTCAAACTTAAAACTATAACTATATGCAATTAAAATAGCAAAAATGTCCACTTTACCAAAACTTCGTTTTGGTTTTCTCAGCCACTAAAACTGAACTATGCAAAATGTCTAAAATACATTAAGGGTGAAAATAAAATCAACTGTTCTGCAACAGCTACCGTGAAGGCCTTTTTATAGACCGTTCAGTAGATTATATATATATGAGTTACTTTCGCCACACTGTGACAGGCTATAATGTGAGAAACGTCTCACTACAGATGTACCTTAATTTGTAATGTTGAGGCTATGATAAGACTAACAGACAATAGGCCTATATTAGATTAAATGTTCTTTTAAACTACTGAAAATGTTCTTAAAGACATTTTAAACCATCAACGTATGCTGTAAAACAAAATATATTTATTTTTTAAGGATGTACTCTACTAAAAAAGAAGACATTTCTTAAATTAAGCCCCTATTGTACATCCGCCTAGGAAAAATTTTGGCCGACAATTTCCGGCCATGTACGAGGAAATCCAGACGAATGGCAACACTATCTTCTACCATAAACAGTATTTTCAAAGTAACATTTTGTTTTTTATCTAATTTTCACGTCCTTTACGAAGATTATGAAAGCAATCCTGTAGCTCCTTTCATACTGAGGCGCTCAAGGATAACAGTACTTGTTGTATATAATATACATACATACATACATATATATATATATATATATATATATATATATATATATATATATATATATATATATGTTTTTGCATATATATGTAAGAGTCGATATTGATCAAAATCTGTTCAGTGTTTTATGCTATAGCCATGTCAATGTCCAAGAAGGGAAAATCTACTGAACGGTCTATAAATTTCTTTGTCTAGTCAACCATCTGTAGATATTTTTCATCCACACTTGTAACGCACTGCATTTACCACAAAGTAGATTTGAAGTTTAATAGACAGGGTCTGCTTTGGTGAAATTAACGCCCTAGGCAAAACGTTTTCACGGCAGAAGCCTTCAAAACGTATTATTCGACTGTATGGAGTACCCTTATTCTCAAACCTTAGACAACCATAAACAACTTTAGATCGATCAAAAGTTGGCAAAATTTAAACTGCAGACAGGTAAACATAAACTCAAAAAAACATTCTTCCTCGCATTTTGCACCCCATGACTTGCAGCGTCATAGGCAGTCGCCTTGCTCGCCTATGCGGTAGAGCAGTCACTGTACTGGAAGAAGTTCTAACACAATTGAGGGAAGTCCTCCAAATAGCAGGTAAATTACGAGCGTCTTCCCTCTTAAATAAATCACCCAGTTTCTCTATTTCTTTGGCCTCTCTGTGTAATTGTGTCGCAGGACAACTTTTCCTTCAGTGTGACTTCAGACTTGGAGCGAAAACAACCTCGAAGATGCCGGATAAGATTTTGGCGAAACATCGAAACAATATCTCTGAACTACAGCGTCGAAAGGATATATAATCTAAGGTAGCGTCATAGTGGTTGGTATACTGTTATACTACACTGTTTTGGATGCTATTTATAAACGAATACTGGAGGGAAATAATCGTAACATATTAAGAACAGTTTACTAATGTTACAACTTTAAAATAATGGAAACTATTATAAGAAAGCACTTTATAGAATATTTAAAAATGTGATTTTTTTATATTCACGTTGTTTCTAAGAGTTTAGCATTTTTTTATTATTATTACGAGAAACATGACATAGCACGCAACCTTTATGAGATGTAAGATGACTCCAAATCTTTAAAGCTCAAAACTCCAGTCCGAAACCACGTACATGTTTTTCGCTGCATGTTTTCGCTGTTTTACGGAAGGTATGGAAGGATCTACAAATTAATGTTTTCAGATTATTTCATAAAAGAGCATGTGCGCGTGTGCTGTGTGATTTGTACATCTTTTATACCAAACATTCTTTTGAAGGATGGGTAGGATGTGTTTGCAGACTCAAGATAAGACTTTCGTGCCTCCATGTGGTTCATTACTACATTAGATTAACTGAATATATATTAACTAAATTTGCAAAAACTGAAGTAATCTTTATAGTTTATTTATTGTTTACAACGGTTATTATTATAATATTTAAGGTAGGCCCTAATTTCCGAACTACTTACAACTAGTCCTGAATTACAGTATTGTTAGAGTTCATTCCGTATAATTTGATAAAGGCCGTAAACACTGATAAGGAAAGTACGACTGGCACGCTAACCTAAAAGCATGTTATGAAGAAACTGAGTTTTTTCAGTAATCGGTTTTTGAAAAAACTAGCAACACTATATTTAGCTACCAGCCACTAAAAAATATAAGTTAAAACGTACAATACATATATTAGATGTACTATATTACCTTTAAATCTGGAATACGATTTCAAAAAGTATTAGTGTGATGGCCTAAACAACATAGAATCGAGTTACACAATATAGTTCCGCTTAATAATACCGAAAAACATGCACGCTAAATTCTCTCCCCGGCTTTCAAACAAACTACGCCTTGCGAAACTAGTTTACAATTCTCCCGTCAACCAATACTCGCTTCTGATTGGTTTGCAGTGCTCGCATATCTCGGGTCTAATATAAGCTAGATTATTACTCCCAGGTCTAATTGTACACTAATTACATGCTAATTATCTACATTATACGCTAGATTTCTGCCCTCAGGCATTACTGCCGGCGCATCACATCGCATCTCACGAACACAGTAGCTTCATCCTGATTGGTGCGTTATTCCCCTGGTTTTAACAATGGATTTTTGAGAAATCACGGTTCCCGCCATAATTTCGAGTATAAATACAGGTAGAAAATCGTTGTTCGGCAAAACATCGAGGAGGGCCACAGAACAGACAGCCTACAACACGCCCGAAACAACTCTACAAGTCACCACAACTCGCTCGGTGGAAATAGGAGGAATTCAGCCACCTTTAAACCAAGGACTTCTTATTTTTTCACCATTCCGAACCGGAAGAGTGCCTCGCCAGCCCAAGGCCGATCTTGTAAACGCCCGAACTTCCGATATTCCTCCAGAAGACTAAAACATTATGGGTTGCGCTAAATTTAAATGCACAACAGCCATTAACTTGTTATGACGCGCTATCAAATACAATATGGAGTGGACTGTATGAGGTTACTTGAAGTCAGTAGAAAACTGAATTATTGCTCAGTAGACTTTCTCTTAGTTCATCCTAGATTTCTTGTACGGTCACAGCATGAGAATCGCTGTGGTACAATACCATTACAAAGGGCGATTTTTTAAACTTTATTTTAATACACACGCGCACGCATACACGCACACCTACACACATACACGAGCGCGCGCGCACACACACACACACACACACACACACACACACACAATGCCATCTAACCCATGCGTGTTATGCCTGCGCAATATATCCTACAATAATCAGAAAATTATTACTTTTTGTTTTACATTTTTTGAGGTTTTATTGCTTGTAGCATTATATTATGACAAAGAGTAAGGGACGGGGAGTGTGTTGGGGCTGCAAGGATTACATAACTCTGCTTCAATAACTAAAAAAAATCTGTTCTTGTATCACTGTAACCTTCTAACGCGTATTCTGGTGTAACTGTGATTGTAGCTTGGACGTAGCCAGGATTTTTGAAATGGGAGGGCCGAATATACTTCGATAGGCCTGTTTCCAGAGGTATCAAAATGATGATAGGCTACTCGAAAACTCACGTTCAAGTTACCCGAGCGCCATTTTCAAAATCCGAAATTCTTAGGTAAATACTGCCACTTGTGAAAGGTGGAAGCAAGGGACACCGTCACTGTAACTACTCATGGTAATTACGGTAATGACCAAATACAAGTATACAGAGAAGACTACTCTATAATTTTGTATATTCAGATACCATAAATCAAGCCACACTGCACTTAGTTTAAGCTGGTTAATACGATGCATTAAATTATTGATTAAAATTAATTGTTCTCTAGGATGGTCACAAGCAACTTTTTTCGTATTGAAATACATTGTTATATTTGTTTTCTGGGGACTCAGTGGTCAATGCGATAAAAGCACCAGTCGGTCTGCTGCGTCTCTGAACTGCGCACATTAAGGTTCTTAGTTCGAGCCGCAGTTACTCCCGTTGCTTTTCTTTCACCTCTGACGCTGATCCCTCGTCCTCATTAGTCTAACTGGCAGCATAAAGTATGGACATTAAGAATAAATAAATATATATATATATATATATATATATATATATATATATATATATATATATATATATATATATATATATATATATATATACAAAAAGCATATGTGCTTTTTAAATGGTGCATTTACATTGAAACACATGTTTAAAAATTTGTATGAGATACAAGTCAAATTGACAAATCACGATATATTATCTCATACAAATGCTCACATAAATTGTATGAGATCCAACATTTCCCGACACATTTCTGTAAGCAAAAAATTGCATCTGCTTTGACTTGTTTGAGTTTATTTCCACTAATTTTTAGGTTCTTAATTATTAGATTTAATTAGCTCTACTCAGCTGATACATTTTGATTTTTTGCAAATTCAGTTGTATTTCATATGCTAGTTTACTTTAAAATTTTGTTTTAAATTTATATTTTTTATACAGTTTTTACATCCTAAGTCATCTTCCGAAGTGAATTCATTAACGAACACGGTATAGGCCTATGCACCTTTTTTTCTTACGTACTTTACGCCATTTAGACTAATGAGAACGAGGGATCAGTGTTCACGGCAAGGGAAAAGCAACGGGAGAACAACTGCGGCTCGAACTAAGAACATTTAGGTGCGCAGCTGAGTTACGCAGTAGACTGACCCATGCCTTATCCACTTCGACCATCGAGCTCCATCTTTTTCTTTTTCTCGTTTCCATCACCTAAAAGTTCTTTTAAATTTTATTCACATCAGTGCACATGTTGATAAATATAAAAACTTTTATAATTACTAGACACAGTTTTATTGCACAAATTCAGAACATTTGCACTTAATGATACTACCACTGACCAACAGAACATTTTAAAAAAAATGGAATGATTTGTATAAGAGTAAATGCAGGGTATACTTTTACGAACTATTTGACACGTATGAGGACTCACATGATCATACAAATTCTGCACATTCATACTTGTATCTCATACATGTATCTCAATGTAAAGACAACTTCAAAAATTTACATGAATAAACAGTCTGAAAAAATTATTTTATTTCAACGCATACCATGTTGGATTAGTTGGCTTAGCTAGGCTTAATAACCTAACTAAAGTAACAGGGGACTTGGTTGTCGATCAGCAAAAGCACCGGTCAGTCTTGCTGCGTCTCTGAACTGTGCACCTAAAGGTTCTTAGTTCTAGCCGCAGTTGCTCCCGTTGCTATTCCCTCAACGTTAACGCTGATCCCTCGTCCTTATTAGTCTAACTGGTTTACAGTATGGACGTTAGGGAGGAAACATTTAAATAACATGGTATGTTTGGAAATACATATATGTAGTAATTTCCGGTTCATTTTTACTTGCTAAAGACAGATGTTTAAAAGTCGGGGAAACGCGAAAAAGCGATAAACGTAATTTATATCCAAGCATATTAATTTAATATTATGTATAATGAGCAATTTACTTTAAGACTTGCTACTCTAACCGGTATACGTCAAAATAAAGTAGGTTTGCCACTTTTTCTTGTTATTTTTAAAAGTGTTAAAAGGATGAATTCAGCCAGGTGACCAACAAATAATTTACGTAGTCGGTTGTTTTAGCGAGGGGGGAAGGCAATGCAACCACCGCATATAAACGGAGTAGAAGTACAGCCATTATAAAAAGCGTTCCCAATATCAGAGCCTAAAACCCAATTAATTGGACTATCTGATGCTACGAACGCTGCAAAACTGCAAGAACAAGGGATAAGGTGTTTGAGAAAAGAGACAGTACTATTATCTAACTGTGGTTAAACACTCTACTGCAAGAAGCCACCAGCAGCGAACGCTCACATGTCTCTCATAAGGGTTATCATTCTAGAACGTTCATATTCAATGCCATAAAACAAACGTCACGTCATATCCGTTCAATATTATGAGATAGAATAAATACGCTCCTTATAACTTTGATTATCAAGCAAAAATAAACAGCATATCTCAATAAAACGACTTTCATCACAAAAGACCATATCGTTTCACCCTTCCGTTTTTTTTTGTTTTTTTTATATAATGGTAAAACGCCATGATCGTACAAGAAATTTCGTAAAAGTTGTTCGTTTTCACTGCACGAATGCATCGTTAACAATTGCAGCCGGCCAACCCACAGCAGGACTTTGACCGACAGATAAGAAACTCTTTGCAGGCCTACCGGACCTTTTGTTTCCTTATCTTGTTGATACGACTCCTTAAACATATTAATCTGTTGTTATAAATCAAAGATAATCTATATAATTTCTCAACAAAGAAACTTTGCTCCTTGCTCGTGACTGCCCAATAGCAAACAATTACAAAAAATTCTGTTATTTAACAAAAAATAAAAATCATGTTTTCGCTTCCTTTTTATTTTAATTACGCTAATTTGTTCGAAAAACGACAAATTATCATGGCTAATTTTTAACAACATAACCTAAAACATATTACTGCCTATCAGCTGTTCAATGAAATCAGCTGATCGTTACGAATTATTAAAAAACAACTGATCTTTTAATATAACTACCATAGCTAGTTTTTAACAACACAACCTAAAACTTATTACAGCCTATCAGCTGTTCAATGAAATCAACTGATCGTTACGAATTAATGATATTTTACTGTAACTAACAATATAAATTTGTGCACTCGCATCACGCTACGCGCAAAATCCAACCTCACAGCCAACCCTAAAACATGATACATGTTTTAAAAAATAATAATGAAATAACACCACTTTAATAAAAACTAAAGTACGGTCATTTACACTAACAGACTGAATTATACTATTGAAATTACTACTGTGTAATAATACTGAAGTTAAATATTATTAACTTATGCTGAACACAAGTTCATACACAGTTACTAAATGCTAACACAGCCTGTACAGTAACTTGTTTCTTTCTGATTTCTACTGGAACGCCAAAACGCGAAATACCCGCCTCAACAAAGAGAAATGCTAACTAGTTCCGTACTTGTAAAGCATCAGGCTTCGAATAAGGTTTTCGAACAGATTATCAACAATTAAAACGATCCAATCGCAAAGACGGACTAAATGAAAATTCGATTCGATACTAAACTGTCAATTAAAAGAATTATTATAAATAAGAAACTTTAAAAGCCTGACAAGTATATTTCTGTAAAATATATTTTTTTTAAAAAAACTGGTTCTAAGGATGGGGAGCAACCCTTATCTGCCCACTACTACGACCATAAATTGCAACACACACACACACACACACACACACACACACACACACACACACACACACAGTATTGAGTAAAATTAAAAAAACTAATTAGTTTATTTAATTAATTATTAGTTCTATTAATTATTAGAATAGAAGACCTTGTCTCGACCTAACTAATTTAATAATTAAATATGGAAGAAAAATAAATATATATGTTACTGGATGAATATATAACAGTTTTTATTTACTAACCCAATATAAAAAACATTATAAATAGGAGAGCCGCTTCGGTGGCCTAGTTGATAGCGTACTGGGCTTTCACCCCGAGGACCCGGGTTCGATTCCTGGCCAGGGCTTGGCATTTTCACACGCTATAAATCATCCCATCGTCTGCATTAGCCCAAGTGTGCACAATAGTCGGACGTTAAAAAAAAATTATAAAAATTAAACTCTATGTACAAAATTTATAAGAAGTTTCAACATATTATTATAGCACAGCCAGTATCTGGCACCAGAATACGCCACTGGTGTGTGTGTGTGTGTGTGTGTGTGTGTGTGTGTGTGTGTGTGTGTGTGTGTGTGTGTGAAATTTAACGACTCCTCAAAAAGTAATTTAGAGGCACTGCGGTTCCAGGGGGGTTTGGAGAGCAGCCCTCCCTTAAAAAGTGGAAACAATTTGAAGAAATATTAATTTATTATCTACCTAATTAAGAAAAATTAAAATGCCAACTATTGGCATAATTTTACTCTACATAATTTTGAAATGGAGGTTCTCTGAATTAAGCATGCACAGTACAGCTGGACAGGTTAAAGTTTAACTTATCCTTGAAGAGAAAGGGGAGAATAAGGAATAAGTAAGCGCACACATTTGTTAGGAGCGGATGAGTGGACACGATGGACATGAGTGTGAACAGAGAAATAGCAGACAAAATCGACGCAAACAATATTGTTGACGAATTCACGAAGTTGACAAAAAGGAAGTTATACTTCGTTATCTGAAGTGAATTATCAATTAAAACTATGAACTTAGTAAAATGTCTATACAATGTATTTCCATTTCTTTCTTTTATAATTTTGATTTATATTAATTAATTTTATGTATTCCATGTGGCAGGGATTCTCCAAAATAAACCTACGTGTATTGCAATAAAAAATATATTTTTTAAAGATTTTATCATACACATTTACTACCCTCAAATATATCAAGAGTGTACTTAGCTCCATATGGATATTTGCATGAAACTATTGGAAATTATAACAATATTTTACGAGTTATCGGGTTTATCCTTGGGTCAGCCTCCCCCCATTTTAAACTGGCTGGATCCGCCCTTGTTAAGAGGTGAGAATTAGCGTTCATTTCAAGGTCCCGGTCCTGGTCTTACCATGATGGTTGCTCAATAGCTCATTTTCCAACTGAATTTCGCTAATTATTATCAAACACGATAATTAAAACACAATTAATTACAAAAAACCACTTCAGTTGTGTTATTATTCGTAGTAAAACAAAATATTTCATAATTTACAACTAAACACAGCCTCAGTAAACATAGTATTATCGAAGGAACAACTGTAGTGCGAAATTAGATGATTAGGCGAACATTGCTTCCACATTTAGCATCACCATAACATTACAATATTTTCATTGTATATCTTTAAATATTTATAGAGTAATACATACAACTAACATTTATTCTTACTACTTAGATTTATTTATCTATTAATTACCTTCTCACGGAAACCAAATTTTATACAAATAGATATATTTAGCAATAAATGATTTTAATAATTGAAAATAAGCCTAAGTGTAGCATAATACGGGTACACGTGTGAGATACCTTTGTAGGATAAAACCGAAGCAAGCCAAGAGGGTATAGTCTAAGGGTATGTAAAGCCTATTAGTATAGGCTCCGTTTAAACTTTGTCCTTGGGATTTGCAATTGCACAACCCGGCAGCGTTGCACTCGCTGCGTTATCAGGATACCTTACATTGTAGAGGTCTTTACCTGTCAATCACATCCGGCCTAAAGCGTTTTTAAAGAATTTTTATTGATAAAATAGACTATCGTAACAGTCAATCCGTCATCATGGAAAAACCCACCACCGAGACCTAAGTACAAGCGCGCGAGTGGGAGCATTTTAGAAGTTTGCAAAACATTCGACCTAGAGATTCGTTTGTTGCTTACATCATACTGATCAAAAATCTGCCCATAACCTGCACGAAACCCACCTAGGGATTTCACGCATTTTGCAAAACGTTCAATCTAGGGATTTGTTTGCTGCTTACATCATACTGATCTAGAATCGTTCATAAACTGCACGAACGCGGGGTTCGTTTTTGCGGGCTAGGGTTTTTGCGCAGTTTGCAGTGTGCTGCTTACATCATATTGATCTAGAATCTGTTCATAACTTGCATGAACCCCGGTTTTGTCACAGTTTGCAAAACCTTCTACACACAGACTACGCTCATATGACATTTACCTCGACCTATCACATCAGGGTCTTTGTTGCAAGTTGCAGCACCTTGAACCTTAAGTATGTAGCAGGTTCACTATTTAGAGCTAGAGGTCCGCACACACGATACCTTTGTCTTGGGGACGAATAGAACTAACAACCTCCTATGAAAGGATTGTCGAATAGCGCCAAGTCGTATGCTGTGCGATTGTTAAAACATATTTTTGTACTGATCTATTTCGGATGCTATTTACGATGTGCGACAATAAAGAAATGAGACTGATGTAAAAAATTAACTTACAAAAAACTCATCTGTGGTGTAATCATCAAAATAGGTCCTTTTTGCTTGCACTTACTTACTGCCAGCGCTTCTGCCATCGCAGATAATATCTCTGGAACTCTTATTCTAGAATGTCTTTAATCGCAGATAATATATCTGGAACTCCTCTTTTAGAATGTCTTTCAAGACCCTTTTTACAGCTTTTTGGACGTTTTCAGTTGTGTTGAAAGTGGTTCCCCCTTGACCGCCTTTGTGAGCTTGGAAATCGAAAAAAGTAGCATGGAGCGATGTTTGGAGCATAAGTGTGGCAGTGGTAGTGCGTAATTCAGTTAGAGGTTGAAAATTGCTGTAACGGCGCATTATCGTGATGAAGAATCTAATTATCAGCAATGCTTGCATTGACCGAGATAATACGTTTTCAAAGTCTTTGTAAAATTTCTTTGTAGAAATACTGATTAACTGTTTCACCAAGAGGCGCCCACTCTTTACGAACAATGCCCTTGGAATCGAAGAAGCACACAAACATGCATTTCACTTTTGCTTTCGACATACGAGTATTTTGTGTCCGGGTGATCCCTTTGAACACCACTGCAAACTTTAGCATTTATCGTACTGGAAGAACTTTCATCACCGTGCTATGGAATTTATGGAATAGTGATAACACGATTTAATAAATCTCGGTTGATTTCCACTTGTAACTAATCCGCTGTCACATTTTTCCGTGCTTCTCGCGGTTGCTGTGAGATTTTCTGGAACCAATTTTGCAAAAACAATTATGCCCAGATCATCAGTTATTATGTTTGCAGTTACTCGAAAGATTTTTTTCCTTCTGCATATTCACGGATAACCTTCAATCGGTTCATACAACTTCATGCACCCTGGCTACGTTAAAGTTTGTAGGTGAGGTTTATCGTTCACTGCGGTCTTCATCTTCAACATTTCGTTCTGTTTTCACAAAACTGTTTATGCCAACGAACAACTTGAGCTCTTGACATACTCATTTCCAAAAGCTTTCTGAAGCTTATCGTAAGTTGTCGCATTCTCACCCAGTTTAACACGAAAAGAAATGATATACCGTTGCTCAGTATTTCATGGCGAGGGACAAAAACACGTGTTCACTTACGATGGAACACACAGCACAACTGAAGCCTGAGCGGTTGCACCGGTGCTGCTTGGACTGGAATTAGCTTATAGATTAAGGTCAAAGATGAAGTGCCTACGCAAGCTGCAGGGTTGCCACGTCTTGCTAAAAAATCAATCTCATTATTTTATTGTCGCACCTCGTATAAATGTATAGTGAAGGAAATAATTTTAACAAATATTATGGAAGAAAAATACGGAAAATTTTACTCGAAATCATTTGAAGTAGTTCATTTTTACAATATTCACCCTTTTTTTAAAGGGTTTACTGTAAACTTTTTTGAACGTATTATAAAGGTACACGACAGAAACACCCCAGCCATGAGGAATAATATGAAATGATTTCCACAGTTTAAACTTAAAAAGATCCAATTTGGAAACTTTTGTTTCGACTTTAAAGCATAATGACATTGAAAAAACACAAATTTACACAATACTAAAACCAATAAGACAGTCACAGTATCTTACATATGTATTTTAATAAGGCTCTTGACAATGCTTCAATAAAATTAGTTTTTTTCAAATAAAGTTGAGTTTTGAATAGACTGAATGTTGCTACGATATTCGTAATGAATACATACGAGAAGGCTCTTTCCACGACTTCTGTGTTTGAACATGGAATTGAATTTTTTGTTTGAAAAAGTTGTAATTGAAACTTTAATGCATTGTCGCTAATTACTGATAATCATCTCTTAAATCTACACAGAAATTGACGACCTATTATTTTTTTATCAATTAGTAGAGAGCTTTCTGTTGGAAAATAGAAAGAAACTTCTCATTTCCTGTTATTAATAATCGTATTGTTTTCTGAAAACATCACTAAACGGATTTTTAATCCAGTTGTCTTCAATGTTACGTTCAGGAAAATTGTATTTAGCGACACCTGAAGTCCTTAAAGTAGATTCTCACTACGAAATTACATTGGACAATTATACATAGGAGTGACATCACAGTAAGGCTCAGACCTTTAAATGAGCATTGATTCTGACCCTCTACATTACATTTCGAAGTTTCATTAAAATGTGTGTATATATATATATATATATATATATATATATATATATATATATATATATATATATACACGAGGTGTGTTCAGAAAGTAACGAGAATTTTTAAATTTCGCGGGCTTGGAGAGTCCGATTGTCAAACATTTTTTTTATTATGTTGGTATACATGCCCTTGTAGTATGATAAAACTTTCAGCTGTTTTCATTGTTGACTTTGACTGTAACAGCTACTAAGGTTAGACGCGTTTTTATGAGCTCAGCGATTTTCGTTTGTTAAAAGAAATGAATCAAAGAATTTGTATCAAATTTTGCGTAAAAAATAGAATAAGGTGTAACAAATTGTGTGAAATGTTAACAAAGGCCTATGGTGAGTCTGCTATGAGTAAAGCTAGAGTTTATGAGTGGTATAAGCGCTTCCAAGAAGGCCGTGAAGACGTTGAAGATGACGAACGCCCTGGATACCCCAGCACCTCAACAACCGATGAAAATGTGGAAAAAGTGAAAGAAATTGTTATGAAAAATCGCCGAATCACAATTACAGAGGTCACTGATGATGTTGGAATATCTATTGGATCATGTCATGACATTGTTTCCAGTGTTTTGTGTATGAAATGCGTGGCAGCAAAATTCGTTCCAAAATTGTTGAATTTTGAACAAAAACAGCGGCGAGTGGAAGTTGCTCAGGAGTCACTAAATGAAGTCAACGACGATGCAGAATTACTGAAAAGTATTATAACATGTGATGAAATATGGGTTTACGGATATGACATCGAAACTAAGGCTCAATCATCCTAGTGGAGGCATTCTGGCTCGTCAAGACCGAAAAAGGCTCGACAAGTGCGGTCGAACGTGAAGGTTATGATCACTGTGTTCTTCGATATTAATGACATAGTGCATCATGAATTCCTGCCACCAGGTGAAACGGTCAATAAGGAGTACTACCTACAAGTTCAACGCCGTTTGCATGAAGCACTCCGAAAAAAACGCCCGGATCTGTGGAAAAACAATTCATGGCTTTTGCACCACGATAATGCACTAGCTCACGCTTCATTGCTTGTTCGTGAATTTTTGGCCAAAAACAGTACTGTAACGATGCCCCAGCCTCTATAATCGCCAGACATGGCTCCGTGTGACTTTTTCCTATTTCCAAAAATAAAGAGAACCTTAAAGCCGTTCTACGTCGTTTTACAGCCGTATATGACATTAAAAGCGCATCGCTGAAAGAACTAAAGGCTATCTCAAAGATCGAGTTTGAGAAGTGTTTCGAGGATTGGAAGAAGCGCTGGCACAAGTGCATAATCTCCAATGGGGACTATTTTGAAGGCGACATCAATGTGGAAGAATAATTAAATAATTTGTTCAAAAAATTAAAATTCTCGTTACTTTCTGAACACACCTCGTGTGTGTATATATATATATATATATATATATATATATATATATATATATATAAACATTAGGATGTTGATATGGCTAACACCGGGTCAGGCTGCTGCGTATTTGAGCGACGCACCTTCAGAGGACCTGCAAGGTTGTACGTTGGAGACTTGCAGTTAACGCCACTCCCTCGTTCTCATTAATCAAAGACATACAAAGCATAGATGTTAAGGAAAAACTGCACTATTCAATATATACAGAATAGTATGTATATAAAATTTATATACTAGTCCGATTTGATTCCAACTTGCCACAAAAATTTATTGTGGTAATAGATTAGTTTTTGAGGTTATGGGGTTTGGTGGCTCCTAATAACCTAAATAATAGTCCTCAGTTTCATCTTCCTTTCTCCATAACCTATACTCGGTTTCTCCGTTGTACATTTATATTCTGTTCATGGCACCCAGATACCACAGTGCTCTGTATTAAGTCCCATGGGTTACCTGCGTTGTCCTTTGCCTAGGGTCTTAATGTTCCTAGCTGACAGCTCTCCAGTCTTGGAGTACGGATTTCCGCCAGCCCTGTCATTGCAGTTCTATAAGCGTTTCCCACACCCAGCGTTGATCACTGAGAGGTCTTTTGCTACTATGTTTGATTTAAAACCTTATCAACCTGCCCTTTCTCAATTTTCGCTCAATTTGTATATCTGTAAACGTCTGTCTGGTTCGAGATTTGCTGCCGCCTTACTGATTTGAGGTGTTTAATCCAATCTCACTCTTCATCCACTACAGGCTTGGAAGTTTCACCTAGCGTACAGTCAGCTGCAGTTTACTGCCTGCGAGTTCTATGGTTAGCTACAGCCCCAGTTTCCTCCCCCTCCATGTTACTGTCATTGTCCAGGTCAAATTGTCAGGGTTATCTGGACTTTGAAGGTTTTTTCCAATTTTCAAAATCCCAACAGGTAGATGGCAGTAAAATGAACACACAAAAAGACACCGCATAGTTAAAGCTAGATTAAAACTGGAAGTCGCTTGGTACTCACAGTCTGCATGCTTAAGCTTGTACACGTGCTTAAGCTCTACCTTATACACGCATCCTTCCAGGTACACTGTTCCACCTTAGCTTGAGATGAAGGAATATAACCCAAGAGTAGATAGATGAAGAAAAGTTAGATAGAAACCTCGGAATTGTCAAAATTATATTCATATGTTTTAGCCTCTGAAGAGATTCAAGTAATAACTTGGACATCTTCGATACTAAGCAAAATCCATTCAACAGTTCCAAAATAGAGCTAATTTCAAATCATTCATATGTATAACATTTTTTTAACCGAATTTCACCACAGTAATCAGCGTTAAAAACTGCATAAATTAGCATTTTGAATTTTCAAAATCCGTTGAAAATAAGAAATTGTGTTTGACGTCGGTCAAGTTTAATTTTCGTTATATCAATAAATATAGAAATTTTAAATGTTAATATATGAAGATTTTAATAATTATTTTGATAACATCAGAATTTCAAAAAAGTGTAAAAGAAAAAAATACATGCGCAGTTCAGAGACGCAGGAGACTAACCAGAGCTTTAGCTATAACGACCACCAAGTCTCCACCTTCAGGTTGGCCCCCCTCTCCGTTAGTGGGGGGCCAAGCTCCCCGGAGGGTGTTGTCTTGTAACAATCTTGTGACTTCTAAACGGTGAAATACGTTTCCACAAAAATTGGAAGTGAATAAATTAGGGTAATTTTTTATGAATTTTTAAGGACACTTCTTGTACGAAAAGCTGTGTTTTTATACGTGTATATAAAACATCCTATCAAACTACACCCTTATAAAAATGTGTACGCGCGCGCGTGTGTGTGTGAGAGAGAGTGAGTGTGTGTGTGTGTGTGTGTGTGTGTGTGTGTGTGTGAGAGAGAGAGAGAGAGAGAGAGAGAGAGAGCTTTACTTAATGTTTGGGAATTTCTACTTTTTTCATTATACAAAGTATAAAGAAAGTTTAGTTAGGGTCGGTGTGTCCGAGGTGTTCAGCACCAGTCTGCTGCATCTCCGAACATGCGCTCCTCAAGGCTCTAGGTTCGAAATCTGAGTTACTACTGTAAATATTTTAAAAATCGGCATTACCGATTCTGGTTAAACTTTGTTCAAATGTAATCCGTAAGGACGAAACATATTCGTGTCCGACAAAAAAAACATTAGTCGCTATAGTAAAAAAAAAACAGTATTTTTTTTCAAAATCGGTTGATAAAAGTTTGGGCATATATGAGGATTGCCTCATGTGTTGCAAGTCTTTTTAGCAAATTTGAAACAATAGACTATCATTTTCTGCAGTAAATCGAAAAAAAGAGAAAAAACCCAGACCGACGTCGGTTTTATTACCGTTTTATTCACGGACAGTTAATTTCTTTTGCCTAACATTTATTACAGTATAGTGATTGATTTACGATTTTCCATTTATGAGCAAAGTCTGCAGAACCAATTTTGAAAATTATGCCGATTTTCCGGTTGTATGTCCTTACCTACTCTACCAAAAGTAGGAATAATTTAACGTGATAAAGTTGATGCAGGCTAATGTTTTTTGTACAGACGAAGTTTTTGTGCATAGCCTACATGTCATATAACTGTACGTACAAACGGCCCTTTTTGGGACCACTCTTCGCGTAATTCAAAAGAAGTACCAAAATTGCCATTTTCAGTAAAAATTAAAAAAAAATCATTTTGAAATGTAAATATATATGTACGCGAGAAATTTGTCAATACAAAAGGTAAAAGCACGGATAACTGCCGTAGTACATATATTTTCCAAGCTAATTAAATGCAATGCCTACAGTACAGGGTTAACAACTAAGTTCAAGATGCCAAACATGTTCTGTGAAAATATTTGTAAGATGGAAATAAAATCTACATGTGACTCAAGACTCAGCTACGTAGAATTGGTCCAGTGCCAATACAATATAGGCTAAGTTCTGCGGCTCTCCACGAGTCTCAATATTTTTGGAATCTTAGTGTCATCCGTAAATTCTAACTTTATTCATTAGAAACTATCACTTCTTCGCTCTCCTAAGGAACCATTAAAGTTACTAAAATTTGTTACGTCTACGTTGGTTAGTATTATTGTGGTCTTTCTTTTCAATATTCCAGTTTCATTTACTAAAATAATAGCCTAATAGCGTTAGTACTAGGCGTAATAAATCTGGTATTTATTTTCAGTATTCCAGTTTCATTTTACTAAACTTATAGTCTAATAGCGTTAGTATTAATGTGATCTTTCTTTTCAATATTCCAGTTTCATTTTACTAAACGTATAGTCTAACAGCGTTAGTATTAATGTCTTTCTTTTCAATATTCAAGTTTAATTTTACGAAAATAATAGTTTAATAGCGTTAGTATTAATGTGGTTTTTCTTTTCAATATTCGTGTTTCATTTTACGAAAATTATATCCTAATAGCATTAGTACTAGTCTGGTATTTATTTTCAATATTCCAGTTTCATTTTACTAAAATTATAGCCAAATAGCGTTAGTATTAATGTGCTTTTTCTTTTCAATATTCCAGTTTCATTTAACTAAAAATAATAGCCAAATAGCGTTAGTATAATGTGGTATTTCTTTTCAATATTCCAGTTTCATTTAACTAAAATAATAGCCTAATAGCGTTAGTATTAATGTGGTCTTTCTTTTCAATATTCCAGTTTCATTTTACGAAAATTATATCCTAATAGCGTTAGTAATAATGTTGTATTTCTTTTCAATATTCCAGTTTCATTTTACGAAAATTATATCCCAATAGCGTTAGTATTAATGTGGTGTTTTCATTTTCGTGTTTTCAATATTCGTGTTTCATTTTACGAAGATTATATCCTAATAGCGTTAGTATTAATGTGGTCTTAAAAATAAAAACTAAACTACAATCACACATTTTTACTTTCCTATGATACAAAGGACTGATAAATGAACGTGAAAATAATTTTTGGAACTTTATTTACATTAACACACTTATAAAGTTTAAATTTCTACTTGTATCAACAGGAGTACATTACAGATATGGTCTCACATAGATCTACAACAAGTTATTGAATTTTATTAAGAAGATCCTAACCTGAACTGTACGATTTTTTTGTTTTTTCGGACTGAACTGGTCAATAAAACTTCAGAAAAGTCAATAGTTCTGTTAATTAATTTTCAATGGCTAAAACAACCAAATGGTTGAGACAGAAAAATGTCAGAAAAGATGTCTCTCAGATGCACGTGGACTCCTCTTATGGCGGGGGGAGGGGGATTAAGATACATAATTTCAGTTCGTGACGAAGTAAATTACATTCCATTAATTATTAACTTAAAATTTAACATTGAGAAATGCGTTACGTAATGGTGGATTTCATAAAAAAATATAATCTTATAAACATATATATTAAAAGAACTTTTAATGTTATTCATATTATGAGTTGACATTTTAATGAAAAGTTTTTCTCTACGGCCCGCATAATCACAAGATATGCATAATTAAAAAAGAAAATAACAATAACAAATCAAGCACCTAATAATAAAAGTTCCGTGTTGTTCCACAAACACGGTGAAGTTTTATAAATTTCAATGAACTCGACAATAAAACCGTGACCCTTGGACGTAGCGGCAGTTGCGACACGCACTGGGCAAGATTCGACGTAAGCGAACGGACTGAGACATGACGCACTTGTTTACATTTAGGAATTCTACGGACTGAAATGTAAGGTGCCATTTATACGGTCATATCAGTCCCTGTTCAGTTTCAGTTTCCGTTCTCGTATCGTTTCAGTTCGGAAGAAGGTCTGTTTACACGATCAGTTCAGTTCTTTGTACACACTTCTCCAGTTCCTGCTCCATCTTTCACTCTATTTAACCTTTTTTAAGTTCTTTGTTATAAGTTGAGCGTAGACTATTAGTGTTGGATTTTACCACCGACTTTGAAGTTCTATAAATTTCAATGAACTCGACAAGAAAACCGTGATCTTCGTACATAGCGACAGTTGCGCCGCGCACTGGGCAAGATTTACAAGAGAACTGACGTGAACGAACGGACTGAGACTTGACGCACTTGTTTACATTTAGAAACTGTAAGAACTGAGATGAAACAAATCGGTCTATCCATCCGTCCAAATGAAAACTGAACTGATGACTGATACAATCGTCTAATAGGACTCTTGGTGGTGGACTTAATTAAGAGCGTTTTCCTGTTAGCAGTGAATGCTCTGAGAAATTTTTTTTTATTTTAAGGCGAAAAGCACATTAAGGCTATTATCGCCTCTCTAATTTAAGTGTGAGTGTAAAGTGTTGAAATCATAAGTGTAGTGCTGTAAGTGTAAGTGTGTTAGACTCGAGTACCGCGAGGGACGTCTAAATCCTCTTAATAGGTGCAGCTGGTCTGCACCCCTGCGGGGTACATAAATATAACTGAAGCAAAGCTTTTGATGTTAGATTTGGCGAGGAATGAATAAAAAAGGAGCGAAATATGTAAGGAACGAGCAAACGAATTTCGTCCCTCAATTTCTCTCTCATTTTCTTCCTCCTTTTCAATAACAGTATAAGCGTATCACATGAAAACGTTGTGCTGCTTTGGTTTTGGTATTTTTATTTAATTAAGAAACACGTGCACGTTGTAATCGGTTATAATACGTTCGAAATTAATAAAAACTTTTTAAATAATTGTTTATTATTTTAACACTAAATACGTTAATCATTTTTTTAATTATTTTATTTTAAGGCGAAAAGCACATTGAGGCTATTATCGCCTCCCTAAATGTAAATGTTATAGTGAAGTGTTAGTAGTAAGTGTAAGTGTGTGTTGTTAGACTCGGGTACCGCGAGGGGCGTCTAAATCCTCTCCATAGGTGCAGCTAGTCTGCACATCCTGAGGGAACAGCAGTTAAGTAAAATGAACAGTGATTTAATCACAGTTTATAGAACGTAGCTAACATGTTTTACATGGCGAAAATGATTAATTAAATTCGTATTATTAATAACGAAAACAGAAACTTTAAAAACCTTACAAACCAAATTCACAAGGTTTTTTATGAAAGAAGTATTACGTTAAAAACCTAACACGGTTTGTACGAAAGCAGGTTGCAAAGTAACATTAATGTTTCCTTATCGGCTTTACAAATAACATTCCCGCACTTCTAATACGAATACTATTCTTTAAAAATGCCGTGATTTATAACAAAATCGAAAACACAACCGTAATCCCCACGTAAACTTACAAAGAGGCAATCGCAAAGTTCACAAACGGCTGCCGTGCTTGAACAAACTTATCACTGTAAGAACTACCTTTGTGATTACGATATAACGCACATGAACACTACTTTGGTGGGTAACCTTGGCCTAATAAATCTAGCAATGTAAACGGCAATAAAGTCATAATATAGTTCCGTTACAAATTGCATGAAATCGTAAGTTATTGTAAAAAAATTAATCTTCCGCGAGTGAACATCTCTTAATTGAATAACGAAGTATGTCATAAAAGAAAAAAAATATTTTAAAAAATGGTACAGTCATTGGGACTGTCGGCAGAAGCGTTAGCTTCTTAACATATATATATATATATATATATATATATATATATATATATATATATATATATAACGTCTGGAGAATATAGAAAATATAAATATAAGATAGTTAATTGTCGAGAATATAAGAAAAATAAAATCAAACGCACGTTTTATTACTGAATATAAACCGTATACCATTGAACTGTTGCTGCTGGCAATATACACATCATTACATGCGAGAGCGACGAGAACATGAGAAGAAAAGTGGAGAGAAAGAGATAGAAAAGAAAGAGCTAGAGAAGCATGCACGTTGTACGCGCGCGACCAACTCAGTCGGAACCGGCAGACGGAAGAAAGGAGAAGAGCTGATGGGGTCTGTGTACTACCTGCGTTACTTACGCTTCGTAAGCCTATTCGATGAAACCGAATCACTCCATGGTGACAAATACAAAGTGTACAACACGGTATAACAAGCTAACGCTTTAAAATCACTAATTTAAAAAAACAAGTTACACTGCATAAATACCATTCTTTGCGACAATTTTTTTGTTCTGTTTTGTTGTGACAAACTGTTTAGTTCTCACAACAAAGTTTAAAATGAACTTTGTGCTGACTTTTAACCTTTCTATGCGACATCGCAGAAGTATTTGAGGAATTTAATCGTGGTTGAAAAGGAGTCTATTAAATAATTTCTTTTCAGGATACGCTAAATTTGTATTACGAGGAATTTGTTAGCAAAGTATTAGTAAAACTTTCTAATGCTTAATAAGGCGAAACAAGATTGTATTGGCATTACTTCACAGAACTATGTGATCATATCATAGCTTCATTATGTAAAAAATTTAGGATTTCATTTCAGGATTTTTAAAAAATCTAGAAGTGCCTATTTGTGAAAAACCACGTCAATTATAAACAGCTATTATCACACAACTATCTACATAGTGTTATGACTGTGCAAAGTTACTTAATGAGTTGGTTTAATTTTAAAAACTATATAGATTTGGAAGCTGTTTTTAAGGGGAAAGGATGGAAAAAGAACATACGGAATTTTGGAAATTAGTACCTGACGACTGCAAAACATTAAAGAACTGTGTCCACTTGATGCTGACGTAGTTTTACACTCTCGATATATTTATATCGACTTATCTTTGCGAATAATCGTATTCCAAAAATTAAATACGCAAAGAACATACACAGAAATCGGCTCACCTAGACGACATATTAAGCGTCGCATGTACCAATAACAAATCTGATATATTGTTAACAATATGTCACAATATCAAAAAGTACATTAATTTATGAATAAGATTTTTGTAATATTGTTTTTTTAATATACCGTACATATTCATGTATTTAATAGATTTATTTTCAATTTATTCCATTTGTAATATGAATACCTACTTTGTTAACTACGGCTCGTTTAAACTACTGAACAAACGTGGTCCGAGAAAAAAGGTTGAATATGACTGTTCTAGATATTCTACACGGATTCCTTATGAGAGATATTTTAATTCATATAAACGACTTAATCTCTAGATATTCTACACGGATTCCTTATGAGAGATATTTTAATTCATATAAACGACTTAATCTCTAGATATTCTACACGGATATACACTTCCTTACGAAAGACGATATTTTAATTCATATAAACGACTTTACCTCTAGATATTCTACACGGATTCCTTATGAGACAAATTTTAATTTATATAAACGACTTAATCTCTAGATATTCTATTCTACACGGATATATACTTCCTTATGAGAGATTATATTTTAATTTATATAAACGACTTAATATCTAGATATTATACACGAATATACACTTCCTTATGGAAAACGATATTTTAATAAACGACTTATTAGATATAAACGATTACATATTCTACACGGATATACATTTCCTTGTGAGAGATGATATTTTCATAGATATAAATGACTTCAATTCCAGATATTCTACACGGATATATACTTCCTTATGGAAGACTATATTTTAATGCATATAAACGATTTAAGAGTATGTAGATATTCTACACGGATATAGACTTCCTTATGAAAGGTAATATTTTAACACTTCCTTATGAAAGACGATATTTTAATTCATATAAACGACTTAATCTCTAGATATTCTACACGGATTCCTTATAAAACAAATATTAATTCATATAAACGACTTAATATCTAGATATTATACACGGATATATACTTCCTTATGAGAGATTATATTTTAATTTATATAAATGACTTAATCTCCAGATATTCTACACGGATATATACTTCCTTATGAGAGATGATATATTAATTCACACAAACGATTTAATCTCTAGAGATTATACACGATAATATACTTATTTATGAAAGACGATATTTAAATAGATATAAACAACTTATTAGGTATAAACGACTACATATTCTACACAGTTATACATTTCCTTGTGAGAGATGATATTTTCATTGATATAAATGACTTAAATTCTAGATATTCTACACGGATATACACTTCCTTATGGAACACTAAATTTTAATGCATATAAACGACTTAAGAGTCTCTATATATCCTACATGGATGTAGACTTCCTTATGAAAGGTAATTTTTAATGATATAAACGACTTAAGAGTTCTAGATATTCCACACGGATATAGACTACCATATGAAAGGTAATATTTTAATGATATAAACGACTTAAGATCTAGATATTCTACACGGATACAGACTACCTTGTGAAACACAATATTTTACGTGCATAAACAACGAAAGAGTATCTAGATATTCACCACGGATATATACTTCATATATATATATATATATATATATATATATATATACTTTGGAACAGCTATTCATTCTCGAATCACTAAAATATCATTACAATAGATTAAACGACAAATTCCTAATTTCGAACAGTATCACGAGAAATAAAAGTATCCAGTTACCTAAGAGGTACAAAACGGTCAGCAGTAAAAATATTATAATTGCAATTATTGTCTTCAATTTACTTCCAAATGTATTAAAAACTATCAACAATGAGTTAGCAAGAAAAAAAGTTAAAAAATGGGTTACATCAATATTATAGCAACCCTCAAGATTATATATACTAGCGTATCATATATATATATATATATATATATATATATATATATATATATATATATATAACAAAAAGTTATAAGATGTTTATTACTTTTTTGTATTAATAATTTAAATTGTTATACTTATATATTATTTAGTTTAGTTTTAAGTTTTGTACCAAACCACGAACAGGTAAATTGATTACCTCTGTGTGATGCATGGAATTGCTTATAATTAATTACACACGCACGCGCGCGCACACACACACACACACACACACACACACACACACACACACACACACACACACACACACACACACACACTATTTTTTACTACTGTTACATAAATTATTTATATGAGGATAAATGGGCACTAAAAACCGGTAAAATTGAAAAAATACATAAATTCACATGAACTAAATTGTTAATTAGTTAATTATAGCGAAAGATTAATTTTATCAGTCTAGATACATACTATACCCGGAACGAAGATTCGTAGCGGCTGAGAGCCAGGCTACCCTAAATTATCACTCGCTCGTCCACACCGGGTTTTAGTTGTCGCCGACTGGACTCAATGTACAGCCACTATAACTTTTCAATTCGACATGTATTGCCATAGTAATGAAATTTTCGTAATCTGCACCAAATTACAAGAAAATTAAGTCCAAGAACCGTTTAATTACGATAATATTGTGTTCGGGTTGATTTTAGATTAAAATCAAATTAGAAGACATATTACACGTTTATTTTATTTTAAAACTGTTAAATTATCACATGTTAGAAGTAGTTATTCATGCTGATAAGGAGTAGGCATAGATGTAGACAACAAACTATTGAATAAATAGCTCTGTAAGCCAACAGTAGTTCGTGAATCAATTTACTGGTCACATAAATAATATGAATAATAAGTTTTAATTTTAAATATTATGTTATCAGTAATTAATATAACTTAAAATAATAATACTTGTTGAATAATATTTACTATTAATACTATGAATATAAACTTGTCGAAAATATGTCTTTTCATTTCCTTTTAATCATCTTTTCATTAAAATTAACCCAAACACTTAATATTACCGTAATTAAGTGGTTCTTGGACTTATTTTCTTGTAATTTGGTGCAAATTAGAAAAATTACATTTTTATTTCAATACATGTCAAATTGAAAACGTTATTCTGGCTGTACACTGAGTCCGGTGGTGACTCATAGGGCCTAACTAAAACCCGGTGTGGCCAATCGATTGTTAATTAAGAATAGTGATACCTGGCCAAGCGTCCTAAGCTCTCTGCTTAAGGGTCTCTACATATACATTTTGCTCCGAGTATAATAATAGTAGTTAATAAACGGGGGGGGGGGGGTAAAATAGTTTTAAAATTCTAAAACAAAATTCAATAATTTCTTTTAATTATTCAAACACAATATATACACTCTTTTATTAGCTTTTTTGTTATTTTAAGGTGAAAAGCACATTGAGGCTATTATCGCCTTCTTAAATGTAAGTGTGAGTGTAAAGTGTTAAAGTCGTAAGTGTAGTGTTGTAAGTGTGTGTGTTAGACTCGGGTACCGCGAGGGACGTCTAAATCCTCTCAATAGGTGCAGCTAGTCTGCACCCCTGCGGGGTCTTTTATTAGCCTACAGGGTCTATACCAAAAGTAGTAGGACTGATTTTTTAATAATTTTTTAATTAAAGATATGTTTATAATTTCTTAATATTCTTCGAAATAGCACCCTTAGGCAGCCACACACTTAACAGTAACGCTGCTGCTATTCGCCGTACGCCTTCTGGAAGTCAGTTTCGGTGATGCTGCTTGAACGTCCTGAATCGAGTCAAACAGATGTCCCATTTCATCCGTGGGAATAAAAATAAATGTCTTTTCATCCGTGGGAATAAAAAAATGTCAGGTGAAGCCAGATCAGGACTTTAGGCAGGGTGCATCAACGTAGTAACCGCGAATCGACGAGCGGGCCATGGCATGGCGCATTGTCGCGATGCAGCGTCCAGTTGTCTTGAGATGGCTGGTCGGACGCGATTCACTCGGACTCGAAGGCGGGTTAGCACTTGCACCCAGCAGTTCTCTTACTTTGGCCACATTGTCGTCCGTTCGTACCGTCGACGGCCGTCCGGTGCTATAGTCGTCTTCAAAGAGTTTTACCTTCTTTAAACAGTTTGTGCAATTCAACAACACTGGAGCGGCTCATTGCAGTATCCCCGTAAGCCGATTTAACCGTTTCTAGGGTCTCGGTTGCCGATTTCCCGAGTTTGACACAAACATTTATGGAATATCGCTGCTAGAGATTTTGACTCATTTTGTGCATCGGCAACGACAAAAAACACGCTTCACTATATACGATGTCGATACTCAACCAAAGCCCGTAGTGTGTTACTAATGTGGCTGGTGTTACTGTTGCTAAGTGTCCCCTTCATCTCGCCCAGCCAGCTAAACCCCTCTTCACAGCTCAGCTCGTGCTACAGAAAATCAATCCTACTACTTTTGGTATAGACCCTGTACATACTACTTCAGGATAAACTAGATTTCACTATCTTCATGCCAGCGATATTTTCTTCTATGAACGCTTAACTATTATTTAAACCGAAACCACCAAGTGGTAAAAAACTCCTCGCCAACCCTACATTTAAAAACGTTGTTAAATCATATTGAATTCAACAAAGAATCTCTGAACAATATCAATCTATGCACTTCGTGGCGGCGTGTCTTTCTCAGTCAAAACAGCTAACTGATTTCAATCGCGAAACATATTGGAATGTGCTTGGATCAAAAAATCTCAGTTAACCCTTTTTATATGAATTTATATATGCAGAATTTATTTGAGGTGAATTACTAAGGGACGGAAAGATGTTCAATGGCCTCCTTAAATGATATGGTGGTACAAATGAGTGAATTGTATAATTTGAACTCTGAGAGTGATTCAAGTTTAATACTCTGACTATTTTACATCTGCACTAATATCTTTGCCAGTGCTGAGCATAGTGAACAGCATGGAAGACACGCCGAAGCCAAGTGCGAAGATTGATTGTTCAGTAATCTGCATAAGTAGGTTCCTGACGGAATTCAAAGGTGATTTAACAACTTTTTTAACTGTACACTTGGCGGAGAAATGTTTACCACTTGGTGGTTTTTGTTTAGACTGGGATCATATTTGTAGGAGTGTCACTGGTACCAAATATTGTGGAAGATGATCATATATAAAATTAGCTAATAATTGCTGCAGAAAAAAATGTATATGCGAAAAAATTATTTTAGTGCTTACATTCCATTGCAAAAGCTCAACACTGTGAGAGCTGATTCTTTTTTAGGACTTTAAGAGAACCTAAATATTTTTTTTTTTTTATTTTACGTAACGTTTAGTAACAAATTCATCTTTATATATCAGTTGTTCAGTTAATTAAGGCACAAAATACCGAAAACGGTAAATGTTCTGGCAGTTTATTGCAATGTTATAACTGAAATTTTATTATTATTATTTTTTTATTTTAAGGCGAAAAACATATTGAGGTTATTATCGCCTCCCTAAATGTAAGTGTGAGTGTAAAATGTTAAAGTCGTAAGAGTAGTGTTGTAAGTGTAAGTGTGTGTTAGACTCGGGTACCGCGAGGGATGTCTAAATCTTCTCAATAGGTGCAGCTAGTCTGCAACCCCCCCCCTGCAGGAGCTGAAACTTTATATATATATATATATATATATATATATATATATATATATAAAATATATATATATATATTATATTATTATAATTATTAATAATTAATTATATATATTATTATATATATATAAAATATATATATATATATATATATATATATATATATATATATATTAGGTTCAATATATATAATTGAAGTTAATTGCAAAAAAAATATCGTCTGCATTAGCCCACGTGTGCACAATAGTCGGACGTTAAACACAAAAAAAAAATTGCAAGAATTCATACTTTCACAGATGATTCTTCTTTGAAAAGTAAAAAAATGCAAAATAGAGCAAATCTAATATTGTTGACCGAGCGAGGCGAGGTCTCTGAAGCATTTGGTTTGTGTTTTAGTTTGTTTGTTACCCGTTTTGGACAAACGCACTGATCGATTGTTTTGAAATTTCATACGAAGTACCTTGTATAAAGTCCGAACGAAGTGTGTGTCATACTTTTTCCAATTCGCTTCCGTTTTCAGATGGCGACCTCTTATTTACAATTACGATTTTAATCCGTTTTAGTCAAAACGTATTGACAAGTTTTTTAAAAAATTTCTTACGAATGTACTTTGTATAAAACCCAAACGATTCATAAGACGTCTTGTCATTCAATTCCGTTTCAAGATAGCGGCCTTTCATTTAACGATGACGAGTGTAGGCAGTTTTGACAAAACGCACTGAACGATTGTTTTGAAATTTTGCACGAAAGTATCTTGTGTAAAACTCGAACGACGTATATCCCATTCTCTTCCGTTTCAAGATGACGGCAGTTTAACGATAACGAGGGCAGTTGCTGGTTGTTTCCTGTAATACTGATTGAACAACACCGTAATTTTGATCACTTCATGAAGAAAGAGCATACAATTTCCAATTAAGGTAGTTCAGTATTACCTAGATATTACGGTTACCAGTTAAATTGGCGGGAAAGTTTACGAGCGAGTCAGAGCGCTGTCGCGGAGCAGTGGCAAAATAATTGATTAAGAATATACTACAAGGTGTACTGTCCTTTCAACTACTCATTTCACCATAAGTAGGGAAATATAATTAAAATAAACTGACCGAATAACAGAAGTTTAGGTTCAGAGTGTGGTAATTTTAAATTCTCGGGCCAGATTAGAACGCGAATATTATTTGTAATTTTAGTAACACGTTAACGATCTGTTGTATTGCGAAATCACGTACTTCTACTTCTGTTACGGGTTATTTTGGAATGTCAACAAGTGATTACGTGAGTAATATACGTGTGACTTAATATCGCTATTTTCTGGAGTTATTTAGGTGCAGAAACCAATAAAATTTGCGTACGTGTTTCTACATAAGGAAACGAAGCAGTGTGACCACTCCCGGGCATAAAATAAAAATAGAAAACTGTAAGAGCACGTTTAACTGTCAAATGTACATTAAATGCGAGTAATAGGACATTTTGCCCAACAGCGTTGATTTTACACGGGATCGTCTGTTCTGAAGCGGTTCGTTTCGCAGGTCGCAGTTAGAACGTTACATACAAAAATGTTCACAAATAACGAATTTTTGGATACGAAATTTGCGTTTGTACACGAATATTTGGTACTTGTTTACTAGGACAAATTTTTTTCGTTCTAAGACGGTCGACTAACACCCGCGAAAGGACTTCGAATAGTCGCCTATTCGGCACTATTAATTATCTGCATACGGATTCCACAAAAGTTTCTGCTAATATTCGAACATGAATATTCATTATCAAACACTCGTCGCTGTACACGAATATTCGTGTACGCATGCGCAGAGCTGGGGTTAGCGTAAGATCATGTTGTTTGTACATTTTTCGAGAACGCGTTCAAACGAACAAATGTTACGTCAGGGCAAACAGCAGTGTATGAGGGCGGTTACACTGGTCGCGAGTCCGTGCGTGCTCGCATTACCGAAACCTGGAACCAAATCGCTTCGACTTGTGCGAGTTCACGCACGCTGTGGATGATGTTTTCTACAGCATTCGCGGATGCATCGGGAGGTCACTGTGGCAAAAAGCACAGCAACAGAAGCTAGACGTAACCATCAGCTTTTCTTCTGGAAAAAACACTACGAAGCCAATTTTTTGCGATGTAAAGTGTAATTTTTCCTAGATTGTAATGAAATGCATCATCGTTCTAAAATATTTATAAGAATTTCATTGCTGCTTAAATGGTCATGCCCCGCAGGGGGTTCAGACTAGCTGCACCTATTGAGAGGATTTAGACGTCCCTCGCGGTACCCGAGTCTAACACACACTTACACTCACAACACTACATTTACGACTTTAAAATTTACACTCACACTTACATTTAGGGAGGCGATAATAGCCTCAATGTGTTTTTCGCCTTAAAATACCAAAATAATAATAATAATAAAATAAAATAAAAAGGTCATCGAAAATCTACGGGATTCGCTCCAAAAAATTCGTTAACCCGATCTTCCCATTACGGTTCCGAATGGTGTAACGCCACCATTACTGAACCTGATGATGAAGGCTCCCATCTTTGTCAAAACCTAAACGAAATAAAGTTGTCTACGTGCCAGTAACGTGAGCTCCCTGTCACTTGAACGAGAGTGCGAGCAATTCGGTCGTAACGTACTTTAAATATATTAGTCTAAACTGAAATGACCTATAAATGAAATTTAACATTATCCGGGCATACAGTAGAGAAAAAGAAACTTTAATTTAAAATCAATTTATACACTGAAATCAATAAGTAAACTGGATAAGATCTAAGTTATATTTTTATAGACTACGATTTCCAAAGGAAATTCAGTACATCACTAAGTAATGAACAATTAATCATATTAATTATTTCTCGCGTCAACATCCCTTTTTCTCAGCACATACTATTCGTACAGGCATAAATGAGGTATCTTTAGAAAGATTTTTTAACCAGCTTCTGACACTGCAAAACGATTTTGCGTTAAAACTTACTCTTTGTGAAAAATTTTAACATAAAAGACACTTTTAACGGTCATAGGCAAAACTGCATCATGGATGCGCATGCGCGGCATCACAAATCAGACAATATTTTGTATATTTTACGAAGCTAACTTATTAATCACGAATAGACAATCCCATTACAAATACCACTTTTTTGCATAACGTGCTTAGAACAATTTCAATATTTACTTACCTATAGGTTATGTGGTCCTACTGACAGTCCCCTATCCCTGGCCGTCGTTAAAGCCGGGACAAGCATTTCGAATACCAAATACATGTTTTGGACAGTTTTTACACAAATATATTTGTGATTTCTCTTTCCGTCGTGCATTTATCTATAGTAAATCGATCGCGTTTTAATTTATTTTTTTAATGTTTTTCGCTTACTTCCAACTACCGCCCTCACCCCAACGACTACTCTTATTCAAAAGGCTGTATTTACTTAAGACTTTCATAGTGCGAAATTTCGCACAGGCCTCCAGGTTATACATTAATTGTTAAATAGGGTTTGTCGAACATAATGGATTATAAATTACCCATTTCCAAAGTTTTAGCCTTGTAATGAATTTGTATTGCTAATTTTTTAACCTTTCCTTGTTCTACTTTGGCATTGTGATCTTCTCGAATGATTTTATACAAGCTTCATTTTAATTTACTCATTATAAAAATTATAATAACAACCCAGTCGTGAGCAACTTTTTTAGTTGTGAGCCGACTATTGATGTGACTATTGAGAAGACGGTTTGGGTCAATGGGTATTTTCATTTTAAAAAAGATCGTTTGATGAAAAATAAGGTACATTTTATTGAAAAATTACGCTATGCTTTTAAACCCGAAAAAGTTTCCTTATCAACGCTCCCCTGGTAAGTTAAATTTGTGACGTCAATTTTAATCGTGTGGTTCATATTTAGTCACCATAAGGCGAATACAAGCGTCTGAATTTTCGGTAGTTAATCTGCTCCTGTTCGTACTAAAAATAAATATAACGTGTGACAACGTTTGCTCAAATTTATATGAAGACCCAAACGCGGATAAAATGGCAAAGCCAATTTTTTTCGCAAGTGAGAACTTCGTAGGAAGTGATAACCAACACAATGGTATCATGCGAGATGATTATTTTCCGTCTTTTTAAAATTTTTCCCAAATGTCTTAAACTTGTCCGTCCACAAGGTTGAACTTAAAAAATCAGTCCTAAACTTAAATTTTTAGATACTCAAAATACTGCAAATCCAAAACGTTTTCGACCACTTCGTCAGAATTTACCATAAATGTAAACATTCCACCGTGCTTCTTAGAATTTTGAAATCTACTTTCACAAATTTACTTTTAATGTTTAAAATACAATTTTTTATTTAGATTGCTTTCATCGATATTTTCTTTCTCGTATTGGATTTCTGTTCTAAAATTTTAAAAGTCTGTTTCAATAATAATATTCGAACAAAAACTTTACCATTTTCGTACATCTACAAAATTGTGTGTATTATTTCCCCGGCGACGTAAGCCGACATCATTAAAATGGTTCATTTTCGGCTCGTTTTCCCGAACGTCGTTAAATTTTACGTAACCAACGTTAAATATTTTGTTTTACCAATAATAATTTGCAAAAATTTAACCGTGGTCTAAAAAAACCGTCAAATTGAAATTATTAAGACGATTATTTAGACGGCATTGCCAAAAATAAAATAATAGTAGTTGCTGGTTATTTCCTGTAACTGACTGAACGGCAAGAACTATCGTAATTTTGACCGCTTCATGAGAAAGAGCAAAAATATTTCCAGAAAAGTTGGTCCAGTAACGTTTGTCGTAAATATTATGGATACCGTTTAAAATGGTGGACAAGGTTACGAGCGCTGTCGTGGAACGCTCTGTATATTAATCAAGAATATTCTGCAAGAACCACTACCTAGTTAATTTTAAACATCATTAGGGATATAAGTACAAAATAAATAAAAAAGATGGAATAATTTTAAAAGAAAGGAAGAGCTTTACTTTTACCTACATATTCTGCTGTATGAATGTTTTTTTATTATATCTGCATACACCTTTGCAAATTTACGAACACCTTCCAAATTAACCACTCCTAAAAATGTCCACAGGCAAAACAATCTTTATAAAAAATAAAATTTGTTCTGTTGGAGGCAAGGGAACAACATTTAATATTTTAACTAAATACTGTAATTCAAAAAAACGTTTTTTTTCAATTCCTACTATTAGTTCACACTCTCCCTATATACATTTATAGCCTATATCTTGTTCAAATTTTCAATCGCTAATAAATTATTCATTCACTCAAGTTCAATATTTATTTTTTTTTAATTGTAGTGGATGACACTTGTTCATACAGCCCCGCAGGGGGGTGCACACTAGCTGCACTTTTTGAGAGGATTTAGACGTACCTCGCAGCACCCGAGTCTAACACACACTTACACTTACGACTTTAACACTTTACTCTCACACTTACATTTAGGGAGGCGATAATAACCTCAATGTGCTTTTCGCCTTTATAAAAATTTTAATACAGATTTTTTTTCAAATATTAATACATTAATTAAATGTACTTAATTAATTTTAGTTTTATATGGGAGAAAAACATTGAAATTCGCTTTCTATTTTGCCACTTAATATTGTAATTCTGTAATATGTCAGGGTGTCTACCAGCTCCCTTAAGAAAAAATCAGGAACTTTTTGGGGACATATATTACAAAAACATGGGACCATGAATTTCTTCGACATTAGCGGCATCGTACATATTAGTTCCACGATTAAATACACTAGATGGTATATAATAACCTTAAAATTAAGTTTTTTGGAAGCTTACTTGAATTTTTTGTCTAATGGAGGCACATTCTACTATTTTTTCATTATCAAGGCTTATTTAACGGCATTTCGTATCGCAATTTACAAAATCACTGAGAAGGGAAGGAAATTATTATTTTCTATAGAAAAGGGGGATTTTAATTCTAAATTCCGGTATTATCCGTGACATCTGGGACCACTTGACAAAATCCGTGTCTCTTACGGGACATCGGGGATATCAGGGACTAGTAGACACCCTGTATATGTATACATATTTATATTAGTTGAAATTATTAAATAAAAAGTAACTAAAATAAAATTTTTCTTTGCTGACCTAAGTAGGACTTAACTTTAAAAAAATGTTATATTATTTGTTTATAGTCTAAACCTAGATATAAATTGTACATCATTTAAGATGTTTAGTTTATATTGTCCAATTAAACAGCACTACTCTCTCGAGTAATATATGGCTGTATATATTACAGTTCATATACATAGGTTTACTGTATAGCCTATACATCGTATTCATCCAAATTTAACGTTCTCCTGGGATTAATTCTACGACTATAAATCAATAACAGTAAGTACCACGAATAAATTGTTAAACAAAATTTTTTTAATTGGAAAAGAGTAACAAAAAATTAAAAACTTATAAACATTATTTACACGTTACAATTATTTATTTATTTTAAGGCGAAAAGCACATAGAGGCTATTATCGCCTCCCTAAATGGGGGTGTGAGTGTAAAGTGTTAAAGTCGTATAAATGAAAATATAAACAATATTTTAGTTTATACTACACTATTT
This sequence comes from Callitettix versicolor, assembly GCA_022606455.1. NCBI lineage: Eukaryota > Metazoa > Arthropoda > Insecta > Hemiptera > Cercopidae > Callitettix > Callitettix versicolor. Next base: position 30,237,486 of record CM040182.1, read on the forward strand.
AAATACGGTTAAAAAATTAATTCAATTTAGAGCTTTTAAATATAACCATGGTTAACTGTTAAATCGTATTTAACCATGGTTAAAATTCACTGACCTTGTTCGGTGAAACACGGTCCATTATAAACAAGTCTTAAAAACCATTGTTTATCATTCAGTTCGAAATAACTTTAACCGATTTCGTTAAAATATATTTTTATATGATCAAAGCACTCTACTTTGCCTCGACTTAAACATCGTACTCAGGCCATGTAACAACAAATTTCCATCGTGCTTATCACGAATAATGTCGCTGTACTCCGCCTACGTTTGTAGTCAAACCAAAATGTTTATCTTATTATTTACACGTTCTTTAAGAGTCCGTTTCATATATAATTACCGTTATATACTTTATTTATTTATATTACGCTTTATTTGGGTAATTCAAATTTACTTGAAATTATCAAATGGGTCATTTAGTGACCCGCGGGTCTAACCATTACTAACAGCTCATGCACCCAACACAGCTTAACAGAATGTAAGCAGACATAATAACATATTAGGAACAATAAAAAAATGTATCAGACAAAAATGTGGTTAGTTTTCAATTTATAAAAAATGTGGTTAGTACAAACTATAACTAAATTATCTCTTGATTTAAAATAATGTTCATAAAAAACTACTAAACCAAATTACTCAATTAAAAAATTTAAGTAAACATACATTGTGTGTGTGTGTGTGTGTGTGTGTGTGTGTGTGTGTGTGTGTGTGTGTGTGTGTGTGTGTGTGTGTGTGTGTGTGTGTGTGTTATATATATACATACATACAATACAAATTTAATTATCAATACTGTTTTGAAGTTTCTGTCTTTGTTTACAATGACCAGTCGAAAACAAATTAGTTATCTAGAGTCAATAATGTCGTCAACAAACTATTGACAATAACATTCCCAGTGCACATATGGTAGAAATACATTTTTTTTTAAATGTAAGTTCTAATGCAGTGTATGCTCGTAACTTACAAAATTATAATTTTCGATTTTAATTTTTAATGGAAATTTCCTAATAATTCGATATATATATTAAGGTGACTCCCGCAGGAGGGGTGCAGACTAGCTGCACCTATTGAGAAGATTTAGACGTTCCTCGCGGTATTCGAGTCTAACAAACACACACTTACACTTACGACTTTATACACTTACATTAATACTTTACATTCACACTTACATTTAGGGTGGCGATAATAGCCTCAATGTTCTTTTCGCCTTAAAATTAAGAAAAAAAAATAAGGTGAAAAGCACGTTAAGGCTATTATCGCCTCCCTAAATGTAAATGTGAGTGTAAAGTTGTAATTGCAGTGTAGTAAGTGTAAGTGTGTGTTATACTCGGGTACCGCGAAGGATGTCTAAATCCTTCCAATAGGTGCAGTTAGCTACACCCCCCTGCGGGGTGTATACACACACACAGACACACACGCGCGCGCACGAAGAAAACTAAATATCAACCTATAAATATTGGCCCTATCATTATGTTTCTTTTTTACTATACTAGCCAAATGATGGAATAATCTAATACAGAATAATCGTTTATTCGATTATTTGCATTTAGTCGATTATTCAATTATTCTGAAAATATTCCATTATTTTTAAAGATTGTTTTGTAACTATTGGATCCTGTCCAATTTAATTAGCTGGCCTTGGACACACACCTTTCCCTGCGCGCATGATCACCACTCTCCGAATCTACGAGTTTATATTAGTGATAGAATAATCTAATGAAATATAATCGTTTATTCGATTATTTACATAACAGTATCTAAACGAAATATAGTAATTATTATTGCAGGATAGTACGTCCTTGTATTTTTCTTACCCCTGAAGTAAATTATGCGCTATATTACTTTGCACTATAATTATGCATCCCTAATTATAGTACACTATAAGCTTAACTATTAGTATGTTACAAAGAGACCTACATTCATACATTAGCCTATGTTGAGGAGGTTAGAAGGTTAATTACCTGGGAGTGTAGAAATAAAATTACAGGGAATTTTAAAAATATTTATAAATTTCAAGCAAACTTACAGTAAAAATCCCGTTCCGAATTTTTAAAATTAATAACAAACTACACTTAAAAATAAACGTTTACTTAAAAAGTACACAGCATATTTAATTTAAATTATTGTATTGAAATTACCATGTTAGTTCTTAAGTACATACATAGGTAATAGTTTACAATTTTCTTCATAAAACAAGAACTTCCAAGGAAAAGTTAGCTTTCTTGGTCACATTGTTCTAGAGTCAATAATTTATTAGAGGCGTTATAACACAAAACACAAAGCGAAAGCACATAAACTTGTATGAGTACTAGGCAAAATGATGGGAGTGTGTTAAGCAAATCTGTTTGCACAGCAGTAAGAGTAATGCTGAACCAACGATTATTTCTTATGATTATTCACGTAATAGTAAAAATAATCGTTATCGAATCATTCAATTATTTTTTTTCACTCGATTATCACATCGCAACACAAATTCATGAGAAAATGGCCTTTATGCAGAGAATTTAGAAATAAGAACATTAAAATAGGTAAGGTACCATGTAATATCTGAAAAATTATTCTCGATTAAAAGAACTAACTGTAACAAATTTTCGTTAATTTTTGCTGAAAGTACTCACTTTTGCGAGTAATATGAGGAAATCATTTGTGACATTTGAACCTGATGAAGTACAGTGTGAATTTTTTGAAAATCTAATGAAACAGTGTAGTATTAGATAGACGTAACGACAATAGTTTGTTTTTAATGAAATAATCATTTTACACGAAATAAAACAATTTTAATCACTTTATTATCTGTACAAATAGTATACAAAACAGACTACATAAAACCATGTTAGGTTTGGCTAGTTAAGAGTTTGAGGACCCTGTTGGCCATATTGAACATATTCCCAATATTATTAATGTTAATTATAAATATGGATTACTTTCCTATTTGTTACGATAAAATTGTGTTTCATAGGTCCATATCATTTTAAAAGTCTTGTAAGTGGGAATGTGATCCACTTTTTAAATTGTAGATGTATTTTTTTGCTTTGCATTATTTACTTCCATATCTTTAAAAGCAAAAAGATTATATATTCTTCTTTTTTGTATATACAAAATGTCAAAAGCTGACCATATTCCTACATACACAACTTATAAATGAGATATCAAACGTAATTTTATTTAACAAAAAATACAGTTAATTAAATAACATAAGTAATTAACCAAAGCTTTAGGTTTACTTGAAAAATAAAGAAAAAAATATTTTACCTAATAACAATAAAAAGAGTCTTATCATTTATCATGGTGGGCGCATAGCTCTATCCACCTTATTTATAAAAATGCTAATAAAATATTTATTTTTTTAAATACTACTTTTTAAAAAATGAAGTAATAAGCCTTTAATTAAAGTAAGCCTATTTTAAAGTATTTATTTTATTTAGTAAAATAAGGTTTTTCAAACTGACCTTTAAAGAGGTTTATTGTTTGTGCACCAAATAAGTGAAAAATAAATAAATACACAAAATAAATTGATGCACAAACAATTTATTAAATCATATTTCACCATATACAATTTTAATTTTTTTTTTTAATCACAATGGCATACATTTTTGAGAGTACCATGTTTTTCATAATTTTGTTCAGGAAAACAATGTTTAGTTAAGACAAAAATTTGCTGCATGTGGTTAGACACGCTGTTCTAGAAATTTACCTTTTGACAATTTTTAAAAGTTTGAAACTAAATTTCATTTTCCATATATTACAACCTTTTCTTTTAAGTAGATTAAAGCGTAGAAGTATCTAATTTCAGGTATATTTTTTTAACTAAATTATGTAGGCCTACTTTTACCTTTTATAGGCTGTTATTTGGTAATAAAAGCAAAATTACATTGTAGGCTGCACACTACTTGATTTAAAACAAATATGATGCATAAAAATTACTGTAATTTATACAGTATTTTTCAGCTACTATTACTACAAAATTTTAAAAATTAACATACCTTTTGGATAGCAATGTTCTTAAGTAATTTTGAAACAATTCACTTTAACACATTCGAACAATCTTAAAACACATGCCCTATAATTTAATAGGCCTACAACAACAAATATTTAGCAAAAACAACTTTACAGTCAAATTTACTAAATGTAAATCAATAATAGCTTTTTTACAACTACATATATATGAATAAAAGGTAGCCAAAATGAGGAGTGCAAATAAATTCTGAACAAAGAGATTATTACAATTAATGTAACATATGAAGCTTACATGTTACAATTCTGAACTTTATAAAGAGAAACTCTGCACATAAAATGCAATTTAAGATTGATTTTTAATGAATTTAGGAGCATATATTTAAAGTATGGACCAATTAGTATGCTAAAGTATGGCAGCATATTAAAATTATGTTTTATTTGAAAACATGTTTGGTGTGTCTAGCTTATCTAATACCAAACAATTACTGATTTTTAAAATATTGATACTCCATCAGTTCTTTAACATGTGATAAAATAAAAAATCATATGACAAGTATTCAAAAACAGCACTTTTAAGAAAACTTTACTAAAATAGGTATTTCTGCTCTTTTGGAACTCATACTAAAGTAGTAATTTTAATTATTTTTTTTTACTATTACGTTTTTGTATTATGTACTTTATTACTGAATTAAGATATATTCACCCACAGAAGATTAAATTTATTGTGATGTTATGACTTTAAACCTTTAATCAACTACTACGCCATGCTTAGTATGCTAATAACCCAACTGACACTAAAGATTAATAAGTTCTATGCAATACTAGTCATACAAAAAACTGTGTTAGGTTTTTCACACACAACAATGTCAGGTTTTTTTTACCCAATAACCATGTTAGTTATATTGTCTTTTTTTTTAAAAAAAAGTTTATATTGTTTTCATTATTAATAATACAGCAGTCACAATATATATAGATTCACAGTTGTGTCAGTTAGGTTTTCCACCCAACAACTGTATTAGTTTTTTACCTAACAACCATGTTAGTTAAATTTTAGTTTTTTTAGAAAAAAAATTAATCGTTTTCATAATAAAAAACATGTTACCTACTTTTGCTTGCTAGTCATTTTGAGCTTATGTTGTCACTTTTATTTAACATTTTTTTCTAACTTTCTGTTGTTTCAGCACTTTTATATTTTGGATTATTAATATTGAGCATATATTAAAGCGTTTTTGTGTAAAATTACTGAAACTGACATGAGGGCCAGAAGTGCAGTTTTACCCTAAAATATCATTGGTCACACTGTAGTAGATTATTATTGTGACATAATGTAGTGTTATGGCACCTAACCTGTTTTAATGCTTTTAATTCTAAATTCTCTGTATGATATAAATTTTCTCAATTATTTGTGTTGCTGTGCCAGTAATATTGTCATAACATTGACTAGTATAATATTTAAAAAGAGACCATAAAGATATTGGCCTATATTTATAGGTTGGTATTTCGCTTTGTTCATTTACATAAATAGAAAATATTAAACTTCCAGTATAGTTTTCTAGAAAACTGCAAACTACCGTACCAAAAAACAATAATCCTAGGCTACATATTTATTAGAGAATTTTCCATTGGAAAATGAGCTATTGCAGTTTCCTTCATGATAAGACACAGACTTGGATCAATGAAATGAGCCCCATAATTTCTGTAATTATTAAAATTTTATTATAAATATCAATAAGCATTCACTATTTATTTTATTTTATTATTTAGTAAACATATTCAACTATCTATTTAAACTGACCACAGCAAATTGGTAAAACAGAAGACTAATTCTCAAGTTAGATGAAATTCTCAGCTAAACCAATAATCATTATTATTAACAATAAAATATAACAGTATTATAATGTAAAAATATTTCATGATCTATTTTGAATGTTTGTTTTGTCCTTTATTGAGCCAAACTATGTTGTGCAAACTATTTGTGAAGAACTATAGAAAAAGTTTATAGAAAATATAATAACAATATTGTATTAATAGTTACTTACATACAATCTAAAACTCAAAAGGAGAACACAAACTATGAACACCAAAATAATCAATGTGCCAAAGTTAAGCTGTGGTTTATTTGTCTTTGCATATTAAACTATTGAGGTTTATTTAAGAAACATTGTAATCTAAAAAATCATATACCCTAACAATTTAATACTAAGTTCAAACATCTGAAACAGAATGTTTACCATTTTTACACTTAGGGGCTTCACTAATCAAAATTAGGCTATACCAACAACTATATCAACAGCTGATCATAGCTCATCTGTCATTTCTGTCAATGTTTGTTCATTGCAATATTTTAAAGTTGTATATTTTAGTTGCCTATTTGCAATTAATTGTTGTATACAACAGTTTTTCTGCCATAACCTAAAATTTATAAAATGGGATTTTAACCTAAATTTTTGAGTGGGAAACTAATATACAAGATGATAATTAATTTACAGTGATAACAACTGCATTACTAATTAACTGTAAAAAATATTTTTTATAACCTACTAGATAATTTATACAGGATTGTAAAATACTTAACAAGCCCAAGTATTTTTTAAACTAATTTTTAGTAATATTTTTGACACAAATGTTGTCTTACTTATCAGACATATAATAAATGTTTCTTTTTTTTACAATAGTAAACTAAAAGTATTGATGTATGTTACATACAGGTAACAAAGAGCATCAAAAGGTTTTACTTACATATGCGATAAGAATCCTTTTAATATTTTTATATTTGTTGCGATTCACTATAACTGATACAACTAAGATTTGTTTCACACTACTTTAGTAAATATAAAATCCACAATCGAATAAACCACGGCGACCAATCTGTTTAAAGAAGCGTCAGTTTGCAAACTAAGCAACGAACGCCCGGGGCCAGGAGCAATGCAGCTACGAGCAAGCAAAGCAGGAAGGCTACACCCTAGCTAACTGCCATCCCCTCCCTCGCTTGACTCCCTTGCCGTTAGCCCACACACCAACAATCCATTCACAGTCATAAAAGGGTTCGGTGCTACAGACCCCTTCATTCGGTTATTTCCGACTTGAATCGGTCTAACTCGAAACACCCTCCCAGTTAGTTCGTTTCATAGCTTTTGTTGCAGTGTATAAGATTGATAAATGAGTAAAATTGAAAATTATTTGTATAGTATACATACACGAGTTTGTGCTTTGTGTATAACATCTTGTTAATTTTTCATTATAAACAGTAGTTGTAATTTTGAATGACAAAATTTTGTCAACATTATAGTTAATTAAAATTCGTAAAATTGCAATTTAAAAAACAATATTATTCAGTATTTACTGAAGAATAACAAAAATATTTATATTACATGTCAGAAATAGGAATAAAAATTTAATTAATATTTTTATTAATTAAAAATAATATGTTGTTAATATTGCCTTTTTCTAATAGAAGCAGATTCTATAATCAGAAAATAATAATTATGTCAAGAATAATGCAACTTGTAGCCAAGTTATGAAAATCTAAACATTGAAACTTTCGGCCTCTTCCGAAATGACCAAATCAGGTGTTACTGAGTGAAAACTGTAAAACGTCTGTTATTAATGAGCTATTTTTAAAATTGACGTACTATAAAGATTTCAATGGATATTTTTGTAAAATAAAAAGATTTACTAGGAACGCAACAAGCTGCATTAAAATACAAAATTGTGTAATACAAAATACACAACAACTAAACATTAAATAATTATTTTTATTTATAAATCTTTTCATATGCAGTATCTTACAAACGGATACTAAATATACCAGTTTAAGGCAAAATGGATATGACATAAGTAGACTAGAAACACGAACCTATTAGGCTACAGCTGTGCATTGGATTGTATTGGAAGGCGCGTATAGGCTTCCCTTGTTACGTCCGTGTATTTCTGATTTCGTTTGTACTGAAGGGGTTTTATAAGCGTTATAATAAAATACGTTAATCACTTTTAAAATAACATTTTACACTTAAAGGAAGGGTAAAATCATTAAAGGTGAAAGTAATATTATTTTATTTTTGTATTGGGAATCTTAAATTAATTACTTTGATCAGTTGTGTTGAAAGCAAGGAAAACTAAATCACTGATACAGTTTTACAAAATTCTTTTATTCAGTGGAATATACAATGTGCCCTACGATGATTACGCATTTGATCCCCCATTATTTTCTCATTCCTCCATTGATCATTTTGATACTACACATACATTTTAAAGAAGGCACCAGAAATAGTATGTGAGAATTGCATTTGAATGGTGTTTGTAGAAACAAAATGGCGGACAAAATAAATAAATTCTGTCCCTCTCACTGTACTGCAGTATTAAATCAGATTGTTGAACAGCTGTTATTTCTTTCAATAGGTCTGATTTATGAAATGTTCATTGTTACTTAGTTTTCTATTAAATTGAATTTTTAAAAGATTAATAATTAAAAAACAAAATTTTGTTTGAAAAAAATAGCAAAATCAATTCTATACCTTATTTAAACTTTATTTTTTGCGCCATTATGTTTCCACAAACATCAGCCAGATGCAATTCTCACTTACTATTTCTGGTGCCTTCTTTAAAATGTATGCATAGTTTCAAAATGATCAATGAAAGAATGAGAAAATAATGATGGATCAAATGTGTAAACCTCTTCGTGGGACACACTGTGTCACTGAATAAAATAATTGTGTGAAACATGTTTCATTATCTTTGTTACGTTAAGTAACTTCTTTCTTCTTTTCAACATTCATTCAAGATTAAAATTAAATTATCAGCGTTTAAGATTAAACGAGTAATGCAGTCAGGTCGGATCTAAGGGCCTTCCTTACTGTACCGCCCCCACACAGGGCCTGTTCCCCCTTAAAATAATACCGACAGCGACCACAAGTGTCCTCGTATAGCGAGAGTCCGCATTGTTCCGAGGCGTTAGTGTTTTTTTCTTTCTAAAGTTGTAAAGCTAAAACACTTCTCTATTTTTCCTGTCTACATCAGAGTATACGGTCAAAATCTGCAGGTTTAGTGGACCGTGAATCTTCCCGTATCCAAGGACCGCGCGCGTGGACAACCAGGACATCTTGTAAGGTAGGTCTACTAACTATAGATCTTTGATCCATTAAATAATATCTGTGCCGTACAGATTGGTCCTCAGGAAGGAGTGTATAGCTTCGGCAGGTAAATCAGACGTTTGTGTTAACACTGTCATTTCAAAATAGATTGATTACTTAAGCTATCATCTTCCTATCAAATCGCACAACAATATTAGTGTTCTAATTTTCCTGGATATCCTGAAGTTTCGTCAAGAACCGGTTGTGCGTTCAGTAAATAATATTTCCTTATGATATTTTTTATATTTCGTAAAATTTTATTTTAATTATTTATTTAAACCTTTTTTATTTTACTCCAATGAGACTAATGAATACGGAAAATCCAACCTATAATAATTAGATTAAAACCTACGTACAGGTAAAGGAAAAAAATTAATATATATATATATATATATATATATATATATAAAATTTTGATATATATAAAAATTGTTAGGTCTAACTGTGTAACTAGGCTTATAGTTGTAATTTAGAAGAGAAGATCACGCAATGTATTTCATATGCTAATTCCTTGCAGTATTATTGCTGATTAATGCATATTACTCTCCCTTGCACTCAGTCCGATGTTCGAGATAGAGAGTAAAACAATATCGTCCAGTCACTTAGTAAACCTGCGAGAGAATTTCTCGCGCATGTAGGAGAATTCCCCTTCAGCTCCCACCAACAATCTAGTGACACCTAGTCTTACAGTCTGGGACTACAAACTGTTACTAGTCAGCGATGGTGAGGGGAAATGAGGGAGCTGTGGTGAGAGAGTGCAGACTCGTCTTCTCACTCGCACATTTTTCCTCTCTGTTCCACCGTGTTATCAAGCCTTTTTCTAAGCGGCTGAGCTATACAATATTGTTCGATGTGCGATATATTACTACAACAGCGCAGCCTAGTGCTGCAAGTGCAAAGATCGTCGATCTGATAATAGTTTACTATTGACGTGAACGTACTGTATGTAGTCATTTTCTCCGTCTAAACCACCCTTTAAAGACCGTATTATATGACTAAGAGAAGGAGCCTCAAATCTGGAAAATTCTCGAATCGATCGAAATAGAAAATATTCAAGAGATTCGAAATCAAATAGGCAACATTCTTCGAATCTAGAATCTAGAAATGTCATAGGTTTTTAAAGTTTGGAATACGTTTGTATTTATTTAAAATGTTTAGTATAAATGTAGAGCACTTAAAGTATATTAACGTATCAGTATAGACACAGTTGATTAATGATAAAACCCTTTCCTCACAAAAATAAATAAAAAAAAGATTTTTTTTATGTAACATTTTTAAACTAATCTAATATTTGAACCAAGAACTCACATTCAATGACTTGAAATTAGCTACAAAACACATGAAATTCATATAAAGTGTATGGGCGGTTATTATGCTGATTAGCGGTTTGTTGTGTTGTAAAAAAGGGATCAACAGCGACAGGCGTGTAACGTCGACCGCTATAACAGTGACACGCAATTGTTCCATTGTTACGAAAGAACGGCTTCATAGCGCTTCACAATTAGTTATTTGTAACCCTTACAGCCAGGAACGTATGACGCTATTTAACGAATAAATGGAAATATAATATTACTTGTAGCTTAAACATTTTATATAAATAACGCAAGGGCCGCTCAAATAATATATATATATATATATATATATATATATATATATATATATATATATATATATATATTTTTTATTTTAAGGCGAAAAACAAATTAAGGTTATTATCGCCTCCCTAAATGTAAGTGTGAGTGTAAAGTGTTAAAGTCATAAGTATAGTGTTGTAAGTATAAGTGTGTGTGTTAGACTCGGGTACCGCAAGGGACGTCTAAATCCTCTTAATAGGTGCAGCTGGTCTGCACCCTCCTGCGGGGTACATAAATATAACTGAGGCAAAACTTTTTATGTTAGATTTGACGAGGAGTGAATAAAAAAAGAGTCCCGAACGGAAGAATGTAACGAAAATATGTAACGAACGAGTAAACGAATTTCGTCTCTCAATTTTTGTCTAATTTTCTTCCTCCTTTTCGATAACAGTACAAGCGTATTATATGAAAACGTTGTGCTGCTTTGGTTTCGGTATTTTTCTTTAGTTGAAGAATTCGTGCACGTTGTAACCGGTTATAATACGTTCGAAATTAATAAACTTTTAAAATAATTGTTGTTAATATTGTTAGTTAACAACATAACCTGAAACGTATTATAGCCTATCGGCTGTTCAATGAAATCAGCTGATCGTTACGAATTAATATAAAACAGCTGATCTTTTACTACTTATTTTCAAGACATTGACATGAAATAAAACTTTTTATGGCTAATTCAGGTAGAGATAGTGACGATTCAAGTTATATACAACACGTCCCAGGTTCTAACGAAATTACAGGAAAATTAAAAAATAAATATTATTACACACAATTATTATAGATAAACTGTTATATATATACAAATATTATATATATATATATATATATATATATATGTGTGTGTGTGTGTGTGTGTGTGTGTGTGTGTGTGTGTGTGTGTGTGTGTGTGATATGGACACACACACACACACACAAAAGTTGATTGTTTTGTTGTACGATGATCGATTGTCTCAATTGTAAAACCACCTCGCAATCGCCATCACTAATTTCCAGTCCGTTTATATTCCATGTCCTTTCTTAACTAATTATTGAAAGCGTTCTTATTTAATTACTAATGAGCTAAGCCCTAAGCGTCTGTTGCTCTCTTGTCCAGGATTGAAGATTTGATTTTAGGGTCAACGATAACGTTTACATCGCTTTAAATATTGCATAATTTCATTTTCACTTTCTCGCTACTCCATATAAAGATAATGTATTGTAATCGTCTCAATAATTCGTGATAAACCTACACAAATTATATCTAAAGTCAATGCTTTACACACAGCTTATATTTTAGTCGTCAAAAGTCATTTAAAAGTATCTCTGTTTTTGTATAACGTAAATGTAGAATATAAAACATCGATTATATTTGAAGTAATATTGTTGAAATATTATAAAAATCTGATGAAGTGTTTAGTTATTATTATTTACTTGGAATGCGAGCATAACTTCACATATCTGACTGATAATTCAAGTTCAAATGTCTTGTTAGTTTATTGTTGTGTTTTATATTATTTATGGCGTGACCTACTCCGGTGACCTGACAGGAGAAAACGATAAACGATTGTTTTCCTTTAGGAAGGAAGTCTTTCGGAATTGTCATTTTCCTTTAGGAAGGAAGACTTCGGAATTATATCCTCTGCATTTATGCCTTACTGGCAGGAAGCACTTTCGATATTTTTCTTTATTTTTAATTAGCCTTTATAATTTTTAAAACTTTTTACTTAGATTTGCAAATTGTATTCTTATGCAGAAAATTTTCAAAATTATATTTATATTAATAATAATAATTACAAAGGTTTATTGAAAGAAAATGTAGTAAATCTTAATTACAACGCATAAAGAAGTAATTGATTCTGTAACTTTACACTAAACATTATAACAGGCTTAAAACTGTTAAAACAAATGGTAAGCTAAAAGCTAATAGAAAAAGTGCAATGCAAACAGTTTAATTAAAAATTAAAAACTTCGGAAATCAGATTTAAATTTATGTATTTTATAAAATCAAATGGAAATAAATATAAAACATCAAATTCTCTAACGTAAACAACGACGTAAACCATTTACTACAATTAGTAAACTATTTGCTAGTTTTCAGCAGCAAAACGCCTTCAAATGCTTGGATACTGTGCGCAACACACACACGTATGGAAGGAACAAAGCCACGTTAACTCTCGTGTTAAACACCAATGAAATTCCCTTGAACAGACGGAATTTCTCGCTTACTGTATTTGTTTCAATACGCTCACTATACGAATGTTTAGCAGTTTTTAATATCCAAGAGTTGTTTTACAATAGGACAGGAGTAGTCCGGAAGCATTGGATATAAAACGTGTTATAGGTCAGCCGCTTAGACAACGGCCTGCTGAGAACACCAGAGGGACGGAGAGAAACAAATGTGTAAGAGGTCGAGAGTCCTCACTCTCTTACCATAGCTCAATCCTTTTATTAAAACAATTTTTTTTGTTATTTAAGGCGAAAAGCCCATTGAGGTTATCGCCTCCTTAAGTATAAGTGTGAGTGTAAAGTGTTAAAGTTGTACGTGTAGTGTTGCAAGTGTAAGTGTGTGTTAGACTCGGGTACCGCGAGGGACGTCTAAATCCTCTCAATAGGTGCAGCTAGTCTGCACATCCCTGCGGGGATCAATCCTTTTACTTAACTATAGCTGTTTAGTAACGGTTTGTAGGCTGGGGAATTCACGTGCAGGCCTTTTAACTAAGTGGCTAGAATATAAAATGATAACCCTTATGAAAGCTTTGTGAACGCTCGCTGCTGGTGGAATCTTGCGGCAGAGTGTTCCACTACAGTTAAATAGATAACAATACTATATTCTTAAACGTCTCCATCCCCGTCTTTGCAGAGTGCAGCGTTCGTAGCGGATAATATTGGACTTCAGCCACTAATACGCTTTTTATAATGGTAGCTGTACTTCTGGTCCGTTTATATTCAAAGGTAGAAGTTGACATGTGACACGCTTTAACTCACAAGATCGTAGCATTTTCATTTTTGCTGAGTGGGCATCGACTGGAATTACCTATTCGGATACGATTAAACCGTTGAGCCTCAATTAGAAAACACGCAATCATTGATAGTTTTTTTTGTGTTTAACGTCCGACTATTGATAATGTGTTAGCATGAGGGTGGTCAAGAGGGCCATCGGTTTTCCTTCTCACTGACCGGATCACGTTTCTGGACTTTTTTGTGAAACTTTATAAAAGAAATCGTGTTTGTTATACCTGTTCTTTAATATGGAACATGAAGAGAAGGATCAACGACGCATTTTTAACGATCACAGAAGAAATGTTAGTCAAGATGTGGGCAGCAATCGATATTCTGCGAAACACTTATGGCTCATGAATGGATTTTTGTATGCTTATCATCCATACTTTATGCCTGTTAGACCGTTGAGGACGTGAGATCAGCGTTAATTGTAAAGGAAAAGCAACGGCAGTAATTGAGGCTCAAAATTAGAACGTTTAGGTGCGCAGTTCGGAGACACAGCAGACCGAACGGTGCTTTATCCACATCGACCACCGAGCAGAGGGAAGTATACAGAACTTGTAAATGTTGTAAATAAAACTTCGTTATACTTTTCTAAAAAAAGTTTTATTTTACTTAAATAATTACTTTTGTTTTTTCCTTGTTCATATTTATTTTAACATACCGTTTAATTAGGCTTGTCATCTTTCCAAAGAGTGAAACCGGGACAGCAGACAGGTTTGAGAGAGTGGAGAACGCCCCACTGGGCAAAAAGCGGTTTTCACAAGGAAAAGTTTGAAATTTGTTACCACAGAAGCATATTTTAGGCAATTTAAAAATGGTTTTTGTTTCTGAATAATAACTTAGTTAAATTATTCTTTCTTCAGAAAAAATAACCTAATGGTTCACAAACCATTCATACTTTTCTTGAAGTGACTACTTTTTGCTGGGTATGGGTGTATGTTTTTTGCACGGGGAAAAAATTCAGTTTGCCGTCATGGAAGGCTCTAACAAATCCATACGCGCACTCTAGTGAACGGGGAAATTTTTTTGTTCCTTGATTAATAAAATGTATTTTTGAAGTAAAAACATGTATGGTCTCGGTTGACAAAACATGGGCATAAAACTCACTTTCGCGTCACGCTTGAATCCCGTAATGCATACCTCACAGCATATATTGTTCTTGTATATATCTAGACTGGAAGTGACTACTTCTAAACAGCTGATTTCGCACAATAGCTTTAATATCATTTCAATTGAGGTTATGTATATTGTTCTTGTTAATTTTAAAAATGTGTATTTTCTAAATTTGTGTAGTTAAATTATTTAATGTATATGATCTATAACAATTTTTGAATGCCAGAATCACAAATATTATATATACTATTATACTTAGACAGTATAACTATCAAAAATAGGGTTATAAACTGTATAATTATTAGTCCCTTATTTAGCCGAAGACTACTCAAATTCATAGTCTGTGACAGTTTCAGTTAATTTTTAAGTTGTGTACCTACACACACGCAAGAGTTGCCCTTTCCTACATGTATCTAAATATTTATAAAAATTAAATAATAATTGTGAAAATGTATAGTCAGGCATGAAGTCCTAGTCAGTTCTATCGGACAGTCCACACTGCTTAAGTTTTTTATTTTTTTAAGCGTGTGTGTGTGTGTGTGTGTGTGTGTGTGTGTGTGTGTGTGCGCGCGCGCGCGCGCCCTTTTGCCCGGTTTTTTCCTTAACTTCTTCGTATTATCCTACATTTTCGCTTATGTGACGTCACAATAGCCCGTTTAGGTCGCATAAGCGAGACTACTGTATACCTGTTTATAACAACCCTAACTGTAATTTAAATAAACATATTAACTTCAACCCCTCTCCCTTACTCAGTTTAGGGGTTTTCCCAACCTGCTGTTCACCGACCTTCTTACATTGTTAATCCATCTTTTATTTACCTTCTCCATTCTAGTTTTAAAATCAAACGTATTAGTATAAAAGTACTCTTTATAATTTTTAGCTTCACTACGTCTGAAGATGCCTCACGGTGAAACACGTGTCACGGAATAAAAAAGAATTTTTGTGAAACTATCTGATTTGCCCGAATAGTAGGGCCTAACGAATTTATTAAAAACCCAAAATAAAACCAAATAAATAAATCCAATAATGGATTTTTTAAACGATTTATATTTAACCCTTATATAAACAGTTAAAATTTATAGGCAGTTAAAATGTATATAAAAAATTAAAGTTTATACCCCCATCCTGTAACAAAACATGATTAGAAATTACTGGCACAGAGGAAATAATTTTTTAATATTTTTTTAATATATTTGTAATACCAGGGGAAATAATTTATCTCGACAGGAAGAATAAACAATAAAAAGTGTTACTATAACGATAGGTGAAGTAACTTATGAACTCATCACAAATTTTGAGGCAGGGAAAAATACAAAATTACCACATTAAAGGTAACAGCTTTGTTTTTTTTTAAAGGACGAGGTTATTTAATTTTGTGTTTGCTGGCATTGAACTAAATAAATATTATTTGCAGGTGAGTTGGAATCTTAAAATTTGTTGTATCATGTAACATACGTGTGTGTTCACACGTCTCCTAGAAGCAGATTTTACGGTCTTAAAAATATCAAAATAATGGATGATAATTATTTGTATTTAAGTTGAAACTAATTTTCAAAAGTGTTATACAATAGAAATAAATCTTTCGTTATTTTTCTATTATACTTTTTCCCCATTATTCAACAAAGCATCAGTTTTTAGTTTTTTTTTCGAGTAAATTATTTTCAGCTTCTTTATTTAATTACATCCAATTTAAGACATTAATGTATTTAAGTAATACACTTGAGAATTTAAGAGTTTTAATGTATTTAAGACTCCAATTCTAATTTCAAGACTCCAGGCTTCAATACCAAGTCCAGAATCTTAGCTCCAATCACTAGTTCTCGGTCATCAATTCACAGCTCACTGGGGAATATAGAATTTTTTGTGAAGGAGGCTTCAAAAATTTGTGAAGAAAGAAGTACTTAGCAGTTTGTATTTTAAGGTAGAATTGTTAACAAATAATTATTTTCTAAAACGTAATACAAATTAGGAGGGAAAATTATCGTGATAACCTTTCTTTCGTATGTTATAATAACTTGTCGGAGACTGTTTTCGCGATTTTGGGAAAATGAACATAATTAAACAATTATATTTATTTATTATATGTGTATGTAGGCCGACTGGTACAACAGCTACATACACAACTGGCCGCCTCGGTGGCCTAGTTGGTAGCGTACTGGGCTCTCACTCCGAGGACCCGGGTTCGATTCCCGGCCAGGGCTTGGCATTTTCATTCGCTATAAATCATCCCATCGTCTGCATTAGCCCAAGTGTGCACAATAGTCGGACGTTAAACACAAAAAAAAAATAAATAAAATTTATAGATAAAAATTAACTATGTCACAAATTAAATACAATTACCATTTTTGTTCAATGATTGTTCTATTCCTTCCATACGAGTTTCTTAAGGCAAATGGACATCTTACTGTTCAACTATTTCGTAAGTGTTAACTGTTTTTAACTACAGACAATTATTAGAAAATTAATAAATATGTTTAGCTATCACTTAAAAACCATTCAAGTTGACAGGAGCAACAAATAAACATAATTTGTTTATTAAAAATTATACACTTATAACTTATGTTAGCCAATAATAGCTATTTATTACAAAAAATAAAGTATATTTAGCTGTCAATTTAAAAAAATCAAACTGGCAAACGAAGCAAATTAAATATAATTCGATTATTAAAAATGATATACAGGTTATGTCAGTGTTGACTGTTACAGCTGGTTATTTGAAGAAATAAATAGTTTTAATTGCCACTTAAAAAATTAAAGTTGGCAAAGTAAACACATTAAAATAACTGGTATTTATCCAGTGTAGGTTTTTATCAAATAGTGATTTTTGAATATTATTGAAGTGACTACTTATGGGTGTATGTTGTGCACGGGGGGAAAAAATTCAGTCTGTCGTCACGCTCTACCGTCACGGAACGCTCTAAACATCCACACTCGAACTCCAGTGAACTTTATTATACCAAACATTATTATTACAACATTGTTATTACAAACATTATTACAACACATTATTATTTTTTTATTTTGTGATTAATAAAATGTATTTTTGAAGTGAAAACTCGTATGGTCGCGGTTGACAAAACGTGGGTATAAACATTGCTTTTGCGTCACGCTTGACTCCGTAATGTATCATATATTCTTCTTGTACCTAGACTGGAAGTGACTATTTCTAAACAGCTGATTTCGCACAATACCTTCAATATCATTTCAATTGATGTTATATTGTTCTTGTTAATTTTAAAATGTGTATTTTCTAAATTTGTATAGTTAAATTATTTAATGTACATGACCTATACCAATTTTTGAATGCCAGAATCACAAATATTATATTTATTATTATACTTAGACAGCATAAATGTCATATATAACTGTCAAAAGTAGGGTTATAAACTGTATAATTATTAGTCCCTTATATAGCCTAAGATACTCAAATTCATAGTCTGTGACAGTTTCAGTTAATTTTTAAGTTGTGTACCTACACACACGCAAAATTTAATACGAAAATAATTTTCAAGAGTTGCCCTTTCCTGCATACATCTAAATTTTCTTTGTTTTATTTTATACCTTATGTTCCGAATAAACAACCCAGAAATCGTTGACATTGATACCCATCGCTTATCAGTAGTGTATATTTGTGATTTCATCCCCTGTCTGGGTTACCATGATGAAAGATCCAGTGGGTATAGAATTATGTTAAAAAAAACTTGGTTAATTAAAATACTAAACGTACTAGAATGAAAATCCTTATGACAGATATGTGAGCGCTCGCTGCTGGTGGCATCTTGCGGCAGAGTGTTCAACTACAGTTAAATAGAAAATAGTACTGTCTATTTTATCAAACGTCCTCCCCCGTTATTGCAGTTTGCAGCGTTCGTAGCGACAAATAATCCAATTACTTGTATTTTAGGCGCTGATATAAAGCACGCTTTTTATAATGGTCGCTGTACTTCGTCCGTTTATATTCGATGCTTGGATGAACATACATGTTACATGACTGAACTACAACTATTTTTAATTAAATAGTTGTAGTTAAATTTTACTAGTTAAATATTCAATTTTTTGTTATTCTTAATAATGTTGTCGCGTAAAGTCTATGAAGATAATCAGCTCCCGAATAACAAACTATATTAGTTTCATGATAGGTTACATTAATCCATAGGTTATAACTAGTAGGTCAAAGAACAGTTGACCTCGCAGTATCTTCTAAATTAATATACAGAGCGCTCTACGACAGCGCTCGTAACTTTTTCCGCCAACTTAACCGGTAACCGTAATATTTATGGAAGATGTTACTGGACCAACTTTATTGGAAATTTTATGCTCTTTCTCCACTTAGCGGTCAAAATTATAGTGTCTCGTCGTTCAGGTCTTATTAAAGGAAATAATCAGCAACTACACTCTCAACGTTGAATCAGAGCCCGCCATCTTGAAACGAAAGAGAATGGGAAAAAACTTTACACATATATCTTTCGGGCTTTATAAAAGGTATCTTCATGTTAAATTTCAAAACAATCAGTCAATGCGTTACATTAAAGTTGCCTACACTCTTTATCGTTAAATCACAGGCCGGCATGTTGAAACGGAAGTAAATTAAAAAAAAAATGTTTTTGTGCTCTACACCATATATATTCGTACTGAATTTCAAAAAAATCGGTTTAAGTCTTTCGCTGAAACTGTGAATATTTGTTATTGTAAATCATAGACCGCCATCTTGAAACAGAAGCGAATGGGGAAAAATCTTAAACATAAACCTTTCGAGCTCTATACAATCTACCTTTGTACCAAATGTTAAAATAATCGGCAATGTGTTTAATTAATATTATGTATACTTGTCATAGTTAAATCTGATGCCGCCATCTTGAAACAGAAGTAAATGGGGAAACGTCTTACTCATATATATTTAGCTTTAGGCAAGGTACCTTTATATCAAACTTGAAAACAATCGGTGAATGCGTTTGGCTAAAACTGCGTACATTCGTTATCGTAAAATAAGAGGCTGCCATCTTGAAACGGATGTGAATGGAGAATAATCTTAAAATACATTGTTCGGGCTTTAAACAAAGTACTTCCGTACCAAATTTCAAAAGAATCGGTCAATGCGTTTGGACAAAACTGCGTAACAAGCACACAATCCGAAATGTCGAGTTTAATCAGAGACTCGCTTCGCTCAGTTATTTAATTGTAATTACAGTCTTCAATTATTTAGGTTAGAATGTCGTAATTTAGGGTTGAATAAATGAAATGGTACTTATGCGTTCTTTACATCTGTTAACCCCCTCCAGACGTAGGTCAGATGGTGGAGGCCTATTGTTTGGTCGAGACAATAAAAAAAGCCTGGCTCACGAAAGAAAATACCCGAGTTCAGGACATCATAACGTTCCAAACGGTTATTGTACAGAAATTTCAGATACACCAAATTAAAGCGTGTTATTTTATTTATAAATCTATGTTGATTCCGTTAATATATTTTTAAACGTCAATTTAATATTTCAAGAAAAAACAATTTTCACGCAGTTTTTCTACTACTAGCTACTTTGAAGGTTAATAACGTTGTCAATTTTTACTCCACTACAATGCTGTTCAGGTATGTTACGGTACAGATATAAGTTATTGTTTCTTTCGAATTTGATCGATTTTTTATAAAAATTCAAATTATGGTGAATTTCTTAGATAAAGTGTTAGTTTTGGTACCAGCAACCTTATTGAATTAATTCTTTAACAGACTCTGTAATTTGAAGACAGTATTCCTTACGTTCATTCATATTTATAATTATTTTTAATTCGTAAACTTAAAGTTAATCAAACGAAATTTGAGTATTGATCTAAACACTTAGCCACTATAGGCTCCTGGAGTTGTGTATAAGTACGAGTATATATTGATCTAAACACTTAGCCACTATAGGCTCCTTGAGTTGTGTATAAGTACCAGTATATATTGATCTAAACACTTGGCCACTATAGGCTCCTGTAGTTGTGTATAAGTACGAGTATATATTGATCTAAACACTTAGCCACTATAGGCTCCTTGAGTTGTGTATAAGTACCAGTATATATTGATCTAAACACTTGGCCACTATAGGCTCCTGTAGTTGTGTATAAGTACGAGTATATATTGATCTAAACACTTGGCCACTATAGGCTTCTGTAGTTGTGTATAAGTACGAGTATATATTGATCTAAACACTTAGCCACTATAGGCTCCTGTAGTTGTGTATAAGTACGAGTATATATTGATCTAAACACTTAGCCACTATAGGCTCCTTGAGTTGTGTATAAGTACGAGTATGTATTGATCTAAACACTTAGCCACTATAGGCTCCTGTAGTTGTGTATAAGTACGAGTATATATTGATCTAAACACTTAGCCACTATAGGCTCCTGTAGTTGTGTATAAGTACGAGTATATATTGATCTAAACACTTAGCCACTATAGGCTCCTGTAGTTGTGTATAAGTACGAGTATATATTGATCTAAACACTTAGCCACTATAGGCTCCTTGAGTTGTGTATAAGTACCAGTATATATTGATCTAAACACTTAGCCACTATAGGCTCCTGTAGTTGTGTATAAGTACGAGTATATATTGATCTAAACACTTAGCCACTATAGGCTCCTGTAGTTGTGTATAAGTACGAGTATATATTGATCTAAACACTTAGCCACTATAGGCTCCTGTAGTTGTGTATAAGTACGAGTATATATTGATCTAAACACTTAGCCACTATAGGCTCCTTGAGTTGTGTATAAGTACGAGTATGTATTGATCTAAACACTTGGCCACTATAGGCTCCTGTAGTTGTGTATAAGTACGAGTATATATTGATCTAAACACTTAGCCACTATAGGCTCCTGTAGTTGTGTATAAGTACGAGTATATATTGATCTAAACACTTAGCCACTATAGGCTCCTGGAGTTGTGTATAAGTACGAGTATATATTGATTTAAACACAGCCACTATAGGCTCCTGTAGTTGTGTATAAGTACGAGTATGTATTGATCTAAACACTTAGCCACTATAGGCTCCTGTAGTTGTGTATAAGTACGAGTATATATTGATTTAAACACTTAGCCACTATAGGCTCCTGTAGTTGTGTATAAGTACGAGTATGTATTGATCTAAACACTTAGCCACTATAGGCTCCTGGAGTTGTGTATAAGTACGAGTATATATTGATTTAAACACTTAGCCACTATAGGCTCCTGGAGTTGTGTATAAGTACGAGTATAGGTTTACTCTACAGCTTCTCTGTTGCATTTTTAAAAGCACTTTTATAAATAATATGTCCTCTCTTGTAATCTTAAAAACTATGGTGAAATCCTACACAGTTTTCAATCAGTTCGTCTCCTATAAATCAGCCGCTTAACATCAGTGCGACAGAGAAAAAATGTGCGAGTGAGAGGTCCAGTCCCCACACTCTCTGCATAGTTCCCTCCTTTTCCTCCACTATCGCTGAGCACAGTTTTTAGACTCATCAATATGAGCACTCATATAGACTCATACTGGACAGTTGGAGGGGGCTGGAGGGGAATTCTCCTACATGCGCTAGGAATTCTCGCGCAGGCCGTTTACGTGGCTAGACTATAAAGTATTCTAGTGCGGTTTATCTGTAGCCTCCTGTTGAAATTTCTTATGTTTCTAGTTTAGTGTTGCGTGTTTGTAAAAACAGTTGAATGTAAATTGAAACGTTACACAAAAATTGTTGTTTTTGCAAAAAGTAATAATAAATAATAATTATAAACATTTTTATAATAATAAAAATACAGCTAACATTGGGCATTAGGCATACATATGGTTTATGTGCATACATGATTAACTTTTTCTTGAAAAAAAATGGAAGATTCTGAAAGTGAGATGTCGAATAAAAATGTGTGCTAACCTCAATTCAAAGTTTATAAAGCGTGTATTGAGAATTCGAGAATTAGATCCTATTTTCAAAAAGGAAAAGTTCACAGTGATGCCTTGTTACCTGTACAAATTGTGCAAAAGAAGTCTTGGCGTTAGTAAGGGTACAGTTCTTAAAATTTCAAAACAGAGACGTCTAAAGAAATTGTCACACCAGGGAAATTAGGAAACGTAATAGTCCCGTCATACACATTGAAAATTTCGATGAGGAAGTATACTGAATCATATTTACATGCTTTATGAAAGAATTCAGAAATATTTTATTAGAGGGGAATGACATTGTTGCCGCAAGGTGTACATTTTTACGCGGGATAGACAGGTAGAATGTGAAAAGTTAATTTTTACGGATGAAACCTGGGTCAGTGCTAATCCCAACTGCAATCGGTCCTGGACATTTTTTTCTTGACGTTTATACTTTAAGCCAGTTAGACTAATAAGGACAAGAGATCAGCGTTAACCAAGGCAAAAGCGACAAGAGTAACTGAAGTCTTTAAGTGTGCAGTTCAGAGACGCTGCAGACTGAACGATGCTTTGGCTACATCGACCATCGAGTCCTAATAACTAATTGTCACGCGGGGTCTTGTCTAGTTTTCATAAAAATTACGCTTATTTTAAATCTAACAAAACATAAATTACCACGAGGAAATGGATGCCTCCAGATTTGAAAAATGGTTTCAAAAACGACTGTTGCCAAATATTCCCCGTAATCGTATTAAATAACAACGTCTTACCACAGTAGACAAACAGGGAAAAAATAGGAAATACTTGTTAAAAAAAGAGACATTCAAATATGGTTAGAAAAACAGGGAATATTTTTTGAAACTAAGATGAGAAGATCTGAATTATTATAAATAGTAACATTAAATAAACCCCGAAATTTAACTTACGTTAATGATACAATGGCAACTTAACACGGCCACCGAGTAATACGTTTACCGCC
Organism: Callitettix versicolor; assembly: GCA_022606455.1. NCBI lineage: Eukaryota > Metazoa > Arthropoda > Insecta > Hemiptera > Cercopidae > Callitettix > Callitettix versicolor. The sequence continues at coordinate 30,261,173 of CM040182.1, forward strand.
ATATCATTGCCAATATATTGCCGTAGAGTTGATCTGACCCCGTTTTAAACATTAAGTAGCTGTCAATAACAAAGATTTCAAACTTAATGAAGTAGACAAATTATTCAAAGAAGGTATCCAATTACATGCGAACAGGATTCGGAAAACGCAAAAGGGAACACAAAGAAAATAACGGATGTGACGTGGATGACAGAAGGATTTCGTGAAGAAAGCGTGGAAGGATTTGTTAGAAACACTAACGATTATGATTCTGACGGATGATAATGACGATCCTACGCCGTGTGCTACCGTTGCCGAATTTATGGATGGAGTGATTCGCTTAAGTAGACAGGCGAGTGTAAATTTCATTGTATTTTGTATTTGTAAGAAACATTGAAACAAACTGTAATAATCATACAACAATAATTAATTACACTAATAAAACTTAAAAATAATAAAATTTAAATTGAAAATGTTATCACGCTCTGCAGATTTCTTAGCGTAAGCCACCCGACAGTACTTTAGTTCGAGCCGCAGTTGCTCTTGCTGCTTTACGTTAAAGCTGATCCGTCGTTCTCATTAGTCTAACTGGCATGAAATACGGACGTAAATAAAATTAATTATAACTTCAAATAAATTGTCTCATTTGGGATTGATAAGATAATGTTCAATATGTAACTCATTTATAAACGAGTTATATAACTAGTATAAGTGTACTTTTAATTAATTCGCTACGTAATTAATTTATACTAGAGATAAACAGTTTTAAATAAATTGTCTCCCTTAGAATTGTTAAGATAATTTTCCATACGTAAATAATTTATAAACGAGTTATATAACTTGCATAATTGTATTCGTATTTTTAATTAATTTGCTACGTAATTAATTTGTACTAGAGATATACAGCTTTATATAAATAGTCATTATTTAAATTGGTAACATAATTTTCAATATGTAACTCATTTATAAACGAGTTATATAACTAGTATAAGTGTACTTTTAATTAATTCGCTACGTAATTAATTTATACTAGAGATAAACAGTTTTAAATAAATTGTCTCCCTTAGAATTGTTAAGATAATTTTCCATACGTAAATAATTTATAAACGAGTTATATAACTAGTATAAGTGTACTTTTAATTAATTCGCTACGTAATTAATTTATACTAGAGATATACAGTTTTAAATAAATTGTCTCCCTTAGAATTGTTAAGATAATTTTCCATACGTAAATAATTTATAAACGAGTTATATAACTTGCATAATTGTATTCGTATTTTTAATTAATTTGCTACGTAATTAATTTGTACTAGAGATATACAGCTTTATATAAATAGTCATTATTTAAATTGGTAACATAATTTTCAATATGTAAATCATTTATAAACGAGTTTTATAAATTTTATACATGTATTTTTAATTAATATATAACGTAATTAATTTATACGAGCAATATACAACATTATATAAATTGTCTCACTTTGGATTGTTAGATTTTTAATCTTCAAAAACTAAACCATTTATAAACTAATTATACAACTTGTTTAACTGTATATTTATTCAGTTCACTGCGAAACTAATTTATACGAGAGTTTTACAATTTTGTAATATAAACTGCCTCACTTACGATTATTAATAATATTAACCTTCAATGCATAAGTCAAATATAAAAAAGTTATTTATTTCATATAACTGTATATTTAATCACTTCACCAGGCAATTAATAATATCAATCTTCAATGCGTAACTCATTTATAAAAGAGTTATTAATCTTGTATATCTTTATAATTAATCACTTCACCACGAAACTAATTTATACGAGAGATCTACAATTTTATAGTATTTATTGCTTCACTTCATAATATTAATCTTCAATGCGTAACGCATTTATAAAGACATTATTTATCTTGTATAAGTATATATTTAATCACTTCACCACGAAACTAGTTTATACTAGAGATATACAATTTTATAATATAAACTGCTTCACTTACGATTACTCTATTAATAATATTAATCTTCAATGCGTAACTCATTCATAAAAAAGTTATTTATCTTGTATACGTATGTATTTAATCACTTCACTTCGTAACTAGTTTATACTAGAGACATACAATTTTATAATATAAACTGCTTCACGTACGATTGCTCTATTAATAATATTAAGCTTCAATGCGTAACTCATTTATAAAGAAGTTATTTATCTTGTATAAGTATGTATTTAATCACTTCACTTCGAAACTAGTTTATACTATATATATATATATATATATATATATATATATATATATATATATTTTTATAATATAAACTGCTTCACGTACAATTACTCTATTAATAATATTAATCTTCAATGCGTAACTCATTTATAAAGAAGTTATTTATCTTGTATACGTA
>CM040182.1:30268548-30463548 GCA_022606455.1 Callitettix versicolor
ACTATCCAGTACTAACGTTTTTACACTTTTTAACATGTTAAAAAGCTGGTTTTGATGTGGATTTTGCAGGACGCGTGATGCAAAGAACATATTTATATTGACTTTCTATTGATATATAACAGTATATTTTGCGCGTCGCAAGTTTCGTATTAAATTAATTACAATTTAAGATTCCTGTGTTTCCACCGGAATTTAACCGGGGATCTTGTGCGTTTGAGGCACACACGACAACAACTACAATATGAAGAAATTTTACCAATTTAATTATATCAAATGAATCATTAATTTAATTTTGGCAGTTATATTAAAACATCAGTTTTATATTAATTCGTAAAGGTCAGCTGATTTCATTGAACAGCTGATAAGTTTCAATGAATGTAAGTTTCGTAAGTTTCAGGTTATGTTGTTGAAAACTAGCAATGTTAATTTGTAATTTTTTCGTAATTAAAATAAAAAAGGAAGAGAAAACATGATACACGATCTTTATTTTTAGTTTAATATGATTTTACCTTTGTAATGTATAAATATAACGAGCATAATTTAGCATTAAAATTTTTTTAATCAATTAAAATGAACCTGGCGATGTTTAGGGCGTAAGATAAATCATTTATTATTTTTCAAATTTTTAAAGGCTGCCATTTTGAAACGGTATAACAAATTTTGCAGGGTAAAGAACTCAAAAGGTATTACCAAAATCGATTTTCATGTCGAGTTTGAATAAAATAGGATCGAAATTGCGAACGCTGATTCCAGTTAATCGGTGAAATTTTAAAAATAAAAACAAATTATTTATACAGATCTTTACGCTGATTGCAATAGTAAAATCCGATTAAAAAAAAATATTAAATAAAAATGTTATATTCTTGTAAAGGTTTGAAAAAGTTAAATCTCTCTCCCTCTCTCCTTCTACATTTCTCTTTCTCTTTCTCTCTCCTTCACTCCCTCTCTCCCTCTCCTTCCCTGTTTCTCTCCCTCATTTTAAAACCGTTAAATTGATTTTACTCAATAAGAAACTTAGCCAAACTATTACTACAATCAATTTCAGGCGAAGTTTTTAATTTAATCAGACCAAATGTGTGCAAAAGCTAGAGTGATAAAAAAAACAGAGGGAGAGAGAGGGGGAGGGGGAGGGAGGGAAGAAGGAGAGGGAAGGAGAGAAAGAGAGGGAGAGAGAGGGAGAGAGAAGGGGAGAGAGGGATAGGGGGAAAGAGCGACAGCGGGAAAGAGAGAGATTTATTTAAAAGCCCCGTTTCTAGGTCTTATCATGGTGGACGCAGAATAGCTCATTTTCCAATAGCAATTCACTACTAAAAGTGATTACTTGAAATGATTAGTGATTACAGGCGTATACAAAGTCTCAGTACTGTGCACTACATAACGAACATGGCTTTGTATTTAAATCTATCATGTTCTGTCAGTGACAGTATGTCATACAGAGTTTACTGAAAAGTTCTGATAGCTAACTGTACAGGGTAAACGTATAATATACTGTATATTACTTACCATACAATATAGTTATCGGAATGCATTAATTACTGGTGGATGGGTTTCAATATTTATTACTTATTAAATATTTATTTAAAATAAATAATAATATTATTGTTGATTTTATTTTTGGAAAACCCGAATCGCTCGACTAAATTATGTTTTACAATATTCTTTCAAACAAAATTGTTTAATAAAATTTCCATTGGTTATTTGTGTGTGTGTGTGTGTGTGTGTGTGTGTGTGTGTGTGTGTGTGTGTGTGTGTGTGTGTGTGTGTGTGTTAACACGCTAAATTTCGTGCTTTTGGTCCAATTTCATTAAACTTCGTATTTTTGATAACTTTCTTCAAATTGAAACTTCATCACTTCGAAATTTAAAAAAAACCTGTTTCGACGGCGATCAGATTTCATTTTTGTAATTTTTAAATTTAATTTGACTGTTTAAAATGCTAAAATACGCAGGTCTTAATACTGATTATGGACATAAAATTAGATTTAAAAAAAGACATATATAAAAATTAATTTAGGTAATTCGCTTCCATCACATCAGCGAGATAGCTCCTTGCGATGATTATTTTTATATTTTCAATCTAAAGTTACAATTACATTATTGCGGTACTGTTATTTTTTTAACAATTACGTGAGCGAGTCGCTGCGAGCGGGATGATTGTAAGAAAAGTTATTTATAAAAAGTAGCATATTCGCTTAAAAATACACAATTCTTGACATTTTTCTCCTTACAGTACGAATAGTTACTTATAAAATGTACAGTATACATTTAAAAATACATAATTCTTGACATTTATTCCCCTTACAATACAAAGCGTAATTTAAAAAAAGTAGTATATTCGTTTAAAAATACACAACTCTTGATACTTATTCCCCCTTACGTTACGTAGAGTTATTTATAAAAAGTAGCATATTCGTTTAAAAATACATTAATTCTTGACATTTATTTCCCTTACGATACAAAGAGTAATTTATAAAAAGTAGTACATTCGTTTAAAAATACACAATTCTTGACATTTATTCCCCCTTACGGTATGCAGAGTAATTAACAAAAAGTAGCATATTCGTTAAAAATACACAATTCTTGACATTTATTCCCCTTACGATGCAAAAAATTATTTATAAAAATTAGCATATTCGTTTAAAAATACACAAATCTTGACATTTATTCCCCCTTACGGTATCAGAGTAATTAACAAAAAGTAGCATATTCGTTAAAAATACACAATTCTTGACATTTATTCCCCTTACGATGCAAAAAATTATTTATAAAAATTAGCATATTCGTTTAAAAATACACAATTCTTGACATTTATTCCCCCTTACGGTATGCAGAGTAATTAACAAAAAGATAATCAAAAATACACAATTCTTGACATTTATTCCCCTTACGTAATTTATAAAAATTAGCATATTCGTTTAAAAATACACAATTCTTGACATTTATTCCCCTTACGATACAAAGAGTAATTTATAAAAAAGTAGCATATTCGTTTAAAAATACACAATTCTTGATATTTATTCCTCTTACGATACAAAGAGTAATTTATAAAAAAAGTAGCATATTCGTTTAAAAATACACAATTCTTGACATTTATTCCCCCTTACGGTATGCAGAGTAATTAACAAAAAGTAGCATATTCGTTAAAAATACACAATTCTTGACATTTATTCCCCTTACGATGCAAAAAATTATTTATAAAAATTAGCATATTCGTTTAAAAATACACAAATCTTGACATTTATTCCCCTTACGATACAAAGAGTAATTTATAAAAAGTAGCATATTCGTTTAAAAATACACAATTCTTGATATTTATTCCTCTTACAATACGGAGAGATATTTATAAATAATAGCATATTCTTTTAAAAATACACAATTCCTGAAATTTTTTCTTCTTACGGTACGAAGAATTAATTAAGGGCTATAAAAAACTTGAACGAGAACCACCTCGAAGATAAGCAGATACGATTTTGACGAAACTTTTGAAAGTTTCTTCACGAAACAATGGTGTCAGACTGACGTATAACAATTTTCAATGTAATTCATATTGTTTGTTTGTTTTTATTTTGTGTGTGTGTGTGTGTGTTTTAAACAGGTGCAAGTTACTAATTTTGATTAAATGTTATTGAAACTTGGCCCAAAAATCGATTTTTAAAATAGCTTGGACAAGGTCTTTTTTCAGCAATATCCGTTAAAACGTTTCAAAATGGTGGCATTTCAAACTTGAAAAAATATTTTCATTGACAATTGCTAATTTGTATTGATTTTTTTAAACTTGGTATTAAAATCGATTCAAGTACAAGTTTGAACAAGTTCGTTAACCAACAAAATTTGTTCAACTTTAATTTTACCTTTTCAAATCTTTAAAAAAATCATAACCTCTCTTTCTGACATGTTTAAAAAAAATGTCAGATTTAATAATCTCAATCAGCTTAAAACTGCATAATATCGCATTTTCAATTTTTAAATACCGCTGGAAGTGTGGCAGTTAACGTGACAACTGACAGGGTTTATTTTCGTATTTTCAAAGTTTCAAAGTTTAAAATGTTAAACCGTTCAGATTTTAATTCTGTTTACGACGGTGAAATCAAATTTTCAAGAGAGTGTAAACATTATTGTTGGGAATTCGCTTCCATCACGTCAGCGAACAGTTGTGTGCTACAAATATATAAGTCTACGTCGGCCAACACCATCGTATTTGTGAATTTGCAATTTTTTAATGTTAGCTTTGGGAGTGAATAAAAAAAACTGTGCTAAACGGAAGAATGTAACGTAAATATGGAACGAACGAGCAAACGAATTTCGTCTCTCTATTTCTTCCTCCTTTTCGATAACAGTACATTCGTATTATATGAAAACGTGTTGGCAACACGTTTTGGTTTCGGTATTTTTCCTTAATTGAAGAACACGTGCACGTTGTAATCGTTTATAATACACTCGAAATTAATATAAAAATGTATAATGATTGTTATTAATATTGCAAGTTTTTAACAACATAACCTAAAACTTACAGCCTATCAGCTGTTCAATGAAATCAGCTGATCGTAACGAATTAATATAACACTGATCTTTTACTATAACTACAATAAATAATATCTATGCTAGGTTTACGTATTTATTTATTTAAACAAAATAAGATATTCGTAAACAAATCTTCAAACTAATTATATATGCAGCAAAGATATTAAAAAAGCTTCCCTCCTCTCGGTAACTTCCCGAATTCTACGCGTGTACATTTTTCGATATAAATAACTACTGCAGATCTCGTATAAACTCAAATGAAAATTAATTAATGTTATCAAAATGCGAAATCAAAGAGATCTTATGTAAGAACATCATGCTACTCGTAAAAATAGTTCAAATCAGCCGATTTTAGTTAATAAAATACTCGTAAATGTGTAAAAACTACTTACTTTAGTATTCAGAATTCCCAAATGAATTTAACGTTATCTTATTTGTAAATTCGATTTTATGATTTGGATTTTTGTAGTATCGAATTCAAGATTAGAATAGTCGATAACGTTTTGCTACCTTATTTGGTACACCATGTGACGTCTAAATCAAGATTCTATGTTTCGAACCGTAACTCCATCATCAGAAAATAGTTTTTACATATTACACTTACAACGACATAGTCTTATCTTAAAAACGCACAATTGGCGCAAAATCAATATAGATGCGCACCTCAGCATGTTCTAGGAACTGTTGTGTAATACATAACCTAGTACTTTGTTTTAATGTTAGACAATTTTTTCGGAATGATTACAATACCTGATGATGGAGTTACAACTCTGAAACATGTTGAATCTTGATTAATAACAAGTCAAGTGTCGCGAAAAAATACGGTAACCAAAAGCTAACAATTTCCAAAAATAAAAGAGCGGAAATTCACTTATGTAGAAGGTGTTTTAAAACGCATTAAGTCTCACTGATTTAGTTTAAGTGAAAAACAATCTTTCAAATACCTTGAATTGTAATTTAAAATTTTCACCTGGTTAGATATTTAAAAAACTGAAATAATATTACAACTAAGGTAGCTACAGCCTACATCTGTTCTATAAATAAACATAAGATTTAAACATTTTACGGAAATCGTTACGCTATGTTGACGCGGGGTGAACTGACCTCGCACCACAGCTTTCCTTGCATTATTTTATTCCAACTGTAGTTACACGTATTGCCACTGTTTAAAACCAGTAAAAATAATAACAATTAAACTAAATGTATTATTAATATACTGCTAATATTACATTTATACATTTATACATACAATTTATACATTTATACATACATTTATACAATTATACATTTATACCTGTATAATAAAGCCAATCAACAGTGCACAGTGCACTTCTACCCTCAATATGTGTTACAAAATTACCCTCAACTTACACTAAAGCCTAATCACAATTAATGCACGTCTACTCTAAATAAGCTTACTCTCAACTTATAGTAAAGCTTAACCATAACGAATAGTGCACGTCTACTCTCAATAAATAGTATAAGGTTACTCTCAACTTATAGTAAAGCCTAATCATAACGAATAGTGCACGTTACTCTCAATAAATAGTATAAGGTTACTCTCACCTTACAGTAAAGCCTAATCATAATGAAAAAAATTCAGGTCTACTCTCAATAAATAGAATAACATTACTCTCAACTTATAGTAAAGCCTAACCCCAATGAATAGTGCACGTCTACTTTCAATAAATACTAAATGACTACTCTTAACTTATAGTTAAGCCTAACCACAATGGACAGGGTACTCCTAATAAATAGTATACATTACTCTCAACTTATAGTACACCCTGATCATAAATAGTGCAGGTCTACTCTTAGTAAATATTATAAACTTACTCTCAACTTGTAGTAAAGCCTAACCATAATGAACAGTGTTGTTCTACTCTCAATAAATGGTAAAAGATTACTTTTAACTTATGGTAAAGCCTAACTACACTGGATATTGCACGACTACTCTTAATAAATAGTATAAACTTTCAACGTACGTTGCGCTTATATAAATAACTTCAACTTGTGTATAAATAACATTAAAGTTTTAAGAAGACGATATTCAAACTAAGATTATCATAGTTTAAAATATAAATAAATAATAAGATATTAAAAATAAACATAAGAATGAAAAATTACTAATCTGTTTTGTGTTTTTTGTAAGGTTGAATTTATATAAAAACAACGGCTTAGATAGCGAAATCAGGTTACATTTAAAATTAGTGTCCATGAGTCCATGGGTCATTGATCCCTACTGCACCCTAACCTAAGCCTTGGGGTGGGATGCAATAGGGATGGGGGATACTGGGGAGTGAGTCCATTCTCTCGGTAATTCTTAGTGATGCTACTTTTTTAAACTTATTACTGTATTTAAAGAAATATGTATTGTGATATATATATATATATGATATATATATTATATATATATATATATATATATATATATATATATATATATATATATATATGATATATATATATATATATATATATATCATATATATCATATACATATATATATATATATATATATATATATATATATATATATATATATATATATATATATATATATATATATATATATATATGTTTCCCATGTGAGAGTAGTTGAAGAGAAATCGATGACAAGGGAGACAGGTAGTCTACAACAATATAAAGACACATTAAAATAGAAATTTGAAAACAGTGGAAGTATAAAGAAAGTTAAAATCGAAGACTTACGATTGGTTCGCCCAAAGACGATGCTGTCTCAGATTGCTAGAGAGGCCAGAAGCAAAAAACTGTATTAGCCATCGTGCTTAGTAAAAGTGTGGACACAACCAAGTTCGCGAATTTAAATGTCCGATAGGAAATCAGTAAATGTTTATTTAAAGCTGGAAGTGCTTTAGGTATTAATTGAAGTTAAACATTTTGTATTTAAAGCCAACGGTGTTTTCGCCGAATAATTTTTGAAGTGTTTATCAAAAAGTATCTGCAGGTGTCATCATCCAAGAGCCACATCCAATTTTTCTTGTGATCTCTAAGCATCTACAAAAGTAATAGATGTGCGAAAAAAGAGTTTTAGTGTAATCAAAGCCTTTGGTAGTGCAGGAAAAAAAGTAAAATCAAATGAGAACAAATTAATTATTCAAATTTAGAGATAAGTCAAAATGCCAGGAAAATTAAAAGAACTCAGTTCAGAAACAAATATCTTGAGGAAATAACCAATTAAAATAATTCTGTTTGATCTAATCAGCTCAAAGGCAGCTTAAATGTACAGTTTATTTTTAAAAATACAATTTACACGTATAATGTATATATTAATGTCAGGTATTTAAACTAGATAGTTTGTATTTAAATCAAAATGTTTTTGAACCTTTACAATTACAGGAGTATTCTTTAAGTAATTTTGTGTAAGTTTGTATCCTACCTTAATATATACATTTCAATTGAAATAAATTAAATTCAGTAAAAATTTTATTAAGAAATAGAACAAATATACATAGATAATTATTAAAGATCTCAAAGGGCCGACTTGCGCAACGATGACGTAAGTTCAAGACTGAAGTTATTGTTATAAACTTTACCGTTTCCTTTAACGCCGATCTTCCGTCTTTATTAGTATAACTAACATAAAAACATAATGCAAAAATGTCATATATATATATATATATATATATATATATATATATATATACACATATACATATGATATATATATACACACACATATATATATATATATATATATATATATATATATATATATATATATATATATTATTGACTTATCACAATATTCTTGAACCTGGCCTGGATGTTTCGTAAAAAGAGAGTAAAATTGAATTTTTAAGTCAATTGTATAAAAAATAAAAGATTGTTCAGTATTTCAGAATAATAGCAAATAATAAGCAGAATGTTTTATTAAATAGTCATATTAAGTAAATATCAGCAACAAGCTATTATCCACTTCCAAAAAGCAAGTCTCGCTAATTCCCAAAAAACAATATTATTACAAAAATATTTTTTTACCCATTTTTGAAAATCTCATTTCATTCAGCGTTCAAATCAGAATAAAATATCATTTTAAATATACTTTAAATACCGGCAAAAGGCAAAAGCAGTAATGTAAACTACAGTGTACACCATCAACTATCATAATAGTTTTTCTCAACTACCGGCACCAACAGTAATGTAAGCTACATTGTACAACATCAACACTTCTAGTATAAGTTTTAGTTAAACTACTGGCACCAGCAGTAGTGTAAGCTACAATGTACACCACCAACTATCATAATAGTATTTCTCAACTACCGGCACCAGCAGTAATGTAAGCTACAGTGTACACCATCAACTATCACAATAGTTTTTTCAACTACCGGCACCAACAGTAATGTAAGCTACAGTTTACAGCATCAACACTTCCAGTATTAGTTTTAGTTCAACTACCGGCATCAACAGTAATGCAAGCTATAGTGTACAGCATCAACACTTCCAGTATTAGTTTTAGTTCAACTACCGGCAACAACATTAATGTAAGCTACAGTGTACAGCATCAACACTTCTAGAAGTATCTAATACTAGTATTAGTTTTAGTTCAACTACCGGCATCAACAGTAATGTATAAGCTACAGTATCCAACATCAACGCTTCCAGTATTAGTTTTAGTTCAACTATCGGCACCAGCAGTAATGTAAGCTACAGTGTACAGCATCAACACTTCCAGTATTAGTTTTAGTTCAAATACCGGCACCAACATTAATGTAAGCTACAGTGTACAGCATCAACACTCTAATATTAGTTTTAGTTCAACTACTGGCACCAACATTAATGTAAGCTATAGTGTACAGGGTCAACACTTCTAATGTGTTGATGATATGCACGGTAACTCGCATTAATGCTTGAACCAATAGTTGAACAAAACTAACACCAGTAATGTAGATAATGTACACTGTAGCTTAAGTTACTACTGGCGCCGGTAGTTGAACTAAAATTGACATTAGTAATGCATATACTATACACCGCATCTTATATTACTGCTTGTACCGGTAGTTGAACAAAACTAACACCAGGAGTGTTGATGTTGTACACTGTAGCTTAGATTAACACTGAACTAAAATTAACACTAGTAATGTAAATAATGTACACTGTAGCTTAAGTTACTACTGGTGCCGGTAGTTGAACTAAAATTGACACTAGTAATGTGTATACTATACACCGCATATTATATTACTGCTTGTGCCGGTAGTTGAACAAAACTAACACCAGGAGTGTTGATGTTGTACACTGTGGCTTAGATTAACACTGAACTAAAATTAACACTAGTAATGTAAATAATGTACACTGTAGCTTAAGTTACTACTGGTGCCGGTAGTTGAACTAAAATTGACACTAGTAATGTGTATACTATACACCGCATATTATATTACTGCTTGTGCCGGTAGTTGAACAAAACTAACACCAGGAGTGTTGATGTTGTACACTGTGGCTTAGATTAACACTGAACTAAAATTAACACTAGTAATGTAAATAATGTACACTGTAGCTTAAGTTACTACTGGTGCCGGTAGTTGAACTAAAATTAACACTCGTAATGTTGATGCTGTACACTGTAACTTACATTACTGCTGGTGCCGGTAGTTGAACTAAAATTAACACTTGTACACTGTAGCTTAATTTACTACTGGTTCCGGTAGCTGATCTAAAACTAACAGTAGTAGAGTAGACGCTATACACTATAGCTTACAGGAATTTGCTAATGCTCTTTGTTCAGCTCAGACTGAATTATTTTATACCAAACTTGTATCTGATGAGTGTAGATAATTCGTATAGACATTTTGATATTGATTTTATGACGCCAAACTCATTCCACAAAATAATAAAAATAACTGGATCATTTAAGCTAACCGTATTTATAACTTCGTTGAATATTGACTTCCATATATTTATTTTATTTATTTTTTGAAAAAATAACTCACTTTTGTGAGAAAATAATAGTACGTGTTTACAAAAAAAGGTTTTTAATCTTTAAATGCATTTGCAGTTTTTAAATAAAATATTAACTATTTTCTAAAATATAAATTATAAGAAATGAAATATTTAGTTCTGTTAAAACTCTTTAATGTTTGACAGTTGCTGAACAGTCATTATTGTAGATATTTCTACATAACTTTTATAATAGAAAGCAAAATCACAAGTGCACAACTGAATTCAACTGCACTGATTTTGTAAATTTTGGGATTATTAAGTTAATAAAATTCCCACTGCACGAGCGATATAACTTAAAAAAACTTACATATAGCTTAAACCGAGATAAGTAGGCTAGAATGAGTGAAACATAAATAAAATGATAAATGATGTGTACAGGTACCTACCAAATAGAAGACAAGAAGGAAAGCAACCCGTAAAACTGCGACTTCTTAATCAAAAGGAATTATAATATGACTAAACAAATGTGTGCTGAACTACTAGAAAAAAACACAAGTTGTAGCCTGACTGTGCGGGAACTAAATGACAGTGGCAGAGTGGCAGTGGCCGTCAGATATGGATTAGTAATTCGCTCTACTTCTCCTGTCTGTTATAAGATTAGAATCGATTTTACAACGTACGTTCTTTTTTAGTTTATCCTTTTTAATATTATTTATTGCAAAGACAACATCTTCGTATTTACACTCGATACGGTTAAGTGTTGAGTCGTATCGTTAGTAAGTAGATTAGTTTTTTAATAAGCGGAACTATTTTACTGGCGGAGGAGACGCCGGTACCGCTTTGAAAGGGTGGGTAGAGCGAGCAGAAACCGATCGATCGAGAGTAGGCACGCACTCGAGGGGGATGCGCGCACACTTACACGATATTGCTATAACAAATGAACGCACGCACGCACACACTAATAAATATATATATATATATATATAGTATAAGTCTGTAACGTGTACTCATAAAGGTAAACGATAGAATAGAACAGGAAAGCTCGTCAGTAAAACATCGATCACAATTACATTCGCAGTTTCTTGCTGAAAAAGAAGTAGGGAGAGTGTCGTGTGCCAGTCGTTTCTGTATCGCCGTTAAAAATGGTCGATTCAGGTTTGTACCGCATTATTGTACTTGTGTTGCACTGTTTATTCCGAATGCCACTCGGGTGCCTTTAAGGCTCGTGGTACACACGTGTTTTGTTTCGGTTTTGTGATCGTGAGACGAGATTTGATTTATATTGATTTTATACACGCTGGGTAGAGTCTGTCTGTAAAAGAAATTTGGCTTCATGCTAAGCAGGGAAATAAAACTGGGGCGGTTAACATTACTGTGATTTTAAAAAAATTAAAAATTTGTATATCGGGGCTTCTAAATGTCATTTAAGGTATAAAATATAATACTTTGTATGTAGATTACCAAACTTATGGTGCTTAACCAATCAGGAAAATAATTTAGCAGCTGTATGCTGCGCGATCGATGAAACTTTTGTAGTAAGCTGTTCCGGATGCTATTTATAAATGGAGGAAAAATCATTTTGATATTAAAGGAAGGTTTTTCTTATTAGAAATCACTTCAAAATAAAATTAGAATAGTAATTTTTATTAGATTCCAGCTGTTTTAAGAGTTTTAATGTAACTGTTTTCGGAGAATTTAAAAATTATAAAAAATAGTATATCAGGGCTTCTGAATGTCATTTAAGGTATAAAATAAAATATTTTGTAGGTTGATTACCAAACGTATGGTAATCTTATTTTCTAACCCAGGAAAATAATATAGCAGCTGTATGCTGCGCGATCGATGAAACTTTAGCACTAAATAGTTCCGGATGCTATTTATGAATTGAGGAAAATCATTTTAACATTAAGGAAGGTTTATTGCCATTACCTTAAGATATTCAAGTTGTTATTAGAAATTACTTCAAAATATAACTTAAATTGTAATTTTTTTAGATTCAAGCTGTTACAAGCGTTTTAACTTACTTTTTTCAGCGAATTTTAAAAGTTTCAAAATTTGTATGTGAGGGCTTTTAAACGTCTTTTAAGGTTTTAAATAAAATATTTTGTAGGCAGAACACGAAACGTTTTGTCAAATTTGAATTTCTTAACCAACGAGGAAAGTAAGTTAGTAACTGTGTTCTGCGTGATCGATGCAACTTTTGCACTAAGCTGATTCTGATGCTATTTATAAGAATAGCAAACATCGAGGAGGAAACAACTTTAACATTAAGGAAGTTTTTTTTTATTAGAAATAATTTCAAAAGAGAATTCGAATATTAATTTTTATTAGATTCAAGCTGTTTCTACGGGGTTAAAGTAACTGTTTTCAGGGAATTTTTGTTGGGCAACGAGATATTAAAGTAGTCATCATGGTAAGACCCAGAAGGGTCCTTGAATTGAGAGCCGATCTACACGTATACATCACTTTTAAGGGATCGTAAATGTGTGTGTATATATATATATATATATATATATATATATATATATATACGTGTATATGTATATGCACAATGTAAATAAAATAAAATAAGAATCATTTATTTGTGTGTTACACACACACACACACACACACACACACACACACACACACACACACACAGACACACACACACACACACACACACACACACACACACACACACACACACACACACGGAGAGAGAGAGAGAGAGAGAGAGAGAGAGAGAGAGAGAGAGAATGTTGAGCACTCACGTTTACAATTTTAGTACGATTTGATTCACTTTTGGTACAAAAACAGAATGTGGTAATTGCTTGGAATAGTTTATTACACAGAAAAATCTATTGAACATTTTCAAAATGGCAGTCGATTATTGCGATATTCTTACTTTTTGAAAATTCGCTTCCATGATGTCAGTTTTCACTGACATAACTGCATATTATTATAACGAACTAGCATTACCGCGTCGCGGCTTCAATACCGATTAAAAAATTTTAAATTTACCTCGCTTTAATCCTTCGAGTTGTAGAAGTTTGTGAAATTTTTTTTTGTGCACCTGCAAAGTTTTAACTAAGTTCTCAAGGTCTCTGTAAACATTCCTGGTTTTTCTCTTTGGTTGGAGTATGACCAGGCTGTCAGGTAGAGTCACGATACGTGAGATTGGCTTTTACAAATAACTCCTTAGGGAAACAGTGTTTTTCCGGAAATTATGTCCTTTCTCACTTAGAACTGAAGAATAAACTTTAAAAAACCTGTTCAGCTTTCAACATCCAACGATTTAGGAAAGAGATAACAAGATTAATACGGTTTTGACTTTAAACACTTTACACTCTTAGTTTTGAAACGATTTATTTGAAAACACCTTGGATTCAAGAGAATTTTTCACACCAAATTTTAACGCCTGCGATAACAAATTTTAAATTCACTCCATTTTAATCCTTTGGGTAGAATTTTTGAAAAACGTTTCTTTGTGCACCTCCAGAGCCTATGA
Source organism: Callitettix versicolor (assembly GCA_022606455.1). Lineage (NCBI taxonomy): Eukaryota > Metazoa > Arthropoda > Insecta > Hemiptera > Cercopidae > Callitettix > Callitettix versicolor. The sequence continues at coordinate 30,282,457 of CM040182.1, forward strand.
TAAACGTATACATCGAGTTTCAGCTCTCTATGTCTTTTGGATCTGGAAATACAAAGATAAAACGAAAAGTTCGTTTGTATTCTATTTTACCGTTCAGGGGTTGCATTTTTTAAAAACGGTTTCTTGAATGGACGGGGAATGTTTATACAAGATTTGGTGTTTTTTGACCTTGTAATTTTGGTTTCGTGATGAGTGTATTTCGCTTTTATATACGAGCTTATAGATATGGAGACATATATTTTAACTTCACTTGAAGCGAACCTCCTACTTCGCATTTTACAAGTCCGAGTTGTAGTGAACTATGCATTATCATGTCACCACTCACTTATGACAGCCATTACAACTTAAATCTCCATTTTAGATTTAGAACTAGTTAATTTTTTTTTTTTTTTATTTTAAGGCGAAAAGCACATTGAGGCTATTATCGCCTCCCTAAATGTAAGTGTGAGTGTAAAGTGTTAAAGTCGTAAGTGTAGTGTCGTAAGTGTAAGTGTGTGTTAGACTAGATTACCGCGAGGGACGTCTAAATCCTCTCAGTAGATGCAGCTAGTCTGCACCCCCTACCTAGGACTAGTTATAAAATACCACTATGAAATACTGTATACAATTACAGCCATACACCTAGTCCAGTGGTCCGCAAACCGCGGCTCTTTGACTCCTTGGCTGCGGCTCTTCCACGAAATGTTTAATGCTGGCACGGAATATTATTTATTAATTTGTCTTGTAAGAGACGAGTAAACTTTTTGAAACGCAAGCCTTCAGAAATTTTGTCGATGTTAGAAAAAGTAATTTCATTCGAAAACAAATTGTTACCTATTGCCAAATATTTTGAAAGAGAAACTGTAATACACTTCCATGCCTATTGAAATATTGTCGAGAAAATAAGTCCAATATTGACATTTTCAATTTCAGAACAACACTGTTAAATATGAAGGAAGCTTTTCTCGTCAGGTTCAAAGGCTTTAAAAACAGCAACGCGACTTTAGTCTTTGTTAAAAACCTCTGAATGCCACGGTAACAGAAATAAATTTTTCGTCCTTTAATATTGATATTGATAACATTGAAATTCAGTTGCTGGATTTAAAAAATAAAGAATTGTGGAGCTCAAAATTCGAGCGTCTTTTTACCGATTTAGAGACAACATACAAACCTGACACAATTACTTTCCAAGGAAATGCAAGGCCATTGTTCACATTAGTAGAGTATTTTTAGTTTTTTTAAGGAAACCTTTTATATTATTTAACTTGTTATATTTTTTAATAAATATTACCTTTATATAAATATGGTACCAAATTTTATTTAATGTGCTGTTAGTTAAACTTAGTTAGTTAAACATATTTAGCAAAGGCAAGCTCGAGAGTGTACTTTTAATTCTAATTATTTCTATAAAAATGTCTCTACTAAAGCAAAACTTAAGTTTTAAAAAATGGCTCTTTGAATAAACTTCAATTTTCTATTTTTTATATTTGGCTCTTTTGGATGACAAGTTTTCCGACCACTGACCTAGTCCACTCATTTCTAAATGATGATTTTCTTATCCTTAACATGTTAAGGGCGTAGTTTTATTTCCCTATGCCATTACTTAGTGCGAGTTAGGCCAAAAGAACCTTTTTATTGAGATATGGAACCTAATTCCCAACAAGGAACTGGTCCTGCAGTAAACACTGCCGAATTTCTACATAAATTTAAATTCTGAGGTAAACAAAAAATTCGTTAAAAGGACCTGATGTTACAGAAATTACAAATGTTATTGAATCAAATAAGCAAATAATACCTCAGATATCAAAATGAGCGTCGATACTGATATCTCTCTCTCTCTCTCTCTCTCTCTCTCTCTCTCTCTCTCTCTCTCTCTCTCTCTGTATGTATGTATGTATGTATGTATGTATGTATGTATGTATGTATGTATGTATGTATGTATGTATGTGTGTGTGTGTGTGTGTGTGTGTGTGTGTGTGTGTGTGTGCGCGCGCGCGCTCGTATGTGTTTGTGGCTTGTGTGTGTGTGTGTATGGGTAGGCCTATATGTATGTGAGTGTATGTGTGTGTGTGTGTGTGTGTGTGTGTGTGTACACCCCCACTAGCTTTCGCAAAATTTTATTCAAACTTGGCGCAAAAAAACAATTTTTAGTAATAACTTGAAAGTGTTCGTTAATCAGTAAAATCCGTTAAAAGTTTCAAAATGGCGACAATTTTCAATCCTAACAGAATCATAACGTTTTTATCTTCCGCTTTTCTGAAAATATGCTTTCGTCTTCACAAACTACACCGAAAATCAGCGTCACAATGTGCATGAATTAGCATTTAAAATTTTCAAATTTTCGTACTGAGAAAGTACGAACATTAGTCAACAGCAGTCAGTGTTATTTGAAAATTTGAAATGATAACTTGTGCACATTTTAATGCTGACTATGATTGTGAAATCATATTTTAAGAAAACGTACAAAATAACAAAAAAATATTATTAGAAATTCAATAAAATCTAGCCAGCGAGACAGCTGCGTTCAGCAATAATTTAATGTTTTTTATCTACATTACTTTAATGAGATAATGTCAATGCTTACTGTCAATGAGTACAGAATACTGTGTATTCTGTATTGGTATTATGTATTAATAATATTACCGAATTATTACTATAAATTGTTACTGAGTAGTAAAAAAATTATTTGATATGACAGAAAGTGAAGACAGCGAGAATGAAGGAGGTTTGGGTAACGTATCAAGAGTGGTGATGCGACCTCCAGGGCACAGCGGCAAAGCGAAGCGAGGTCATTTGTGTTTCGACGCATCGTTTGAAACAGGTAAACATCAGTAATACCACACAACATAACTTAAGCAATAACAACATTTATTTCTCCTTACTATTTTTGTATTATTACGCTAAGCATTCCGACTGATTATGACACATGGGATACTAACATGCACTTCAGAACACTAGGGAAGCTTTCCAGTAAAATAAAACCGACTTAAAACCAATAAAAACCCTGTAAGCAAAATTCCAAGAGCAGTGTAAAGTTTTCCCCTTAAGAGTGCAGCACAATGCAGAAGTGACAGGTAATTGTGTGTGTGTAACAAAACAGCTGATTGCTAAAAAGCATTGTTGAAAGTAATATTTAAATTACTATTGCATTCCAAGACTTAAATAATTATTGACCGAATCAGTTTAGAAAGCAGTATCGTTAAGGCAATCTAGACCAGTTCTAATATGTAAATATTATTAAATAAAATACTTTGATTTTTGTAAGCAGTAAATACTGTAGTCTAATTTAGGTATGTAATGTAAAATCCAGTTTTAGTAGGTTTAATTTGTAAATATTTCAAGGTACAACGTTAAAATTCAATCATTAATTTTATAGGTTATAGTTTTAAATACGAAAGTAGAACAAAGTAAGGCCTATTGTATTAAATAACCTAATCATAGTAAATGGTTTTATTAACAGGTCATACAAATAATAAATTTAACTATAACGTCTATTTTAACAGAAGTTTATATTGACAAGAAAGAGTAGGCCTTCATGGTTTTGCAACGATTTTACTTAAGAAAAAAAAATTCTTTATTGGTGCTATAACACTACTCTACGTCTTGCTGTACATTGTTGTATATTATTCGTTTATTTCTCCAATTAACTGGAAAACTGGAAAAGGTCACCTGAAGGCCATCATCTCCCGTCCAGCAAATATCTATTACACACAGGGGAAGCCGCCTCGGTGGCCTAGTTGATAGCGTACTAGGTTTTCACCCCGAGGACCCGGGTTCGATTCCCGGCCAGGGCTTGGCATTTTCACACGTCATAAATCATCCCATCGTCTGCATTAGCCCAAGTGTGCACAATAGTCGGACGTTAAAAAAAAAACACAGGGGAAACTAAAACTATACACTAAAACAAGATAGCATTGTTAAAGTATATAAACTTAACAAAAAAAAAAATTAACAAGAATAAAAATGTGAATATATATATATATATATATATATATATATATATATATATATATATATATATATATATATATATAGCCGCCTCGGTGGCCTAATTGATAGCGTACTGGGCTTTTACCTCGAGGACTCGTGTTCGATTCCCGGCCAGGGCTTGGCCTTTTTATACGCTATAAATCATCCCATTGTCTGCATTAGCCCAAGTGTTCACAATAGTCTGACGTTAAACACAAAAAAATTATATATATATATATATATATATATATATATATATATATATATATATATATATATATATATATATAAACAAAGTGGGTAACAGGAACAAAAGTAAACGTTTATCTAAAACTAGTTAACAAAATTAATATTAAAAAAAATTATGGGATATACCTATAAAATAAAATTATTACGCTACGCAACAATACCATAACTAAAAGTAATTCAAATATATTTAAACGACGTAAAAAATTTAATACTCGATCAATGACCGACGAATCATCATTTAAAATTGCCTGCATGGAGGCACCCAATCCACACATTTGACCCATGCTTTTAAAACCACCATAGTCCAGAAGAAAGTGTTTGACTGTTATGATATTACCACAAAACTGACATATATGTGTGTCCCCGTGTCTCATCATAATGACTAATGTGGAGACGGGTAACCATCACCTCTTCCCTGCGGCTTGTACGTATTGACGATCTCAAAGGAAGAATAGTATTTTTAATTACCCTTAATTTGTTATTTCCCACGGCTGCCCGGACGTTTTCCCATTTAACCAGGTATTTGCTATTAAGTAAACAACAAACAGCATTGAAATTATAGAAACAACACACAACATTTATGTATATCAACTCTCGTTTTCAAATGAATAACTTAAAAAAATAACAATATTTTTAATTACTCTTAATTTGTTACCGCCCACGACTGCCCAGTCATTTTCCCATTTAACCTGGCATTTGCTATTATCTGAAATTATAGATTTTGTTGTTGTTGTTATTTTAAGGCGAAAAGCACATTGAGGCTATTATCGCCTCCCTAAATGTAAGTGTGAGTGTAAAGTGTTAAAGTTGTAAATGTAGTGTTGCAAGTGTAAGTGTGTGTTAGACTCGGGTACCGCGAAGGACGTCTAAATCCTCTCAATAGGTGCAGCTAGTCTGCACCCCCCTGCGGGGTTGAAATTATAAAAACACGCGACGTTTCTGTGTATCAACTCTCGTTCTCAAGTGACTAACTTAACTAACTTAATTAGAAAAGCCTATATGCCTAAGTCTGACTTAAAATACTAAAAACTAACAACACTCAAGTTTGTTACCCTGAACAGCGAACAACTAAAACTTACATGTGATCAGATGGAAACTAAGTTCATGTTTTAAAGTACCGTGAAATCAGTCGGCCATATAAAAAAACGTGGCAGCGTTCCGCCCCGCCAGTCACACAAGCTGCAACAGTGTATAAATACGGGAGTTGACAATTAGCAGTTTTCAAGTATCTAAACTTAAAAACGAAAACTTTATAGAGTTGGCAGTACTGTTTTCTTAAAGGATTGGATAAAGTTGTAGAAAAAAATGGAAATCGGTGGAGTCTAAGAGTCTAAAAGTACGATTTTAAAATGTCACTTTTAATCATTTTTGTACCTCAACACTGACGCATCTACAGCCTAAACTACTGAATAGATCTTTAATAAACGATGACTCGTTTTATCTGTTTTGTTTGCAGGAGGAACATAAAACTCTAAAAATAAAAACGTTCACTGTTGCAAAATAGCACAAAATAACAAAATAAGAAATAAATTTTAATATTTACCCACCTGCAGCCCAAACTACTTAACTAATTTTGACCAACGATGACTAACATTATTCGTATTGGCTATAGGTGTGTTCGTAATGGTGTGTGAGTGTGTGTACGCGCGCGCGTTAATAGTAATATTTCATTAGAAAAGTGGTGTATTTCTAGAACAAACATTATTCCGACGATTCGCAAAATCCTATCTGGTATCTTCGAGGTGGTTCTCGCACCACGTCTTTAAGTCGCACTGAAGGAAGCTTTCACTAGCTTGCTCCTTTTAAAAACTCCGTACTACGAAAAAAGAAAATAGGCTGTCTTAAGCTGACGTGGATCGACCCATCATTAACGAAGTAAGCCGGCTGATTAGGTGCAATGAAATTCATTATAGCCTTAACTTAGATGCTGGCAGTCCTCCAAACAGCAAGTAAATTTTAAACAGCATCAGAGAAAAAGCACAAATTTTGAGATAGGCAAACATACAGCTCAGGACTGAAACAGATGCCATCGAAATAGAAATAGAGAAGCAATGTAAAGTAAATAGGAGGAAAAACGCTTATAATTTATTTTTGGTTTGGAGGACTGCCCTGAGATATGTTTGATCTGAATGCAACCGTGCTAAGGTCATTTAAATTCTATAGCGAATACAAAAATGAACTCGACGGCCGCAGGATACAAATAATAAGAGAATAGGTTTGATATTATGAAAGATAAATTGCAACAGCAAATATATGAGTTTAGCAAGTAATTTATAAAAGGATTTCAGTTTTAGATTTTTGGTAAGGAAAGAAATCTCAAAAATACCTCATTTATTGAACTGTGTAGACTATTATTAAAATAGTTATTGTTATTTGCAGGAAACCTCGGTCGCGTGGACCTTATCTCCGAATATGAATACGATCTGTTCATTCGCCCGGACACATGCAATCCAAGGGTCCGGCTTTGGTTCAATTTCGCCGTGGACAACATACGCCTTGACCAGGTGCGTACTCCCCAACCGCCAGCCTAGCAGGCTATAATTTCATAATTACTGTATACGTTCATGTAAGTGGAACCGAAGCGTACGTCAATGTTTCGTTCCAAATATATTTTTAACTTATACTTTTAACAGTATACAAATAAAATTTTAAGGAAATAGTCTATAAGCTTAATTATAAAAGCGGTGCACGCACGCACGCACACACGCGCGCACACACACACACGCGCGCGCGCGCACACACACACACACACACACACACACACACACACACACACACACACACACACACACACACACACACACACACACACGTATGATGGGGTCTTACGAGTCAGCGTACCATTAGGCGTAAAAGTCTTTGGATTCGCAGATTGTTGAAGGGAAGTTTTTGGAAGAAGTAGGTTCGGGTCAATGAGGCAGTGAAGTCGATCCGGAGATGGTTGACATCTATGGGTCTGCAGCTCGTCAATCGTAAGACGGAGGTCGTGCTTGTGACCAGCAGGAAAGAGAGGGAAGCACTAACACTTACAGTTGGAGATATGCAGATAAGTTCCGTCCCAGCCCTTCGATACCTTGGTGTGTGGATTGACGCAAGGCTCTGCTTCAGGGAACATCTCAAGGCAGTTAGTGAAAAAGCGGCGAACGTGGCAGGAGCCCTTTGCAGGCTCAATCCGAATTTGGGAGGTCCAAGACAAGCACGCCGCCGACTCCTGGCTGGGGTAGTAAGCTCAGTACTCCTTTACGGAGCGCCAATTAGGAGCCAGGCTATGACGGTCGCGAGTTATAAGCGCAAGGTTAGTGCGGTACACCGCCATGCGTTGCTGCGTGTTGTGAGTGGTTACCGAACAGTTTCCTAAGACGCTGCATGCGTAGTGGCGGGCGAACCCCCAATGGAGCTGATGGCTGATGAAAGAGCGAGGCTCTACTGGCGCAAGCGAAGTGCTGAGTCGCGGTATAGTCATACAATGGCAATTACAGAGGAGCGAAATCGGACCCTGGAGACATGGCAGCGACAGTGGGACGAATCAACAAATGGACTATGGACATACCAACTCATAGGTAACATCCAGGATTGGTGCAATAGCGATCATGGGGAGGTGGATTTCTATCTCACACAGATGGGCACGGTTGCTTCCGGGATTACTTGTTCCGTTTTAGGCTGGGAACAGACTCGGCTTGTCCCCTCTGTCTTCCAGCAGTGGAGGAAGATACGGAGCATGTGTTTTTCGGTGTCGGAGATTCGACGAGGAAAGGATGAAGATGGAAACATATCTGCGGTGTAAGGCATTATTACACCGGAATGTCTGGTTGCGACAACTGGAGGGCCATTGCGGGATTCGCTGCAGTGGTCATGAAGTGTTTGAGGGCTGATGATCGAGAAAGGAGAGCCAACGCTGTAAACGAGTAGGCGGACAGCCAGTCCACCTTTCTACGAAGTAATGCCTGGCGGCGGTTCCGTGTGGGAGGTGGTTTACAGAAGAGGAATGCTTTTGGTGGTTTTTTTTAATGGGTAACAATATATCTTAACTTGAGTTTGAACTTAATTTTAATCCCACACTGTGGGGCAGTGGCGGTACCCTACCCTAGGAAGTCTATAAAAGATTTTTTTCACCTTTTTTTGGCATCGAAAAACACACACACAGACACACACACACACACACACACACACACACACACACACACACACACACACACTCACTCACTCATTCATTGACTTAAGTAACAATATTTATTAGTTAAGTTTTAAAAAAATAACAAAGTTAAGAAGTAAATTTTCTCAAGAAATTAAAATATTAAAATTTGCAAAGTTATATGACCTTTTATAATTTTTTTTTTTTATTTGGACATTTGCCATCATTTGTGTCCTATATAGATAACGTGTTTCAAGAGTGTGTATTAAGGTCTATAAATCTCAAATGCCTCACCTAAAACATTAGATATTTTATTTTATAATTTAAGCTTATTATTATTATTTTATTTGTTTTAAAGAAGGGAAGGACACTTTCGTCCCCAAGCCACATCAGCCACTTTGACGTTTTTACTCTTGCTTATTTTAACAAACTAGACAGTGAGGCCCACCTCTAGTCTCTGATTATGACCTGAGTATGGGTTTATTTTGTCTATTGATTTTCCCTCAACTGAATACATGTAGGTTTGTTCTTTACTATTAACTCAGAAAAACCTCTCCAAACATAATTTCACTCCTGAAGATCTGGTTAATTCACTGTTTCTCTGTGAACTCATCCTCTGAATACTGATAGAAGACAAGAGCCCTCTCACTATACAACAGCTAGAGTGTCACTGTACAACAGCTAGAGTGTTACTGTACAGAAGCTAGAGTGTCAGTGCACAACAGCTAAAATATCACTGTACAACAGCTATAGTGTCACTGTACAACAGCTAGAGTGTCACTGTACAACAGCTAGAGTGTAATTGTACAACAGCTAGAGTGTCACTGTGCAACAGCTAGAGTATTACTGTACAACAGCTACAGTGTCACTGTACAACAGCTGAAGTGTTACTGTACAACAGCTAGAGTGTCACTATACAACAGCTAGAATGTCACTGTACAACAGCTACTGTCACTGTAACTGAACATTAGTGAAAACTATGTAGAAAAGTAGTAAGGTATCCTCTTTCATGAAAAAATATTTTTTTAAAAAAGAAAGTTTTACATTTCTTTTCAAAATGGTAATTTCTGGACACACCTCGTATAATAATAACAGATAATAAAATGTTCTCATTGCGCTTTTTAACAAATTTTCTAATTAACATAATTTGTAGGAAAATAATATTAATTTAATTTGAGTAAATATTATTTATTAAGAATAATTTAAAAATCGTGAAACACAAGAAAGTTTTATTACTTGTCATTATTATAAAAACAACTACCATACGATACTAATAACATTGTTTAAGGGCAATGCTCCCCTTGGTGAAGAGTTAACCAGGTTGGATAGCCTGCTTCAGAATTGTTTACTAATTCTTCTGCAGTAGATGAGTGAGAATAGTAGACCTACCATATGAACTAGAGGTATGGTGGGGTTGCTAGGACCATCAGCTGTTCTCCCCAGTTGCCCTTGCTAACCGATATAATCACATCTAGCTGAACATTATAGTTTATATTATAATTTTGTTTCTTTAATTTGTACCAATAGTGCAATTCGCCTTACTGTATATATGTTGTACTCTGTAATGTATTATGCATGTTTATTTTATATCAGACATATTTTCAATCATTCTTTTAACTGATACATTTTCTTTCAGCATGTTATTCTCAACATAGTGAACTTTAGCAAGAAAAGAAATTGTTTTCGGCAAGGAATGACACCTTTAGTTAAGTCTACCAGCAGGAATAAATGGTATGAACTTTTAATGCTTTAGGTTTTATGTATCAAAAGCAATAAAAAATTTTGTTCAAAAAGAGGGAAGGCTGGTCAGTCTGCTGTACCTCTAAATGAATTGTGCACATGATAGACAAACAGCAGTTTCAGTCACAAAAAACACCAATTTTAAGCCCATAGAAGATTAAAATACCCAATAGGGGTGTTGTTAATTGAAATAATTTGAATTATTTTTTGTTTATGTAAGAACTGAGAAATGATTGTACTAATTTTCAGCTTTTGTAAAATATGGGAAATTGTTTTTTTCTTATTTACACATTAAAGTTTACCCCATTAAAAAAAGAAACACAATTTGCAACTATCATAAAAAGTCAAGAAAAGTATAATAAGTAAGATTTCTCTTTATTGTCTCAAGGGGTTTAAAATTTAGTGAGATATATCAAAACATTTAGTGTGTGTGTCCAAACAATTATATGTTTTTTTAAATTTTACTTGCAGGCAACGCATGCCAAACAAACATGTTTACTACCACCGCTCACCTTATCACTGGAACCACCATATCTTAACTTTAACTTTTGGATTTGATCGTGAAGATGATATTTATCATTTTGCATTTTGCTACCCATATTCTTATTCTAAATGTCAAGCATACCTTGAACTTTTAGAAAGAAAAAAGATTCCACATTTCCAAAGGGATCTTCTAGGAAACTCAGTTGTAAGTATAATTTAAATATTATGATAAGTTTTTCTCTCACGAGGAACTCTTTAAATATTTTATAAACTATGTCAGGCACACAATTTTTCGCCCTTTTTTAAAAAAAGAATCTAAACATATATATATATATATATATATATATATATATATATATATTACTTTATGAAATATATTTTGTATATTGCTTAACAAAGTATATTTACAGAATTAATATATTTTTACGATAATTTTATAGAATAAACCTAATTAACTGATGGTAAATAAAATATGTACTTTGATCCTATAAACAAAATTAAATTTACAAAATATGTTATCTAGCATTCCTCTGAATTTATTGTACAAAACATAAATCAAAAATGTTAATCATTATTTGTGCGCCAAGTCACAAACCACCATGACTCATATACATAAAATAGATTGATATGAACTATAGATTGATATTATTCATGCAAATTAGTTAACTATAACGAGAAAAATAAACATATTAAGAAAACTATTTTTTCATCTAGTTTTTACTCTTTAGCCATCAGTGTCTGGCACAGCTTCCAAAACAAAAAAGTTGTAATCTGATGATCTGACCTACAAAAGATTATATTTAATAACTTTTTATTTATTTTTTTTGTGTTTAACGTCCGACTATTGTGCACACTTGGGCTAATGCAGACGATGGGGATGATTTATAGCGTATGAAAATGCCAAGCCCTGGCCGGGAATCGAACCCGGGTCCTCAGGGTGAAAGCCTAGTACGCTATCAACTAGACCACCGAGGCGGTTTAATAATAATAACTTTTTAAATCTATACAGCAAACTAGATGCACCTTTTAAAAAAATTCTATAAACCTTTTATTTGTGTGAATGTTAACATTTATCATTCATTATACTAAAATATTTTGAAAAAGAATTGTTTATAATCATTTAAAAAAGAAGAGATTTACACAAAAAATCTATACAAAATGTATATATGGGGAACATTTTAAACTTGTTCCTAATTTTTTTTTCAAAATGACACATAAAAAACTAGCATTTTTGTGACTAATTGAATTAAATAAAAAATATTTTTATAACTGTCAGTGGTAGATCTAGAACTTACACAAGAGAGGGGCTCAAACAACCCCCCTCACTAGAGGGGAAGTATGGTAATTTAAAGACTAAAACAATGAAAATTCTGTGCCTTTTTGCATACATAGTACTGTATATTATAAAACAAATTTTAAAATTATTGTTATTACACCATATAAAGGTTTCAAAATAATGCTTTGATCATAATATTAATATTATTAATTGGAATAACACTAACTGCTTGACTACTGCATCACTTGTGTTGTATACAATCACCTCACCAATGTAAGCACTCGATAGATAATGTGTAATACACAGTACTGGTATACTAGCAAGGCTGGTGTTTAAACAATAATTACTAAAAAAAGTACTATATAGAAAATGAGGTGATGTAACGCAGTTGTTATTTGTATTGGTATATCAACTACCTGTAAAAACACTTATGCTGTTGGCTGTTACAGTTTAGATGGGCTACTTAGGTATGCTTAAAAAGCTTTCCAAAGGTTACTGTGAAAATAAATGAAAACATGAGGCTTGAGTTACACTGTGAGTTACAGGCATAAATTACACTAAAATTATTGCTAAAATTAAACTTTAAAAAGTTTACATTAGGGACATAGCCAGATAATAAAGTAAATATTGATTAAAATTTATTTAAATAAAAAATATATGTTCTGGACAAAAGTGCTAATGATTATACTTTTTCATTATGAACAAAATCTTTTATTATAATTTTTAGTGTCTGTAGGCAAAACCAAGGACCTTATAAATTCACGTGTGTGTTCGGTCTGTCTGTCCTTCTGTTGTTAACACACCCTTTATTCATAAACAATGTGACCAATCATTATAAAATTTCACTATAATGGATTATATCGCAGCCTGATCCCAGGAAAAATATAGGAGTTGATGGCAAAAAATATTTAATGGTAGTTAATAAATACAGCCTTAAAAGTAAAACTATTTTTAAAGTAAAGCTGCCAGAACTTTCCAAAAGTTTAATTTTTTGTATGCCTCTGCCTCCCCCTCCCAATATTGATGTTATTCAGAAAAAATTATAAACCTAGTTTAGGTCAAATTAAGAAACAAGTTTTTCATTATTTTTATATATATTACAAATTTTTATTTCTATGGAGCTCAAAAAAACATTTTAAAAATTTTGTCAACAATTTTATTAATTAGGATTATGACCTAGTCATCCCGTCAGTGGTCTATCTACTCACCTCCTGTGTTTCGAAACTCTATTGTTCTGTCTTCAGGCCGTGCTACAAAATGTTAAATCCCTCTGTCGAGGTCGTCACAAAGTCAAACAAAACATTAAAAACATATGTCACAAACACTAAACACAATTACATGATTAAAATTCATATGATGAAATTTGGTTTTATTATAGTATTTGAAGCTTGCAGTAGCATCCATTATAATATGATAAATGAAGTAAATGTTTTTACAAAACAAAATGTATCATCAATTTATTTTGTCTAGCAAAACAGACGTCTTGACCTTTTGACCATAACAAATCCAAAAAACATGTCATCAGGACAAAAATTAAGGGTTGTAGTTATCCTAAGTAGGATACATCCAGGGGAGTCGCCTTCTTCATATGTCTGTCAAGGTTAGTATTATTATATATCCTATATTATTATCTTGAAGTTTAACATAGAAACATTTCAGTATGTTTTAACCAACATAAAGTTGATTCATGAACTTTTATTGTTTTCTTCACTACAAAGGTTATTAAAAAAAAGATCAGTGTATTGCCAATGAATACAGAATCTATCTTGTCTTCCTAAATGTACTCTCATATTTTTTGTGAGAGAGTTTCATTATCTGAGGCCACAAATATGGAGTTTTGATACATGCTGCAATCTCATTAGCCCTAGTTCCCCTATGTGTAACTGCTATTGTTTGTCGAAAATGTCCAGGTAGAAGTACTGTAACTCCCAGTTTAATGAAAATTAAACTGTAATTTTTCATATCCTTTAGACAGTTATTTAGAGCTTCAAATCCTTTTTTATGTAGCATTGGGCTTTCATCCTAAACTACGAGCTTGCATTCTTTTAAAACTTTTGCCATATTTGATTGTTTATTATTATTACATTTTGAAGTCTTGATAGTATTCAGGTTAAGTGGCAATTTGAATAGTGCGCCTCGACATTGTTGTAAGAAGGTACCTGAAAATTTCAAGTCTCTAGTTATAATAGTCTCGGCTGTATGTTGATTTTTAAAGTTAGACTGGGTAAGTAGTTTAATGGTGTTAAAATCAAATTTTTTGAAAAATCCTGTTTTAATACATGCCTATATGGTAACATAAATGTACCCTTAAAATTTCAAATCGCTAAAAGTTTTGGCTCTGCATTGGTTATGAATCAGTCAGTCAGGACTTCTTCTTTTATATACTAAGATATATATATATATATATATATATATATATATATATATATATATTAAATTTATTATGCAATATATATTTAACTGTACATGCTATAAAAACTTTTGTGTGGCAAACGGGCCGGTATATGGTATAATTTATGACGTAATTTATAATTGCAATAATTGTTATTCATATACATAATTTTATACAAATAAACATGGATCAATCAAAAAAATTAGTCAGTAGCGCATTTTGAACTGAAATCCTTTAGTTACATAAGCAGAAAACCGCGTGATAATTTTTACCTGATACAATTTCAAAGTATTTTCTTTATCAAAATTAACATGAATCATGTTTTAGGGCAGGTTGTGATAGATTTTGCACATCGCGTGATGCGAGTGCACAAATTTTATATTGATACTAAATAGAGTATGTATTTTGCTCGTCACAAGTCTCATATTATTTTCATAAGTAATGAAAATAAAGACAATAAAATTAATATTACTGAAATTGTATAAACAATAACAAATAAATGTTATATTAATATTTTTAAAAAAATATTATTTAAAAAATACAATACATATAATTATAATTTTTAAGAAAAAAATACCAAATCTAGAGCAATTTCTTTCTTAGTTACAAATTTCTGTTACTGAACAAAAAATAAAAACCATGTGTCGTGTTTCGAACAAATTATCGCAATTAAAATAAGAAGGAAGAGAAAACAATGACATATAATTTTTATTTTTTGTTCAATAACAGAAATTAATTTTTTTTTTTTTTAGTCAGATGCTCTGAAAGCATTCGGTTCCAAAAAACGGTTTTTGAAATAATTTTCGAGAAAAATGTTAAAATCAGATTTTTTAAAAATCAGGTTGATGATTGTGCACAAAAATATAATCCATATAATCCGTACTTACTCAAACAAAATGTATGAGTTCTTACAGCCCAAATACCAGGTTCTGGAGCTTTAAGAAAACTACTCATCAGATTTCGTAGGTTAATAATTGAAGTCAGTGATCAAATTTTTACTAAACAAATTTACGGTTCTGAATTAAACCAGAAAAAACGAAAAATAAATCCAGGCTAACTTATGCAGATTTTAATGCCGATATTTGTTTTCAACAATAGGTTATCCTGATGTTTATGTTTGAGTTAAATAAAACAAAAGTTTTTTTTTTCTTTAAAGAATTTTACAGACAGACCAGACAATCAAAAAAAAAATTCATAAATATGATTACTGGAAGTTTTTTTTTTATTTTGACTTATGGAATAATTTCCAAAAGTCTGAGAACATAATTTTTAATCAATCTTTATAGTATGTTATGTATGCAACATAATTCTTTTACTTTTCCGTATTTTAGGATCTCATATATTAACAGAAAAACTGGATAGCAAAATAATATTTTAGCACTATAGTTTATTATGTTAAAAATTGTAAAAATGATATTTTTATAAACTTGTTTATTTTTTACAACATGGCATGTGAACCAGATCTAATTTCTCTCTTTATTTGTTTCACCCAACTTTGGGGTACACTAAATCAATCAGTTTTTAATGTTCTGTGCCTTCCTCAAAGCCCAGTATTGCTTCATTCGTTGTGATCTTGCTTTTCTTACTTCGTCAGAGATTTGGATCATTTGCTTGGATTTGACTTTGCCTTGGAACTGTTGTTTCTTGTCCTTGGTTATTGTTTTGGCTGTTTTGTCCATGAACATAGTGCAAGTGATTTGTAGTTCTGCTACGTCTTTCTCTGTTTCTCTGAACCAAAGTGGTTTGGCTCTTTTATTGTGAAAGTAGTCAAATATTTTTTTGGTTAGTCTATTTTTGTCCATTCGGAGGATGTGCCCATAAAAATCAATTCTCCTTTTTCTTGTTGTGTCTGATAGTGTTTCAGTTTTTTGGTAAAGAGTTTCATTCCTGATGTGGAGTAATTGGTTATTATTGAATTTGGGGCCTAAGATTTTTTGTAATATCTTTCTTTATGATCTCCAGCCTTTCAAGTAGGCCCTGGGTTGTGAGAGATAATGTTTCAGCTGCATTTAAGGCTTCTGGTTTCATCTAATTTCATTATAACTCCAAACAAAAAAACTTTTTCTAATTCTCATTTGGGTTCTTATTTAATACTCTACCAACTTCTTGTTTATTATGTAGGACAGCACTACTTAAAATATTTTAAGAATAGTATGTGATGAAATAAACAATGTAGTAATTGATCCAAAGTATGCTATTTTATACAGTTTTTAAACTTCTTAAATTTTAAACGTTTACAATGCATGTACATTAATTAAGTTCTACTAAATATTATTGTTAAATTTATCAAATAGTATTCAGTCAAATATATAGTTCAACTTCAGAAAATCATGATGTCATCGTTGTGGAACTGGTGGACTAGGAAAGGAAGAAACCGATGTTTTGTATTAAATAGACAGGCTTGCTGCCGTAATGAAAACGAAAGTTTAGGAATGTTGACCTGGGATGTAAACACAAACAATTTTCGCTCAACCCCTCAGATGTTAGTAGGAGGAGAGAGATAGAGAATGCCATCACCCTATATCTGTCTCTCTCTGAGCTACAAGTTCAGAAAAAAACATGCAGCACTGTCTATCCGCGGGGAATCCAAAAAGCATTCTCTGCTGAAAAAATTTGCTGACTTTTACAGGCAAGAAGTGTCCTTCTTATAGATTCTGCATTCATTGGTATTGCTATCTTCAGGTAAAATTACAAATAACAGTAAATATTAATTTAGGTGTTCATATCTATTAGATATTATTTTTATATGTCTATTGTCTATAAAATGGGGAATTTTGAAAAAAGCTAGATTTTTGTTATAATACAACTATTACTTTGCATTTTCGGATATGAGAAATTTTAATTCAAACAGATTGCAGTTATAGTATAAATAGTTAGATAATATAAAATTACAATATTTTATGATCTGAAGAAATTAAATATAAATATAAAATGTTTTGTTAAAATTTAAAATGTAGAGTGTAAATTAATTTTTAGCAGAACTGAACTGTACAGAACTTTGTTTAAAATGTTCTCAGTTTAATTTTAAATATTGTAGTTAATCATTTAAAAAAACTTTCTCATAATATTTGGAGCAAGGACGTCCCATGGATCGATGACACCCAAGGCAAGGTTTGAAGTCACCCCTCCTCCTTCCTACTTTTACTTTTTCAAAATAATGTTGCCCACCTGGCAGCGACCCTGGTTTGGAGTAATGTTGGTGTAACATATTTATATTTTGAAGTTTTTTTCAAAATTTGTAAACCTTGCAAAGTAACAATTAAGTACAGATTTGTGAGCATCCTGCTTAATGTGGCAGAAAGCTGAGCCAGATTACTCAGAAGTCAGTGTAAGAAACTTCTGTTTTGCCTGATGAAAGGCACCCAAATTATTGTTTTAAAATTGACTGTGTGATACATTCAATTTACATATAATTTAAATTATAGTTCATTATAACTGTGTTCACTATAATTTATTGCTCGTGTAAATTATAATGGTAAAAGGAAATTCTGTACACAGAAATTAGAAAACCTTGTGTAAACTACAAAATATAGTCTTTATTTTATTTAAACGCCGCCTCAGTGGCCTAGTGGATAGCGTACTAGGCTTTCACCCCGAGGACCCGGGTTCGATTCCCGGTGAGGGTTTGGCATTTTCATACGCTATAAATCATCCCATCGTCTGCATTAGCCCAAGTGTGCACAATAGTCAGATTAAAAAAAAAAAAATATTTAAACATTAAAATCTAGATTTGTACTAACAGTAAATTTAAAATTGTCTCATAATATATAAATAAAGAATAAAAAAAAGAAATTACTTTAATAAGTTTAGCACAGTACTTCGCACTCTGGTGGCAAGTAACAAAGATGGAAAAGTGTGTTCCCCCCACAGGGAGTGCACACTAGCTGCATCTATTGAGAGGATTTAGATTTCCTCATGGTACCCAAGTCTAACACACACACTTACATTTACGACTTTAACATTTTACACTCACACTTACATTTAGAGAGGCATTAATAGCCTCAATGTGATTTTCGCCTTAAAATAAAAATAAAAAAAAAGGAAAAGTGTGTCTGGGCTAGAAGACCAACAGGGAATTGAATGTAAGCCCAGTGCAAAACCTAATTCAAATACTACTAATTTCTATGTTTAAATGCAACAGTTTAAAGAAAACAAACTAAATTTTTAAATCACAAAAATATTTTTACCTCATGAAAAAAATCGTCCAGTGATATTCATTATCAAAATTTGCCTTTTCGCTGTGATGCTTAAATATTTTGAGATACAAATTTACTGTAAAAGGTTGTTAATGCCTAAAATATTGAAGGCATAAAACCACTGGGAAAAAATATACTTTACAGTAAAATGAGTAGTTAGTTTTAATTACTTGAAGGTTCCAGGACAGGGGATAATTGTGATTAGTTAGTTTTAATTACTTGAAGGTTCCAGGACAGGGGATAATTGTGATCAATTGTCTATGAGACAAGATTCTAATAGATTTTAGACTAGAGTATGTCTAAGACTATATTCACTAGCTATTAAGTATTGGTTAAGTTTCTCAGTTATTTATTGGTTTGCTTTATTGTATATTAAAATTATTGTGTTATTAATTTACCTGTTACAATTGTTTTCTTGTTTCATTTTAGGAATTATTGACTTTTTAGTTAGCAGTCATCCAGTGGCAATGGTTCTAAGAGATCATGTAGTATTCAAGATATTTCCCATGCTGAATCCAGATGGAGTTTTTCTGGGAAACTATAGGCAAGTGCAAATATAACTATGAGAAAATATAATACTAAGAATACATTTCATATAAAAATCAGTGAATATCACATCATATTTTATAGATAATGAAGCTAAGGTGTTGTAATGGACTGTTAGGTAGCCAATCCCCAAGGCCAATGGCTAGCATTCTCCACCCCTAGCAAAGTGGTTTCTTTTAAATTCTACATGCCTGTAAGGACATGTAAGGATTGATGATCGAATATAAGCCTTAAAAAATTTTCATTTTGAGAAGCTTCCACTGGCCATAGATACGGGTAATGTTATCAAAATTCTTAGAGTGAATCAAGCGCAGTCAACTGTCAATGAAGTTATTTTTACAAATATAGTTCAAAATACTGACAGGTTTAGTATCACTTGATACACTTATCACTTGTTTGTGTTTAGTATCTTCAATGACCTTAGAATCATTGTTGGTCAAAGCCTATCATTGTTCAGTCATCGAGTAGAAGTTTGCAGTCATTTTCCTGTAACTGATGAGATCTTAAGCAACATTCTAAACACCAATACTACTTATTTTATCTGGTTGAAACTCTCATCAAGTGAATAAATCAGCTTTGAGAGTAAAGGACTACAATTAATGAGCAAAACTGTAAAGTGAAAAATCCTGTTTATAAATTTATACCATCGTTTGACTCATAATTAAAGTGCTTTATCTTCCTCCTCAAATGAGTTGATTGTGACTTAAGTTCAAACAAAGACGGTATCTGCAATTCCTCAGGCAGTTCTCTTGCATCTACCAACATGCTTTCAAATCTTTCATCATTACAACAATTTCAAGATAATTTTTTTTTTTTACAACTGTTGCTGAGCAGCTGACAAGTAAAGCTATATAGATTGCAATTACTTACTTATAGTGTCACTGTTATTAACTATTTTTTTCCAATAAAATGCATGTTGGTTTGTGTGTAAAATGTTGTTTTCCCTATATTTTATTTTCAAAATTTTCCTTTTCTACAACACTAGTCAGTTGCCTAGTGAGCCCTACCCGCCCCCCCTTAAAAATGTAAAGGATGTATAGACAGCATATGGTCAATATTTATGCTTAGAATTGTATCCAAGGGTTGAAGATACTTTTTTTGTAGGGGAAACAGGTCATAATTGCCGGCTTTCATTGGCAATGGCAAGTTAATGTCACTAATTTTATACTACAATTAACATAAAACAAAAACATTTAAGACTAATAACAGTTTTTAAACTATAATTAACATTTAACAATGAAATGTAGCAAACAATAAAACAAACTATGGCACGACTGCAGAGAAGTCCTGCACAGTACAATTTACAATCAAAACTAGTTAACAAAAAAACATAAAATTAATACAGGGATCATTTTAACACAATACAGTGCTAGGCACACATCAGGGTCTACTTACTTGGCTCCGCCAAAGGAAACCAAGCAGTTTCACCACTCACCGATGTAACTGGACAGGTACAGCATATCCCTAAATGTAAATATAAGTGTAAAGTGTTTAAATCGTAAGTGTATTGTTAGACTTAGGTACCGTGAGGGATGTCTAAACACTTTCAATAGGTGCAGCTAATCTGCTCCCCCCTGCGGGGTCATACAAACTTAGAAGTGAATTCCAATAATAAATTATGGTTCCTAACCTCCCCCCCCCCAGGATCAACTGAATTCTAACATCTATGTACTCATAGGCCGTTTCAGCATATCTGATGGTAGTTTCTTTTTTTGTTGCTTAACATCCATACGTATACCAGTTAAGACTAATGACAACAAGGGATCAGCGTTAATAGAAAAATAAAAGCAATGGGGAGTAACCTTTGCCCGAACTGAGAACCTTTAGGTGCGCAGTTCAAGGACACAGAAAAATGACCGATGCTTTAGAACCAGTTCGTGCTCCAAAACCCACAACTTAATACCCATGTGCTTGCGAGGCGCCATAAAGGCCGTCAGTTCTAGACCTTGACACAATCAGAGTGCATCACTATACAGCCATTATGGTAGTATAGTTCTGCAACCACTCCCAGGCATGATCAGACAAAACCTGCAATAAAACCTAAGTGTATAATTTTGAGGTCATAAGTGTAACGTTGTGTCTGTTTTTTTTTTATATATATTGGGTACTGTGAGGGATGCTATTCCTGATTGATACAATGCAAATTATGTCAAGATTAAATGAAGCTTACAATTAAAAGTACATAAATACTTTGATCATTAAACAATAAATTAAAAAATGTTTTGTATTCTTAAGTTTTATGACCCTGTGTATATGTTTACAGATCAACATTAATGGGATTTGATCTAAACAGAGCCTGGCATCATATTTCTCAATGGATTCATCCTACTTTGCATGCTGCATTTACTTTAATTACAAATTTAGATCAAGATAAGGTAAATAAATAGTGCAAAAACATTACACAAACTTTTTTACATGCATTATCCCAAAATATCTAGCTTATAAGCTACAAATAATATCAGGTTTTAAACAAAAGGTTCATCAAATTTGTCACTCAAGTCAATTTATCAAATTTGACATAAAAGAAAATTATGGTTCAAGAGTAAATAAAGAAACCTAACGGTGATCAAGGTTTACTTTTTTCAGATTTACTCTCAAACAGCAACTTAACTTTTATTCATATTTGCTACATTAACTTAAAAAATCCATAACTGTATTTTTTTTTTTTTTTTTTTAGGATACAGCATCCCATACATTTTACATGGGAACTGATTTTGGAAAAAAATGGTTGACCAAAAATAAGCTTAAAAAACTTTCTTGCAAAATTAAAAAATGGTCCTCACTCCTAAGTTAAAGAAAACCCCAATCTGCTAAATTAAATAAAATCTGTCATTTAGTTCAGGCTTGATGAGCATTCTTCATTTACTTACTCATGATCGTCACTTCCCACATTTTGAGTTTTCACTTCTCAATTTTGTTTACATAGTACCCATTAGCAGTTCATAGATTATAGGCTGTGGTTTAATACCTTCTGAAGATTTGGAAACAAAGTCAGTTCAATCAAGTATTAAATATTTCATAGATTTTTTTTTTAAGGAAGTGTAAAGAAACCACATCCTAAATTTATCAAAAGCTGATAGATGGGGATTAACCCTACTGATTATTAAAAAAATGGTCAAACTAATGATTCAAATACTTTTTTTAACCTCCTATTGTCCTCCTGCAAGGGTGTTATTTATACCACTGTTCATTCCTTAATCAGTTACAAATGGCTGTACTTCTTTATTAACCTAACTTAAAATAAGTGTTATAAAATATATATGTTAAACGTTATTTTGATTTCAGAATCTAGAGCTTGATTTTGTCTTGGACATTCATGCACACTCAAGTTTACAAGGAGTATTTGTTTATGGAAATACTTACGATGATGTTTACAGGTAGGCCTACAAACACATATTTTTGCTACAAAAAGGTTACAAATCACACAAACGTCATAAAGCAAACTTGGTAGATATTTATTCTTGGTAGTTAAGAATAAATATTACAATTAAAAAATATAATAAATTAATAGTCAAATCAAAGTAACTTAAAAAAATTGAAGGTGTTTTCACAGTAACCTAAACGAAACAAAAATAAATACAAAACAAAATAAAACTTAACCTTAGAATTTATAAAATAAGGAATATTAATATATTTTGTAATCATTAGTTAAGCACTTAAAACTACGATCAATTAATAAAAGCAGCAATAAGCTTTTCATAAATTAAAATTAATAGAAAATAAAACAAATAGGCGTCAGTTATTAATTATGGTGTTATAAAAAATATGTTATTATTTAATAAAAATCAATAATAGGGGATTTCACCTAGTTTTCAGTAGTATTTTATTACCGCTTTGTGGATATAAATTTCCTTAAAAACAAAGAGCAGACAAGACAACACTGAGCAGTGAACAGAGAGTAAAGAGCAGGGTAGTTGAAGAGCAATCACCAGTGCTCACTGCTCAGTGCCACGTCAGTGTTCTTAGTAGCAGTGGTAGTGTTCACAGTCTCACTGCTAAGGTCAATATTCTATGCTATAGTGTAATGTCAACAGACATGATTCAGCTTCAATAAATATGTCAACTAAGATTGCTGTATGGATGTTGTCAGTGTGTCCGCCCAATAGAGGTATAAAAAACCAATATCTTACTACCACCACTAAAACCAAAATGTCCACCACTAAAGGTCTCTTTGAATTGGAGGGTACGTTCAAGTTGGTTTTACTGTATAAAGTAACAGAATGACCACTTTTTACCCCTATTACATGCTGGACGAGTGATTTTTCAATTTCCTATAATAAAGCAATAATTCCTATTGCTCCTTGGCAATATCACCCCCATAAAAAGACCCCCAAATGAAAAGTTTTTTACTTGAAAAGCATGTTGTGGAAGTATGTACATATCTGTAAAATAATTTTATCTAACTTATTACATATGTTATGAAAATATGAAGGGATAATAAATAAATCAAATGTGCTTTCAGATATGAGAGGCATATTGTCTTTCCAAAGTTGCTGGCACAGAATGCAGATGGTTATGAGGTTACCAATACAATGTACAACAGAGATGCTCATAAAGCTAGTTCTTCTAGAAGGTAAAAATATTTACATTTTTTAAAATCAATAATTTTGTTTTCATGACATTCCCTAATCTGAAATGTTTACTAAGTAATCTCACCTGCCAAAACTAAAACACTTCTATGAGAACAACCATTCTAAGAATAAACCAGCCTACAAAAGAATTATTTGTGGATAAACAAATTAGCCTTTAGAGATTTTATATATAGACAATTGGGGAAATTATTTCAGAACTCCATAAACTTTTTTTTATTAAAAAATTATCATTGTATAACATTAAAGTTCAAAATACTTATACATATAAAAAGCAATAAACAAAAACTAAATTGCATTAAAAGCCCTGCAGAGAAATGAAAAAGAATTGATAATTTATTGTACAGAATTAACCTGACAGTCGATTTTCTTTAATCAAACCAGACTCATTACTCCTTGGACAAGTCTTACTGACGTTTTGTTCATTTCTTAACCATAGTTCAGTGATTCCCAAAATAATGACCATTTTACTAATAGTGTATTAGTTGCTAATACACTACTAATGCTACCCTATTGGTATATATTTTATAAATTAGTATAAGTGGCCAGAGTGCTAGTCAAGATTCAAAGTCAGGGGAGCTTTGAGAGTCGTCACTAATCAGTTGTCAAGGTCAATGTTTTGGATAAATGTTTAGCAACAGTATCCAGCAATTTACAAAAATTGTATTGAGACAGATTATCGACCTCTTTGATTATGTATACAAAAATGGGTTAGTTAATTATAAAGATGCAGATATTTCAATGACAAAGGAGCTATATGGAACCCATTCTTGGTGTTTTATTAAATTACAAATTTCCGAAATTTGTAGTAATGTAAATCAAAAAATATTCTACTTATAGTGATAAAAAATTTAACTTTATAAGACTCATGAAACCATACAGTTTTTTTTTGAAAATTCACTACTTACCAAGATAATGATCTAGAGACTCTCATCAAGTCTTGCTTTGTTGATAATACCTTAAAAAATAATATGTGGTTAAAGTTTCAAAGGGACGTAGCAAAAAATGCAGTAGATATCACTATATTACATTTTGATTGTTAAACATTAAAACTTTTAAAAAAATTAAAATTTGTTTTTCTCAATTTTTACTTTCCTGTCATTTTGTGAAATGTTTCCCCATTCCTAGGTGAAAGATCAGTTAACATTCAGCGACATAATAAAACTGAAATTAGTTATTAGTAAAACTTTATTTTATGAGGATACCATGCTTGTTTATTAATCTAAGACTGAGAATCCAAAACAAACAACAAACTATTTGTTTCTTTCTAACATTAAATCATCAGTTTTCGATTTTAGAAGAAGGTTGGGAGCAGGTTTACCCAATTACTATTGAGTATGGAAGGGAAGTACGTGGTTGCGATATAGGTTTTGGGTAAATATATATATATATATATATATATATTATAAATATATATTGTAAATTGTATAATTAGTTGTATAATAATGTATAATTAGTATGTATAATAATATATATATATATATATATATATATATATATATATATATATATATATATATATAGAGATAGAGATAGAGAGAGAGATAGATAGATAGATAGATAGATAGATAGATAGATAGATAGATAGATAGATATATAGATAGATAGATAGATATAAGGTGCTACCCAAAAGTTCCAGGAATTGTTAAAAAAAACAAAAGAACTTATACCTTTCAATCAAAATCTTTTTTTCGTTCTTCAAAATAGCCACTATTTGCACCTTTAAAGCATTTTTGCCATGGATGCATGGATGAAAGCATTCTGTTTGAGGTCGGTTGTAGGAAGCTCTCTTAGAACCAATGATTAATCTTGAATTTCTTCTTCAGTATCAAACTGATGTTCCTTTAGCTTGATTTTGATCCTTGCAAAGAAAAAAAAGGCACATGGTGCTAGGTCCAGTGAGTACAGAGAATGGAGTACAAATGGCATCTGGTTTTTGACCAAAACTGCCTCACTGAGGTTGCTATGTGAGTTGATGCACCGTCATGGTGAATGAACCAGTCATCTCTCCACAGCTCTGGTCTTTTACGCCACAAATTCTCCCTCAGTCACATCAAATCACCGAGGTAGTAAGAACCGTTTATGGTCTGAACAGATGGGACGAATTCCTGGTAAACAATCTCAAGAATGTTGAAAAAATTATTGGCATTGATTTCACATTACTGCAAACCTAAAAGATTTTTTCGGTCTTGGAGAGTTTAGTGTCTTCCATTGTGACAAATGCTGTTTGGTTTCAGGACCATAATCTTTAACCCAGCTTTCATCACTTGTAAATTACCATGGACAAAAAGTCTGAATCCATTGCAATCGTCTGCTGGAGTTCAGTGCAGACTTGCACTCTTTTGCCACGCTGGTCTTGTGACAAACTTGGCTGTAATATTGAGTTTGTCAGACAAAGTATGTATGCATATCCCATATAGCATTCCAACAACTTCAGCCATGTTGTGGATGGTTTGTCTTCTGTCTTCACAATTGATTTCCCAAATTCTAGCAATGTTTTCTGGAGTGATGCTGGCTGATAACCTACCAGAATGCTGCAGTCTTCAACAGACTCACAGCCCTCTTTAAAACGTTTGAACCAATCAAAAGTCCTTGATTTGCTTAAAGCTTTATCTCCAAATGCTTGAACCAACTTTTGAGTAATGGTTTTGTTTAGTTTACAATAAAATTTAATACTTTCAGGTACTTTGTTGTGTGTGTATTTATATATGTATGTATATGTGTGTGTGTGTGTATATATATATATATATATATATATATATATATATATATATATATATATATATATATATATATGTATATATATGTACTTATTATTATTGAATACTTATTAGGTTATCTGCAGAGCAAGTTTCAGCTATCCATAGTTTCTAGCATAGTGACAGCTGAAATCTACAATATTACAGATTGTAAAGTAATTGTTTGTGGCAAATATTGGTCAATGTATGCTACTGTTTATGTTTCAGAGTATTTTGTGATGTTTTAAAGGACTCTGTCAATTGTTATTCCCTTCTTGTCTCCTGCTACGGATTTAGGAATCCAAATTCTGAAGGCATACACTATTATACAGAAGAATCTTGTATCCTTTACATCATAAGTAGGCTTATGGCCAGATATCTCGTTAACTTTTAAAATTATGAAAATAAAAAAAACAAATTTTGTTGGCCTTATTATGACAACAGATGATTTTAAGCATAGAAAATATATTTCGCTCTTCACACAAATTTGAATTTTGATTTCAAAAGTTTAAATGGTAGTCCCTAACTTTGATGGAAGCAAATTTTCAAAAAGAAATATCACAGTCAATTTTACCTCACATTTTTAATAAAATCTGCAAAATTACAACTTAAAATTTTCAAAGTATGTTAAAATTTACCCTAACTACTTTCAGATTCAATTTTTAAATTTTAATGGAATTTAAATGCCAATAATGTATGCACATTTTAATACTGATTATAGTAGTGAAACCAGATTTTCAAAAAAAGTAAGGTAAAAACAGTTATGATTTTTTAACGTTTGGAATGGCCACTACTTTAAAAAGCTTGAACAGTTTTCGCTAAATAATGAACTTGTCCATGCTATTACTAAAATCAATTTTTGTGCCAAGTTTGAATCAAATGGACCAAAATTGCAAACGCTAGCATTCTAACATTTATTTATAAAATTTTTAAAAACCCCTCAAAAAAGTACTGATGTTAGTACGACTTATTTTCCAGTTTAAATTTTCAAATAAAGTTGCTTTAAAAATTACATACATGTATAATTTACTAAAATTAGTAAACTATAGATGAAACCAGTTAGTGTGAACTGTGGGTGATGATTCCATCGTCAAGCATTTCGTGGTGGCCTAGTTGATAGCGTACTAAGCTTTGACCCCGAGGATCCGGGTTCGATTCCCGGCCAGGGCTCGGCATTTTCATACGCTATAAATCATCCCATCGTCTGCACTGGCCAAAATGTGCACAATAGTCGGACATTAACCAAAAAAAAAAAAATGAATAAAATATAAATAAATATTGATAATGCACTATCTGATGTCTAGATTACAGTGTTTCTCCCTAGAAAGTAAATCCCGTAAATACCTTAGGCCTATGCTGACTGAAAACAAACCCCTATCTCCTACCACAACCACTGTGGCCGAGTACAAATGCACAACTGGACACTATGTCTTATCTCATTTACAGTTCATTTTTAAGTTCTGCAAAATAAAATTCACAGTCAAGACACCTAGAATTTGGACTTTCATATTCCAAATAGAATTTCTATTATTACAATATGTGACTGTCGATATGTGTTTGGACAAGGTAAAACTGAAAATATTTGTGTAAGATTAAATACTTTGACAAACTAAAAACTAATTTGTAAATATTCTAGTTTGGTTTAATTATAATTAAGTACTAATTTTACATCTTGTATTTATTGTTGTGTATTTCAGTTAACGGGTGTCGTTAGTTTATAAACTTCATGAAAAAGTTTATATTAGCTAATCGCAATAAGTTATTTCACAAGACATGGATTTTATTAAAGCCAAAGTGGATGCCAACAGATATTTAATTGACAGTAAAAAAATGTGTGAAAGAATCATAGCTGCAATAGGTGCATGAAAAAAGTATGCAGATCAAAACGAAAAGGATGTGAAGAAGGTGATGCCTGATAAGGTTCATTGTAAATGTCTTCCAATGGTTACAAATATCCCAGCTAACAAGAAAACATTTAAATTTTCACTTCCAAAAGAAGTTTGAATAGAATATTAATAAAATTGGGTTACAAACAGAAAACAAACAAAAAACACAACTGTTTATTTGAAAGATTTATATCTTTAAATTTATACAGTATTGAGCAGAACGATGTCATACTATGTACACTTAGGGATCCGACAATGATTCCTCTCATTCCAAAAAAAAAGACTCATCTGACAACTCAAACATTGGTGTTGCTATACCCGAACAATAAAGATAAGAAGAGCCGCCTTATTACATGCTGGGGGACACCATTGGGTGTTCATAAAGGATTGTCTTACAATGTGGCAAACATACCATATAACAGGAGATTACCAATAATATGAAACAAAACAATCATGGTAAATAGCTAAACAATAAACATCATGAATTAACCTGAAAATAATGTTATAGTTGTTAATAACACATGTTATTATAATGCTGAGGTTGAGAAAAGCTCTAAATTCTGTACTTCAAATTCTAAGAAATCCCACTTCTGGTCTGTTATACAAAACATATATCCTAATTTTCTCACTATATGTTAAAGTCGGAGCTATACAACCACATCAAAACTCACAAACCAAAACAAAGTCATTGACAAACTCTTGAAAACATAATATATGATCATGACATTCTAAGGCTATCCCCAACCAGCTGGAGCTTTACACTATCTGGTTGAATTGCTGCAAATAATATAACTTTCAAAATTGCTGATGTCGAAAAACTAGCCAGGCACATGTATGAAAACACTTCTGTAGTTTATTGGAGAAAAAAGTGTCAAAATGTAAAAATATAGGAAGAGGGATTCATAATAAATAAGCAACACCTCAAAACCACCCTTGATTTGATTGAATTTCATCATAAATTTGGGGCAAAATCTAGTGATTAAAAGGGTAATACTATAGACTTGGAAAGCAGCAAAATTTCAGCCAGAAACTTATCTAATGTTGGAGAGCTTTAACAGAAAGATAATTTTATGTTGATTTGTTTTATAAATAACTTTTGATGATTGTGTTATTTAGCTTGGCATATAGATCCTACTTTTAAATCTAACACAGCATTAGGTTATTTGGACTTGTGGTAAGAAGGCAGATCAAAGCAACTGACTCAGTGAAGTGTTTCATGTTGAATGGACTGTAACTGTACCAGTATGACAATAAGTTGCAGCAATATAAGAATGATGAAATGCAATGGTGGGAGACATTGCCCTATTCCTTTCACAACGATTCATGCTATTTGGCATGAACTGAATCATGTTGTTTATGTTATAAAAACATGCAACAAAAACACATAACTTCATGTATTGTTTTATATTTGCAAAGATTGGCAATTGTCCAAATAAATTGTAATAATATACATTCCATCATTAAGTAACAATTTTTAAATATAATGCTTGTCTGCATTATTATTTAAGTTCAGTGGTCACTTGAATCCTGACAATTAATATAATTATGTTGCTTATAGATACATCTTATTTACTATAATTACTTAGCAATATTTCAGACTACAGATTAGGACGCAATATTGTCAGGACATATTTGGATTATTACCGTGTAATAGGAATAGTTGGACTTACAGAAGGGGATGCAAAAAATGCTCTTCCAACTCGTAGAAAAACAATCCACAGCAGTCGCAGTGCTCATGCAACAGCGTCTACTTTGCATCCTACGAATTCTTCTAGCGAAGCATCAGTTAAATTAAACATTGGCTTAGATTTACAGGTTAAGTACAAGTGTTATAACTACAGTACTAAATTACAAAAAAAGTAATGCCTGTAGTTCAGTTGGCAAGATAGCAGGCAGTTCAACAGAACTTAACCTGTACACAGATTTAAACACAGGCTTTCTTATGTGTTATGTCGATACCCTACCTTCAGTACTTTAAGTATATAACATGAAGACATTCAAATCAAATGTGTATCCCAGGAACCCCGACAAACTTCAGAAAATGGATCCTTTGGTCAATATAAGAAAACAATGCCACATACAAATATGTTCAATACCCATTAATTTCCTATTTACATCTAAAAATTGGATTTTTTTCAGTTTTATATGTATTTAATATATTTTTCGACCTCTAGATCAAAAATTAGTGAAGATATTTTATTAAAACATTCACGGCTAGTTAGAGGACAAAATTTTGAAGATATATTACTTGTTTTATGTGCCAAAATGTTCACTGAGATTCAGTAATATCACTTCAAAAGCTAATATTTTAATCAGTTACGAGTGCTTAAAAAATATTCTTAATATTCAACATTCGTCCATGTGAAAATAAAATCATGTGAGCAGTTATTTTAAAAAAAGTTCTAAAATTTTATAGGTAAGATTAAATCCAGGCCTTTTCTGTTTTATAAGCAATATTTAAAACTTGCATAAAATAAAATGTGAGTTCACAAAATATTTTGCATGACATATAATAATTCTCTCTCTCTTACATGCACGCACGCATGCGTGCGTGTGTACACACACACACACACACACTAAAAGAGAGAAGTTGGACTAGTCAAACTTTTATCAATGATTCAAAAAATAAATGATGCAAACACATTACAGAAACTCCAAAGCATAATTTTGCCAAATACCAAGTTAAAAAAATGATAACCAAATTTCTTAAAATCTGATCATGTATAAAGATCAATAAATTTGTAATAAAATAAATTTATAGTTTGGAACTAAATCAAAGAAAAACTAAGCAAAACAATTTTTTTTACTTCACAATTAAAATATGAGCAAATTCTAAAATATATAAGCAAATTCTGACTAACTGATGTTAATTAATTTTTTTTCATATAGCCTTTTTTATTTTTCAAATAGCTCCCAACCAGATTTTTCAAGGTTATAACGAACCATATGTCTTGTTTAACAACCTAAAAATTACATTTAAGCAAAACTCTATCAAAATCGTTTTAACTTATTTTGATAAAAGCCTCCCAAGTTTTTTTTGAAAAATTAAAAATAATCTTGAAATATGAACAAACAACACCAAAATGCCAAATTTCATTATATTCAGTTATTAGTTTGCTCTTGAGCGAAGTACACTAACACACATACTAACATCCCAGAAAAAAACATATATAATAGAGACACTACCTGCAATTATAAAGATCCAAATTATTATTTCTTTGTCAAAAAGGGTTGACTACAAGTTCATAAAATATAAACATTTTCCAGGTATTTTCATGATTTTTCCATAGTTACAACCTGCAAACATAATGAACTGAATAAGACCATAGAATTAATTCTAGTAGTTTGAAAGATTTCATAAATTTTGAAGTTCTTTAGTGTTGTTTAATTTTTTATATAGTAGAACTATTTCGTCCTTAATATGTAGTATGAAAAATAGGACAAAAAAATGAGTTCTTTTTTATCAAAATTGGTTTACAATTTCAGAAAATCTGAACACTTTTAAAAATTTGTTGTATTCCTTAGAATTAATATTTCATATTATTTTTAAAAAAAGCAATAACTGTAACCATAACAATCAAAATAAGCTTTTATTTGTTTCTGTAGTATTATTTTTCATTTGTTAAAAAAAAAAAAATACAGCAGTGAATAAATTTGCTTGTATAGAATTTGGATTTGACATAAATTTAAGACTTATCTGTCTGTTACAGCCCTTATCAGAAAGACCTCAGAGTTTTAACCGCAAACAAAGACGAAACCGCAGCCGAACAACTGAATCAATTGTTCAGAGTAAAATTTTACTTGTTAACACAGATACTATACAAAATAAGAAACTAATTCCTCCGAGTTTGTCGATCATAGATTTCAACAATTTAACTAGAGGTGGTTTGGACACAGCAAAAGGTATTAATAGAGAAAGTGGTAAAACAAAATCTAAGAAAGGTTGTCGTCATCGGAGAGCGAGGAAATGTTTGAGTGCTGTTAATACTAACACTGTTATTGGTTCAGTTCTAACAGACAGTGAATAGTACAAGTTCATCTACCAAAAGCTGTACTTTATAATTGAATATTATTGAAATCAAATGTTATTGTAATAAATTTTTTTACTTGTTATTATGTACCTTATTTTTTATCATCTACTCTTAAACTTACTTAAAGTAGGTGGCGAAGGAGTAAAGAAGAGGTTAGCTTTAAGAATACAATGTGACCTCCAGTTTTAATCTAGACTTATCTATGCGCAAGTGGAGCTTTGTATAGGTGGATGCTTTATTTCCCTAGCTACTCGTGGCATTTTAATGGATGAAAAAAACATAAAAACTCTGTGGTACAGGAAAAAGTGGATCTGGGGAGTGAAAAGAGCATGGAGGTGGGTTTTTTTTGACGAAAAACCATTAAGGTTATCATCAAAGAAACTGAGGCTGCACCCCTCCCCCACCATGGAACCCACAAGTAGAGAATCGCAGCAGATTGTCGAAGCACAAGGCAATGGAAGAAGTAAGAGATGGGGTTGAATATCTCAAAACAGAACGGCGACAGCTTATTTCAACTCAGATGTTTGTAGACGTATATTGGAGAAACAAGGATAAATGATGTATCAGGAGAAATGAGAAAAGAATGTAGTAGTAAATAGGCTTTTAATTAAACTGACAATCTTCTCAGGGATCAAACCTTGGATGCGAGAAGCACAACCCATATAGTGCTAACAAAAAAAAACCATATTCCAAAAATGGAGTGCAGCCAGCCAGGAAGAGCTATTAAAAGAGGTTCCTCTTAGGTGGACAGTAAAGAGCACTGTGGTTTGCAGGGCAGATAAGAAAACTGCAGATCAAAAAATCTTCTGATTGTGAGCCAACAGAGCCAACAAGAAACAAAGGATGTTTTCCTTCCAAAACCCTGAGGACCTCCAGTGGAATGAGTTAGTCAGCGGCTCTCAAACTCATTGGGGGAGTCTACTAAAATAATACCTTAGGTTTAGTTGCAAAATGGACTCTCTGGTCAGGTCATGGGTGCAACCGATGTCTTAGAAATTCTGAATCTCATTCTACTTACCTTTATCTAAACTGCAGATTGAGGTGTTCTTTTCCCCAAAAAGTAGTTGATCCCTAAACATAAAGACTATTGAATGTTATTCTAGTTCCTTTTACCAACATTGCAAATGGTAGAGCGGCATTAACAAATTTCTAAAGATGTCTGGCAGCTCTTTTAAACTCTTTCTATGTTCGAAACTATATACATATAGTTTTAAACTATATACATTCGAAAACAATATCATTTCTAGTTTCAAATTATACTTCACACTAAATAAACAAATAAAAACATTTTTGCCCTTAATATAAAAATTTTCTGACATATATTAAATTAAATGTAGTGACTGCCAAAGTTTTTATATCAGTTAGACATCTCGCTCCTTTAAAAAACAATTTATAGAACTCATACTCAGAAGTACATTATCTACAAACTCAGCTTTCGCAAAACATTTTACGAATAAAACCATACATTCGAAGACATCCATACCAACAGGGAAATATTACATTTATGTAATACAAGGAATTATATGGATGCGACTGAAGAGTTTGAGATTTATAAGAACAAAATATCAGACCCCCATTAATATCCTCAATGACAAACTTTCATTTAAATCCAATTTAATATGACACGGCTCTAATGATGTGATTTAAATAAATAATATAAATCTAACAGACACACTGTAAGTGATAACAATGACGGGTGCTCTAGTACCAATGAAGACTTTTTAGTCCAGAATGTAACGACATATTTGCAGTACACAGTGTTTGGCCAAACCAAATTTTATCATTGCAATTTAATAAAAATCGTGTAATTTTGTTTAGTGTTTGTGACGTGTGTTTTCAATGTTTTGTTTAACTTTGTGATGATCTCGGCAGAGATATTTGACATTTTGTATTATGGCCTGAAGAAGAAACAGTAAGGTTTCAAAACCGCAGTAGCCTTTATGAAGTGAATAAAAACGACCATTAAACGGAAGAAAATAGGTCATAATCCTAATTATTTAAATATGTGGTCCAATGGCTATGTTACAATAATGTTCGTAGTCATTTTCTTTTTAGCTACTATAAAAAAATATCTGTCATCAACCTCTATATTTTTCCTTGGGTGAACCTACAGACAGATGGACACACATGGGAATTTATAAGGATTCTTGGTTTTACTTACTACACCTTAAAATATTTGTTAAGTGCGGAAAGCACAAGAAGTAGACACTAGTTAAAACAAAGACGGTAAAGGAAAGGATCAAAAATTTGAATATAACCTAATAAACTAGTAAATATACTATGATCAGTTTTACAAAAAAAAACTATTTATTTACATATCAAGCCTACTGATTTGAAAAAATATATGAATATTTAAAACAAAATGAAACATACTGTTCTACAAGTATGGGGGTAATAAGATGACCACTATACATTCGAAATCTGATCTAAAAACAAACAGCCCTTTCTGTAATGAAAACCTTATAGAAAATTATAAAACAAACAAGATATCAATAAAAACAATAATCAATATAAATACAAATAAAATGGCAAGAAACAATAAAATATAATATAAAATCAAGTATGTTGCCACACAGGATTTTTACAACTAAAGACTAATACATTATATTAGTAAATAAAGAACACTATACACTAGGGATGGAAAAGTCAGTCTTACCTGAATACATCAGGTAAAAGTTTCACAAATTCGTTATAATACATGTATTTTAAAAGCTTCATTATTTGGAATTAAATGTTTGGAATGAAGTAATTATATCACTAAAACACTTAAGAAGCAAAATCAGGAAGTATTCATCTGCAATGACACACAGTATACTTCACTGAACATTAAAAAAATTATAAAAACCAATAAAATATCATACATACAATCATATATACACAGGCATTGCGTGACCCCCGATTTATATTGTATAGGAGACCAAAATACAATATTTTTATTTCAATTTTGCCGATTCAATCATTACAAGCTGAAGATAAGGAAAAAATTAAAGTAAATCAGCTTGTGCTTTTTAAACAACTCCTGACATTGATTGGTGAAAATTAATAAATGGTGATACTGCATATAAAAATATATCATTCATTAAAAACTATAAAAAAGTTCTATATTTTTTAAAATATTTCTTCTGTTTTGTTCTGGTGTAAATTAAGTCCCTCAATTTTAAAGACTTTGTTCATTACTTTTTCTAAGTATACAGGCCTATGTTTTTAATCATTAAAAAAGGAAAATCCTCAATACCCTTTTCTTATTTGAAACATTTTATAATTCTAAACATACCCAATAAATACTTACTATGACACAATAAAATTTTAATGATGTGGTTTCATGTTATTAGGGTTGTAGGTGAGTTATTTAAATTGCAACATTTCAATTTTTGTTTCTTAAAAAAAACTAATTTCTCTTTTGAAACAGGATTATCAACAAATTTTTAACTATTTTACATAATTAGCTGCTAGATTATATAAACTTAAAATAATAATACACTTATACAGCACAATTTAACTTTTCTACTCGGTATGTAATAATAATAATAATAATCCAATCTCATTCATACTGAAGCCCAAGTTATACAGTAAAACTTGAATAATTCTATCTGTTTTCAATCTACTGGAATTTTTCTAGTCTTAAATTTTCATTTTGATAATCATGCTAGCATCCTCTTACAAATAAGAATAAAGAACTACCATAAACATATCACAGTTTTTTTACATTTATTTACTGAACATTTAAAACAAAATTTTCAGTTTGTTTTACCAAAGTAGACATATAATTTGAATATTACTTTTACTTCGATTAAAATCCAAACAGGATTTTTGCATCTCACACTTACGACATTGTAACTGTTGATATTATAAACTGTGATTGATGTCCACTACTTATCACACTGGAAAGAAAATGTTTTTTTTTTCACACTAGTATAAAATGGCAGTTGGAAAAGGTTTTGCACTCACCTACTGTATTATTATTTTTTTTTTTTTACTATTGACTAATTTGGTAAGGCTTTTACTGTTATTGAAAAGCAACATTTTATTGTATTTTATGTAAAGGTATGTTCATTTTTTTTTACTTTGTTCCCTAAACTTTATAAATAAATAATAAATTGCTGCAATTTTATTCATAAAATTACTAGAGTTTATTTTACATGTAAAATGAAGTTTGTTTGTATATGATTAATGGAGAATATACTGTTTATTTCAACTTTTTAGATCTGTGATGCCCAAGCAAGGTAATCAGGATCCTGCTGTACAGATAATTTTTACTTAAAAACTTTTTAGCCCTGTAGATTTTCACAATCATACAAGTTTTACTGTATTGATCTTTATTTTAGTAGTTTGATTATGGTGAACCTAAACTAACTAAAAAGCTGGTCTTAAAAAATAGAAACAAAAAAAATTTAAGTCAACAGTGTTGGCCTATTATGTTAGAAATGTAATTAGAGAAGGTCAAAATATCAATTTTTTTCAAATTGGTATTATTTTTTAACTGAACTGAAATTGGCTCATATTTACTTAGCTGAACTAAGCTCTGTACAAGTGATTGTATAAACATTTACAATACAGCATAAACCTAGAGAATATAGCAAGCAAAACATTAATCTTATCTTTCAATCTCCTTAACAATACTTTTGTTTAAATTATTAGTATTTTTTTTTAATTTTATCATCACAGATATCTCTTAACTTACAATAACTATACAATTTATACATTTTTATTCAAACTA
This sequence comes from Callitettix versicolor, assembly GCA_022606455.1. Classification (NCBI taxonomy): domain Eukaryota; kingdom Metazoa; phylum Arthropoda; class Insecta; order Hemiptera; family Cercopidae; genus Callitettix; species Callitettix versicolor. The sequence continues at coordinate 30,319,380 of CM040182.1, forward strand.
GTTTGAAAAGTAAATTATGTAGAGTAAGGTATTTGCAAAAAGTACCTTCTCTAACTATACTTGTTATAATTACTATATATTTTAAAAATGAATTTAGCAGCCTAAATGTTAATCTTAGTCTATTTATTTTTATTACTTAGATAAAATAACTATCCACCGATCACGCTCTTATATATATAAGACTCATTACAAAAGATTCAATAACTATTTTGTGTGTTGTTTTTCTGAACAATTACATGATTATATTTAATATATGAGTTAAAGTAGACAGCAAAGAATTGAAATAACTGAAAACTACTTTAAAAATATGCAATGAAATTCATGAAAAAAGGAATTACAGTAGTTGATATACTATCACAAAAATAGCTGCACAAAATATATTTAGATAGCTTTCCTACTCTAAATGTTCAGTACGAAAACAGCACCATTTTCAGTAACTTTCTCAAACTATTGTATGCAAAAAATACAAACTAATAGCTTTCAATACCTTAACGGTAGCAAAAATATATTGTAAATAACAAATAATTACAAAGGCTACTCCTATGTACTTGCACCGAACCATTGTTTATAATTAAAATTAAGTTATGCCCAATGTTCACACTGAGTAATAACGTTTCATGTGTCTACCAATGCATTAAAATAAAGTGTGACTTTCACTAAGGAAATCAAAACTATTGTCAACCTTGAAAAAAAAACTAATTGCTTTGTCAGGTAATACTGAAATATTTATTGTTTGAACCCAAAAAGTAATTTGAATCAATAATTTTGTGTTACTGATTAAATTTTATTTGTAAATATATAACCAACAGTTTATGTTCAAACAAGATAATCCATTATTTTTTCTTAATTTAAGACTTTATTAAAAGAATCCTCAAAATATTATGATTTACAGTATATACGTACAACTATAGAACTGAGCATCCTGTTCCTTACTACAGTCAAGAGAGCCCTTAACCCAAAAATATCAATTATTTTTAAATTATCTTTTGTAAGTCAACTGTATCTTAATCTTATTTTTTTTTTTTTTTTAGGTGGCTGAATTTATTATAACAATTATTTTAAACTGAAAGTCATCTTCTGTACGTCTACTGTACCTGAAACCATTTTTTTATGTGGCTGAATTTATGAGATCATATTCTAATTTCAAGTTCAAACTCATAAAGTAAATACTAAAAATTAAAAGTGCATTAAATCATTGTACCATAGATGAACAAAAACCCTTAATAACAGCAATCTAGGAAATTAGAAATTATGAAAGTATCTAAATACTGTACAGAGGCCATTAACCCTAGCCTCAGTTACATGATACTGGCTAGGCAGCGGGTACACGTTATTTGAACTTGTAAGAAAGTCATGCGAATTTGGACTTGTTCATACATAATTATTACAAAACTTGTGGAATTTATAGGCATGGTAGTTTGCTCTCGCCCTCTTCTTACAAATTTGTATAAATCATCATGAAGCTGAACTTTAATTTGTAAATAACAAAATAATTTGTTTTCTTAATCACACAATTTATTTGCTGTTTGTTGTACAAATATACTGAGATACAGCCCCTGACTGCATTTAAATAGTTATTCAAAGATCAACATTTTTTAAATGATACAAGATACATTGTGCAATGTTCAAATTACCTTTGTATTTTAGCAGTTGTGTTTTTTTTAAGTAATTATTTTTGTTACTTATTTTGCAATCAGGAAACACCTTGTGGAAAAGTGCATCTACATGATAAAAAGTACTAATAGGGATATTATATACTAAAAGGAATGGATAAAAGAAGCGTATTGCTTTTTAAAAGTTTCTTTTCTAACACTAAAATTAAGTTTTGTATTTCTTTCAATGGCACTGACACACGACTTGTGTTTTTCTGTACAAATATTTCCTGTCGATCTCCATGTGAGCTAGTGAAATCACATTGGCAAATACCAGAAAACGGAAAATGTATTGCCTTTTCTTGATTCTAAAATGGAAACTATTCCACAAAGGATTTTTTAAAAACAAAATTGTATTTTCTTTTAGACATGGTAATACAATGAAGAATAATAAACATCTTCAATCCTACAATAATTAAACTTTTACACAAAACTTAAGAAGATAACACTGACTGAAACCTTGACTTAGTTATAGTTCGGACTAGTGAACTGTGGATTTAGAGAAAAACACTCACTGATAGCGAACATCAAAAACTTGGAATGTTCCGTTTATTATGTTCATCCCTTCGTATCGTATATGGATACAAAATCGGAAGAAGAATTCAGAAGAAATATTCTAAATGAACAAGTTCATTCATTTCAACACTGTCATCGTATTGACACTATCGCATTAGAAATGACTAGTATTTACATTCACTAATGAGTTCGATTTTATTAGGTTTGAACTTGGGTGGTTGAAATGATTATGTGCATGCAGATTGTTCATTTGGAATCAGATTCATATCCCATAATCTGGATTTGGGGACAAAACAATTCTATGCAGCTGATTTTGATTTATCATTCCCAATATCTAAGTCATTCAATTTCGATTGTTCTGGTTCAAAATATCTTTATCAAAGTCAGTAAGTGGTTGGTTGGCTTTGAGTCTACTAAGTGCTTCAATGCAATAACTTGTATGGGCATAACATATAAACAAATTAAACATGGAGTAGTGTTGGGGCAGAAAACACCAAAATGTTTAAAAAAACTGCTTTTCTATAAACAACAAACAAACTGCTTTTTAAAACGGAAACAAGCAGTTTGATTTGGACTGGTTTATGATTTGTTAAACAAGGAACGGACTGTTCTATTCGAACGTTGCCGCAAGCGCTAAAACTGTTTTCCTGTTGTTTGCCTGCTAACTGCTTTACTGCTTTCCTTCTACCTGTTTTTATGCTTTTTCCCTTAATTCCAAAGTTGCTTGTTGCTTGTAGTGAAGTAAGAACTGTTTGGTCAATGTCAACGTTTATCTCTATTTTGTTGCGAGTTATAGTAACAACCTCTCACATTTTGTAGATACAGAGCCTAATTTTATTTATTTTTTAATCAACTAAAAATATTCTAAATAGTTTGCATTTTGGTAAATATGCAAAGGACTAATTTAATTTTTTAGTAAAAAAAAAGAATGCTTCTTTTGTAAATATAAAATGCCATTGTAAATATAAAATGGCATACATAATTATTATGTTTTGAGAATGTAATTTAATTATTACTACACTTATAAGGATTATTTTTATCCTTTCTAAATGCTTTATACCCAAAAAAAAATTTAAGGACATGGTGGTAATAGGAATGAAAAAGTAGTCTTAGAAAACTGAATGTATGTGCTTAATGTTTTAGCTGCTAATACAACTTTTAGTTTCAGTTTGCTAAACCTGTTTTTTTCCAACTGTTTTAAAAAGCAGCTTTTTTCCTCAACAGTTTGTTGACATTTTGTAAAAATAGCAAAAACGCCCACCTCTAACATGGAGTGTTCATATAGCAAACAACACAATAACTGTCAAAATATTTTGCTGAAAAAATGTATAAAAACGTAAAACTAAGAATGTTTCTACTTTTTTCTCACTGATATTTTTATTGTTAAAGCCACAATTGTATTAAAATATAAAGAAATTTATTACAAATATATAACACGTGATTGTGTTCAAAATATGATCTCTGTTCTAAATACAAAGAAAGACCAGGCAGGCAAGTTTGCTGCATGTAATTAGAAAATAAATAATTATTGGGACAGTATTTCATTTGTCGATAATACAATTATTTTTAACAGCTTTGAAATAATGTGTAACTTATTTCAATGTTTTATAATCTTCATTCAAACTTGTACTGAAATGTGTTATATCAAGTTCAGCTAAATCTACGCTTCCTAGAAGTACTTGTATGATTTTTATAATAGTTCCACTCTATTTTTACAATTTTGAAGCCTACCAGATTTTTTTTATAAATTTGCACGACTTAACTTTCTTACAAATTTGGATGCAGTGTAACTACTGCCTAACAGTAACTACAACTGCAAGCATTAACTAACAAAGCTCAAAGCTAGAGTATAAGGACAAGTAAAAGTGTTATCACACCTTGGTTTTTATGTATTATTTTGTCTAAAAATAAATACTGTATTCTTTATGTACAGTACAGAACAGTTTCCCAACTCACACTACACAACCTGCCACTACACAAGTCTCTACCACAGCCGTAGTTTGGTTTCACGTTCACGCTGGTAAAACAGAGCACAGCGAAACATACTTCATCACCGAATAATATTGATAACAAGAACAGCGAACACTAAGCTGATAACAGATGGTAAGACGAAGCAGGAATGGCTTGAGGCACTATATTCGATACACTGACCTGAAAATAAAATTCAAGATTATCACAGTAAGCTACGGCTATAAGATATGTCATAACAAAACAAAAATAAGTAGTTAGCGTTCTACTAAAGAAACATAGATTAGTAGATTCTCAATAACACATTTCAAAAAATCACTGCTTTAAAAATAAGACAGTACACTCTGTTTAATCTGAGATATATCATACTAATATTTGTGGATTTTAACGTAACGTTACTACAGTTAACATAACGTTAATAAAACAGTTTATTAAAGATTATTTTTTCTAAACTATGTATGTTATAACGAAGCTAAGAAAATAAAACAATACCATTTTTTGAAGTAATAATTTGATTTTGATAGAGAATTGAATATTTATAGAATATTTTACTTTATATATGTGTAGTCTACATAAAAAAAAATTTAACTTGATATATCAAAATAAAACTACATAATTTACATGAAATATCTATATAAATATAAAAATTTAAACATTTTTCATGGTAATTCTCAAAACAATTTTTGGAGTGCAGTGTACAGAATACATATGTAGAAGAACATATCTCAAAGAACAATTTTTTTGCAAAACGCCCACTTTTTAACCCTTTACAGTATACACTTACATACCATTTACTAATAAAACAAAGAACAGATACAGTGATACCCTGGCTAACAGTCGACCTGGACAACGTCTACTTCACGGAATGAAAAATGACCCACATAACAGTTTAGGTTTCGGATAAAGGGCTGAACATATCGTAAGAGTGTTTTCATTTTGTTTAAATTATTACTAAGCAGATGTGTGAATACAGATAATACTGTGCTGAGTTTAACACGAAGAAGCCTTTGATTGATGGGTGTTTGCTTCTTGTAGGGCAATAACTGCCATGACATTTCTTAGTTATCTGTACTCAGAATGCCCAATCCTATTCCCTTTTCTGTCATTGTACCTAATTTTACTTGGTGTGTCAACTCTGTTACTGTGTGTTTAATTTTTTATCCCGTTAAAAAATTTAAACAGTTATAATATTATCGTGTTACATACTTTTGATTTTTAAATTTAACAAAATGTTATGTTCAACATTTGTGTTGAAAATGCGAGTTTCAAATTGTTGTTTAAATCCTATTTTCAATTTTGAACAAATTAAAATATTTTCTATAAGTCTGTATTGCAAACGCTGACTCACATAGCAAGCTGTTCAGATAACAGTCTTAGTTGTGGAACAAAGTAAGGCCATTAATCGTGGTACCACTGTAGTAGCATTGAATACAAGCTTCATTGCATACTACAATGATAGAAAAAAGCACTGCGCAGGAAATTACATCAATTCCATATGCAGACAAACATGGTCAACTTTCTAAACATTGCAATTTTCTAGACTAGACAACAACAATTTGCACTGCAACAGCACCAAATAAAGTCTATACAAAACTGTTTATTTCGTGCACTATTTTTAATAAAAATGAGGCAAAACAGACGTACATACAGCATGATACACTGTCAATGCTAGTTCAAGCTTACAATACTTAAGCGGGAAATTGTGTCAATAACACAGTGTTAAAAATTCATTTTATGAATTTAACATTATAATATTTTCTATTAAATTAGTTACTTCAAAAACATTTAAACCCCGATTGCCGCACAATTTAGTCGTTATATGCATAAATTGCCCATCAGTTTTTTCAATATTCAAACATTTGGGAGAAAATATGTTAATAGCTATTCAAACCATTTTTATAATTTTTGTCTTGGCAATGAAACAAAGAAAATACATATATAGAAATCGTGTTTTGTGATAATTTTGCACCCAAAAACATTGTAAAATTTTTCTTAGACCTAAGAACCAAGTTTCAACTGAATTTTGATCTATAAAATATTTTTTGAGATTTTTTCAATTATACCATGTCAAAAAAGCATGAAAACCTAAAATTAAACCATATATAATATGATTAATCTTATTCTTTAAAAAAATACAGCAAGATATTTCAACAATAGCTGCTGTGATAATGTTGACATAGATGAGGTTAACATTATGATTAAAAAAATATATACTAGCTTGACAAGGATAAAGATTAATAGAAATGTCATCAGTCAATAGCTAAAAAGCTTAGGATTGTGATAAACAGGTTCTTCTGTCAGTAAAACTACATATAAAATATTACCAATATATGAAATTTTGCCACAGCAGTCAAAGGGTTAATAAAAATTTTGTCTTTTCAAATTTCAAGAATGTTAATTGAGACTCTACAGAATAAGTTGAGTATATAGTATACAAACCTAAAGAAGTAAGGTTAAAAGCCCAAGAATGGGTTAACATAGAGCACGACTCTGGAAGGCGGTGTACAGTCATAGCTGACGAGGTAGATAATAACTTTTTAAATATAAAACAGTAACGCTTAGCATCTGTTGACTTGCGACTCACAGGTGAAGAAATTAAGTATGTAGTGTTGTTGTCCACCCATGATCCATGGCAGTAATATGCTACAGTACAAAATAACATACTTTTAGACCTAGACCTAAATACGTATTTTAACTTGTAAACAAAAATAATACATCATAGTTAATTAGAATGTGTAACTCCACGAGTGAACGGCACCAAATGAACTATTCTCTATATTAAAAGATAAACTCCAACTCTGGAAAACATTCAGGAACTAACTCTTTTGGAAATAAACTGGCTTGATTATTTCATTAATGTATCATTAAGTTGTTGAACAAACAAAAAAATATAAAATAATTACACTATTACGTATTACAAAACTAATGGCAATATTGCTTTTTCTTAATCTTACTAGTGTTTAATAACATTAAAACATCACCATTAATCTATGACTTTGCAATACCAAACCAAACTAACCTAACACAACACCATAACAGATGACAAAATTAAATAAGTTTTGTGCTCATATTATTTTCACTAATTCGTTCCTATTTCATATTCATTCCACTCAATGAACTAACTCCCATACAATAGACTTATGTCAAAACTGGGCAGAGATGCTAGCTCCTATTACATTGGAACTAAGTAGGTCTACTTTGTCTTATTAAAAAAAAAAATTCAATAATTTCTGATCATTTTGAAAAAAAAATTTCTTGAAATTTTAAACAAGCTAATCCTTAAACAATTTACAAAACTATTTGTTAAATCTGCATATGTCATTACATTACATTCATGTTTTGTATGCATAATTAAGTATGTTGTACAAGGGCGGTTCGGTAGCACTAGTAACAGAGAAGCACTACCATCATTGGCAAATTGGCAAACTCTCTGACAGTACGCTTCTGTGTTAGTCTGAGTTTCCATCTTTCCTCCATTTGTTTATAACTTCAAAAAATGAATAATGAAATAGAAAATCCTACCAAATACGAGCTACATGCTTTCGTAAGATTTTTTTGGACATAAAATGTTTCAGCAGCATAAATTCATTGTCGGTTGTATACTGTGTAGTACTAAAAAAAATTTTTTTTTAATGTGGTATTTTGTTAGACAACCCTTCTTGTTGGAACTTCTAAATCATTTCCAACTAGATGTTTCTTACCATCATCATCACTCTTACAGCCTCGTCTTTGCACTAAGTATACACATAAACAAATGCCTTGTGTCTACTAAATCTTGTAAATGAATCTTTTTTTGATTTATAGCTATTTTTTTGCTGAAAATTTTGTATATGGTCTTCAGACCATCATAAATTATAAATTTAATTGGGAAGAGGCAAAAATGCTATATCATTAGAATATAAATGGAAAATAATTGATGTTCCATGCATAAAAATAAGAGACAAAACTATCAACCAAACCAGTATAGAAATGAGGTTTCTATATTTACCTCTTATTAAAAATACTTTTAAATTCAAAAAGTCTGACATTTTAACAGTTAAAGTAGAAAGGGTCATTACTAGATCCAAGGCTTGGAAACTGAGAAAGAAAGACAGCTGTCAATAACCTGGTTTAGATAGGCCTCTTCCACCTGGTGTTGGCGGGTACAAGCATCCGGTTTTCTGATATGGAATTTGTCAGCTTTTTGTGTAGCATTTTTGTTTTGTTTTCCTGGTAACCTGTGGTTTCCTGATCACATTTACGTCTTCGTTTCATTTATAGTTTGGACCTATCAGGGATTTGTACCGTTTTTTTTTAGTTTTTAGGTATTCTGTCACAGGCATCTCTCCCCAGGTTCTAGTTGCATATTTAGGGTGTTAAGTTAGGCACTTGAGAACAAGAGTTGACCCCATACTCTCGAAACATTGTGCATTGCTTTATTTACACAAATGATGGCAAATGTCCACATAAACTGTAGTAACAATATGAATATTCCATTATTAAATAAAAGTTTAAATATTAAATATTAAATATTAAGTCTCTGATTTTAACTAAAATCCTATTGAACTTAGCAAAGAATATATTATACAAACCAATGTTCTGTTCATCTGGGCATGACGAATGAAATTCTAAAGTATCTGTTGAACCACTGCAGCCAATGGTCAAAGAAGAGAAGTTTAGTGGATTAGAACAGCCATCCAACTGGCTACTTGAAGTTTCCACAATGCTTCGCCGCTTCATTTCATTGGATAACGCAAACTGTTTTACTGCGTAACGTCCTGAGTGAGCGCACTTAATAGACGGCAATTCAGATGCAGCTGAAAATTAAAAATAAATAAACAAATCACACTGTAATCATGGCTCTATATTTTAATAATTTGGATACTGGCCTAAAATGTCACTGCCTAGCTAGAAAGTTGTGAAATATATTAGACAATCGGCACTTTTTTCCTTTTACTATTTTTTTTTCCATTAAGTATCAAAATTTAAATTATGGTTTATTTTATCCAGTCATCTATCTATAGCAATTCCTTTTCAATGTAAGTAATTTGGCGTCCAACCAATTTACAGATTTAATTTCTCATCTAGTAAGAATTTTTATTTGGATATAATCAGTTCTGCATATGACAGTTGCCACATCTCAGATAATATGTGCATTAGCTACTGTATAGACCTATTGTTTACCACTTATCACTGCATTATTGCTGATTCATATCTGGAAGTTCCTTGCCTTTCTTCGTTTCATTTTGAATCCAACACTGATAGTGAAAAGATTGTGTATTTTTTTTGTATTTTGTACAAAAAAGCATTTTAGCTTTGGAAGTAGGTAAGACAATGAGTACAATGAGTTCATTGTCCACACACACACAGAGTTCAGACTGTATACATATACATATATATATATATATATATATATATATATATATATATATATTGAAATCCCAAAGAGAGGAGGGGTAAAATGGACGGAGGAGTGGAAGAGGATCCATGGGGACAGGATGATGGAGGTGTGGAGGATTAGAAGGAGCAAGACATGAGTCGGAATGCTTTGCGTGATCCAACAGGGTCTATACACAGATAATTATATATTGTATCTAATGTTTTTAAAGTGCAAAAAATAAAGACTATATTTGTATAATTTTCAAAACAAAAACTTAAAATATATATATTTGATTTTCTTTATACCATGAAACTTGACAGAAAAAGTTTGTAATTGTTTTTTTTAACCAAATGTTTGATATTTTCTTGCCGCTACATCTAGCCATCTCATGAGAAGTAAAATATCTTTTAACTTTTAAAAACAGCGAATAAAAAAAACCATGTGAAATGTTATAAAACACACACAAGCAGAATGCACTCTGAACGTCAACTCTTCCACGAATCTGAATTGATACTAAAAAACAGAAATGAGTAAACAGAGCAGGTATAAGAGTGGTCGACTCCCACTTTCTTTTGAAGAGAATGTAGGTCATCTGCTAAGCACATAAGTGACACATAGGCATAAAGGCCTGATACGAAAGTGGTGCATGTGCATTGTACATTTGGTTTAACTACAAATCTTTTAAATTGCTTGAAATATTGTTCTATGAGGTTAGGTCGGCTTAAACGAAAGGTCGGATAAGCGGGACTCGTGTGTGTGTGTGTGTAAAGAAAAATAAAATAATTTATGCTGAGTAAATTCAACACACAAACCTAACTTAACTTATATTTATGAAACTGTTCATTAACCATTAAATTTCCTTAGGAAATTCAGTTTTCTCACATCATGATTTTACATAAGAAATTTAGAATGAAACCTTGAATTTGTGGAATAAAATATCAAAAAATTTTCAATCTAATTTTAGAAAAAGTTTTTTTACAATGAGTTTTGTTTATCAAATGTGAATTTCATGAAATTTAAAAAGACCTGTAATTGTTCGTTTATGAAAAAAAAAACCAAGGATAACTTTTTTTTTGTGAAAAAATAATAATAAATTTGTTTCATTAGTAATTAAATTTATATGAACAAGTTATCTGATATTATTTAATGAATACCATTACGTGTATTTAATTAATACTCACTGACTAGCGTCACAGGATCAGGAAGTTTGTAATACTTAAAGTAGGATGGCCCACATGCTTCTGCAGGATCAGAAGACCACTTATCTGTAATGTATATTACATAATTAATAAAACAGTCCAATACACGCTTTTAAATCACATACTGGGTCCATACAAACTATTTTCAAATATAAACTACATATTAAAAGAAAGTATCAACTGACTTCCATATCTTCCACACTGCTGCAAACCAAACTGTACTGCTTGTTGTATGTGATTTGTTCTCTTTTTGAATCATATCCTGTTTACCCACTGTAAAAAGTCAGGCATAAAACCTTCTAAAACTTTAAGAATTTTTCAAAAACAATGCTTTTGTTAAGGTTCGTATAGATACAAAAACATGTGAAATGTCAAAAAGATCCTGAAAATCCATGTTTTGTTTTGATCCAAAGGTTTGTAAATTTTCCAAGTTTTCTGACCTAACATGTCGAAATTAGAAAGTGGGACATGAGAACTTGAACTTCTCAAAAGGTGTGGTAGTTCTAAATTAAATTAACTCTTTGTATACAAAAACCATTAATATTCGGAATCACTTTTAGTTTGAAATGATACCCAACACTAGAAAAAAAAATGTATTCATTCTATAATTTTACCCTTAATCAATAATAATAATTTTACCGCTGAACTACTTTTAAGTATTTTTTTGTAATCAACTCTTATATTTTTCTTGGGTTTAGGCTGCTACAAAGACTGTATTTGTCAAAATTTTATGGTTCATTAAGGTAAGAGGTGCATTAACAACACAAATATACACTCGCACATTTTTTTAAGTGTTCTTGGCTTATTCTAAGGAATTCTTGTGAAAACCATATATAAAAAACCTAAATAACGAGTTGTTTTTGCCTTGATTTTTTAACACTATTGATGTTTTTTAAATTATACAGTGGAACCTCGATAATCCCAATTAACTTGGACTGGAGGTTGTTCAATTATCAAACTGTTCAGAATCACACATAAATGTGGCTAATAACAGGTTTATTGTTGAGTGTGTATTTACATTAGATTTAAAAATAATAATAGAAATACAAAACAAAGTGACATAAAATGATAGAACATTCATTTATTTAATACATTAAACATTATTTTGATATTCTTGGAAATGTTATTGTGATTAGCGATGAGTTCAATTCTGGGAAGGGTAAGTCTGAAGCAGGTGTGGTTTAAAGATTAGGCAGCATGAATCCAGACTGCGGTACAGAATGTCTTGCATTCAATATTTGTATGAATATTTAGATGTGAGGTTGTGGCTGATTACGTAAATGAGCTTGCATTATACATATCACTAAAAAGAAGATAATGGGACTATATAACTCCCCTTATTCCAAGCAAAACCTATTGTGTCTAATAACGCAGCACTTTGCTACACGGCATGTGACCAAACCACGTATTCAATGGGAAGAAAAAGAAATTAGAAACAAATGTTTTTATGTGTATATACATAAAATAACCTAAAAAAGCGAAATGATATTACATTTGAGTGTTGTGAATGTAAAGTGGAACTTTGTATATAATCTTAATTTAATAGTATAGTAGTCTTGATTAACTGTCACCCTTTTAACTGTCTGGTTAATACTATTATCCGACATTTTAAAAATCTTCTATAGTAAATAAATAATAAAAGTAACCTAGATAAAAAAACACTGTAATTGGACCTGACTTATTTATACGAGGGTTGATCAAATATAAACGAGACTGACTTTCTAAAAACTTTTCCATTGGACATTGAACTCTACAGGGTGGGGTTTCAGGTAGCCTGGGAGGTTTGGGACGGGCGTAGACGGGCAACATTTCCGTTCGGACCCTTCAGTATAAAACTATACAATGAGTGAGAGTGAAGTGCACGTTTCTGTGGAGCAGAGAATTATTATTAAGTTTTTAGCCAAGGAGGGGGTCAATCCGACTGAAATCTTTCGTAGATTGGCGGCTCAATATGGGGACAGGACCCTGTCAAGAGCTCGCGTTTTTGCTTGGCACAAGGAATTCGCCGAAGGACAGGAAGCAGTAGAAAACCTCAGCCATGATCACGATCGTCGTCCGGGAAGGTAATGGCCACTGTATTTTTCGACAATCAAGGCGCCTTTCACGTCGATTTCCTCCATCAACGACACACAATAAATGCACAATATTAATGCGATGTTTTAGAGGCATAAAACAGTCTTTTTGTAGGAAAAGGAAATCTAAACCGGCGAGAAACGCTATTCTTCTTCACGATAATGCCCGACCACATTCGGCAAACGCTATGAGGCTTTAACTCGATCAAATTGGCTGGGAACCAATGGAACATCCCCATACAGTCCAGACTTATCACCCTGCGACTATCACCTGTTTGGGCCACTCAAAGAGGCGCTTGGAGGCCAGCGTTTGAAGACGATTCTGCGGTGGAGACCTTCGTGCTCCAATGGCTCAATGAACGCCAAAGAACTTTTTACGAAGATGGAATTAAAAAACTTCCAATCCGTGGGAAAAATGTGTTACTCGTGCGGGAGACTATGTAGAAAAATAAGTTGTATCAAGAATAATTTGTAAGTAAGCAATAATTTTTTTTAAAAATCAGTCTCGTTTATATTTGATCAACCCTCGTAGTATAGGTGACAGCTGCTGACACAACTGCTACCACAAGCAAACAATGATAATCAAAAAGGAATCTATCATCTCGTGGAACGAGATAGAAACAGTTCAAATATATCAAAAAATTCCAAGAGTGCATAAATGTTTTTACTGAAAGACACAAACTCTCAAACTTTTTAGGACAGTACCATTCAGCATATATGTTGATCATGTAACACTTGAGTACTCTCAAGTGGCACATGCCCGAGAATACTTATCAAAATGTTAAGTGTGGATAATTTACTGTATTAAAGATCTACGTATATAAAATTTGTACAATATATAATTAGTGTTAAATAGAAAATTAAAGAACTTTACTAAGTTTTCCAAAATAATAATAATAAAACATTCTGTGCTATAAACAGTGTACAGTATGTTATTTTAATCGATCGCCAAAATTACAAGTAGTCTATTTCTGTTATCTTCTATTATGTTATCTGTCACTCCCAATGGTCCCTAGGATGATGGTTAATCAAGACTCTACTGTATCATTCAAAAAACAATTGTTTTAATTTGTCTGGGACAGTTTTATATTTAAGATTTTTTGCTTACTGTCATTTATATAAATCATAAAACATAAATTATTAATTTCAAAATATTTTGAAATTGTTTTGACTACATTTAGTCATATAATATTTGAACACAATACATTCAGATATTTTAGAACAGCTGTACTCTAATGCAACAGATTTTGCTATTGTAGCAAACATTATGTTTAACTTAACTTGATTCGTATCATCAAGGTTCTACTACATATCGAAACATCAATGTTTGTAAAAACCTAGCCAACCCTAACTGTAAGCTACTACAGAAAATATGTGTTCTCCCTGACAATCCGACCAGGCTCCCAGTCCTATTATTAACAGATTAGCAAGGTTCTCCAGTATTTAGAGTGCAATGGCTAGCCTAGGTATATACAACCATACTTTTTTCTTACCAGATTGCTGAAGCTGTATGACATTTGCATCTCTACGGTGAAACACCAAACAGATATATCCACTTGAACTGAAAAATTAAAAAAAACTATACTCAGAAAAAGAAAATAGCGTAGGGTAATATTGCAAACATTTTGGGAATGTTTTAATACATTAACGTAATGCCTTAATGATTATGTGTAAAGACACATTGTTGCAAGGATGTTGTGCATTTTTTGAATGTCTGTCCAGGGTTTACCACAGTTTTGTATTGAAGATTAGTTTTTGGAACCAAATTATTTATAAATTGCTCTTTTTTGAATATCATGTTATTTTTACATATAACTTGAATATTTTATTTTTTTTTATATAAAATTTATTCTTAGTTTGTTGAAAATGGTAACAGAAAAAATGTTTTACACCATTTTCACAAGTTATTTAATGAAAAAAAAAATCATCTGAAAATGAATAACTTTTTTGGTTAAAAAAAACAAAATTTCTAAAAAAATGTTTATCTTGAAATGTAAAAAAAGTTTATTTTCTTTATTTATTTAGAATAAGACTATTTAGGTAATAAAAGACAAATAGGTAATAAATAACGATTTGTGATTTGCTACGTTTTCTGATCTATGTACAAAGTTTAAAACATTAAAAATAACTAAAAACATAAGCGATGTATCACTCAATAATTTAAATACTACATTATCATTTGTGGTATTACAGCAAAATTACATTTTTATTTTCATTTTTTTTTTTATTTTAAGGCGAAAAGCACATTTAGGCTATTATCGCCTCCCTAAATGTTAGTGTGAGTGTAAAGTTGTAAGTGTAGTATTGTAAATGTAAGTGTGTGTTAGACTCAGGTACTGCAAGGGACGTCTAAATCCTCTCAATAGGTGCAGCTAGTCTGCACCCCCCCTGCGGAGACCTTACAACAATAGACTGATCATTATGTCTATACAATAAACAACTTCGATTTTGCTAATACTGTGATGCAATCTATCAACTCTTTCCAAATTAAAAAAATAAGACATTGTCAATGATTCTGCTTGGTAAAATAAATGCAACTGAAACAACAGGTTAGAAATCACACTTGGAAATTCTCCAGGCACCACAAACTAGCGATGTATTACTGCATCAGTAGTTTTCCTTAGAATTTGTCAAAATATAACAAAAATAAAGAAAACCTTTATAGAAACAAACAGTTATTAATTATACATAAACCATGTCATTTGCAAAGCTGCTACAACTAAATGGAGTTGTTTGAGATATACAGCAATACTTAAATTTATTAAAGAAGAGAAAACAAAATACTCACCATCCTTCAGTGGCATGGGCAACAAGTGTAATCGACGTAGAGGAACTATTATTGACAATATTATGGCAAACTAATCTCATATCAGTGACACCATGTTCTCTTGATATCTTCAATGTAGCATTTTTATGCGAGAAGTGGTAAGAATGCCTGTAGTCTAAACTATGCCAGTGATGATGATTGGTCACCCATAACGGAAACTTACATCTTTCATGCTGAGATTCAACTTTACAAACAAAATGAATTACATACTTTGTGATATTGCAAGTAAATGTTTCTTAAATTATAAATTAAAATAGTTAATGTTCTGGTAATAAGACACTATAAAGGTTGAAACTAGCAGTGAGTAATTAAACTCTATTGTGGATTCAAATTGTTTTCATATTATAAAACTAAATTGACAAACTGCATAGTTTTCAAAAGTATAAACTAAGTAGTACGCACTTAGTGCAGATTTAGAATTTGGTCAAAAAAGGCATTTAAATAAAGTAAGCCATTACTTTATTACTATTTGTATCTATGACTATTGTATGAGGCGTATCCAGAAAATTAAGTACAGTTTTGAAAAAAAGAATTTGTAGAAGTTTTTTTCATATATATATATATATATATATATATATATATATATGTGTGTGTGTGTGTGTGTGTGTGTATACATACATACATATATTGCTATTTTAATGCGAAAAGCCGCCTCGGTGGCCTAGTTGATAGAGTACTGGGCTTTCACCCCAAGTTCGATTCCCGGCCTGGGCTTGGCATTTTCTTACGCTATAAATCATCCCATCATCTACATTAGCCAAAGTGTTCATAATAGTCAGACGTTAACAAAAAAAAAAAAAAAAAAATTTAAGGCGAAAAGCACAATGAGGCTATTATTGCTTCCCTAAATATAAGTGTGAGTATAAAGTGTTAAAGTCATAAGTGTAGTGTTGTAAGTGTAAGTGTGTGTTACACTCAGGTACTGCGAGGAACGTCTAAATCCTTTCAATAGGTGTAGCTAGCCTGCACCCCCTGCATATATAACGACATATGACAGAGAATACCTTAAACTACTTTTCTACATTGTTTCCATCAGTGTTCAGACACTTGTCATAGCAGTCAACCAACTTGTTCACTCCTTCCTCAAAGAACGATCCTGTCAATGATGACAGTGATAGCTGTACAGAATGTTTCATATCGTCGTTAGTTTCAAAACTTACCACCAAGTTCACGCTTCATGTGCAAGAACAGATCATGGTGGTAGTCGGATGGCGCCAGGTCTGGAATGTATAGCGGGTGTTGAAACAGAACTGTATAGTGTTCCAAACAGAACCATCAAAGAGCTTGAATATCACCAGCAGCATGGGGTTGAGTATTGTCATAAATCAACACAATTCCTTGGCTGAGCATCTCTCCTTTTGTTTTGAATTGTGTACAGGTTTATCAAGGTCTCAAAACTAACAGCGACAGTTTGACCTCCAGGAAGGAATTCAATAAACAGAACCCATTTTCTTTCCCAGTACAATACAAATGATTTTCTGGGCTGACACTGTTTTGAATTTTTGTTTTTTCAGAGATTGAGTCTCGACTCCAGTGGCTGCTGTTTCGATTCTGGGGTAACATGACGAACTTAAGTTACACTACGAATCACAATTTGGTTTAAAAAGTCCACTAAGGCATCACTGTACTGGTACGAAATGTCAAAGCACTGCAAAATCGCTTGGATTTGTGGGCATTAGTACGTATAACCAGTAGGAACACTGGTGATAACCTATGCAGTCTGAAACAATCTATATAAAAGAGATCATGAAACTTCTCACAAATTTTCTCATCAACCTTCCTAACCAAATCATCGCTAACAACAGAAGGCTGCTGCCTGTGCCTCATAATGGACATTGGTTTATCCTTCATTAAACTTCTTAATCCATTTCTCTCCATTCCATCAATTGTTACATTTTTACCAAAAACATTTTAAATTAAACGATAAATGCTGGCTGGTTTAACACTCCATGCATTCAAAAACCGAATTACAGAACAAATCTCAGTCAGCAGGTTCATGAATTGTCTCAAACATTTTAAGTGCATACAGAAAACTACATAAATCAACCGCCATTGAAGAGGCAATGAATCAGAAAGACTATCATGCTTGTGCAGAATGCTGATAGCAGTGCTGCTGTGGTGGCAGAATAAAACACTACTTACTTTTTGGATGCACCTCATATTCATCAAATTGTTTATTTTTATACTGTACAAAATATTACCTCTCGTTAGAATCATAGTCTTGCTGCCATCAGTTGCTGAAAGTAAACCATTACAAGTGGCATCACCACTCTGAGCTACATGATACATAACTTTGTTATCATTGGTCACACGGTCATAAATAAAACAACGATAACTCTCTTCATCAGATGTCACCATTGCGCTTTGAATCTTACCAACTAAGTACCGGGTAGAACCATCTCTCCACTTGGCCAAACATACTAGTTCTTCACCTGTAATTCATTAACTTTGTGTTACAAACTGTTTAAATAACAGAAATTAAAAAGCTAAATTAACAGAAATATTGAACACTAAATTAATAACTTTTGAACGCTTAGGTGCACAGATCAAACATTCAAATTTATATCACAGTACTGTGATTGCAGCCCTTTTATTCATTTTTTAACTCTGACCTCTGTTAGGATTAAGGCCGATACACCATTTGCTAGGAGTACGGGTTCCTTCGAATAATTTTCTATCGGTGGTTCATTATAAAAATTACCTTTAATTATTTGATATGTTCTACCTTACAAATATTGTGGGTGGCAACCCCAAGAATGAACACTACTGTCTTATGTAAAATGAAACGTTCCCCAAAATATATATTAATCCTTTTAAACCAAAATAATAAAAGGGGGAAGAAGTGTACGCTAAATAATCGTCTACTTACTTTTATCGCCGATTTGCCACTTCTCGGCACCGCCCAGTTGGAACAGAAAAGCCACACAGTCTTCACCCGGAGTAAACACTTATAACAAATGGTGCATAGGCCTTAATCCTAACAAATGGTGCATCAGCCGTGTTCTAGTCTTTACTAGAAATTCTTTGATTTTAAATGGTTCCAGTTTTGTGTTGAATAATTGTTTTCAGGGTTATATAGTGGTATTTCCGTTAGGTTTTGACTGTGATATGCATCATCAACTATTAATTGCGGACGTAATACATTTTGAGTTTAACTTTTCGATACACGCGACACTTTACGTGTCATATATTTGTTTTTTCCGTTTTTTTTGCTTGTTTTTTTTTTACCACGAGCAGATAGTCTTCATGTTTTGGGCCTACAATATTTGATAACAATATCTGTGTTTCAAATTTGGTGAATTGAGTAGTCATATTTGTACATAGAGGGTTATTGAATCGTATGCCTCTTTTAGTGTATATTGTCGATACATCATAGTTGCAATATCATTGGAATTTGCGGACTCGTCACATTGCACATTTCGTTTACGCCATAGCGATACATTTTTTTTTTCTAGGACTTGCTGACACAACACTTGTGTACTGTTTCACAATTACAGGTATTTGTGCCGACATCCAGGGTTTACGACTTTCGCTAATCAATTATATTATTTAGCATTTTTCATGAATTTATCGTTGTCGGACATAAAATCTTTGACTAAAGACAAAGCAACGAGGGTTTTTCAAGAACAAGGCTTACCAATTCCAGAACAGGCGGATCTTGAGTTTTTGCGGTCCAATTTGTGGTTACTCAGGCTAAATTTGGATTCGGGTATGAGTTTGGATGAAGCTTCTAAATTGTATGACAACTGGTTAGTACACAAAGACGATAGTAAAAAGCACGTTACATTTCAGGAACCGAACATATACGACACTGTTGAGTTTGCTTCTGGCTCGGAGACAGACACTGGCGTTAAAATCAATAATACAGTAAACATATCACCACATAATTCTATAATGACCGAACGCATACCATTTTTTGATCCGGGCAGATTTCGTGGAACTCCGGGGGAGGATATTTTAAGTCATATTACGCGATTTGAGCGGGCAGCCTTGGCGAATGGTTGGGACGACACAAGAAAAGTTGTGTACTTTCCCATGTACCTTGACGGCGTAGCTTTGACTTACTTTGAGAATTTTGAACGAAAGAACAAAAGCATGACTTGGGCCGGTAAAGGGGAAACGTTTACCACTGTATTTGCTCCTACGGAAGAAAAGGACATATTGTTGATGAGGTTGAATAATCAGGTGCAGTTACCAGAAGAGTCGGTAATTCAATATTGGACGGATATAGAGCTTTTGTGCACGCTTGGACAATGACATGTCGAACAGAAAATCTGTGCGTACATATTGAAAGGTTTAAACCCGGCTATATTGCAACAAATAGCCATGCTCGATAACACAACTTTCGGTAAATTAGATGCCAATATAAAGGCTTACGACAGGGCAAACTTCTTGATGCGGGAACGTTTAGGTTGCCATTCATCTAAGACTGTACAGGACCAGCGCGTCATGGAGATAGAAGAGAAAATAACTAGAGTAATGAATATGTTAGACAATTTCAAAATGTCTAAAAATAAGGACCACGGACACAGTTACCACACGTACCGACAAGACACAGGGAATAGGGACTATAGACACGAACGTACGCAGTTTCGCAGCGGTAGATCTCCGCGCAGGGACAAATCACATGACGAAAATAGGGCACATGGGCACCACAGTTACAACGGACATGAGAATAAATATAGTAAGTCAGATAACCCACGGCGTAATGGTGACCATTCATCGCAAACTACGTGTTGGGTGTGTAATAAAAAGGGTCATATTTCAAAAGAATGCCGGAATAGGTATCAAAAAAACTAATGAGGCCAGGGATACGACAGACGTATTCCAGTGAGCCGCAAAAACCTCGGAAGTATCAAATATTTCACACACGGATTAATGAAGGGATCCCTAATATACGATGGCGGGCTATACAACATTATGAACAGAGGGTACACATTGACTTTATTAAAGGACAGTCGATTCCGGCGGGGCCGGAAAGTCAGTTTACTCCGGGTGACTTTTCTGTGAAGACTGTGTGGCTTTTCTGTTCCAACTGGGCGGTGCCGAGAAGTGGCAAATCGGCGATAAAAGTAAGTAGACGATTATTTAGCGTACACTTCTTCCCCCTTTTATTATTTTGGTTTAAAAGGATTAATATATATTTTGGGGAACGTTTCATTTTACATAAGACAGTAGTGTTCATTCTTGGGGTTGCCACCCACTATATTTGTAAGGTAGAACATAGCAAATAATTAAAGGTAATTTTTATAATGAACCACCGATAGAAAATTATTCGAAGGAACCCATACTCATAACAAATGGTGCATAGGCCTTAATCCTAACACCTCAAAGAACTAAACAATTTTGGCTGGCGCTGGTTGCTTCTTCAATTTAATTTGTCAATAGTTTACCATAACAAAAATATTTTGATAACAAAGATTTTGATCTTTTTAGAAATTCTTAATTTTTTTTTTAAATTGGTTTTAAAATGGTTACCTAATTATAGAATATTATAAGTTAAATTAGTGTTGAGTGAATTAGATTATTTTTTTAATTGACCATTTGCTATCATTTGTTCATATAAAACACAGCTCTCAGTGGTTGATCAAAGTAGTCACAGAATCATACTTTCAAAATTCCCTGACCAACCCATGAAAAAAAACAATCCTTAATTTGTAATATTAAGTTGATACATTTATTTATTTGTTACAAAGAAAAAGAACAATATAATTATTTATATGTACGAGGGGGACCCAAAAGTAACAGGAATCGGGCTGGTGAGGAGAGGGGGTGGGGTGGCCTGGAGAAGGAGTCTCGAGTCACATTGCTACACATCAGTGTGCGACGTTTGTTCACTGTAAGTGGATCAGTTCGTCCGTGAGAATTTTTTTGTAAAAGACCTTTTTCCGTTTCGGCGAAAATGTAAAATGGCTGACTGCTGGGAGCAACGAGTGGTTGTGAAATTTTGTTTCCTGTTGGGAAAACACCTACAGAAACTCTTGTAATGCTTAAAATTCTACGAGTGGTTTCAGAATTTTAAAAATGAAGGAATGTTGACTGAAGACCAGCCTCATTCTGGATGCCCTTCAATGTCAAGAACTGACGACAATGTTAAGAAAATCAACACTCTGGTTTGTGAAGACTGTTGTTGAACCATTGATCAATTAGTTGCAATGTCTGGGTTGACTTGGAGTTCAATCCAGAGGATTTTATTGTAGGACTTGTGCATGAGAAGAGTTGCAGCCGAACTTGTTCCACTCCTTCTCACAGACAAGCAAAGGTAGAACCAACTTCATGCCTGTTTCAACCTGCAAAATCAGCTGCAAGAGGACACAGAATTTTTTCTAATGTCGTAACTGGTGATGAATCATGGTGTTATGGATATGACCCTGAAACAAAACAGAAATCAAGCCAGTGTAAGACAGCTCAGTCTCCTTGTCCAAAAAAATGCCGCATGGTGAAGTCAAACATCAAGACAATGAATGCTCATTTGTTTCATTGATTGCTGAGGTGTTGTGCACTCAGAATTCATTCCTCCAGGCCAAACGGTTAACAAACATTTCTACTTGGAGGTTTTGAAAAGTCTGAGGGAGAGCATTCGAAGAAAAAGGGCAGATTTGTGGTGCACAGGGGATTGGGGTTCTTCCATCATGACAACACACCTGCCCACACCGCCCTGTCTGTGAAGCAGTTTCTGACGAATAACGGTATGACACCGATTGGTCACCCCCCCCTACTCACCAGATCTCGCTCCCTGCAACTTTTTTTTGTTCCAACTCAAAAGCGAAATGAAAAGTAAACGTTTTGAGACTGTGGAAGAGGTGAAAAAAAATCGCTGGATGGACTAAAGAACACTCCATTAAGTGAATATCAACAATGTTTTGAACAATGGAAGAAACGTTCAGAGAAGTGCATTGCAGTTAATGGTAATTACATTGAAGGTGACCAAAATTTGGTGTAAAAATATTGAAAAATAAAGGAGTTATGACCAAATTCCCATTTTTTTTGGGTCCCCCTCATATATCTTTATCTTGATCTATAAGCTCTTCAATTATTAAGTAAAATACTTAAAGCAAATAAGGAAATTTACTAAAAACATGATGAAAAACTACGGATTTAGCAAGTAACATACAGGAATGCATAATTATTAATTTTTCCATGAAATAAAGACGTTAGTTGAAATCAGAGTAAGTAATAATAAATACAGTATAACTAAGCAAAAGGATCTAGAACTTTCACAAGAGAAAGAATAAGCATGGGGAAAGGGTATTTTTTAACAAAAACCATTTATTAATTTGGCATAAATCTAACCTTTATGCCACTTAGACCAATAAGGATGTTAACGGTAAGGGTAAAGCAACAGGAGTAACTATGGTTCAAACTAAGAAATTTGAGGTACACAGTTCAGAAACACAGCAGACTGACCAGTGCTTTAGCCACATCGACTACTGAGCCCTTTTTAGGTATGAAGAGCCCTCCAGTGAAGAGGGTGGGTCTAAAAAATTATACTCGAAAATTTAAATGCAAATAAATGCATTTTTGCATTCAAAATAGATTTATGAAGCAATTTTATTGTTTATTGTACAGTTTAAAGGTTTGAAAATTAAATGTTCGTATTATAGTTGAAAACTCTCCAAAAGTTCCAAGTTTTTGTGTTCCCCTTCTAATTCTGACATGTTGGGTCACAAAAATCTTCATATTTATAAACCTAGTTTGGATAAAAAAAAATATTTTTTCAGACTTCTCGTATTTTACATAATTTGAAATTATAAACCTCAAAAAAGGCTTTTGAAAAAATTTATCCCTGTAGGTCTGTCACTAGCAATAATGATATTCAGATGTTAAAAATTCTTTTGAAAAAATTTATCCCTGTAGGTCTGTCACTAGCAATAATGATATTCAGATGTTAAAAATTATCTAAATTGAATGACTTGTATATCTGTTCGGATTTAGATTAATAACTGGAAATCGAATTATGCACAGAACAGTTTCACATACTGGAATGGAATGTTTTGGAATTAGTGTCAAATCCAGTTGTGGTATCAGGAAAAAAATGTATGGTCATGTGTAACACTTCCATAAACAAAAATGTACTGTAATCTTTTTTTTTTGTCAATAGGTAAAACTAAACATGATACAATTCCAAGAAATAAATAATGCTACTGTTAATACAGATCCCTCATCTCATTAGTCTAACACTGGCATGAATCCAGTGTTACACTAAACGTCCATGAAATATGGACATTAAGTGTTAAAAAAAGTTAGATAATTAACACAATAGTTCTGTACATACAAATAGTGGGAAATGTGCAAATAAAAAATTAGAATAATACACATATTCAATCATTAAGTAACAATTTAAAAAAATAAAAGAATAACAATAACGACAGATAATAATGATAATGAGTGTAACCATTTAATAACCATATGAGTATAACAGGAAGGAAGAAAAACAGGTTGGGAAGCATTATTTCTGATGCATTGGTACAATTATTACATACCTGAACTCTCTGTGCCAGTAATATCCGTACAAGCTAAATATGTGAATTTAAGTCTAGACTCGTCGGTACAACTATAAATAGTTGAATGTGGAAAAGAGCATGAACCACTTCCTCGATCATATGAGAAAATGTATGGAGGTGACTTAAATGGGCATGGTATGGGTGTTGCTCCTTCAGCTCGAAACATGGATAAAAGTGTTGCATCTCCTGTTATATCTTGGCATAGTAAATCAAGAGAACTGTATTCTGAAACGGCCATACCTGGAAAAAATTATTATATCTACAGTTATAAACAAGTAAACTAGAACACATATATTCTTCCAAAATGTAGATTTTTTGTAGGTCCTTTTTTATTACTTTTGTAATGCTTTGTAGGTACGAAAAAATGATTATCTCAGTAACAGAGAGAAAAATGTTTACACAACATTAAATAGAGAACAATTTCGACAAATGTACAAATATAATCTAAAGATAACATGTTATCTACAGATAACAGTAACCATTTTAACAGATGAGGCTGCGAACACCTTGCTAAATTGTAAATAAGTGTTATGAGATAAGAGAAATTGTATGAGTCACAATCAGGTCGATTTTATACAAATGTTGACTCAAATTCATGCTTTTAAATATAAAATTCATAAAACTCTACATTTATTTAAAAATAAAGTAGGACTTAAGGCATATTCAAATATTAAAAACAGTTCAATGGATACTATGCTATTTAATGTTCCCAAGGAGCCTATAGAAAAAAATAGAATAATCATGCAAAAAAAAGACACTGTATGTGTACAAGTCCTGGAACTTGAAAAATTTAACACAATTGAAATTATGTAAGGAAAGTCAGTAATATCTGAATTGTGGACTTAATTAACAATAACAATCTATATAAAAAACTGCAAAATAATGTTTTAATAAAATAATAAAAAGACATACATAGTTTATCAAAATTAAAATAAAAAAACTAAAATTTATAATCATTCAAATAAATAAATTTCAAAGGGTGTCATAAAATGATAGATTATTAACTATATGTAGTCTATCAAAGTTAAAATAAAGAAGTAAAATTAATAATTTACTCAAATAAATTCCAAAGGATGTCATATGATGCATTATTAACTATACGGTTAAGAGTTTAATAAAGCTTGAAATTAAACTGTAACAAATTATAAGGTCAAATAATTAGAAAAAGCTAACAAATTTGTTAAAAAAATAATAATTCAAATACCTTTATGTATGAGGTGTAATCAAAAAATATGTTGAATAATTTTATTACAAAAAAAAGGCTTACACGAAATCTGAATTAATTTCTTTAAGTACTGTTCATAGCTAGTGATGCACTTATCCCTTCGTTGATTCCATGAATAGAATCATTTCTGGAAGGTTAATTTCAGAAGGGTATTCAGCTGCTTTGTCGTACCCTCTCAATGTCGAGAATGGTGTCAGAACCTTTTTTTTTATTTTTAGGAAGAACCAGAAGTTGCATGGTGCTAAATCTGGTGCGTAAGGTGATATGGATTGATAGAAACACTTTTTCTGACCAAGAACTCGTGGTGAGTTGTAGCATGGCATGTGGATGTGATGAAGAAAGAAGCTATTTTCCCCCTTTTCTAGTCTATTTCTATATACATTGTTTTGCAAACATTGCAATATACCCTTGTAAAATACAGTGTTTACAGTAGTTCACTTAGGACTGAACTCTGATATGTAATGTGTCCTCATTATCGAAAGAAACCTTTAATGCACAACCTTGATGTTTAACTCTGACTGACTGGGAGTTATTAAGGGAGTTACAAGTTTTCCATTGGGAATTTTGAATTTTCATTTAGGGTCACAGCAACACACCCAACTTTCATTTTGTTATAATTTTAGCCAAGAAGTCCGGATCTGCATGAAAACAATCCTTCAATTCTATGCAAACTGATACAATTTTCCTTCTGTTCGTAAAATCAAAAAAGGCTGGGAACAAATTTTGCACTCACTTGTCTCATTTGCAAATTATTGGTTAAAATACTTTGCACGGACCCACACGAGATGTTAAATTCTTTACAAAGCTCTCAAATAATTGATCACCTGTTTGAACGGACAATTTTTGCTTTCTGCATATATTTAACCTCAAAACGTCAATGGATCTCCTGACTATTGCTCATCTTCAACTGATTCATTTCCACTTGTAAATACTCATACCACTTGTAAACAGCCTTCAGAGTCACCCTATTATCGCCAATTTTGATTTTAATATTTCACAAGCTTCTTTGGCAATTTCTTGCAACTCAATCCTAAACATAATGTTAATGTATTGTTCAAAATCCATGATGCATGACAGACATGGTAAAAACAACCTCACCCGACCAGCTCTGGAATCCCGAGTGAGTCAAAACGTGTTCAAACTTTATACTGACAATGGATCAGGCTACAGAACTTATTACATCAAATGGATTCAGAGTCAGCAATTCTTACTATAACAATTCATTCACTATATTTTTTGATCACATATCGTATTAACTATTGTGTCAAGTCATAGATGTTACATACACCAAGCTGAAGCCACATCAGTGCTAACGATATTGAGAAAACTCAAAAGTAAATTCATGTCATATAATCAAATCCATTACCATTAGAAAGTTAAAATTTTGAATAATCATAAATTAGAGATGCTAACACACTTTTATGGCAAAATAATTTTAAAAAATATTAAATAAATTATTTAAAGAAATATAATAATATAAAAATAATAAGTAGGGATAATTAGGTAAAATTATGGTTAAATCAATATAACAGCAACAACCAAATAAATATATTTTAACACGATTGAGTAAACACAATTAAAATAATAAATAACTAAAAAGGGGCCTAACTGGACTGCAAACTTCATTTATTCAAAATGAAATGGATCCAGAATAAGAAGATGAAGAAAATAAGTCATAAATTAAAGAGATTTGAGGAAAATTAGGATACTGGTGCCACAGATGGATCAAGCAGATACTCTGAGCCACTACAGACTAATAGGAAGAAATCCTTAAGGAATTAAAACAAAACATACCAACAAGGTATATTGTGTTAAACAAACATTTTAACATAGAATGTAATATAACATGTTGCAAATAGGGAAACAAGCAAAAATAAAAGAAGTGTTACTACAAGATATTAATTAATTAAAACAATAAACCAGTTAAGTCAGTGAGTGTGCACTCACGCATGCATACATACACGCACACACACTTAAAAATTAAAATTAAAATGAAGTAAAAAGTGGGTAGGCTACTTACTTTCTTTATACTGAAGAACATTAGGGTGTTTATCATGGATGACAATGCACCTATAAGAAACATCTTTTTCCGTTCTAGAACAAAACAATTTATCTTGTAATACTTATTCTTCTGAAGTAAGTTTTCAGAACTATTATAAACATTATTTGACAGCATTGCAGTCAAAGTAATTTTATTAACTTAATATCCAAATTATATCATCAATGGCTTTGGTTATTGCTTTCATGAATGTTGGATATTCATAATATTATAATATTTAGATTTCTCACAAACAACAATTTCTTACTTTAAACATTAGGCCTTATCTTAAATAAGAAATAATTATCTTTCAATTACATGGTTTAATTTACAACTGAGTTTTGTTTCACAGCACAGCTGTAATTATATACAGATAAATCATTTTTTTTTTAAATACCTCTCAGCCATAATATATTTGTCGCCTTGGTTTTCTACACACACTCCTTTAGTTTCTATGTATGATGAGTTAATTGTTATTAAATGACCTATAGCTGATTGAAACCATCTTCCAGACCATTCCATTCGGAACTGGCAGCCACCTACAAACAACAAATGAAGTAAAAATTTGTTTTTAATTATAAGATACCTATAATTATGTAGTACCTATAAGATATATTTGAACCAGACAAGCAAACTCTAAGTGAATTGTACAGAAAAATCAACAGCTGATGCAGGGTTTGAATCTGCTAATGCCTAACACACTATGGCCAGGTACACTATCTTAGAACGCTCGGTTGTTCGACCAGTCTGAAATTGTTTCATTTAAATAATCTCTTAAGTTGGTTATTGTATTATTATTGTTTGTTTATGTTAACAACTTATTGTTTACTACTTCATATTTTTTTAAATAATTTTTGAAAAAACACTGTTAGATCAATGGAATATTGGGATTAAATTTATATAAAACCAGACATAAGGTAAAATTGAACGTTGACATTGAAGGGGCTAATTAGTCTCTATTATCAGACAAAGATTAGTCTCGGTTTATCGAAGATCCTTAAAATTGTGTATATAAACAAAAAGAGTTTACATTTCATTATAACATTAAAGGTGTGTGTGAATTATACATAATAGCTTTATGTATAATGAAGCTTATTATAATATTATTATAATATGTATGTACACAATATGTATTATAATATTGTGTAATAATATACAAACTTGTCTAGCTGCTCGAGGGCCCTATAGTAGTGATGTATTCAAAGCCCGCACTTCGTCACTCACCAAGTGAGTACAATCAGTTCATTTTGATAATAAAGAGAAGAGGAAACCAGCATTTTAAATGGTTTGGCAATGTCAGATAACATTATTTTCTAGAAGTCCAGTTTGTAGGTGAACTGGCTACTCTTCATTTTTAGTTAGAGATGTCCCCCATAAGGGGTGTCCAAGTGCAGCTGAGAGTCCCGGCCCAGGCTCTGCAAGGGGCCCATTGGCTGGATGTGACTTTTTTTGGGGGATGTGTGTTAAAAAAAAAAAAAAGTATTTCTTAACTGTAAAAGTAAATGTTTAACAGATGATAAAACCAATCAATAAATAAAATAAAACCCATTCTAGACATAAAGTAACAAACTTTTTTCACTTCATAAAAAAACATTTTATTTCATTATAAGAGGTCTGGGCCCTGAAATTTCATGTGGGGGCCATGAGCAGATACACAAGCACACTATATATGTTGTTTAACATTATTTTTTGTTCAGTGCTCAAGGCCTACCTAGTTCAAAAATTTTTCTTCCGTTTTCCCAAGAACAGCATAAACAACCATTGGGTGTTATTTATGCCACTTATTCAATCTCTTTTTTGTTAAACCTTTTATAAGTTAATCTCTATTTTACTTTTACGTTTCTAATTTCACAAACAGTTGCTGAATTAATTTGAGTTATATTATATTACACATTTATTTTGAAACCAAAGATGCATGAGGCTTAAAGAAAAAAGGCATTTCAATATTTGAAAAAAAACACCATTAAAACACAATTAACTATTCACTAAATATAATTAATCTTAAATGAAATGAATTACCATGAACGTGTAGGCACTTACCAAATGTCATGACAAAGAGTGTGAAGAAAATGCTACTAAAGTGTAGTACATTTGGGGTCCCCATAGTCACTCTGCAAGAGAAGTTAGATTTTAGTTTGTAGCCACTATAATTGTTTCAAGCTTCACAAAATTTATTATTTTTCTTATAACGATTAGAATGTTTGCTATATTTAAAAAATAATAAAGCACACATGCACACACACACACACACACACACACACACACACACACACACACACACACACACACACACACACACACACACACACACACACACACACACACACACACACACACACACACACACACACACACACACACACACACACACACACACACACACATACACACACACAAACGATCGCTTGAAAAGAACTGCAGTAGGAATATTTCCATGAAGTAAGCAAACAAGATAAGATTGCATATGTTTAATCAAGAAGAAAAGGAATATGGACAAAGCACAACATACAAAATAAAAAGTTGGATTATTTAGTACTAATGATAGCTCAGTGAATTAAGGCAGTCATACCATTCACCAACCATGAGCACAATGCTTTGACTAGCAAACACTTGTAGCTGCTATCTACAAAAGCTCCCCCCCACCCACCCAACACAACTGCTTTATTACTGACAAATAATTGTGTACACCTTATATGATCGGAGATATTTGCAACTGTCTGTTAAACGATAAGAACATAAGGTAACAGACATAAGGTAGGCTTTGCTCCTTTCACTGCTAAAGGAAAGCCTTCCAGTCCCTAAGACTTCAGTTTGTCAGTTTGCTAATTAGTGATTAGCCAATTCACACAGTGCACCACCATTTCATGATATCTTAATTTTTATACAGTAGACTACATAGTTTGTACCATAGCATGTGCAGTGACAACTGATATACAGTTAGTGTATGTAGTGTATATACACATTTCAGTTAGTGTAGTCTCATTATATACTTTTTAATCATTGCTTAAAAATGTACAGTGTTCATAGAAAAATTTATTAAAATTTTGAAGGAATTTTTTTTTATTTCAACAAAATAAATTTATATTACTGTGATTTTACTATTTAATTTTTACCCTCAATATCCATCCCGACCATTAACATGTATAACTGAGTTTATCTGCAAATGTTAATAACATTATTGGTAGGATAACTTTTATGTACGGTATTTTAATGTAAAATGTGTATAAACTTTTGTTCTAACTGTAACTATAGTAATAAAGTATGTAAAAAATTACTTATTGTATTAAAAAAACTTTTAAACACATCTAATACATTTTATTAAAAAAATGTAGGCATGTTTATATTTCGCAGATCATGGTTGCTGTAAGTGATGCTAGAAACTTCAGCGTGTGTCAATCCCAATTTGCTGCTTAATAAGACCACTGCTTATTAAGTTCAACACATGGAATTTGCGGTGACTGAAATAACTGGCAACTACTGTATATATTACATTCCTACATATATATATATATATATATATATATATATATATATATATATATATATATATATATATATATATATATATATATATATATATTATGTATATAATAATACATGTATATATTATTATGTATACTTTAAGAATATATATATTATGTTATATAGACAATAATTGTAGACTTTGCTAGATTTAGTGATGACAATGTAGTTTTTAGCATGGTAAGCATTTTCATTGTATGTAGAGAAGGAACAGCATAAGCTCAGTGTTAGTCGAGGTTTCACTCAGTTCACATCTCAATGAATATGACACGAACTTAAATAATTATTATAAGTTTTTAAGTGTATATTAAATTCTTATTGTAATTAATAAAAGTTGTTTTTTTAAAAAGCGATATCCTCGAAACTATACCATAAGTGGCGCAGTCGGTAGGACCACCTTGAAAGATCTTAAGTGAATATTAAGATCTTTTCGGTATCAACCGTTAACCAGATTCTACCGTTAACAGATTCGCGTTAAACGGATTCTCTCGCTATGTACAAGTGTATTGTGTGGGAGGCGCACAAGCTACCGAGGTAGTCTAAATAAACTCTTAGACTACTTTGCACATTATGGAGTACCTGAGTCCATTATTTCAGACAATGGAACTGAATTTAATAATAAAATAATTAAATAAATCTTGGAATTACACAAAATTAAAATACATTTTATAAGTACTCAATACCCACCTTCTAATGGATTAATTGAAAGATTCCATTCTACCCCAATTGAACACATATGGCTTTTAAATAACCAGGTAGAATTTAAAAACTATAATATTACAAAAAAGTGCAATCATAGCTTACAATAATAGCATCCATTCAGTACCAAAATGAACACCATTTGAAGTATTGTATGGGCATATTGACCCAAATCACGTTTTGAATATTGACGTTGAAAATCAGGTCACTAACGATTATGTAGTAAGTTACAAAGATAAAACAAAGAAATTATACAAAAACATATCAGAGAAACTAACCAGAAGACTAAAGAAAACATTCAAACTAAAAGGAATCAGAACAGAGAGCCTTTACCCAAAATCCCAACAGACGTTTATGTAAAAAATTTGCAGAAACAAATTAAAAATAAAAATAAATTTAACAAAGAAGGGGTGTCTTCAATAAATCAAGAGAAGAAAACAGTTGAAATAAAACCAAGACACCATAATACTAAGCAGAAAATTCATTTAACTAAAATTAAAAGACCGAGGAAATTCAAAAACATAAAAAGTAAGTCAGCCCTAAATACTGCTCCATGTTCCTCCCGTTCCTTGACTGAGCCACTGCCGACCCAGCAGAATTTAAGGATGTCTCCAAAAACTTAGGGTTGATTCCAATAGATTTAGGACCATCAAAACTGAAGTCTTCATTTCATACTTTTGTACATTATTTTAGTTTAAGTGATTTCATTGTACAGTTAAATAATATTGACGTCTATTACAATAATGTGTTGAATCATTTTTATAGAAATTGTAGCAATTGCCATGCTAATAGTCAAGAAAGAATTAAAAACTAAATTAGAATTTGTAAATGATGAAGTAAACAATTATATAGAACTAGAAAAGCTTAGAGATATAATAAAACAATTATACAAAATGTTACAAATAATAACTGATATTGAAAATTCATTGACATTCTGCAAGCTAGGTGAACTTCATCCTAGTGTTATCTCAACCAAAGAATTGTATCTGAGATTATGAAAGTCTATGACTATTACGGTGAAGGATTACCCATTGAGCCCAAGCCAGAAAATATGTGGGAGTTAGAAGGCTTGATGGAAGTTGATGTAAGTTAGATTCAAATAACATTGTGTATTTTATAAACATGCCTATTGTTGAAAAAACAAATTTTAATATTTATAAGTTATATTCTTACCAGCTAAGTATGAATCAGAATTCGTTACTATTATACTTAGCATCTAAGAAACTAATTGGGAAAATTTTGAGGGAAGCTGCTGTTCAACCACCCCTGGAAGTTTTGTTTAGGGGTGAAGGAGTTACATAGACAATAATTTAGACTTTGCTAGATTTAGTGAAGACAATGTAGTTTTTAGCATGGTAATCATTTTCATTGTATGTAGAGAAGGAACAGCATAAGGTCAGTGTTAGTCGAGGTTTCACTCATTTCACATCTCAATGAATATGAGACGAACTTTTAAATAATTATTATAAGTTTTTAAGTGTATATTAAATTCTTATTGTAATTAATAAAAGTTGTTTTTTTAAAAAGCGACATACTCAAAACCATACCATAAACTTTATATATATATAATGAAGGCTACAATTAACTTAAAAACTTCAAAGTCTACTTAGGCTAATACTTTGTCCAAACATTTGGCTTAAAACTAATAAGGTTATATTATTAAAATTTCCCTTTTTAATAGCCTTTACCATTAAATAAGAATATTTTAATACTATCAATATTACAAAAGTTTTTTTTCTCTTTTCCTTGTAATACATAACCTTTTTATAAAACTAACAAGAAATATAAATTACATTGTTTATTTTCAACCATAATAAATTTTAATTCTTTTTACTTACGGCCTACATATAAGAATTACTTCAGTTACACTAATTTAATTTTTTTTAAAATCAACAATGTTCTTCAGCCTTCTAGATAGGTAAAATAATCAGCTCATCCTTATTGTAACCATTAACAAGTACAGTAAATAAATAACATAAATATGTGGGCTAATACCATCTACTACAAGAATTCCTCAAATTAATAATTCCTACAAATTCTGTAAATGATTAATCCTAGACTAAAAAATACAGTTTTTTAATCCCAGGCTAAACAAGTACCAATTATCATAGGTACTCACACGCGCATTGGTCATTCCTAAAATTTTAAACCAATTAAAATAATTGGTACAAAACGAAACATTTGGCCTCTAAGTTGGTAAAAAGAATTTGTTATTTTTATAGTACTCTTACGCTAAAAAAACCTGGCACTGAATGTTTTAAGATCTCTGTAGGACTTAAGTCCTACACACTTCAATCTGGTTTAACAATGTGGCTGATTCAATGAAATTGAATAATGCAGATTGCATTGATCAATGAAATAAAACCACTCAACGAAGTACAGGCTGGACTTCAACTTTTGTTTAACATAAAAGGCAAAAGTTTAATATGATAGACTTAACCAAACTGAATCATGATTGAAAAGATGGCAATGCATTTTAACCCAAATTTTATTTAAACAATTAAACAACTGAATTGAGGTTATTTTACATTATGTTTTCATTTGTCAATTGTAATCATATAAATAATAAGAATGGTATTTAATTGAAGAAAGGATTACACTTTACACTTTATAGATTTATATAAAAATCATGAATGTCTGTGGACCAGAAAAATAAATCAAAAGTAAATTTAAAATATAATCAATTTGCTGGAGTTACCTTGAAATGAATTAAAATTAAAATTAAATTTAAAATTAAAATTAATTATGGTAAAAAATAATTTTTAAAAATTATTCTCCTTTAAATTAAATTTAAAAGATTTCCTAATTACAGTAATAACCCAATTACCTAAATAACTGTGTCCATGTTATAACTTATATTATTGTTCAATTATACTGAACCATTCAACAAAATTAAATTCAATACTGTCAAAAATGGTATTGATTCAACCACATTGTTCAACCAAATTGAACCATGTATGTATACAGCTTTTGCTCTTAGACTACGCCCTAAGGATGTGAGTATGGAGCTACTGATTTAACCACAAAAATAATGAATAGAAATATATAGTCAGTTTTTTTAGCAGCTACAGGTTTGTAAAGTACAGTGGAATCTCAACTTACGAATGATCTAACAAAAATTTCAAATTACGAAATGGGATTTTGGAAATTTTCCGCCCTAACTTACAAAATGTGCCTCAACTAACGAAATGACACAAAAAACCACCGCAAGACAGTTTTTACAAATAGGGCATCCACACATTTTGATAACCTTTGCCTAACACATATCAGAAGCATTCTTAAAAGTCAGCTGTACTGCTCCTTTACCAAATGTATGACAGAAGAAACTCGGGAAGGTGAAAGTGAACCCAAAAAGGTAAGACCCAAAAAAAAGGAAAAAAGAAACCAACAATGTAATTTGTGAAAGTGAATTTTTAGAGATATGAAAATACTTGTACAATTAAAAACAAAAAATGTGAGCAGTTATAATAGATAATAGTAGTTATCTCATTTCATGTACCCCACATTTTTTTTTTTTAATTATACAAGTATTTCCATATCTATAAAAATTCACTGTCACAAATTTTTAAGACAATCTGTGTGTTATTATGAATCTGTATATTTTTATAAATCTCGATAGATTGATGGATTTATGAGAATTTATTTTATACTTTTTAGTTCATTTTAAAAAATGTGATTTTTAAAAAAAAGTTTTTTTATTTTTAGTCGTTAATTATTTTTAAAATACAAAAAAAAGAATGTTGTTATTGAACATTTTATTTATTTACTATAAACTCTGAATTTCCAAAGGTAAAATTAGAACATTAGCATACTGCCAAATCCTTGACAATTCAATGCAACTATAAATATTTTTAAAACATATAAGTTCTGAAAAAAATATAGACTTCGCAACAAAAACAAATTATGTTTCTATTAAACTTACCAAAACGCTATACAAAATTTTGGTCAGGTGTTGGGTTTGAACCCATGCTCCCAAACGGGAACCAGAGCTTAGACCACTTGGCCAACCTAACTAGTACTGAACGACGACAGCATTACTATTTATAGCAAGAAAAACAGATGGAATGTCGTTATCGTATATTTGATCACACCAAAATAATGGCCAAACAATTTCAGTAATAGTACCCATGGCACTGTTCAATATTTATGAATAAGAAAATATTGAATTGCCATCGAGTTTAGAGCTGTATACAAAATTTTAAACCTCTAGCTCATCAATAAGTTACTTTAAAATTGATTGCAAAATTCCACCCGGAAAGTGACAATAAAAACGTGATAAATTAGAGTCAGACTACTAGAGTACTGACAACATGATGTATATAAAAAAAGGAAATTAAAATATTTGTACCTATATTAAGAAGGCCTTTCCTGTGTTTTTACACGACTAGTATATTTGTATAATTAATAAACACAATTAGGAGATATTCACCTGTAGATGATAAGATATTATGACATCACTTCTGTTCACACAGCATAGAAAATGCTAGACTTAGTACACCATTCATCTATTGGGATAGTATTTATCCAAACTATAATCAAAGAATTCACCGTTTTTTTTTAAAGCAGTGACTGCTTTATATCCTCCATGACAGTCACTATAAGACTAGTAACTTTCATGCAATATTACTTCCATAAAAAACTGTACTAATTAGGTTCTTTAAATAATTTTTTTAAGGAAAAAGTTTATATTTTATCTTATTATTAAATACATTTATTATATAAATTGTTTTTGTGATGAATCTGCTATAACAGTCATTACACTGTTAATAATTTTTACACAATACTACTTTCATAATAAACCGTCTTAGATGGGTTGTTAAGGTAGCCTATTTTTTAAAAAAATTATTGTTCTTATTAGTAATTATACTCATTACATAAATTGTTTTTGCAATAGAAAACACTGTTGATACTTTTATGCAGAAATAATTGTTACGTTATGGAGGTAATTTTATTTTGAACTTCCTACATTTTTCATACTTCATATCTTGTTTTATTATTAATGGATACAATGTTTTGGTGCAAAAATTACAAAAATACTAAAAGTCACATTTATCGAGTTATATTAACACATTATTATTATTGTAGTAAATATATGAAATTATTCATCAGTCTCCCCTGGGATAGTGACATAAGCCTACATTTGTCTATGAAATGTAGCCTATACAACAACAGTATTAAAATTTTTATGTCTACATTCAGCTAAGAATTGTACTAGAACCTATATGTACAATTACATCATACTGTTGCCTACAATAGGCCCTATATTTTTAGTAAACTAGTTTACATTACACAAAAAGTCCTACATCCTATTAATTATTAGCCTATTAAAATTATTACAAATTACCTGGTGTATTTGTTGGCTCAATTCAAAACCACATTTATGCCTATCTTGAATTTTGAATATGTTTTATCTCTGAGAAAAAATAGTTCCAGATAAATTTATTTTTAATATTGTAAAAACAAAGAAACATAACGTACACTTTGATCTCCACTTCATTCAAGTTGCATGAATTACACTTTACTTCAACAAACAATAAAATATAGTCAATTCAGCAGATAGCTACTGTAATAACATCATTGACAACTGCAGTTTTTTGACAATAGTTATAATAAAACTCTATCAATAATGAAAACCACGCCCCACGAACACAGAAAATATATCAATACTGTTAATATAAAATTTTATTGCTTTGGGGGTGTGAAATGTTACTAGGAAATATAAGGATACTAAGTCTAGTTTTTCACAATTTACCAATCTTATTGAACGAATTTAACTTGTTTTAAAGTTCACTTTATTTGAAAAAATATCAAAGCTCTGAATTACACGGGTCAGGTGTTTTCGAATATAATAACCTATCAATCAAGGGATGAAGATACTGAGCGCGCACTATTATACACTAATTACAATATTTTAATAATATACAAACTGAAACTACACTTGCAGATTATATTACTGAAAGTTCACCTTATCTATTGCTAGTAATCATTCAGTAAGCATAACCAACGCAGTTAAATTTTGTTTTTAGTTCGGAAAATAAATATTCAATTGGATCAGAATTTCGGAATCCACACACATATTTCAACAAATAACTACATATTTCACAAAACACATCAAAGAAAGTTAATCCCTTTGCTCTTAATTTAAAATCGAGTACCGACTCTTATTTTAATGAAAATACTTCAGGCGATACCATTTTGTTAGAATGAAAGCAAATTTCTAGAATCAGTTTTCAGTAGGCCCTAAGCTAAAATCGAACGATTCTGCGCAGACGTACAGTACTATTGACTGACTAGTATAGTCAGTTTAGAAGCATAATGGAACCGCCAAACCATTAGAATGTGTGTCTATACTGTTCAACAATTTGGGGACGAACTAGAGATATCTGAATTAAGATTTTAAAAGATATTTTTATAATACCGTATACAAATATATTAAAGGCAAAATCAGTCAACATTATCACTAGCCCTTGTGAAATTTATGCTTAATTAGTAGGTTACAAGAATAAGTATGTTATATAATTTTAAAAATGAGATTCAAAAAAGAAAAATAATAAATATTACAAATCAAAATAAGAATCAGTAATTTGTCTCACAATTTTGTATAATCACTATAGTTTTTTAACGGTATTATTTATTACCGAGTATGATTCTTGAGTCTAGATTTTATAGACTCAAGTGTAGTAGAAAGATACTATAAAGTACAATGAAAAAAAAATGTGAAATATAGGAAGGTAAAATTTTGGTTGAATACTAAAATAAGAGTCCGTTAGATCACACTATATATTATATTATATTATTGTATGGACTGGATAAAATATATGCAGTGCTTGCATTAGCTTGTGTACACCCGTGCATATTTTAGCAGCCAGTACATTATTGGCCAACTGCACAGAAAACGGTCATGAGTGGGACAGAGAGAAAAAATTGCAGATGAACCACAACTCCCATCCTTCTTTCCTTCACTACTGTCCTTATTGTAAACCAGCTGCTATTAATAAAATGTTAAGCTTAGATATAAATATGGGCTCAGTAGTATTTTTTTCTAATTAATTCAACAAACTCATTACTCTTTCTTTAGTTACAAATTTTTAACTTGGAAATATTACTGAGATGCACTAAAATCAGTTGTAGCAACAGAAGTGGAACTCTACAGTGAACCATTTGACTTGTAAATACTATTTTATAAAAGAGAAGGTAGCATACACAAACACTGACGTAAAAAAAAATACTAACTGCATTTGCTAATATCAAGTAAGTTTAAACAGACTGAAGCTGTTATTAAATATGCCTGTTGCTCAAGCCTAACCTGTCAACAATTTATAAGACAGCCAAAATATTATGCAGGGTTAGTGTAAAGCCCTGGACGGTATGTCTATAATAGAAGAACTGAATATTTCTGCAAGACTCCTAAAAATCGCATTAGAATAGAATAATGCTAGATGCAGTGCTGGATTTATTAAATTTGACAACATAGGCAGATTTGGTGTGGACCTATATAACGGGATGAATTTTCCCCATCTATATAAATCGATCTTCCATTCAATATTTCAGTTGCAGATAAATAAATACTTATCATTTTCTCTACCCACCCTTCATATATAGTTTAAGTAATAATAAAATAAAAATAACACAGGTAGTCTTTTAACATTTTTTTTTTGAAAAATTAAAAAATGTTGGTGGGGGCCTATGTTTGCCTATTTCTAAATCTGGAACTGGCTAGAAGAAGGAAGGCACTGCAATCAATGGCCTTATTATGCAATGAGTTCAAGTTCAGCAGATTAGTTAAGTTCCATCAATCCACTAACTAGCTCATCCTGCTGGAGGTCCTCCAGGTTCTGGAATTAAAATATCCTTAGCCTCCTGCTGGCTAGTCTCAAAATCATGAATTTTGTGGCTTGTAGTTTTTTCTTCTTTTCTGCATAACCTACACATGGTTTCTTTGTTGTACATTCTTACCCTGTTCATGTGCAACAATGTTTCATCATAAACAATGTTTCTTCATCTTCACTTCTCAGGCCACAGTGCCCTGTAATGAGCCTCATGGTTTTTCTGAACTGCTTGCCCAAGATAGATATCTTCAAGTCCTCCTTAAAGTACCTTTCTTAAGAGACGCTTGCTATGGGAATGCCCATAAGGGTTGTCTCATCTCGTCTAGTGTTACTTATTCACATAATGATAGCAAACCCGGGGTCAAAAACAAATTCCTAAAATAAATTCTAGCTTCAGATCCCAGTTCAGTCAGTGGATCTGCCTGTTCATTACTCTCAACCCTGTAATACTCAGGAACCCAGTGAAGAATATCCTGATTTCCCGAACACAGAGCACTGAGGTTCTTCTTACACTCCAAGACAAGCTTGGACTGAATTATAGGACCTGCAAGTTCTTTGATTAATGCCAGAACATTGGCACAAATATGAATTCATTGTCTTGTAGGCTTGTCTCAAACTTTCCCAAACACAGTCATTAATGGCCATTACATCTGCCTGGAATACTGTTATGTACTATCCCAGGGTAACAACTCTCTTCCCCCTTTGTCTCAGGCAATATACTTCCCATCAGTACTTGTGTTTGTCTTGAAGTCATCTTTATACCATATCATGTCTTCAGTTTCCCTAACACATGATCTTGCCTCTCAAACATCATCTTAACATAAAAGGGTTTAGGAACCATCCCTAAACCCATCGACCACCCATTCAGTCATCATCATTAGAATCGAGTCTCTGATCTCCTCTGAGGTTCTTGTATGCCCCAAAGTTGAAGTTAGCCAAACTCCATTTTCCTGCAGTCTATTTGCTGTTTTACATGTCTTCCAATGACATAAATTATTTAGGGGGAATCCAAGAACGATCTCTATAGATGCTGTTGGTATTGTGTTCATGGAACCAGTTATTCACAGGCAGGCCAACCCTGGGTTTTAGTCAGAGATTCCCTGGCCCCCCAGCTCGGCCTTAATCCACCACACCATAACTTATGATATCACTTTAGATGAACTTCTTCATGCCTGGTATCAGTCCCCACTCTTCTGCCATCAATGACTTGACTTGTTGGCTTTCCCCCATGATGAGCATTCCAGGTTAATTTGGCATCCAGCACCGAGCCTAGATACTTCACCTTATTTGCAATGATAGTCTCCCTAAAATAGTTTAATCAGTCCTAGATAAGGAGTGATCTCCCTATTGAGAGGAACCAGCGTGGTTTTCCTGGGGTTAATCAATAAATTCTACTGACAAAATGGTTCTACTAGTGACAAAAAAAATCAATGGTTCTACTAGTGATAGGGTTCTCTTAATGAGATCCACCACTGTACTACCATACTGCCCACAGATTAGTACCACATTATCTGCATATATTTTGGTATAGCATCCTTCTAAAGACAGTAGGTCAAAGATTATGTCCACCACCACCAGGTTCCATAAGAGAAGAGACAAAATTCCCTATCTTGACCAACCACCTCTTACCCTAAGGCTTTAGCTACAACCGTCCATCCCCTCACACATTATTGGTAATCCCATGCCGCGACAGGTCACAAAGCATAGAAGCATGGTCGAAAGCCCCCCAATGTGTAGAAAGGCACCAAGAGCATATTCTTTGGATTTCTTTCCAATCTGTGAACCAAATTATGAAGGGCACTCTGAATACCTTTTCATGATTGGTAGGCATACTGAATAACATGCATAGGAATCATTACTCCTCTAACATATCTTTCTACCATTTTCTCTAAAGCCTTCAGAATGAACTAAAAGACTGATAGGTCTATAAGCCTTAGATTCAGGATAGGATGCTTGCCCTGGCTTAGGACTAAATACTACTAAAACAGTGAGCTCATTACTATAGATTTTGCTTCTAGAGACTTTAGTTACAATACACACCAGGTACAATTCTTGAGAATATTCACTGATGGATTATTAGACTTGTAAACAACACCATAAAGTGTAGCTTATATAACGAGGAGTACATGGAGAAAAGCAACATCTAATATCCAATGAAGTATGAATGCAGAACTTCTAGCAATTATTGCTGCATGAGCTAACAAATTCACCATACAAACATTGCAGGTCAATAATAATTTTATTGTAAAACAATACTTTATTTTCTTTATAAACATAAATAATAGCCATTTAAGAATTAACACTGTCTAAACACACAATCTGAATAAACACACAAATTATGTATATGCACCAACGTACAAATCTGGAAATGCTAATATAACGATAAAAATAGGAAAATGCTGTGATTATCGGACTTTTTTTACTGCACAAATATTTGAATCACATAAGGGTTATATTCAAAAATAGGTGAAAAAACAAAAATTATCATCTTTTAGTTTTATTGATACGTTGAGATTTTTCTGAAAATAAAACAAATCACATATATTTTGTTTTATTTTATTAATAATTCTTATCACTACTCCGCTTATGCTTGACTTATAAATACAGTATTACTGTTCATTTCATATTATGACACATACATGTTTATAAAAACAAAATAAATCTTCATTTAATGAATTCAACTTGTATATTCTACTTCTACAATTGTCCGATGTTTAACAAATCAAAAGTTTTAAATACAATCACCGAAAATATTAAAAAAATTACTTGTTAAAAATGCTTTATTGTAAAGGCTGATCACTTATATTGTGGACAAGAAATCAATGAACTTATTTTTCACCAAGTTTGGAAGATTCAATTATTATAGTCTGACATATTTTTTTATTGACTAATCAACTTTATCACAATCAAATGTATACAAAGCACATTGTGCATTGATATAGACTTGTGATAATTAACTGGGCAAGTTAAAAAAAAGATTTAACTAATTAAAGTTACACAGTGGTCGACGGTTATAACAAGCATTTTCACAAACTTGTGTTATAGTACTTACTGCGGTATATCAGATGAAGAATAATTCTATAAACTGTATAGTGTTAATATGCTATACCAAAACACGTTAGCCACATGCTTACTGTAGGTAGTATATTTGCCTG
This sequence comes from Callitettix versicolor, assembly GCA_022606455.1. Classification (NCBI taxonomy): domain Eukaryota; kingdom Metazoa; phylum Arthropoda; class Insecta; order Hemiptera; family Cercopidae; genus Callitettix; species Callitettix versicolor. The sequence goes on from CM040182.1 coordinate 30,361,945, forward strand.
TACTCTATTCAAATAATAATATGGCTTGAGCAGCAGAAGTACTGATCATAACAGTAGGTATAACCTGGCATACTATGTTAGGTATTGTTGAATTATTAGATGTAAGTTTATATTGTGAAATTGTTTATTGAACTTAACAGAAAGGAGATATACAGTGCTGTGTCAGCAAAAGTAACTTTTTTAAATATCTATACAAAATTATACTTTTTTTTAATAGCAGAACGAGTCTGCACATAATAAGAAAGGTACCTTATGTAATATAACAAGGTTATGTTATGTAACAATATTATAACATAACAATCACAAATGTATACTCACAGCTCTTATATTTGTTAGACAAAAAATCATAAATGTTAACAAGTTTTTATATTTCTAAAACAAATGCCTTTACATAACAAAAATATAACTGAAATACACATCTACTAAACAATAATTTATATTTTCTCCATGCCAATAACCAAATATATTTATAGAATTCAAGATTTACAATCTACATAATACTGACATATGACTGCCTATTAACTTAAAGATACAGTTAAATTCTTCATGTAATCACTTTTTTATGCTAGGAATGTTGTAATTTTGTAGCTTCAAACACTTCATATTTGTTAATGCATTTCATGATATTTCTATTTTCAAAACTTTTTACTGTACTCAAAAACTTTTGCGAGTACAGGAAAAAGTTTTGAAAATGGAAAGGCATCAATAAATATAGTGTTTCAAGGTAGGAAAAACAGATATATGTACTCTATAAAAATAGTTAAATCATTAGGGTGTTCAATTTCACAACCAATACACAAAAACTACCTTTCAAATAGATGGAACGTGCCATTATGTGACCCAGAAGCTGGAGCAGGTGCCAATGGTAACAATGTTCTCTCTTTTTCATTTTTCTATCATGCTGATTATAAAACATTTATATTTAAGGAGACCAATAGACTGTACTTGATAACGTGCAACTTCTAGAACATTTACTACTAAAAATAGTTGAACAAGTAAAAAAAAACATATTTCTTTCAAATCACAAAGAACTGGTCTTAGTAAAATAATAAAATTAAATAATAAAAATTAAACATTTCAAATTCTGCCCCTTAGAAATTTCCAGATTCATTGTATGTAGGAAAATAAAATGAATTTGAAGTTGTAATTACATAGAAACAAAATTATTATTTTTAATACAATAAAAACTAACTATTATTAAAAAAAAAATCACTATAGTTATAATAAGACATCAATAAAAGCGAACATAACTATTTTTCTGAAAAAAACTTCAGCGGCTTGTTGGTTTTTTTAATTCTTTGCTACAAATCCATAAGTTTTTTAGTAGTTACAGTGTTCTAACAGCAATTATACTCACAGTTTTAAGTAAAAAAATTAAAACATTTGTAATGCTTGAAGGTTAATTACAAATGAAACAATAATATAACAAAGGTTCTTGAATACGAATAACATGGTCACAATTGACTATATGAAAACTAATCAGTGATCATATACATAATGTCTATGAAAGTACTTCAGTTAAAAAAAAATATGAGTGAATGGTCAAGGAATTACTTTGAAATCAGTAGCTTTTCAAGTTTCACCCATACTAGTTTTAGTTTATTTTGTCAAAAATGGCATTGCTAGAAGCAATGATCTTGACATAGCCAAACAGACATTTACCTAGTCTGTCAGACAATGCAGTACAATGGCAAGACCACAGAAGAGGACTTCGTGCACAATATGGCTCACAGATACTAGATCTGTTGTTGCTGTGAGTATGGTGATGATGTGGCCACGGACAAAACTATTTGTCAATAGCTTAGCGCATTTAAAGATACTGGAAGTTTTTTAAAACAAAAATCGCCAGGTAGGCCACATATACACGAAGAGAATGAAGAAAGAAAATAACACAATGCTGTCTGCAATTGGGGATACCAAGACTGACATAAGGGTGGTTCACAAAATGTTTGCCTAACAGATACAAAGTTCAACTTCTGCATGAAAGTAAACAAACAGACAAGATTAAGAGATTAGAGAAAATAACAACTTTCTGAAGTATGTTATTTTTACAAATAAAGGTACTTTTCATGTTAGTGGTACTGTTACACGAAATAATTGTTGATTTTGGGGCTTACCACTTCATAAGTTCATTGGGCATAAACGTCCCTCACCAAATTTCAATGTCTGGTACAGTCTTATGCACAACCATATTAATGGTTCCTTTTATTTTTGCTGAAAATACCATCAATAGTAATGTATACTGTGAGATGCTAGAGTATGTTTTCCTTCAACAGGTTTAATCAAATCAGCACTAGACGGAGTAGAAAGGCAGGACCCAATCACTGGCTTCCAAGAAGTTTAGACTTTTTCTTGTGGAGACACATGAGGAATCTGGTTTAAGCTGAGAAAATTCAAGATTTGAACTAAGGTAAAGGCTCATTGTTTCTCTGACAATCATCATTCCAGACATGCTCAGCAGGATGTATGCCTGCTATAAACGGGACATACACTGAACTGTACTACAATGTAAAAAAAACTCAACAATATAACATTTATAAAACCTTATTCTTAATTTTTTATTTCATTAAAATATTTAACTTGAAAACACCAGGGTTCTTTTCACCCTGTACTTTGGCAAAATAAGTATATACTTAATACTAGAACATAAAATCCATGGCAGAAAATTTCTCAAACCTGAATTAAATAATAATTAAAAAAAAAAAAATAACCAAATACACAACACTTCTAAATTTCTATTAACCATGTAGTTACACTATATATATATATATATATATATATATATATATATATATATATATATATATATATATATATATATATATATAATTATAACACCCTTACAAATATATGTTCAATAAGTACTTACCAAATATCTTATTTCAAGTTGAGCCAAATCTTATTTTAAAAACTGATCGATAACCTTAACAATTAGTTAATGCTATTCAGTCTTACAAAATTACAGATAATTCTCCCTTACACTTACAATAAAAGGTAACTTTTTAAAGGTAGGCTTACTGTTAAGCTAAAAGTAATGGTTTTAAGATTAAGAACTACTTTAATGTAGAATGATGATTTCATCATTTTAAAAATTAAAAACCTATCATTTAGATTTATTTTTAGTTGCCAACCATATAAAGTACAGTAGCAGTCTCATTAGTCCGGGCACTCGCCAATCAAATACCTTCGGTAGTTAGACGCACCAATTTTCAAATGTGTGTTAGCATTATGGCCTACTGTACAGATGTAATGCTAAAAGACATTCCAGAAAAGTAATGAATGATGATTTTAAAACAAAAAACAATCTTTGGTTATTTAAAACCTAAATTATTTATTGTACATTATTATTTGTATTATTGTTTTGGATATTCCTGTGCACTTCATATTTTTCAGGTTATTTTATTCCTATATGCAATGCAATACGTAAAACAAGGAAGTAGTCCCTCACCAAATTTAGTTGGTTAAACATCATGTTTTACTTTGACAACCGCAAAGACAAAAATTAATGTACACAGTAATTCAGTGAACTCATAGTGCAACTGACCTTGCACAGAAAGGAAGGAACAGGACAAGATGCTGTCGACCTTGTCCTACAGATAGAAAGGAGAGCCAGTGGTTGTGTTTACATAGGTGTTAGTGTCAAGACAGTATTGTTTATGTACAGATGGAAATATCAACATACAAGTTCTTAGATAGTTAGCAAATTATAAGCACAATAATATTAATTTTTTTAGTGTCTGGGTTACTGATTGCCTATAAAAATAAGCAGATTCTTGTTTACCTTTATGGAGCCTGTCTTTATCCCTTCAATATCTGTAATCATATGGTTTTACATTAGTTTTTTTTTTACACAGATTACAGTACATACTGTAGTGTTAAAAAAATATGCTCCATGTTAGGATGGCGAGGGATTATTGAATACAGTACTGTTAGTGTCCGGTCCTGAAGGTGTCAGATTAGAGAGACTCTACTGTACAAAGTTGTTTTTAAGAAATTAACAAGACAACCCAAATGAAAATGTATAATTTGCATATAAACCAACAGGTAATATGTAATATTTAAGAAAGTAGTAGCCCTACTGAGTATTTAGCTACACATAGCTGCCACTGTAATCAAATATCAAGTGTGTACTATGTACTATCTATTGACATATTGTGTGGGTTTTCAAGAAAGCAAAACTCAAAACTGAAATAATTAAAGAATTATTTCCATAACAATTATGAAGGATATTGTTGTAACAGATGAAACACAAATGAAAAGTTTTTATATAAATAAAAATAATAAAAAACACAAGTTTGAAAATAGTATTTTTTTCTCATTAAACTCTGATCTAAAATACTGAGCTAATTTCTACAATTAAGAGCTAATTTTTCTTGGTTATGGTTGTATGTAAAATAAATAAAGTTTATAAATATTTTTACAATTTTGTTCTTGGTATTTTAAGAACTACTGGACCAATTTCAATTTAAATGGACAAAACATTTTAATTAATTTTACTATGCTATATACATTTGTATTCTACTATAAAACTGTTGGACATAAAAAAATATAACAGCGATGAATTAAAACAATAACTTAAAAAAATAATGGCAAATTATGTGCAGCAACACAAGAGGGCTGCTAGAATCAAAATATTGTATTTGTTTTTGAACATTCAGATTGGTTAATAAAAGACATTTCACAGTTTCCTGACATTTCCTTGATTTGTTTTATAGTATCCCTGATTATTATTAACTCATACATAACACTGTAATAAGATTATACATACATACATACATACATACACACACACACATACATACATACATACATATATATATATATATATATATATATAATATGGGAATTATAATAATACCTATGCAACCTGTTTAATTAATTAATAATTAATTAATTATATCTTGTAATACATATAGTGTATTATCCTTGGAATGTAAATCACTGGTTTGCCAGTCTCCCTACCAATGTTTAGGCTAGCCAATGTAATGCTTTTCCTTGGCACTAAAAAAAAAAAGAAAAGAAAAGAAAACCTCAAAATGACTACTGCACGAAAGTAGGAAACATGTTTTTTACCGGAAAAACAATTAATTAAATGTGTTATTAATAATGAAAAAAAAATTTTTTTATTTTAAAAAAAAGAATCGGAATCTAACTCAATTTGGTTGTACGAATTGTGTTTTTTTTATCATAAAAACAATTAATGAAATGCGTGTTATTAATAATGAAAGGAATATAAACTTTAAAAAAAATTTCATCATTTAACTCGACTAAGATGTTAGGTGTTTAACTCAATTGTTGGTTATATAACTACTATTCCATAAAAGGTAACATTTGTATAATTGTGGCAGATAAATAGTTGCCACTGCTTTGTAAAAATGGATGTTATCAGAATATAGTTACATAATAAATGGCTAAAAATAATTTACCATAATATATTTAATATTCTGCAGGTTAAAATCTTGCCAGGAAATAATACAGCACATAATAAAACAAAAAAAATTTTAATAATTACTTTTGTAAAAATCTCAAAAAATCAGAAATACCAAAACATCAAGTTGTAGGTCACATGACTAAATTTATCATTTATTTTTGCTAATTAACAACATATTAACGAATTAAAAAGTTGGAAAACAAGAAAAAACACATTTTATTTCTACATATATATTCCTTAGGATATATATGTTGCTAACCTAACAACACAGGCTTGGAAATGAAGTAAGGTTTTTCACCTTTCCTTGTCTTTCTGAATTTTTAAGTACTTTAATCACTTATTAGTAAGCAAAAATAAATTGGAAACTATTACATATGTATTTCCACATATACCAAGTTAGTTTAGTTATTTTATCAAGTCTAGCATAACTTAACTAAACTAAAATTGTGTGTATGGAAATAAAGTAAGTTTTTACCTTTTGTTTTTTTTTTTACTTTTAAATATGTAAATATGTTATAAATAAACAATATATTTCAATATGGGAAAGTTGTTTGTGATTGCTAAATAGTAAACAATTACAAAAAGAAAAATTTTGGAATACGTTGTACATAGTTGCTGGAAACTGGTCTAAAAGGGATAATCTATGTATTACATGCTACTAGACCTAGAACTCTTTATGTAATTAAATATGATTAACATATTGTTAAGAAATTAATGTAAATTTCCATCTGGGTTTGTCTGTACTGATAGTTTCTATGATTACTTTAAAAACAAGTTTAATTATAAAACTTAAAAATATTTCCAGAATAACAAAAATCTGTAACACAAGAATGAGAGCAGAAATTTATTCTGTATAGTATTTATGACATTTTGCACATTACTTGGGGTTGTTAATTGGTTTTCTACTTTCAATCATTTTGATAAAGATACATGCAATTCAATACAAATTCAACCATACACAATAGGTTTTACATTTTATACAGAGCATTCATGCACGATGTGCAATATTGCACAGTGCATTATTATTCTTCTTGCAAAATAAAAAAAATCATATAAAAAAATTTTGAAAATGTTTCTTTAATACGCTATGGTTCTTTAAATTTTTGAACATGACTTCTGTTCCAAAGGGTGATTTAAGCCATTCTAAAATTACTAGACAAATTTAGTAGTTTTTTATGGTAAAGTAAATAAAATATATCTCATAATTGTATTTCCAATTGTTAACAAAAAACCAATATAAAATACAAAAGATTGGATTCAAAAATCATACTTTTTATTATCTAAGATACAACTTTGTTAAACTGTTAGTAAAAAAGAAACTTTAAAACAATATATAGAAATTATTATGTAGATTAGCGCTCCCAGCAGCAAACCAATACACTAAAAATATATTATTTACTAGTTTGCAGAGCTTGATTTCAGAATTTTTAGTTTTGTTTTTAAATAAACATGAATTTTAAAAAGATTGTATTATTTTCTTATTGCCTTTATTTACATTAACTTTCATAAAATTAATTTTCTCTTCAGGTATTTCACTTTTTCTACAGGTATGATACAAGAATTTTTTCGTCTGGAAATTTAACAAAATTATTATAGTACAAATGTAAATCAGGGTGATTTTGATATCAATATTTTGTGTTTTACCTCAAGTTTCTTGTTAACAACTGAAGGTATAATTAAGAAATCTGTTTTGTTCAATTTTTCCACTTAAATTTACCTATTAATTTCATCATGCCCGATTCACCGTTAGGAACAGAAGTAAAATTTAAAAAAATTAAGGAACCGCTCCTTGCTAATGAAGTGTTTTCTAATTGATGTTTATATAAACTTTTTTCATTATTTTAATGAGAGGAATATGCTTGTGAAGCAAGATATTCCTTCTGAAACACTCAGTATATACATTCAAACATCCTTACATTATAATTATTTTACAGCTTTCGCAGAAACAAGAACTTGCTAATTAATGAAACTAGCTATAATCAAAATTCAATATTATACATAGTTCAACTAGCATGTTTGTTTTTTTAGCACCAAACTACAAATGTTAGCAAAGAAATTTTTTTTATGAAATGAGTTTTTCATTTTAAAAAAACATAAGTGAAATTTCAATTACTTATCATTTACTAAATAAGTTACAAACATATAACATAATACAGTACACATAAACAGTTTTATATAAAAAAATATAAATTAAAGAACAATTTATGTTAAATTGTTTGATTCATTATGATTAAAAATGCATCTATACCAGATAATTTTAGTCAAAATATTAAAGGAAAAAACGGAAAAAAGAATTTTGACAAGATGTAGGTAACACCGTTTAAAAGTATACAATTCATTAACATACTAATGAAAAAAATATCTTTGTTGTCTCAGTTCCATATAAACAAGCAAATCCTGCCTCATAAAATATATTTTAGAATACAAATACAGCAAACTGAAAAGGGACCTGACTAGATCACTAAAACAAAAATAATTATAAAAGGGGGTTTACATGTATAGCATAAAACTCATATTTATTAATCTATTTTTACCCTTTCAGGATTGAGTGAAGACTTGAATTGAATAATAAGAATTGGCCTGACAAACTACACTTTGTTTAAATCTTTTTAACATTTAAACAAATACCAAATAAACAAAAAGTACTTATAATTAATTAAATTTCAAAATAGCTGGCAAACAAAGCGGTTTTACAAAATTTAAATATCTTAAAAAATAAGGAAGATCATTTCTAGAAAACCTTAAAAATTATCTTAAAAATTAAGGAAGATCATTTCTGCAAACCTTAAAAACTGTCATATTTGCTGCTTTTTCCCTTCTATATACCATATAAAAATGTTACAGTCCTAAGAGGGATAAAGTCATATTTTTATTTATACATGCTAATTAACAAATAGTTAAAAAACTGTCTGTTTTCATAAAGTGCTTACATACTTTATCCCTCATAAATATTTAGTCTTTCTGTTACACATAAGGAAGAATTTTCTGCATGCTTTTCAGATAAATTGGGCTCTTTAATTACGCCAAGACACGATATGCACCATATTTTTTTAACAAGGACTGAACTTCTTTTTCTACTACTTGATCCTGAAACAAAATTATAAACAACTGGAGTACTTCATTTTAAAATATAGTTACAAATAGCAAACAGTAAATGTAGTACAGTACAACTATGATACCAGTAAGGACCAGAAAATTGTTCTGGATAGTCAAAAATCAAATTTACTATTTAAATTAGACAGAATGAATATTTTTTCCTGATAGAGGATTGGAGTTGTTAAGCATATTAGAGAACTGTTATTTGTACCTGTTCCTTTTTAATATGAATAGTGGGTAGCATTCTACTATCGTTCCAGTAGAAAACATGCTTCTACAGGATTTGGTGAATCCTGGCCAAATATAAGCTACAGATCCACTTCTATCTCCAACTTTTCACGAGGATCAGAAGCTAAAGTTCCCTAATGATAAACTTTTTGTGCTAAAGTAAATATAACACCCCCCAAACAAGAGAATTTAATATAAACATGCACCACTTATTTGTTGATTTTGAGGCACAATATCAATATACCAATAGGCACAATATACATAGGCATGAAGTGTGCAAGGCAATGGAACAGCTCAACATACCTGGAAAGATGATAAGGCTTGTAAGGCTACAATGACTGATATAACGTGTTGTGCGTAGATACAAAACGAAATATCTGGTAAGTTCAGGTTAGAAAGAGGTCTGAGACTGATTGACGCTTTGTATGTCTGGTTGGTAATGCATGTCTGATTTTTAACATAGCATTAAAAAAAATAGCGAGGGATTCTGTAATTCAGGTAGGAGGCACTATATATTATAAGTCTGTACAACTGCTGGCTTATGCAGACGACTTGAACATTATTGGACACAGTGCAACAGTGGTGAGAAATGCGTTCTTGCTCTGGAAAGATCTGCCAGCATCATGGGACTAAGAATTAAAAAGAAAAAAAATATGGTGACTCGTAGTATATAAGAATAATATTGGGCAACACAATATAGAACCAGTCCAGTAATTTAAATAAACTAGGATCAATAGTAATTCAAGATAACGATTTAAACGAGGACGTAAGGCACAAAATTATAAATGCAAATAGTTGCTAATAAGCTTTGTAGATACATCAAATCGTTTATTAAGAAAACATATTGAACAACTATTGTATACATACAGTAGTTGCTAAAGTACAAATTACTAATATGTCCAACGCTTGTTTATTGTGACAGACATGAGCTATGACAAAGAAAACAAACACAACTGCTGGTGTTAAAAGGAAAACTGAGAAAATGTATGGTCCAGTGACGGCTGGAGATTTATAGAAAATCAGATACAAGAAGAAGCTGGATACATTATATGAAGTGCCTGACATAGAGAAGTGTATAAATTTGGAAACACTGTGCTGGGCAAGTCACACTGTCAGAATGGATGAGAACGACATCATTAAGAAAATATATTCCCTGACAACGGAGGGGAAAAGAACATGTGGACAGCTGAAACCAAGATGGGCCGATGGAGTGAATCAAGATGCCAGAGCATATGATATCAGAAGATGGTGGATTGCTGCAAGAGACCCGGACAGATGGCGATGACTTCTGAGGGAGGTCAGGATTCAGAAATGACTTGTAGCACCAAGGGTGATGATGAGAACCTAAACTTATCATCCCTTTTACTTCCTAACATTCGTTCACTATCTCCATCCACATCACAAGCCAATGAGGAACATCATACACTTAAGGCTACTTTGTTAAAGGAAACTTAACTTTAAGTTTGACTAATATTAAGTATAACAATTATTACATCACAGTAATATGAGGTACGTCCAAAAAGTAAGTCCCGTTTGGTAATAAAATTAAATTGTGTACAGATACAGAAAAATTATTTATTGCACAAAATTCTACAACTCTTAAACTACTTTTCCACATAACTGCTGAAATTTTGCAGGAATTTGTCATAGCGTGGCACAAGTTTTTGTATACCTTCTTCATAGAAGTTTGCTGCCTGTGTCTTCAACCAGTTGGAAACATTTTCTTTCAGCTCTTCGTCGTTGTTGATGTGTTGACCGCCAAGGAAAGACTTCATATGTAAGAACAGATGAAAGTTGCTAGAAGCGAGGTCAGGGCTGTACGGAGGATGATCAAACACGTCCCAGCCAAATCCCTGTAGGAGGTTTTCGTCACATTTGCAGTGTGTGGTCGTGCGTTTTCGTGAAGAAAAACAACACCTTTTGACAGCAATCCTCGGCGCTTATTCTGTATTACGCGGCGCAATTTCCTAAGTGTCTCGCAATAAACATCTGCTTTGATTGTTTGACCACGCGGTAAGAAATCAATGAGTAAGATGCCTTTCCAGTCCCAGAACACTGTGCACATCATTTTTCGAGGTGTCAAGATTTGTTTCGGCTTAACCTTTGCTGGGGTTGAAGTGTGCCTCCATTCCATTGATTGCCGCTTACTTTCATGGGTATCGTAAGAAACCCAAGTTTCATCGCCTGTGACTATCTGTGTCAGAAATTTTTCACTGCCTTCATCATAACAGGTCAAAAACTGAAGTACACTACCCATCTGGTTTGTTTTGTGTTGCTCAGTAAGAATCTTTGGTACCCAACGTGAGCAAAGTTTACGAAATTTCAGTTTTTCGGTAATAATTTCAAGAATTAGTGATCGTGAGATTTGGGGAAATTCCATAGCGAGAGTACTAATTGTAAACTTGCAGTTTTCCTGGATCTTGTCATCAATCACGTGAATCATCAATCACCAGTTCTTCTGTAACCAAAGATGGACGCCCACTTCGTTCTTCATCGTGCACTTCACTACTTCCTTCATTGAACTGTCGGACCCATCTTCTCACCATTGAATCACTCATCGCATTTTGTCCGTAAACTTCGCAAATTTACCGATTGATAAATTTCAATTGGTTTCACTTTCCTAGCATTCAGAAAACGAATCACAGATCTGATTTCACAAGCGGCAGGATTTTTAATCAACACCGACATTGTAAACAAGCATAATAAAGCGTACGTGGCTGACAGCGATCTCAAAATAGCGCACGTTTCTTCTCCTTGATACAGAGCGTCTACCGCACATGTGCGGAACTACGATCGCAGCGCTGCAGCGTAGAGAAATTGAAACGGAACTTACTTTCTGGACGTACCTCGTATACTCAGATACCCATAACACATAATTTTAGTATATTAATGACTGATTTATTTATACAATTTATAACAAATATATTTTTAAAATATGGCAGCCCTACTAGAATGAAAAATGGGAGACAAATGTTGCTCTGTACTTTTAGTCTGTTGCTGTGATTTTTGAAATAAACACATACACACACAACACACACACACACACACACACACACACACACACACACACACACACACACAGCACAAAGAAAATGTAAACTGCAAAACAACACCAAAAGTAAAAAGAGCCCTTACTGTTAATTTAGTTCTTTGGCTTGAAGTAATTACCTCAGGAGTGACCGTTGTTACTTTTGATGCTTTATCTAACCACTCTAATGTCTTTTTGTAGTCACTTTCACCAATATAGCACTTGGCAATCAGCAGCTTATTTTCTTTCCAGGGAGTTTCATTTAATTCTTCAGCTTTTAAAAGCGATACAATGGCCTCATCGAGTCGTGCTGCTGGTATTTCTCCAAACAAAGTCTTTGCTACTTTCCTTTCTATCCAGCTAAGCGATGCAACCTAAAAACAATACATTATTCTAAATCATAATAAATTAGCTACCATGGCCGTAACCTGGTTAAAATTTTGCCTGGCTAGATCTTGAAGCCTGCTGTGAGGAAAATATATTGCAGAAAAAAATACAGGTGCCGCATTGAATTGTTACAATATTGTATTGGTCGTATTAATTTTAGCTACATGGTAAACAAACTTGCTTCAGTACACTTGAATGCATAGTTACGATTCTGAATTTGAAATTAGTTTCCTAGCTAGAACAGTGTAGTCTCGACTAACAGTCAGTTTAATTCTGTTATTTGACTTTTTAAAAATTGGTGTCTTCTGTAGTAAATAATTTGTAAGAAATAATAAAAATAACATTCTAGACAAAACAAAACATTGTAACTGGATACGACAATGAAAGGCAGCTGGCACTAACTGCTACCCTAAGCGAACACTGATAGTTGACAAGTAAACGATCCCATTATGTACTGGAATGACAGAAACACTATGAATAGTACCAACAAAAATTTTGAAAGAGTGCACAAATGTTTCTATTGAAAAATAAACACTCTCACATTATTTCTGATAATAACATTGAGAGTGTAAGTTGATTACATAACAGTCATGTGAGTACTCTAAGTGGCTTGCGGTACTCTCGCATATGTTACGTGAATACTTGTCAAAAGTTAAGTACGGATAATTTACTGCATTAAAGACCTATGTATGTGCAATTTGTACAATAGATAGAGTTAAATAGAAAATTTAATAGTTTTACTACATTTTCTAAAATAATAACAATAAAACCTGGGGGGTTTGCATATATGAGTAGTACTAAATTGCTTCATTCACTTCAAAATAAAATTCTTAAAATTATACACAGAAATAATTCTCAATCTCTGAAACACCCACTAAGTACTGAACAGCTTTTTTCGCTTGAGGCTCTAAAATTGCATGAGTTAAGTTCATTAACACAACAAGATAACACAACCAACCAACAAGATAACACACAGTTAACATAACCAGATATAAGAGTATTCAACTGCCAATAAGATCTAAGACAATAAGTAGTAAAAATAGTATTGTTAAGGCCACTGGTTTGTTTAATGAACTTCCATATGAATTAAAAACCTTGAATAATAAACTTGATTAAATCGAAACTGAAAAAATTGATTTTTGAAAATTCATAGATTATATCTTTGTTATATTGCTATATTAAGTGTTAGTAGAAACTTTTCTACTTATCCTACAATTTTATATGCTTGTATTATGAATTCTACTTTTGTTATAGGATGATGCATACTTTATTTTGTGCAATTGTTCTTAATTCTGTATTAGTTTTTGTATATTTTTTCTTTTGTACCAGGCCCGCAAAACTTACTTACCTTTGTAAATTTTATTTATATATGTGTAATGTAAAGTACTGGTTTAAATAAATAATAAATTCCTTTCACAAAAAAAAAACATTCTGCGCTATACACAGAATATAGTATTGTGTTATTTTCACCAAAAGTATGGAAAGTCTACTTCTGTTATCCGTCTATTCTGTCATCCGTCACCCAACGGTCACAAGGATGACAGTTAATTAAATCTCTAATATACAATTTTTGTACTTCTTTTGTAGGCCTATATTTTTTTCCAGTTTTTTTGACAGAAGCTATTTATATCTCCAGCTTCAGCTCCATGTTACTATTGTTCAATATAACAACATGTGAACATTTGTTTTGTGAACAACATTATAAAGATTTTTTTTTTTTTTTGCTTATCGTCCATACTTTATGCCAGAGTAATGAGGACGAGGGATCAGTGTTAATGGTAAGGGCTCGAACTAAGAACCTTTAGGTTCGCAGTTGAGTGACACAGTAGACTGACCGATTCTTTAACCACTCTGGCCACTGAGCCCCTCCTTATAGAGCAAGGTGTGTTTATCTGTACCACACTTGAAACCTTGATAGTTTTTTCACTTAATTTATACTGATTTCACTGTGAATGTTTAATTTAATTTTTCAGCTAAATATTTAATTAAAATTAAATGTAATTAGAAATTCTTAAATCTGGCTTCAAGATGTTGCCTGGCCTTCTTTTGTCCACCTATGTTAAAAATTTCAGATCTGTGCGTGCCATAGAATTGGCTGTACATTGTACAAAACACACAAACAAACATTTATTTTATTAATATAGATTATATGTTATTTTTATTGATTTTTGTCCAAATTCGAAGTTAAATGGTACAATAAACTTCAAACCATCAAAACTATTCAAAAAGCCAGTGTTGAAATTACAAAATTTTAGAAAAGTTAAAAAAACTGGTTCAATGGGTAATATTTTTGAGGCTCAAACCTTCCATTTCAACTAGGGATTTCACAACCTTAGTAAGAAATTTGCCATTATAAGTCATGAACCTGTTAGCTACATGCTTCATTTTATTATAGGATATTTTAATTGTTCTGTCAATCACCAAAATTAAGAGTCTTATCACAGATAAACTATTCAGCTACGAGATATAGACAGCGTTCTCTTGGGTTAATCAAAATTGTTATTTAGGCTGACCAATGAAAAATACCTTTTGGGCTAAGCGTCCTTCCCCTCCCTAGCTGGACTATCAATCACTTGGTAAAAAAAAAAAAAATTGTTTTCCAGAACAGCTAGTGAACACTTTGTATGCTAGTACCCTGTGTAACCGGTCCATGCAACCCTCTAATTCTAACTGCTCTTTATCAACGAAACAATTAAAATTCTAGCAAATCAGCTCTCCGTCAATGGGATAAATAAAGGAAGCCAAATGCTAAACCATAATTTAACACATGGAGGATAAATATCCACATAAATAGCTTTAATCTTTCTGCTTGTCTAGGAGACACAACCCTAAACAATCTACTATATAAGACAAACAAGTTTTTTTTTGTTATCAGTCTTTACACCAAAACCAACTCTGATAAAGTGACATAAAACATTGTGTGTTTTTAACAATGTGTTCTAAGTGTTCCTACAGCATCCAGCCTAGGCTGAATCGCAATCTACAAGACCCAAAGTACATTCACTGCATTTATTGGAGTTGATTGTAAATTAATCTTGTTCATTAGATATTGCTGACTTGTTCTCTGGAAATAACCTTCAGATTAATAAGGTCATTTGTATTTGCTATTAATAAAGACAAAGTCTTCTGATACAAGATCTGATATACTCTCAGTTCATAAATTTCACACTATTCTTAAATTAATAAACTGCCAGCAAGGTGATTGGAAATTCTTCATTAACATTTACATCATCGAACATCCAACATTAACAATTTCTTATCACTTAAAACAACACCTAATCTTTTAATCAAAATTTCATAAAACATCTTTCATTTTTAAATACAGAAAGAACAAGCATCTTTTATAGTACTTGTCAATATATTTTTTACCATTATTGCCCTTTATTTATACTTTATCAAAGAATTATGACTGACATCAATTTTTAAAGCTCACCAATATGCATTTAAAATGTTTTAGAATGTTTTCCTATGTTAAATTTTTTTAAATTAAAATTATTGAAAAATTTAAACAAGTGTAAAAGCCAACAACAACAATATAGACAAGTGTAACAAGTGTTAAATGTGTATGTCACTGCTTTATGAGATGTTGAAAATAATTATTGACAAAATGCATTTAAAAAATAAAGGTTTTATATAATAGACTAATGGAACATTAATACAATGGCCCCTACACAGGCCTTGGTGGTTGATTTGGCTAAAGCACTGGTCAGTTTGCTGCATCTCTGAACTGACAGCATCTCAAAGCTCTTAGTTCACCGCAGTTATGCCCGTTGCTTTACCATTACCATTAATGCTGATCCCTTATTTTCATTTGCTAAAGTGCATAAACTCATTCTAACCGCATAAACATAAAAAAAAGTTGAGCCAACATAATTTCTGAAAAGTTGATAACCATTTTTCAAACTCAGTAATTATATTCAACAACATAAATTATTTGATCCGTTACACAACTACTTCTACATACTTCATATTTAAACCTTCCTAAAAGATGATGAAGTGTAGGATCTTCAGGATTGATTTCGATTGCAGTTTCCACATGTTTTTTAAAAATATAACCATCTTGAATTTTGTCCTTTAGCGCTTGGAACTGCCCTCGTGCGCCAACACAAATAGCATACCACTTATGCCCATTGGAACAAGTATCATCCTTCTGAATTGCTCTCTCACCGAACTGGACACCTAAAGTTACAGGAATAATTAATTAACTGATATACTGCATCTACACCACTAAATCGGATTAATCCGGACTGGAGCTAATCAAGGATAACAAACACCTGAGAATAATGTAGAAGAAATTCATAAAGAGAACATATGTAAAAAAAATTATATTTACATAAAACAAACCACAATTGCATTTATCGTATTTACAAAGCTAAACATATTTACAGGTTGTTATTTGTAATATATAACAAACACATGTATAGTAAAGTCTATATCATGGACTTGTTGTTGTTGCTAAATAAGTATGGAAGTTAAATGGCATGTATGTGTTAACCTCACGAGTACATTTAAATCGGGTATGACCTAGTTATCATGTTATACAATAATTAATTTCATATTGGTGTATTTTGACAAAATGTTTTTTTTTAATGATTAACACTGATTAATCATTGCACCCTATTCACACATTATCACAGCATTGAAATCATTGCTGTTTATATTGCATGAAACACGCTAAAATTCCTACATCAACATAATGTTCATTCATAATATTATTTCACATATAACTTACTATACAGTAAAAGCTCGCAAATGCCAGTGAAACATTTGGGACTTTGACAGTACCGGACTACCAGAAATGCTGGATTATTGAGGGTCATAAAAAACAACAATGAATGGAGAGCAAGGCAGAAGTTAAAGAAAATTTTCCTCAGAGAATAAAAAAAAAAATATACTTTATTGCTCACATCCTATAATAGAATTCTAAGATTTTATTTTAACTTTGGAATAACTTAATTTTACTGTGTTGGCTTAAAATAAGACCTAATTTCTTTTTATCATGTTTTTTCTAAAAAAATTCTTTCAGGTAATGCGTCATCACTAATAATGGCGCCTGAACATTATCGATCACGCATGATTTCCTCATACCCTGCTGATTGTGTCACATGTGTACAGTATAGTAAAAGCCACAATTAAATGCAGAATTATTGAAATTTCCAGACTATAGGATGCCAGATTAGAGGGCTTTTACTGTATTACAAACTGATCTCGCCTTGGTCATAAGATTTATAAAAAAAAATTAATTGTTCTACAAAACTTTGCCTAATTTTAAACTTAAAAAAACTTGTTAAATTAAATTCAAAACAAAAACCATCTAATAACAAGTTGTATATGTGATAATTAAAGCTTTAAAAAAAGTATTATTTAACACTCTGCCGGGTGGTTGCATTTACTATCAATTTAGTACTGACATTCAGAAAAAACCCTGACTAATGTTATTTTAATAGGTATTAGTTATTTTAGGTTAGCTATAATAAATTATTATGAAAATATCATAAATCAACATTGTAAATCTAAAAAATTAGTCTTATTTTTCTGGATACCAACATTATTTTAGACAAAACTTAGTTATGACAGTGAAAGCATAAAAGCCTGTTTTCTAAAGATATGTACTTTCCTCTTGCATTAAAGAATTTTTGTTTTGTTTTCTTAGTGTTGATTTGTAGAAAGGGAAGACAAAAGGAAATTCTTGGTTGAGAAGGTATTAATTTTTTTCATGGAAACCTAAAATTTTACTTGTAAGATCCGTTCTTTCTTAACACCAGTTTTTGTTTATTGATTAAAAAAAGCCAAAAACAAGATGCCTTCCAAATTAATTACATAAAGAAATATTATTGGGATATGTTATAAAATATTAAAATTACTGCTTTAACAAAAAAAATATACATAATAGTTATAATTTTCAAAAAAAAAACAGACCTAAGTTCTGCTTGTCTGCAGTGTTAAATTACTACTGAAAGCTCTAAGCGGCATAGTATACAAATTTGATTTGATTTCACTAAAACGATTTGAAAAATGTGTATAAATCACCTTCAGAAATAAATTCCTGTTTCTTTGAGTCGTTCCCTTCACAGCCGTAAGCACTACCCAACGAGTGACACACTTTGCTGAGCCGCCATAGGACGTTGACATTTGTATCATCCTAAAATAAAATAATCTGTGCTATATAAACAAGTAGAGTCTGTGAACATGAAATTTCAATACAAAAACTACAAAAAAAATTGAATTAAAATTTTGCATACATGTATCTGGAATAAATAAATATCCGCAATAACAAAATATTAACTTTACCTTCTATCTGTTACCTCAAAAATTATTTTGTAAATCCTTTTTTGTTTCACATGCTTAATAATTATAAACCAGGGGGCCCGTGCCAAATTTCGCACTAAGAAAGTTTTTACGTAAACACAACCTTTTTAATAAGAATAGTCATTGGGGTGAGGACGGTATTTGGAAGGAAGGGAAAACCGATCGATTAACAGTAGATAAATTCACTATGGAAGGAGAAATCACAAATATATTTGTGTAAAAACAGTGTCCAAAACACTGTGTTTGGTATTCGAAATGCTTATCCTGGCTTGTACGACGGGCAGGAATAGGCCACATAACCTTTAACTTTAAAGACTTTTACGTAAATACTGTTCTAAGTACGTTATGAAAAAAAGGGGCATTTTAATGGGATTGTCTATTCGTGATTAATAAGTTAGCTTTGTAAAATATACAAAATATTGTCTGATTTGTGATGCCGCGCATGTGCAACCACGATGCTTTTTTGCCTATGACAGTTAAAAGTGTCTTTTATGTTAAAATTATCCACAAACAGTAGTAACTTTTAGCGCAAAATTATTTTGCAATGTCAGAAGCCGATTAAAAAATTTTTTAAAGGTCTCATTTATGCCTGTATGAATAGTGTGTGCTGAGAAAAGGGATGTTGGCTCGAGAAATAATATATATGATCATTTTTTTAAAACAAAGTTTCCCGTGACTTTTCATTATATTCCTGGTTGTCACCACGAAGTACATTAATATTAAAACATAAGAGTCTTGGACATAAGTCTAAAAAGCATACATTTTCAAGCAGGTCTAGAAGCATTCCATAAGCTTTAGTTTTGTCTTGGATGTTGGTACTGGAGAGAAGAAGAGCATCGATGTTCTCGAACTCATCTACAGATTCTTTCTCCTTCTCTTGTTCCAATCTAGTAACCAACAAAAACTCAAATTACAATTTTTTTAAATAATTAAAAAAATACTATGTAATATAAAAAAACTGCTGGAACAATTTAAAATGACTGATTGATTGAAAATACACTGGATTGTTTAACTGAATCTCTATAAAACAGACTAGGTATTTATGTCCGAAGTACAACAAGTGTATACCATTTATGTAAAGCAGAACTCTAATAATAATGTCATAAGTGTACACTTCAAAGATTATATATGTTTCATTGTTTACTGATTCTGTTGTGTTTGTGTGTTAAAACAAAGCTTCTTTATAAATTTTTCTACATTTTACCCTTTGCAATTTTTTTTAAACCCTCGATTATCAGAAATCATCCCTTTTCAAAAAAAAAAACCCAATATAGATCCGATTATAATCAAGGGTCCACTGTATTTTGATACAGACTTTCTTGCAATTAAATATAATATGAATTTTCAAGATACAAATTTTGAAGATATAGATACAACATAGATTTTGACCAATTTTGTATTTTATTAGAATATTGAATTAAAATAGCCCTATTGCTTTTTAGTGATTTCACTAACTGTAGGAATAAATCATGATACATGTGATGAAATACTTATATTTATTTTTTATATATAAATAACTATTTATATATAAAATAGTTATAAAAAATTATTTTTTATATATAAGTTTATATAAAAATAGGCCTATTTTAGGTAACTATAGAAATAACATTTTTACAAATATAAGTATTAATTAAACTATGAAAATAATCATATTATTACATTTTTAAATACAGGTTATAACCTAAATTTAAAACAAATCCTGGTTAAAAAATATTGACAAACTTGAATCTGAGTTTATAAACATATAATATTTAATCAAATAAATATATTTTAATAATTAAAATAAATATTTATAAAACAAACTAAATACTGTTAGAACATTACAAACTTAAAAGGAAACAAAGACTAAAAACAATCATGTACAAAGTTTGGTTACACAGTCACAGACGTTGAGTAAAAGTCTTTATTTCATTTCCCAAAATATGTATATGTTGTTTTTAGTGGAGAATTGTTTTAAAACAATGTTCACCCGGAAGCACCATGTAGTAAATAAAGAACTTATAGAATTGTTAAGAAGACTAAAAGGTATAGTAGACAAAACAAATAAAGCATTGTTGCCATGCAACAGCAATATCAGATCAAGTCTGACCGCTTACATAAATTTCTGTCGGACTGTGTTCAATTTGCGAAGAAAAGGGTTAAAGTAGTTTTAAAGTAAAATCAATTTAATAGTGTAGGTTGTAACCAATTAACCTCAATACTGTTTGTTAAAACCAATTTTAATGACAGGTCTCATATCGAAACCTATTCTGCAGCGCAGTTAACGTAGCCAATATGCTAACAACCGAGCAGTCAGCTATCACATCATAACAAAAAAACTGTATCTGTTTTCTCTTTTAATTATAATTATTATTTTTCTGTTTTATTTTATAGCAAATCAATGACTGTAAATGTAAATAAGGATAAATACAATTATAAAAATCAATTACTTATAATTTAAATTGTCATTTGAAATTTTTTTTTGTAATTACATATTTGTATATTCTTTGTCAAGCTAAAATATCCTCTTTTTCCATCACGGTCAGATGACAACTGCACTTTTATATTATTATTTGAATTTCCTAAAGTTTCCAACAAATAGACCTAAGATACTTACACATTTTCGTCTGAAGAAAAATCATAAAATTCATCTTCTAAATCGTCTGTGCCCACAGTAGAAAACATTTCAGTTTCTGCGTCAGTAGCAGTTACAACACTGGCGGAAGTACTACTCGCTCTAGTTCTTCTCAGTTTGCTTTCAACAGCTCTACAAATATTAGTAAAACATTAAGTTAGTAAATATATATTCTAACAATCCTTTTTATAAAACTGATATTGGAAACTGAGCTACCCACATTGAGTATATAAAACCCACATGCCAGATTTTGAAATAAGCACTGATCTTTACCTCTAAATCACTTTTTGAAGGGTGTTGAAATTTATATATATATATATATATATATATATATATATATATATATATATATATATATACTAGCATTACCCATTGCGGCTTCGCCCACAAAACGTAAACTGTTTCATTAATGACATAATTTAGAAACATAAAAAAATATGTTAATAAAAGTGTGATCATATAAACTCATGATTATTTTACAGTGAATATGAAAAAATATCATAACCTGAATATGTTTCAACATGTTCCATTCGAATTTAAGAAAATCTGATAAAAATATTTTTCTCCAATACAAACATTTATGCATTTTTAGATTTTTTGTGTTCTTTTAGAGTATGAATTCGGGGGGGGGATGCTGAATTACGTGTATCATAATTTGTGTTTTAAAATATTTTGTTTACTTTTAAGCTGATAAAAAATATTTTCTCCAATGAAAACATTCTTTTTTCTATAATTATATCTCTTTTTTACATTTTTATTCCTTTAGGGAATTATTTTGAAAAAATTTTGAAATATGCGTTTCATTATTTGTGTTTCATAGCATATTTTTAGAATATATGGATCCAAAACAAATATTTCTTCAATCTGAAAATTTTATACCCCTTTTTTACATTTTCTACCCCCTTTCAATCTCTTTAGGGTTTGGAGTTTTGGAAAATGGTGATAAATATATTTCATTACTTACATTTAAGGGTGACTATGTTACATTTTAAGAAGGTCAGACGAAATAAAATTTGTTGTTGTACCTCATTTTTACCTTTTTAAGGGTTGAATACTGAAAAATCGTTTTTCAGTACACCCCTACATGTGGTGGTAACCCTGAAAATTTCAAATCTTTAGCTATTAGAGTTTTGGCTATACGTTGATTATTACAGTTGGACTGGGTAAGTAGTTTAATGGTGTTAAAATCAATTTTTTGCAAAATCCTCTCTAAGTGCACCTCAACATTGTTGTAAGGAGGTGCCCTGAAAATTTCAAGTCTCTAGCTATAATAGTCTCGGCTCTACATTGATTATTAAATTTGGACTGGGTAAGTAGTTTAATGGCGTTAAAATAATTTTTTTTCAAAATCCTTTCTTAGTGCACCTTGAAATTCTTATAAGAAGGTACCCTGAAAATTTCAAGTCTGGTTATATTAGTCTCGGATGTACGTTGTTTATTAAATGTGGATTAGGTAAGTAGTTAAAAGGTGTCAAAATCAAATTTTTGCAAAATCCTTTCTTAATGCATCTTGACATTGTTGTAAGAAGATACCTTGAAAATTTTTAGTCTCTAGCTATAATAGTATTGGCTGTACATTGTTTATTAAATTTGGACTGAGTAAATAGTTTAATGGCGTCAAAATCAAATTTTTGCAAAATCCTTTCTTAGTGCACCCTAACATTGTTGTAAGAATGTACCTTGAAAATTTGAAGTCTCTAGCTATAATAGTATTGGTTGTACGTTATTAAATTTGGACTGGGTAAGTAGTTTAATGATGTTAAAATCAAATTTTTGAAAAATCCTTTCTTAGTGCATGCCTATATGATAACATAAATGTACAATGAAAATTTCAAGCTAGTTAAAATAGTTTTGGCTCTGCGTTGATTATGAATCTCAGTCAGTCAGTCAGTCAGGATGTCTTCTTTTATATATTAAGATGTGTATATGCATATGATGGTACTCTCACTTTCACGATTTTAATCAAATTTTATTCAAACTTGGCACAAAATCGATTATGGTAATAGCTTGGACAAATCTGTTTGTTTCAAAATTTTGGAAAATTCATAACTATTAATTTAAAATTTTTGGAAAATTTGATTCTAACTTCATAATCAGCATTAAAAACTATTAGAATTTTGAATTTTCAAAATGTGTTAAAAGTAATAAATTGAATCTGAAAGCAATCGGGGTTTACTTTTGTATTTTCAAAGCAATTTGAAAGTTTAAAATGCATACACACGCGCGCGCACACACACACACACACACACGCACACACCCACGCACACACACACACACACACACACACACACACACACACACACACACACACACACACACACACACACACGCACGCACACACACACACACACACACACACACACACACACACACACACACACACACACACACACACACACACACACACACACACACACACACACACACACACACACACACACACACACACACACACACACACACACACACACACACACACACACACACACACACACACACACACACACAGTATTACTACTCATATAAAATATCTGATGCAGATTAATTTACAAAAACTCAGTTTTAAATTATGTCACTTTTATGGAAGTCACTTTTATTGTGTGGATATCAAAACAATATAGTTTGTACGAAAAGTAAAAATTAAGTAATTAATATTTTTAAGACTTCTACTTTTGATGAGTAAAAATTAAATAACTCAAATAATATTGCCAATTGATTTTGGATTTAATCTGGTCTAGTGCCTGAATTATAATAATACTAGCAGCTACCCATCACGGTAATTAGTTGTAGCTTGTTATTCTGTTTCTTTCTTTCTATTTTATTCTTTAAAATAGTGTAACCTATTTTAAATAATTATAATTAATGCCCACCAATCTATATAAATATGAGTAAAAGTGTGTATATATGTTTGCGCTTTATAGAAATCTGTCTTTAGCTATCCTAGTCTCGGCCATATGTTGATTATTAAAGTTGGATTGGGTAAGTAGTTTAATAGTGTTAAAATCAAATTTTTGAAAAATACTTTCTTAGTGTATCTTTACTTTGCTGTACGAAGGTACCCCGACAATTTCAAGTCTCTAGCTATAATAATCTCGGCTGTACATTGATTATTAAAGCTGGGCTGAGTAAATAGTTTAATGGCTTTAAAATAAAAATTTTGCAAAATCCTTTCTTAGTGAGCCGCTACATTATGAGAAGAATATATATTAAAAATCTCAAGTCTCCATCACTGGTAGTTTTTGCTCTGCGCTGATTCTCTTTCAGTCAGTCAGTCAGGACAAAGCCGCTTATATATACAGAGATAGAGATTTTAAACTAACAATTTGTTATCATTATTTCTCAATTTAAATTTGTCTATAATAAACCCCCTATATAACTGTTATAAATTTTAATGTTTTAGTTTAGAATTTAAAACTGTGTAATCATAACAATACTCTGGTCATCTGTGACAGGCTATAGTTAAAATTCAAGAAATGTTTAATTTCATATTTAACAAAATAATATAAATATACAACACATTTTTAAAATGGCTACAAAGATGTAATGTTATAGTAAATAGATAATGTGTCAGTAAGTGTTTACGTTTGCATATCTGTCATTTTTCAAGTGTTATTTAGACAATGTGGTATGATTGTACTGTAGGTTTTTGTTTGATACCACAATATTAGAAGACCAATATAGACACCAATGATGTCACAAGCAAAACAAAATATCAACAGTAAGCAGTATCGAAAGTAACAATCTCCCTACTAAGTAATATAGAGAAATGTAAGTGGATAAGTAAAACTGTATTAAGTCTTGTATTAAAGGATAGCTTGTTAAAGCTTAAATAATTCAAATATAAAATAACAATTAAAGCAATGAAATAGAGAATTTAAAAATAATAAAATAAATAAAATTATTAGACTATCTAACACAGAAATTTCAAATATTATAAGTAAAATAATATTTTTAAAAAACTAATTGAAAATATGAAAATAAACCAAACGGCAGTAAAGGTTTAGTTTCCTATTTTTAATACAATTTGAAATGACAAATTATGAAGCTTTTAACACTGGATATGGTGTGAAATCAGATTTTCAAAAAAGTAGTACTTAAAGCAATGAAAAATAGAGAATTTAAAAATAATAATAAGATAAATAAAATTATAAGACTATCTAGCACAGAAATTTCAAATATAAGTTAAGTAAAATAATATTAAAAAAAACTAATTGAAAATAATAAACCAAACGACAGTAAGGGTTTATTTTCATATTTTTAATACAATTTGAAATTACAAATTATGCAGTTTTTAACACTTAATACGGTGGTGAGATCAGATTTTCAGAAAGGTGTATGATAAAAAAATTACATATTTTGATGTGTTTTAGTACTTCTTGGAAATTTGTTTCAACTATCAGCTGTCAACAAAGTAGCTGTGTGCTATCATTATTTACATTAAATTCTAGCTTTGACATATGCTGCAACCTTAAGCTATACATGGTCACAACTGTTGAATACACAGTCTTAAGCTCTAAATATATTATAATTTAAATTAAATTTTTAAAATCCATGAACTAATACAGCTAACAGTAAAATTCTTAATACATTCTACCATATATTAATAACAGCTAGGCCTACCGTATAGTAGGGCATAGTATGTCAAACCCAGTATTGTTTGTTATACACTGGTAACAGTTTTTCTGCTGTGTTAGTATTGCAGCCAAGGGCAATGCTATTCCCTGGATGCAAGGTTGAATGACTTGTATATCCAGTTTAACAAGGTCAAATCATATAAATAAAGTACATATCATTTAGCCATGTTCCTAATTTTGGCTAACCTACTCCAAAATTGCAAAATATTCAAGGACAACATTAAAGAAGTTTCTCTTGATCAACAAGTAATAAGAAATGTAGCAGATGGGTATAAAATAGCATTATCAAAATTTTGTATGTTAAAGATTTTTTTAATTAATCAGATTTTTATGATTTCTAAACTTACATATAAATACTCATATTTCATATCTCCTTCTTCAATAATTTTATGAAAATACAGTAATAAATGTATTTATAATATTTCCTTAACATTATAATATTTAAATTATTACATGGTTTAAAATTTCTTTTAAAATATTATAATTGTAAAAATAAGATCTGAAGAATTTGATGAATTTACCTGTTTATACGCACACGCACGTGCATATGTGCTCACACACCTGGGGACTAAAATAATATGCCAATTTTGAAGAAATTTTGCATATATATTTGCCCACACCAGAGGACCAATTTTTTTATTTTAAAAAAAGTTTTTGATAATAGAAAAACCTTTTCAAAATACAAATTTCTCAATGATTATGATCAAACTTTGGGTCGAGTATCCTAAAAAATATATGGATTGCTACATCAATTTTTTTTTTTTTAACGGATTTGTATGCTATCAAAACAATGAAAAAAGTGGCCTAATTTTTCAGAATTGGTCTATTAGATTGTTCTCAAATTTGGGTCACACAAGAAGGTTTATCATTAAGTCAGTGTAACAAAATTTTAAGTAAAACAAATCTGTTGTTCAGGAGTAAACTGAAAATTAATCTCTGACTGGTTTTAGCTTTTTTTATTTTTTTACAACTTTCTCACTAACCATGAATGTTTACACTGACTAAAGTTACCATCTGATTAACTGATTTTGAGAAATTAGGTCCATTTTCCACTTTTTTGTTTGTAGTTTCTGAACCAGATTTCTTTCATTTAAATAACTGAATATGTGTAAGTTAGTGTAATATTTTTACATCATTTATTTATTTCATGTCAATATTAAAATATACTAATGCAGATATTTAGACTCTAAAAGAACTTCATGAACATGCATAAGTGCAGCATATTAGTAAGCATAAACATGCATATTAGTAAGCAGTAAGCTATAAAATAATCCAATGAAAGTTTACTATTCTAATCAGATCTTTATTAAGTATTATGCTTATAACTTTATAGAAATGTAATGAACCACATTTACCATAACTAACACAATTTATTTTTTCATTAATCCTTACATACTGTTGTTACACTGTTTGTGCTATATGTATTACATATAAAACTTAAAATAATTGCAGAACACAACCTGGTTCACCAACATGATTTGGAAGTGATTTTCAACAATAACTTTTTTTACCTTAAAATTTCTTGAAATTTAATTTTACCATCATAATAAGCACTACAATTCGTATAAATTAACAGTATAAACTTTCAAATAACACAGGAAGTAAAAAAACAATCCAAACTACTGTCAAGTTTATTTTTATATTTTCAATGGAATTTTTAAAAATAACAATCCCAGGAATAAAAAAAAATATTAAAAGATTTTTATAAAAATAATATTACAAACTTGTAGTTGAAATTAATGCTTTAACTGAGCACTAGCAAAATGAATCCAATACAACATTAACTAGTATGTAATATGCTTTGAACTGTAACAAGTTTTATTTCATAAAAATATTATACCTCCAGCCAGAAAAAAATGCACTTATACTTAAGTCTGTATATCCGCACACTATTCAATATATCTATACTGGTAATGAATGAATTGTGTATTGGTATGTGAGTATGATTCATACCGTATTGTGATATCCAGATAACATTATCACATAATTACATGTGCCAGTCCACGCGGTAGGCTACTGCAACTGATATACCAGAGATAAAAAACAAAACAAATATACCATATTTGTTGAAATTACTGTACACGTGCACTGACAGTTACAATTGTATCATATATGTTCACATCACACAACAACCTCATTGACATGAATTACAAAAAAAAAAAAAAAAAAATTACCTTATATTTTTTTAATGTGATTTCACCATCATAATCAGCATTATACTTTACATAAATTATATTTAAAATACAAATATTATAAATCAAACGAATTATTTATTATTACTTCTTTAAAAAAATTCTGTATAAATTTTTCATTCAAGTTTCTAATGTGATATTGATATTTGTATGTTAATTGGAGAATATTTTCTAATTTTATGTAAAATAATAAAAATAATTTGAATGTTGAATAAAAGAAAGAAAATTATGTTAGTATTAATGAAAAAAAAATCTACTGAATTAATTCCACAAGACTGACAAAATTACAGTAAATATATTTTTGTTAATTAAAAACACCAGTAAAAAGAAATTTTACATTTTAATTTTGTTATGTTAAATAAATGGAAATTTATACTATATATCTAGGTTGTGCACCTTAACTTTGAAGATTACTAACTTATTATAATTTCATTTGAAGAAAAAAAAATGTTTGAAAAACACTTTTGATGAAGATCGTAAACAATTATTGATATTTTTCTCACATTTTTTTTTATCAATAACTGTGTTTACAATCTTCATTTGGAAGTTTTTTTCATTTTCAATAATATTTCTCTATTATTTTTTTTAATTAATTTTTTTTAACTTTATGTAGCATTAACGGTAATGGTAAACCACTGCATCTCAAACACATAACCTTCAAGTCACAGTTCAGAGATGCAGTAGCCTGATCGATGACTTTACCACATTGACCACCAACCCCCTCTCTCTCTCTCTCTCGTATATGTATAAAAGAAAGAAAATTATGTTAGTTTTAATGAAAAAAATCTATTGAATTAATTCCGCAAGACTGATATAATTTTTTGTATTGGGAAAAAGCAATGTTTTTTTTATTAGGTAGTACACGGCACGTAGTGGGGGGATGCCAGTTACGAAGATCCTATTGTGTAACGGGAGTTGGAAGTTTCAGTTACACTGAAGATATTGGACCTTGAGTACCGCACTTTTGTTATGAGACGGTTTTATGCTAACGGTGAGTCCCAACAAGACTTTTACCGGCACTTTATTGTACAGCAGCGTGGGCCGATTCTGGATCGTAACACAATTTTGAGGTGGATGCATAATGTGAACACAACAGGATCACTGATGAAAAAACCTCCAGGCTAGCAAAAACTGTTTGTATGCCTGAGAATGTTGAGCATGTGCGTCACTACGTTGGAGAGCCCCAACCATTTGCTAAGGAAGCTAGCCTCAAACCTCCATATTTCTGCCTCTACACTACAAAACATTTTGATTAAAGACCTCAAGTTCTCTCCATATAAGGTCCACACTGCTCGAATTTCGATTGAATGTGTCCGGCAAGCTTTCCGTGGTAATCTCTCTTTTTGGAGATGTTCCTTGCCCCCGCCCTAGTCCCCCGACCTGACGATCCCGGACTTCTTTCTTTGGGGTTTCTTGAAATCACTGTTTACGCTGAAAAACCATGCACATTACCAGAGTTGAAGAAAGCCATCCAAAGAGAAATCCAAGCCATTCCACTAGAAATGTTACAACTGTTACAAGATTCAATGCATAACTTCAGGGAATGTCTGGAAATGTATGTTCAATCAGAATAGCCATCTACGCAATGTTATTTTTGCTACTTAATTTTTTGCAAGATTTTCTTAAAATTATGAGTTTGTAGAACACATTGTTTAAATAAAATAAATTTTTGGTTCAAAATTTAAAAATGTGTGGCTTTTTGATTCCCGGTAAACATCCTGTGTGTGTGTGTGTGTGTGTGTGTGTGTGTGCGCGCGCGCGCGCGCACGCGCACATACACACACACACACACAACAAAGATGGTGATTCACTTGTTGATTTTGTCTTGGTGATGAGACTTGGGTAAAACATGTCAACTGTAAGAAAAAAACAATCTATGTAGTAGGGACACAAGTTCTCCCAAAAAACCTAGGAAATATTTGCTGCAGACATTGTCAGCAAGAAAAATCATGGCCACTTCTTTAATGTAGATAAGGTGTACTTCTTGTCAATAACGTTAAACATGGTTCAACAATAAGCTTTGAAAGAAATTTTGAAATATTAAAAAAATTGACAAGAGCAATAAAATTATTTTAAACATAATACACCAATGTTTTACTCCAACTTCACTCTTTACGTTGTATCAGATGAATTTTTATTGGCTTATTGTTTTCTGCTAACAAAAACCTGATCACCGATTGCACTTCACTGTCCAGAAGCAATTTGGTAAATGTGAGGGAACAGCCAGACATCAAGATGATGGTGGTAGCCCCACCCACTTTCAATATATATATATAGTCTATATATATATATATATATATATATATATATATATATAGTCTCTTTATATATATAATATATATATATATATATATATATATATATATATATATATATATATATATATATATATAAATATATATATATATATATATATATATATAGACTATAATAATAATATATATATATATATATATATATATATATATATATATATTATTCACTTTACATTTTATATATTCAACAATACTGAATGCAGGGTGTTTTCAGCAGACCTGTTACTACAGACTGACTGTGATGATGTGATGTTATCAAACCAATTTTGTTTAACCTAATATAATAAGAAACACTTCTCCAAGCTAAAAGAATCACTCTATTTACACTTTTATTTATACTTTTTTACATCCCACATGAGGGACTTATGAGAACAAGACAACAGCTCTATAAGCAGAGAAATTGTAAACAAAAGGTCATATAACTTTATTGCTTTGGGAATCAAACAAAAATAAATCCCACACAGAGGCTAAATGCCTCACATGTTTGTCATAAATCCTTGTACACCGATATACAAGAACTAATTCATTCATGCGGACTGACTATATATTCGAAAACAGGAATCCCATACAGAGGCTAAATGTCTCACATGTTTGTCATAAATCCTTGTACACCGATATAAAAGAACTAATTCATTCATGCGGACTGACTATATATTCGAAAATAGGAATCCCATACAGAGGCTAAATGTCTCACATGTTTGTCATAAATCCTTGTACACCGATATACAAGAACTAATTCATTCATGCGGACTGACTATATATTAGAAAACAGGAATCCCACACAGAGGCTAAATGTCTCACATGTTTGTCATAAATCCTTGTACACCGATATAAAAGAACTAATTCATTCATGCGGACTGACTATATATTAGAAAACAGAATTCCGAATAGTAAAAATATCCCACATGTTAGATGTCGGTCAGCTATGTTTTCACCAAGCATTGTGTACATGGGTTGCTAGTCTGTAACTGGATGTGATTCAAACCAAATATGAGAAGTGTTCTATTATGAAACTCTAATTTTTTGTTTGCTACGGGAAGCATTAGAAACAAACTTGGTATTTTTGAAATTTTGTTTCTTCCTGAATGCAGATTCTTGATGTATTTATTTTCTTTGTATTTTTACATAATCATACAAAATTGTAAGAGTGCTCAAACAAAACCTATTAGAACATATAGTAGCAGTAACAGTACAGAAACATACAGTAGCACTCAAAGTACTGTATATAATCTACACAACTCAGATCTGAAAATTTGCAAAACAATGGCCAACTATGATGTCTGTTAACAATCACAGGCTGGAACATGCAATGAAAACCTTGGTCTAATAAAAAAGACAACAAATATTGCCAAATAAATTAAATATTAGTATTCTATTTTCAAAACATTAAAGCCAGCCTTTAAAATATTTTTTTTTTTTTTTTTTTTTTTAACGTCCGACTATTGTGCACACTTGGGCTAATGCAGACGATGGGATGATTTACTTATAACGTATGAAAATGCCAAGCCCTGGCCGGGAATCGAACCCGGGTCCTCGGGGTGAAATCCCAGTACGCTGTTAACTAGGCCACCAGGCGGCCTTTAAAACAGAAATAAGATTTGCAACAGCTACAATGAACAGTACTGGTGATAAAATGTAACACCACCAATGAAGACTCTTACCTTAAATTTTCCACTTTTCTGTGAATTTCAGATACTGGTATTCCTCTACAATGAACAAACTATACAACTCTACTGGGGATAAAAATAAAACCATCAATGAAGATTCTTACCTTAAATTTTCCACTTCTCTGCGAATTTCAGATACAGATATTCCTAACTGATGAATATCTTGTTGAAGTAGCAACCGCTTACGTTCTCCAAACAACTGTTGGTAAAGGAATACGCCTGCTGCACCTATGATAACCCCAGCACCTACTGCAACTGCTATCAATCCACGCGTACGAACAAGATCAGCATTCATTTTAGTAAATTATTCAACCTAAAAAAGTAGTGAGTTTAAGAAGAAAAAAATTCACCACAAGTATAAACTTTATTAATGATAGCTACATGTGTAAAATGTGTTTTACAGTACTTAAGTACCAGAATGAACAAGACATATGGGGTAATTTATGCCTTTGAAATTGTTTTACAAGATTTGAGAATGTGGAGGATAAGGAGTTTGATTTGCTCTGCCTATATCTAGCTTTGCCAAAAAATACTTTTTTGACAGACCAATTATAAAAATATCTGTGAGTAGGTTAACCTTATTTAGTTAGAATCAAAATCATTTCTGTGAATACAAATTCAGTTATTAGCTTCGACTCTCTCTCTTAGATCCACTATAGGCCTAAATTAAATAATAAAATGTTAACTACAAAAGTATTTTGAAATACAATTTTTTTAGGTAGGCCTACATTAAGATCGTAAAGAATGTTGCCTGGTTACATAATAAATAGCATCATAGCACAAATTTACGTTAACGATAGAGGTCATGATGAAGGTGAATATTAAAATAAAATTTTATATTTAATCTTCTGTACTATTTGCAACAATTGATTGATAATTCTGAAGGATTACTGGATTACATTTATATTTTCACATATTTACATATATTAATCAAATTGTAATTTAAAATGGAAAATACTTGGTAATTAATGTCATAAGTCATAAATCCTTATTTATGTTAAAAGGATTACAATTTATGTTAAAAGTCATCTGGATCAGTTTCTGTATCGGAGTTTAGCCCAGCTGGAGTATCTGATTGCTCTGGTATTTTTCCATCATAAACCTTGCCAATAGCACATAAAAGACAATTCAGCCTTTCCTTGTAGTCTGAATACTTCCTTTTGAACATAAACTCTGCCGGGTGGCCAATAAAATGGTGCTTTGTATTTTTGTAGCTCGGTACATGACTATGTATTTCTCTTTACAACTGCTCAAAGTGCTGAATATGGGCTCCTGTTGGGCAAAGTTGTAACTGTGGTTACCATCAAATGGGAATAACCTTCAAAGTAAGCAATTGCAGATTTTCCAACAGTAACTTACAACTGTAGTACCAGGAAGAATGTACTGCTTTATAATCAGCAATAATTAAGCATAACCATTAAGCATAGTGTTTCTACAGACAGAAAAAAACACTTTTTCAAATCTCATTCAATACCACCGAAAACCCAGCTACTCTAAATTCTACGACTTCTGTTATTTATATTTTCTTTTACCTATTTTCGCATCATCGATTTTGACTATTTTACCAGGTCCACCTATAGTGTGTGTTAGTTCTGTTACAACTATAGTACACATATCCCTCCAGTTTACTACACTGTGAGAAAATAGACCAAGTTCGTTCAACAACTAGTTGTGTCGAGGAGGTGTAGTTAAAGCCCAAAAAGCAACAAAATGATAGACAACTTGTTTAGATAATTTATGATTTTCAAACCAAGTATTGCTGTACTGAGACACATACTTCTTACATTGCACTTTCAATTTTTTTCTTATGCTTTTCTATAGTTTTAATATGATTCTAACATTGAAACTCATGTTTTTCTTCATTTAATGTCATTTGGCTTCACAATTTGTACATTTTTTGAACGAGGTTAAACACCACGTTTGTATAAAAACTGCTGCAAATGATCCGGATTTTCTGATAACATGCTGAAACTAATTACAGTAATGTATTACTACAAACTTCCCAAAGAAACAGATTCACTTCAGAACAAGACACCATCATGGATGACTAATTGAAAGCCAGACTGAAAACTGGTAAGAGAGCAAGGAATTTGGTCATCCTTATTGCTTGGTGAGCTAATCTACAAGTTTTCCGACAACATATCTTTTCATTTGTTCTTGTTTTCTATTATATTGTCTAACTGGAATAAAAAAAAAAATTGAAGTTGACCCAGTAATTATTCAGAATTACCAATTAATTTTTTTCTATTTATACCTCATCCTACTTAAGTTGTAAAGTAATAAGTTAGATATGCTACTTCATAATTACTATTTCAGACATTTACACTTTAACAAAAAAAATAATTAAATTTTTTATGCAATATCAAACAAGAGACCTCTAGCGCGCCACACATGCATGCATGCACGCACACGCACGCACGCGCACACACACACACACACACACACACACACACACAAATAACTTTGTTAAATTTTTTGAACTAACATTTTAGAACTACTTTTCATTTGGATATATGTTAAAAGTCCTTTGTTATATCTACCTTGTACTATAATTCATTGTCAATGCAAATCTTATTTGGACTTGAACAAGAGCAGCATTTGTAAACAAATAAAAAGATGTAAATGTTTGTAATTAAAAAGACCAAACCTGACATAGTTTGTGTAGTATGTAAATTTTATGCAGTTGAGTGATTAAAATCAGGCCTACATTTTATTTGAAAAGGGGATATTATTGTCATTATCATTCATTTTTTAAAATTGAAAATGAAAACGAATAAACAGCCTATAAGGGTGAACTCAAAAATATGTTTTCTTGGGAGACTCAACAAATGAGATTGTAGCAAGTTTTTGAAAATCAGTAATTGCACAGAATTAGGTGTAATCACTAAAAACTGCTTTATTTGTGTGGAATAATAGTTTTCAGATATGTTACTTGCTTCATTAAACTGCATAAATAATTACAAATCTGCATTCTATAGAAAACGATATAAGGGCTGGTTAACTAATTTTTTCAATGGTAAATCACTTTAATCTTGTTAATTGCTTACAAAAGTAGTTCAAGTCTAAGTGAGAAACAAATTAGTGAATCATGGTAACATGGCTGTTGCAAAGATGATTTTTCATGCAATATTACTTTTTTACAAAACCAGGTTAATTAGGTTCTTAACTTGTTTTTAAAAAAGTGTCTTGTCAAACACATTTAATAAACTGTTTCTACAATAAAAAAACATGTTAGCTACTTTCATGCTGTAGTAATTTTGAGGTTACGCAGGTCACTATTATTTTCAATTTTTTTCGAACCTATTGTAATTTCCTTACTTTTATATTTTGTACAATTACTACTTGTATATTTACCATTTTTTTAGCATTAGGCTATGTTCAGGAAAACAAATTTTCAATAAAACATTTCTTGAAATCACTGGTTTCACTATGCTACTACCATTTTACCACTAGCACCAAAAATCATATGAAAAAAAATTATCCTACTTTAAGGCAATTACACATTTGGTTATATGAGGTGATAAGATCTATGTGGTCCAAAAACTGTTAGTAACCTACTTTTAAAGTTTGTCTGTACAGTTATAGGCCCTGGTTAGTTACAACAAGGTTTTAGTGAAAATATAATTTAATGACTAAGAAACATAAAGTAAAATAATGTTACACTAATTTTTAGTAACTTGTTATATTATTAAGTAGGTTAGTAGTTAACAACATTAGTTAAAAAGGAGCTAGGCTACTTCCTGTCCAAAATGTGATGCAATAGCCAGTTTTTCAACACAGTATTTTCTAATAAAGAAAACTTTATTTTTTTATATCTAGGAGGGTAAAGATTAGGTCTATAAATATTTGTAAATTCTAAATAAATGTATAATCCATCATTAATACAATTAAATTCATTTATTTACTAATATGTTTTAGATAATTCAGTACACAGTAGCCACCTTTATCACATCTTTAAATATAAAACTGTTTTCCCTTAACAAAAGAAATATTAAGAACTACTTGTCAGTTTTTAAGTCTGCAAATCATTTTTGTTGACCTACTGGTTTAATCAGAAAAACTAGTATTTATGCAGTGTAGGTTATCTTTTTCTAAAATTTTTTATTACACACCTTATTATCCAATTAATACATAATCATTTGTGGAAAATAATTTTGTTGAGATTACTTATGATTTTTGACTGTTTTTACGGAACTATATTTTGACGTCATTGCTGTTTACACTGCATGGAACATAACAGATTTCCTACATTGACTTACTGCTGATGTGTGTTATCACTTACTATACTGTCTTACTGCTTATTCATATAATCACATTCTAATAGACATTGTACTACTTAGTATTTAATAAATAGTTATTATTTACAACAGGACGTAACACAGCTGTTGTGTAAAGAATCTAACTGACATGGCTGTTGTATGAAAAACCTATTTAATTAAATGGATGTCATTTTAACTACAAGAATGAACAAAGTAATAAGTATTAAGTAATGCCTATTAGAATGTGATAATGTGCATGAGCATTAAATCGGAGTAGGAAACCTAGTATGTTCTATGCAATGTAAACAGCAATGATGTCACAATATAGTTCTGTGTAAAACAAGTTAAAATCATAAGTAATCTTTCAACAATTATTTTCCACATGTGAATATGTGTTAATTGGATAAGGAATGTAATAATAAAAACAATATTTAAAAATCACTATTTGAAAAAATAACCTACACTCTACAAGTATCATAAAAACTAGAAGCCTACTTTTAGAAAAAAAAAACTATGTTTAATAGTCATGTCCATGGTAATGGTGTTGTTAATCATTATTACTTTAAGCACACTTATAAGATTAAATTCAAAAGATAATTGTTTTAAGAATATTGGATTAAATAGGTAGGTCTAACCTAAAACAGCCTAGGCCTTATGCCTATATGTTTATTTATGAAATTGTTGCTTTTAATAAGAAGTTACACAATTGGTTACCATTTGTAAGTCTAAATATACTTTTTAGGTTATGAAGTTTCTATACAGCTAAGCTTATTTTTCTGCCTCAAAATATACATTTCAACAGAAAACAATATTATTAGTGTAGCTGTCCTTACCAGAGTATTGCATCTATATAATGCTTCATTTGGATCTTCTTCATTTGGATTTGACTAGGCCCTAAAGTAATTATGTAGGACCTGAATCTATACAAAAAATCTACAAAAAAAGTAGCATGTAACATTTTAAAAATACAAGTCAGTACTGACCTGTTTTCACTACCACAGTTGACTGTGCAGTTTCCAACTTGTCTTTCCCTCAATATAATTTTTAAAATTCAATGGTCATTTTAAGTGTAGTAAATCCAGAAATTAGCCTGGTTGTTTAATGTGTATAAAACATTCAGTTAAATATCAAATACATGGCAACAGGAAACAATTTCAACGAACAGATTAATGTTCTTAATCTACTGTTTCTAGACCTACTTTGAAAATGTTAATTTGAAAACAGCCTTGATAAGTCATAAAATGTAAATGTTCTTTCCCGTCTTAACTGCTATTATAGGTTATACTATTAACACTTTAAGGGACAAGCTAATAAGTAAGGATAATAAAATGTTATTCTTACATAATAAAACTACATCTGATACAATCTTAATCTTTTCATTGTCGTTGAATGTTACATGTTGACATACACAAAGGTATTTGAAAACAAATTTTGAAGTTAAAATTATTTTACAATCAGTTCTGAAGATATCAATAGAACAATTTAGGCCACTTTAACAAAAACAACTGAACTGACTACATGTGAGACTCTCAATGCAATCACTGCTGCTGAGAACACTGTTCTTGGCTCTGTAGCAGTAAGTAGTTGTGATTGCTCTTCAACTACCCTGCTTATTTTTATTTCTGCTCAGTGTCGTATTGTCTGATCTTTGTTGTTACAAGAAGATTTACAAAAACAAAACAATACTGAAAACTAGGTGAAATAAAAGTTAGATTATTGATGTTTATATTACGGTTTGCGCATAGAATTTCTCGCAAATGTACAAGAAATTCCCTCTTGCTCCCTCTAACAGTCCGGTGACACAGACATCTGGTAGTCTGAGTTTACAAACTGTTATTTCTCAGCAATGGTAATGGAAAAGGAGGAAGCTGTGGTGAGAGAGTGAGGACTCGACTTCTCACTCGCATATTTTTCTCTCTATCTCACTGATGTTCTTAGCAGGTCCTTTTCTAAGCAGATGACCTATAAGTGATCATAGTTGCAGGTGCTTAACTACTGTTATTATTTCTTATTATTTTTATTTATATTCCTTCTTATATGAATTTAAAGGTTTATATTTATACACATACATATATATATATATATATATATATATATATATATATATATATATATATATATATATATATATACACACACACAGGCTTTTCCTATTATTGTAATTAGATTTTATTTTATTAACTTATTTTTTAATTATAATAATATATATTTTTTACAAAATCCTTTCTAGTCAATTTAAATAAATAAATGAATACACACGCACACATACGCGCACACACACACGCGCGCACACGCACACACGCACACACGCACGCGCACACGCACACACGCACGCGCGCACACACACACACACACACACACACACACACACACACACACACACACACACACACACACACACACACACACACACACACACACGTTTGCACACCAAATAATATATATTTTCTGTACTCATTTTACTAATTTTATAATAAACGTCTATTTTAATTTTAAAATTTTGTAATAAGTCTTTTTCAAAAGAAATATACTAACCTAATAGCAATGAGTATGAATATGCACACGGCAACAGTCTTCTTAATAGTATGTTCTCATCTCTAAACTGTGATTGAATCACTGTTTATTTACTTAACTGCACAAAGTATTCACTGCTAACAGGAACCAGCTTTTAAGCTACTGGAGAGTGCGAATACTACTGCTGCTTCTAATAACACTGTTCTTGGCACTGAGCAGTGAGTGGCATTGAATTCAATGGCAGTGGTGACTGCACGTCAACAATTTTACCCTGTCTGCTTTTTTTTCAGTGTTTAAACTAGGCCTGTTACTGATTTATTATTAATAACATATTGTGTATTTTACTAGAATTATGTATTAAGACGTTCTACTAGTTACGTTTTTTGAATTATTTTTTTATTATTTAATGTCATTTTTATGAATTTGAAGACATATTTTCTAAATTATGTATTTTTTATTTCACACACACACACACACACACACACACACACACACACACATCTGTGATAACAAATACAAGCTTTTTCAACTATTTTATTGTTTTATTATTAATAATTAACTCGTCTTATAATTATAATAATATTTACTTTTAACAAAATCACTTTTAGTCAGTTTGTGTTCTTTTGCTTGATACATAAATTATTTTGTTATGTAGTTTATAATTATAAACTTTAGAATGTAAACTGTCTGCATTTATTTTACTAATTTTATAATTAACCTCTATTTTCATTTTAAAATTTGTAATAAGTCTTTTTATAAGAAATTTACTAGTGTAATAAACAGCAGTGAGCAGTTATCACACCTGCTCTTTACACTATGAATAATCACAGCTACTGTTCACTGTTCA
The DNA here is from genome assembly GCA_022606455.1 of Callitettix versicolor. Taxonomy (NCBI): domain Eukaryota; kingdom Metazoa; phylum Arthropoda; class Insecta; order Hemiptera; family Cercopidae; genus Callitettix; species Callitettix versicolor. The sequence continues at coordinate 30,401,466 of CM040182.1, forward strand.
TGACAAAACGCTCTTAAACCCACCACTAACGACACTGACACAAACTCATATTGTTACAATGCCACCGGTATTAGCTAGCATTAACATTCATATTATAACAGCCTTAACTATTAAATTTTTTAAAGTTGCTTGTATAATATTTTCGTTTTTAGTAAGTGTTTGATACATTAATTTAAATACTAATTTGTATTATAAATAAAGTAACAAGGAAACCAAATACTGAAATCAAATATTTTTGAAATTACTTCTATTGAAAACACACATTATTTAGACATTTTAAAATAAATATATATTTCTCTAGATATCTCCGAGTGGTGCTTTCACTTAAATTGCCTTAATTTAATGTTCATAACTATATGGAAAGTTTCACACTATGAAAAGTATATAGTCTATATGAGACTGACCACTTTTACTATTGTATTTAATTTTTTTAAAGTAATGCAATACATAAAAAAAATCTATGTAATAGTTAAAATAGAGCTATTAGCTAGGCAATGCATGATTCTAATGGCATTGTATGTATACAAAGGTACTGCATGTGAGCATTATTGTTTGTTCAATATGAAGTACTTTCACTTTCAATAGTAAGTGTGGTGAAATAATCACAATCAACATTTACTTACAAAAGCTTGTTTTTATTTATGATCGAAAGGAGTTAATTTTATTATTTTTCAAGTTACATAAAATTGATTTTCAAATCATAATTGATAGTTAAATTAATTATTTTAAATAATTACTGTTGTATATATTAATAGGGTTATATACTATTACCAACAATTATTTTTTAAACTACAGTAACGGTAATAGCATTATATGCAATAAACATAGGGTTATAATAAAAATGTATTGTTGATGTAATTTCTTAAAATATCATTAATATTTTTGTTATTAGTGTTTTTTTTATCTAAGCAAATTTAAGTATGACAGAAGAACATTTATATGAGCTAAAAGCAAAAGCAGAGCAGGAAAAACTATCCTGTTCACAGCAATCAAATACTGAAGAAATTAGAATAAATAAGCAAATTCACAAATTAAACATACCACAAAATATTGAAATACCAGTATCATTAAAAGATTTTCTTGACATATTGGCAGTTGCATATCGTGTAAATGATGCTTTAGAAAATTATTCAATATCTTCTAAAAAAGGAAATGTAATTAATTGGAATCAACTTTCTTCTTGTAAGTTTAAGTTAGGCATGTTGGAGAACAAAGAAAATATGAAAGGCAGCATCAAAAAAGTTGTTAGTAGTGAAAAAGAAAATTCTACAATTACAAATGAGTTTTGTACAGTAAGAAAGTATTCAATTGGTGATAAGAAATATACCTCTCATGAATCCTCAAAGTCTTTTGAATCAGTTACTGACTCCCTTCATGATGAAGAAGAAGTGCTACCAAATATGTTTAGTTCAAAAAAAACTAGTAAGAACAGTAAGCTTCATGGCAGAATCAGCCAGTTTGGTTGATAGTGTAAGCAACAGCTTTATAACTCGCCAGCAAGAAAAAGGGACAGAGAAACAGAAAAATAATACAAAAAAAGAGAACTTAGACAAAAAAATTATTGGCCAAACAGAATTTGATAGTGTGGAACAATTAATGAAATGTAAACTTAATGAAGTTCTTCAAGATGGTATTCTTGATTCCATATTACCGTATGTGATACCAAAAAAAAATACCAATATATGTTTTACTAAGAAATCTGTTACAGTCACTGAGTCAAAGAAAAATTCAGAAAAGCTGATGTCGGTATTAACAAATCAAACAAAGGAAAACCCTAATGGATTTCGTTCAAACAAGCAGTATAGTGCATGTGAAGAAAATAGTAAGGAAACTAGCAAGGAGTAAGTTAACGTATTACTTCACTAGATTAAAATTTCAGACTATTGTTAATTTAATAATGAAATTGGCTTATAAATCTCTTTAATATTTTCAGTGTTGAAGTTGAAATACATGTTTGTGATGAAGTAAAAAACTTGAAAAAAGATTTCCGTTGCTCACAAAAACTGTTAGTTTCAAAAATGGGCTACTTTGCAGAAGTAACAACAGGTAAGCAAGGTAATAATATAACTACATAGTATGTGTGCACAAACGTGCGCGCGCGCACACACACACACACATACACACACACACAAATACATGCACGCATGCATGCACACACACACACACACATACACAATTATTGTTATATTGTTACTTTTTGAAAACTTGTTTTCGTCAATTTAATGAAACAGATGTGTGCTGTGAGTAAATAGACACAATACATATTTTGCAGTTACTATATTGTAAACAAATACAGCATATTTTCTAAGGTAAACAAAATTGTGCTGTGTGTGTGTGTGTGTGTGTGTGTGTGTGTGTGTGTGTGTATGTGTGTGTGTGTGTGTGTGTGTGTGTGTGTGTGTGTGTGTGTGTGTGTGTGTGTGTGTGTGTGTGTGTGTGTGTGTGTGTGTGTGTGTGTGTGTGTGTGTGTGTGTGTGTGTGTGTACTGTACTTCACTTCAAGTCAAGGTTATATACAGTCACATGTTACATTTGCAACACTCAAGTATAATGTCTTTTCTCTTTTATTTATCTTCTTGTCACAAAACATCTTGTCTATATGGGTACTCAGATTAATCAAGTCGGAAGTAAATGCAGAAAGTGTTGCTTGGCACTGTTTTGTATTAAAGAAGTAGCACCATTCCAATATCTTTTTTTGACATATATAATGCATAAAAAAAGAATTGCCTACTCAGTTGTAATCTTAAGTCTAGAAGTGGTGTTTTCATAAAAATATTAAGAGCGAGGCATTCTGTGAATACCACACCATTTACGCTGACTATTAACAAAACCATATCTACTTTAAACCTTCTTAGAACTGAACACTTTGCTAATTAAACATTTATAAGAATAATGAAATAATATTCCAATCTGTTAAGTAAAACTATTTTCTTTTTCATTTTGTAGGCCCATAATTAAGGTTCCACTGTATTAGTATTTTGTCTGCTTGGCAATGCTAAATGTGCAGTGGAATTGGCTAATAACAATTAATATATAAAAATCAATTGGTTTTGTTATCTAGGACAAAAACTTGAAGACATGGATATATCTGTGCATTGTGATATTACTATTTTTGAATGGTTAATGCGCTGGGTGAAGAAAGATTCTTTGAAAGCAGATCTTACTCCAACACTAGGTAAGTCTACACATTTGTATAATAGTATTTGCAAGTTTCAGAATAGTAGCTTTGGTTAATGTTTCTGATTAACATACAAAGGACGTATATGTGTTCGTGTATGTGTGTGTGTGTGTGTGTGTGTGTGTGTGTGTGTGTGTGTGTGTGTGTGTGTGTGTGTGTGTGTGTGTGTGTGTGTGTGTGTGTGTGTGTGTGTGTGTGTGTGTGTGTGGTGTGTGCGCACTTGCAATATATTTTTTTAATTTAATTTTTTGGTCTTTAGAATCTACGAATGTTATCCCAGTTCTTGTATCTGCTGCTTTTCTGCAAATGGATCCACTATTAAATGATTGCTTAAAGTATTGTAGAGAGCACATGAACGAGATCTTGCGAGTAGCAACAAACCTTTCTTGTCTAAATGATAGCATAGTTACCAGGTATGTTAAAGTCAAGCAGTCAAATAGAAATTTTATTTAATAATATTTTTATTTTTAAATCATTCTCTTTTCTTTTAATTTTATCTCTTCAGAAAAAAATAGTTCTTTGACCTCGCAGCCAAACAATGAGCTTTAACATGTTTGACAAACCACTTTCACAGCTGTCCTTAGTGAATGCGAACATCCGTGCAAAAAAATTTCTTTGCAAAACTTTTCTGATCCTACAAAGCAGCATTCCCACACCACATTATATTGGAAAAATACTTTTCACTGTTAGTAGCAGAAACAATATGTATTGCTAAAACAAAAATAATTAGATATATATAAATATTATACAAAGAAAGGAATATTATTACGTAGTAATCCTACATAATAAATTAGATTAGATTCAAACTAAAGGAAGGAATAATACAACCCCAACCAATGCTGTCAAAAGACCTATTGTGTAACTAAAACTCTTGCGTACTAGTTTAACCGATTGATACTCTTAATAAGTTTCAATAATCCACTGACTCGCTCATTCTGCTCAACATCCCTAGGGTACTCAAAACCAAAAACCCCTAGCTTCCTATTATCAAGAGCCTCACAATTATGAATTATGTGACCCACAGTTTTCTCCTCTTTCCTGTACAACCTACTACACATGGCTTCTCCATGGTTCATACCTATCCTGTTCACTTGCACTCTCAGATCACAGTGCCTTGTGATTTTCTTGAATTGAGGTCTGCGAAAGACGTCTGCTGCCTCTTTAAGCCCTCTATATGGAACTCTGCTTAAGAGGCGCTTACTGTGGGAATGTCCATGAAGGTTAGCCCATCTTTCCTGGTGTTGCTTATTAATCCATCTGGCCATAATAGAAATGGTTACTGTGCTAGCAGACCTGGCCAATGACATAGAAATCCCTAAAACCGGCTCAGACCCGATAAATTCAAACGCAGATCACAGTCCAGTTAGTTGGTCTGCCTCCTCATTACACTCAACTCCCTTATGCCCTCGGATCCAATGAACAGTTACTTGGTTACCTAGGGACTGAGGTTCTCCTGACACTCCCAGACTATCAGGGGAGCTGAGCATTTTGATTTTAAGAATATTTTGGTTTAAACTTTAACTAAACAAAAACTATTTAGTAATAACAAAAAAAGCTTGAGGCCCTGTAGGCACAAGGCCTATTGTAGGTGCACAGCTTGCACTGGACCAAGGATGGCTCTGTCCATCTTCATGACATTTTAACCAACACAATCTGATTGTTATTCCACATTCTGATCACTTTTACGTCATCTTCCACATCGTACAGTTAGCTTCTTGTCAGTCTTTCTTTTCTCCTTCAGTCACCAATTCTTCCTTCCATCATCAGTTTTGTCATCATATTTTCATTTTCATGATCCATTCAAACCCTATTAACCTCACTATGTCTCCTCCTTCAATCAATTGCTGTGGTAATACCTTGACCTTGGAGTGGGTGTTTTTACTGCTAAATGCTAATCAGTGTACGTTTGAGCCCAATGTAAACAATGGGAAAACACTTTATAGATGTATGTACTTTTTAAATTTATAAATATATATATATATATATATATGGTACATTAGGTACATAAGTGCACACTTAGAAGGATAACTGAACTGTACTTCTGAATATGTACCACAGCTGACTAGTTACTTCATAGAACATTATGAGACTTCTCATTAATAAGTCATATTCAAGAACAGATAAATGCCTTGTTTATATCTGGTGTTAGATAATCAGGAGTGCAGTGTAATTAATTAATATGTCAGAATTATTCACTATTGTTCTTTGTTCATTTTTATCATAGTATGTTTACAATTGTTTAACTATTCACCATGTTGCAGACTAGCAAGTCAGTTTAAGAACATTGAAATTGAAGCAATGAGGGATAAGAAGGACAAAATGCAGTCTCGTTTGTTTTGTAAACTGATTTTATCCTTAACTGATGCTGAACCAGATTCCAAACGTGGTCATTATTCATCCTTGGCTTACCTCTTCCAATGCACTCACTGTGGAAAACTACTGTCAAAGGATGTATGTGTATATGTTCCTTGCAGACCAGCTCATAACAGAATGGATTTAAAAGGGAATATACAAGGCATTCATTTAAGGTTATAAGATCAATCAAACATACTCGTACTTTAAAAATTTCTCAAATATATAACACTGTAAAATAATATATTCTTTGTTCTCATTATAAATAATTTTGATATTAATTAATTGTAAAATACAGTGAAACTTCCTTTAACAGACACTTATAAATAGCTGATTCTTCTTCATATGGACACTTTTGTATTGCTTGACCAAGATGAAGCTATTCTAGACTTAAACAATCTTCTAAATAATGGACATTCTCAAAAACGGACACAGACATTAAATCAATGGTCCATGGTTTCATTGGAACTTCTTAATACTAGACAGTGGAACATAATAGGTTAGCTTTTCTTGGAAAGTCTTAAGTATGGAACCCAACAAAACTTTATTATTCAGTGTTTTCTTGGTAGATAAATTCTTAGAAACAATAACTTTGGAAAGAAAGTTTAGAAGGAGGGCAAAAATGATGCCATTTTGCATATACGAATGACATGGGCACACCTTTTTTTCTTGACTATGTCAAAAAAGAACAAACTATGATTGTCTTGCTTCACCCCAAGTTTAAATGCTTCAAAGACTGTGTATAGTTGTGACTGCAGCATATATAATCCTTGAGTGCGAGATCCTGGAGGCCAAAAAAAGGAGACTCTTTGGACCTCTGCAAACAGATCAGGAGTTCAACCAGGACACCTTATACAAGATTCTAGCTCATCAAGGACATTTGAGTCAACTTAAAGTGAAGTGATAAGGGTACACAAAAAGCTTGTTAGCTGACATGTCAGAGGCTACAACACTTCTGTTCCCCCAAAAAAAAGATTAAATGAGACCTGTTTTCTATGTAGTTTCATCCTAATTCACTTGAAGGCTCCAGCAAGGAGAAAGGGATTAGTTGACTTATTGTAGATGGACAAACTTTTTGTTGACTTATTATAGATGGACAAGTCATCATGGAGCTAATAGTGTAAATCCGATTGTTAGCCATTACTTAATGCACAGAACTGATCTAGGTGTTTTTTTTCACATAGACAACTCTTTTAAGATTGTGTTTAAACTGCCTCACAATCTTAATGGAATTGCACAATTTCCTGGAATTGTCGATATATAGTCATCAACAGGTGCAGACGGACACACAGTCTATGCTGGGGTTAGTTCTCAGGGGTTGTACTGTTTTGCAAATACAAAATCCATTTATCTTATGAAATTGTGTTTTTATTTAAAATTAGTATGTAAAAAAAACACTTGAGATATTATCACAAAATATCCATTTAACAGTTTGATGTACTTAGACAGCATATAGGCTGTAGCATACCTAATATGCTACATACCTAATAGGCTGTAATTGTATTTCTCCCAACAGTAGACTTTTCTCAATAACGGACATTTTATATGGTCAGAGCAGTGTCCATTGTTGGGAAGTTTCATTGTAGTACATTTTTTTATTACATTCTGTGTAATATTAATTTAATTATTTTATGAGTAGGGATCCAGAGTGGAACTTAACTGAGTATGTGAAGTTTCTGCGCACAGAATTAAAATGTTGGAGGCATGTCTATTGGCGTCTCTGGGGTGATTCCCATTTTTTGCTCTGTGCTACATGTCATATTCATTACCCTGTTTGCCAGTCTGACTGGTGTGATTACCACTCGGACCCACCTCAGTTCTTTACCATGGAACAGCATCGTTCAATGTCATTTCCAATAGGTATGTTATAATAATATATACCGATTTGGATACTACTGCTATTTCTAAGATAATTTTTAGTTCTTTACCATTAATTTTATGCATGCCTATTTGATCGATGTTTCTAGTTGTTACTTGTTTTATACTTCTCTGTTTTTTACTATGAAACTGTACCAGTTTTTTTTTTTTTTTTTTTTTTTTTTTTTTTTGGTGTTTAATGTCCGACTATTGTGCACACTTGGGCTAATGCAGACAATGGGATGATTTATAGTGAATGAAAATGCCAAGCCCTCGCCGGGAATCGAACCCTCCTAGTACGCTATCCATTAGGCCACCGAGGCGGCTGTGTACCAGTCTTAACATAATGGTGTATATTAATTATATTTACTCACAAAGGTGAATACAGAAGTAATTTGGGGGGAGAACTACACAATGGGAAGATTTATAAAGAAATTTGAAAAGGAAGGTAGCTCTGCAAAAATGTTTAAAAATTGAGTACAAAATTGTGAGTTTTTATGCTATCAGAGTGAAAAATTGAAGTTCCAGTTATCAGTAAAAACCTTTGTTTAAATAACAAAAAGGTGAGTTTTTGTAGTATAACCTTTCAATTAATTTTCTGCAACCTAACAAACAAAAATTTTTACCGAAAAGGTGTGATAAATGTATTCACTAACGTTGAACAATGAAAATTGTTTTTTTCTGTTTCACATAACATAATGTTCATCACGCAATGCAAAATCTATCACAAAACAGATGAAATTTTTTTCATAAAACTAAGTAAATGTAATCAAATTCAATTTTTCAGTTAAAAAAATATTTGATATATTAAATATATATTAGACTTGTCTATTTGATATATTAAATTAATTTGTAGTAATAATTTTACTACAGTTGTAAACAACTTAGTTAAATGATTAATTGTTAGTAATAGGATCCACATATCAATTATTGTTATTTTTGTCATCTTAAAATAAATGTATTAAAACTCTTTTCTGTGTTTCAGGACGGTTTCCATGCTGTGGTGAGAGAGCTTATAGATTTGAGGTGCTTCAAAATCCAAATGTATGTTTAAAAAATTAAATTGTTCAATCTTAAGAGCAATAAATATGGAAATAATTTTACAATAAGTATTTCATAATTAAACATTAAAAGGCCTCTACAATACAAAGTGTAATATATAATTAATTACAAGATTATTTTACTTTAAACAGTGTTTGTAAATTTTTCTATGTGTTTGTTTCATTAGATTTGTGCCAAATAAGAGGCATTGTATATCTAAATGGTTCCAAACCAGTAAACCATGTAGATTTGGTTAATGTTACAAATAAAACATTAATAAATCACACACACACACACACACACACACACACACACACACACACACACACACACACACACACACACACACACACACACACACACACACACACACACACACACACACACATATATATATATATATATATATATATATATATATATATATATATATATATATATAAAACCAAACCAGGTTTTTTTGATAATAATAATACTATTTATTTCATCAAATAATAATACATGCATAATAAAATAATTTTAAAGAATTGCTAACCTTCTCTTCCAATCAAAGAAATGTCTTGTTTTCTGATTCTCTTTTTAATTTTCCCCTGGGGTTATTACTGGAGTTCTATTAGTTTTCGAAACATCAGCTATAAACTTTTTGTGTTCCCTTATGGTTTACCTTAAACTTACTCGTATCCTTGACAAGTTCCGGAATTTTGTCATTGTGAAACTTCTTGTCTGGTTGCTGAAATCCAAAGGGTCTTCTTCTTTTAGACTCCTGTGTCTTACACTCAAGGGGTATTTGGGCTGTAGTTTCATGTTCCCACCCACACAGAAGCATGTTCCCATGCTTCCAAGCCTCTACAAGCTTGCCAATTTGCTGCCTGCTGTAGCCTGTGTTGCTTTTGGCTATAATACTAGAGAATATATGGATATCAGTTGAGGTCTGACAATATCCGTGTATATCCAAAAGGCAACACCTGGCTTTAGTCCCCATTCATATCTGATAAGATGCCTAGTCACCATCAGTGATAATTTTTCCTTTAAAATTGTGTTGTCCAGATGAGCATTCCATGACTGCTTCCTATCTAGGATCACACCCAGATATTTCACTGCCTCAGAAACACCCAATCTCCCTCCAGCCTTCTTTCTTGTTCATGGTCATTTTGTTAATAAGTGGAACCACAACTTCTTTGGAGGGATTGACTTGAAGGCTCTCCCTCCAGCACCAGTTACTGATATGTTCCAAATAAAAATTAAGTAGTCCCCCAAGTGAGTTAGGGAACTTCCCTTGAACCATGATGAAAATGTCATCCACATTTGCTTGTGTGTATGCCCTTGCTCCTCCTTGAGGTCTTCTAGGAGGTTGTCCACCACATGAAAGTAGAAAATAGAAGAAATAAAAGAAAACCCCTTGTTGACAGCCTCTGGCTATGTAATGCTTCAGAGCCTCATGGCCCAGGAAAGATGGCACTTGTCTTCAGTACAGCATAGAGTCTATCCATCTACACACAATGGGGTCATTATGACTTTGCACTGTGTTCTTTGATATGTCATGTGAGACATTAGCATTTATTGCACCTTCAATCTCTAAAAGGGCGCATATTTTCTTCTCTTTTCTAGCAAGGGCATCCTTAATTCTGCCTATCAACCTAGATACCTAGTCAGGATTCACAGAGCTTCCCTGGCTGGTATGCGTTGTTGATTCCGGTGAAATGGAGGTAAGACTGATTGGCTTAAAGGTTTTTGGATACATGTGATCTGAACAACCATGCTTTAGGATGAATACGACTACTGGGTCTTTGAGTGTGCAATATGTAGTCATATGCTAAACTAGCTCTGATGTCACAAAATCAAGTTGACTCTCAACAATCAATCAACGAGAGTTCTCTCTGCAACAAGTTGGGAAATACACCATTCCCTCAGGGTGATTTAAATTGGCTGATTTTTTACTTTAAACTCCTAATATTTCACACTGATTTTTATAGATGATGCCTTATGTTAAATGGTTCATAATTTAGGCTTTGCAAAGTAGGTTTAAAAAAATATAAAACTTGAAAAAGTTCAAAATATATTTGTTTATTACATTTAAAATATTTATGAAATTATAGTTTAAAGTATTCTTCGAAAAAAATATACAGAAGATAATTATTTTCTTCAGAAGAAACTTTTAGTTCGGGAAGAAACTTATCTCAATGTTTTAACTGTAACATTTATAATACAATTGTGAATGAAATTTTTCCCAATAAGATTAGAATTCTCATTACCTACAATTAAAATACCAGTCTTCTCACTTACAGGGTTGCACATTTAGGTCACATGTTCCTGTGTTAGACTCAACCCAAAGTATTGAAATAAACAACATATTCCAGGCTTATCGATCAATTATAGCATTGGATCCACCACAATTAGTATTTCAAGAGCGGCTTACACGTCTTGTTAGGAATAATCGAGGTAATTAACTAATATTTTGTTAATAAAACTAAGTCAACACAATAAGTTATCAAATATCAGAAATTAAATTTATTAATATATTAATTTAAAAAATTAATTTTTTAGCTCTTCAAGTATTAATTGAAATAAGAATATTTTATTACCTAAGAGATACAAATCCATAAGTAACAAGAATAGCTCAGAAAAGCAATCAGCTTTTTAAAAATTTACCAAATGAACACATTGAATAGGTATTCAGTTAAAAATAAAAATCAAGAAATAGGTTGCATCCAATATTTTGGGGTTAGTTTAATTGTCTAGGTGTAAGAAATAGATATACTTTTATTAAATTTAGTTTTTTATGTTAATATCACTCCAAATAAAATAAGTATTATTCTCTTTGAGTATGATTGTTATATTTGTGTATTGAATATTCTCTTTCTTATGAGTTTGCACTGTAATTCATTGTACTTAATCTGTATTGCTTAGTAAATGAATAAATTAATGTTTCAGAGGTTTAATTAATGAATCAGATCTACTCAAACTTTTGGAAATTCTTGTTTCGATATTGTTGTTAAATTTACAGATGGCAATTGTAATGATGAAAAAGACTATGTATCAAACAACTGCTTATGGTGGCACGGTTTAGAGCTGGCTCCTCCATGTTCCAAAATTTCACTAGTATCACGCATATGGGAGAAACCAAAAGAATCAAAAGCTAGAGAAACTTGTAAGCATATTTGAATACTTTTAGTTGGTAGGGCTTCAATTGCAAGCCAGTTGATTACGTTTTCAGAAAGTTTTAAGTCTATATTACTTTCATTGACTTTTTTTGTGTGTTACATTAACCATGTATTTTTATTAATCTGGTAAGAAGTTAAAATACATAGAAATAATATTAATGAATTAAAATACATAAACTATTAAATTTGTTATAAATTTGTTCTTATAATTGTAAATATTGTGCAAAGAATAATTACATGGGGTGTTTCAAATATCATCTTCCAACCTTTTTTTACTATAATTACTAAAGTTAGTGTGAAGACTATTCAGGTAATGTTGTTGGAGAGTTGATAGTTAATTTTGACAAATATAATATTTGTGGCTACTATCCTGGATCTATAATATTGGTTTAACTTATTTTCAATTTTGAATGTAATATTAAATTTGGCTTTGAAGCATTATTTTATCTTGAACACAATCCCTCCAAACTGTTTTTCAAGATAAGTATTTTTCTCAATATATTTGTATATAAAAAAAAAATACAACATACATGTCATCAAATATCTTACCTACAACAAGAAAACATTTTTCGAAGGTGGATGGAGGTTGTAATGTGTATCAAATGGACTAACAGACTACCAGATATCAGTCCTTTGATTTTTAGTAACTAAAAAAACAGTATTTGAAAAATAATTGTGAAGAAAGTTATTAGTATAAAGTAATTTTATTAATTTAACTAAAAAAGTATAGGTCCTTTTATTGGCCCTTGTACTTTGATAATCCTTGTTATTTTTGAAAACTACCAAGATATATCTTTTAAACAATAAAAAAAAAAAATGGTAAAAATTTAACTAGTATTTAATAACAATGATAATGTATGGGAACTATAATTTTATGTTTTTTGATTTGATAAATGGTTTTAATTATTTGCATAACAGTGTTATTTCAAACAGTCTTGAAAAAAAAATGTTTTTTTCCAATTTTTCAATGCCATCATTGTTCTTTATACTTTGGAACATTCATGTTTTCAAAAGTTTTGCCGTCCCTATATGCTACTACACAAAGCACTGAACCATTTTTCACTGATGATCCAACCACTGACCTGTACCTTGCCATCAAGCAGCCTTTTAGTACTCAACTTTTCTCCTAGCTCATATTCTAACTGCTGCTTTATATGCCTCAATTTTTATAACAACAGACAGTAGTGACTACAATATGTTTTCCTTTTATGTTTAAGCTGGACTCAATACTACTAGACAACAGATATTTGTGAATCACACTTCATATAGTGAAGTGTCCGCATCCAGTGGGAATACCACATCTTCCCTTAATCACACCTCATACAGTGAAGTGTCCGGATCAAGTGGAAATACCACATCTTCTCCTGAAACTACAGAAAGAGACTCTTCCTCGCCCAGCCTAGGAGAAGATAATTCAGAAGATTCAATCTGTTGTTCATTACCAGTCAGAAAAGCTTTGAAGAAAAAAAATTCTTCTACCTTTACGTATGAAGTTACTAGTGGTTTAATCATATAAAAAGACACCATAAAAGGAGAATGGTGTAACATTACTGGTGCTGCAATAAACATTGTAGAGTTTCAGGTCACAGGTTTGAGTAAAAATGGCCTTTTATGTGTGTTATACCATTCTTCTATCTTAATCAGTAAACTCTGCTCTTTAGAGGACACATTTTTTTTTAAACTTTGAGATAACACAGTCCAATTGAAAATCAACCAGCTAGAAGTGCTGTGAAAGTTTTTTTTTAGTGGAAATCATATTTTCGGTTTATCACATAAAAGAACACTTACAAATTGAAAAGTATTTTTTAAATCAAATTTTTTTGAAAAGGGTGGTTAATGTTCAAACCAGAGTGCATTACAAGCATGAGCTTAATCCAAATACTACTTAAATCAAATCAAAATACTAAGTGCCAATCAAACCTTAAATCAATAGCATTTATATGCCAATACTATTTGCCAGTAAAAAAATCAATTATTTGCCAATTTATGGAAAATATGTGTTTTGAAATAAAATGTTAATTTGTAAAATATGTCTAACGTATTAGTACAAGTTGAAGCATTTGGTATTTGCTGCACGACTGAGATCTAGACAGCAATTTTCCTTATATTTTGAGCTCTAAGAATGGAAAATTTCATTAAGGAAAATACTGTATCACATATTCAGTAAAACATATTACAGATTTCTCAAAACACAGGGACAAGTTCAGTCAATATGTACAGAGAAAACATTTCATGAATAAGGGAGTTTATAACATGAACTCTGCAGAAACAACTTAATCTATACTTACTGCCATTTTCCTACTCAATAAAAAGCACTATATTGTATATTGGGAAAATTTTGCACACTAAACTTGGCCTAATGACGTACTGGTTACATAATAATACATTTGGTATACTTCTCATATTATCTAAATTAACAAATAACAATAATAATAATAATAATAATAATAATAATAATAGAATTATATAGCTTGTATAAAACAAAACAAATCTCTAAAAAAAAAAAAAAAAAAATGTAGGAAACCATAAGGTTTTGTCTGTTTTGAATTTTCCATCTCAAAAAACTCTATTTGACCAATAGTTCCACCCTTCATGTTATTTAATAAGAAATACTGTGACAATAGAAGCAGTAATGGTTACTACATGATAATTTGACTTTGCAGAGTACCTCTCCATTACTCATTAGCATGAGGCATTAACTTTATGCCACAGGACGTTAATTGTATATGTCGTTGCACTTAAGTAAGACAATATCACTTGGCCATCACGTCAGTAGAATCTCAGTTGTACGTTTAAAACAGGATGAATGCAACTTGGAATGTTGAATAAAATATGTATAACCATTTAACAATTTTTAATGGATAAAACACTGAATTTTAGCACAACATATTAACATAGTGTTTAAAAGTATTGAGACATAATAACACTGTACAAACACAATCACACTATATTTTATTTCTTTACACAAATTTATTTTTTATAGAGACATATATTTGTTACACTTTTATAACTAAGTTAAAAAATAATAATAACAATAGTAATACAATTATATATCTTACATAAAGCAAAACAAATCTTTACAAAAATCTAGGAAGCCTTAAAATGTTGCATGTTTTGTTTACATTCTAAAAAAAAGCAAATAGCAGCTAATGGTTAATAAAACCTGCTGCATTATTGATTTTCCAGAATATACAGAAGAATGCAGTTCAAAGAAAATGGCACACCCTGAACAAACATTTCACTTTCTATTAAAAAAATAATGTTTTAAAATTATTCAGCATTTAAAATTTACAAACAAATTTTGTGTCAAGTATATTTGAGAAAATTTGCTAAATGTTTGATTTTTTTATACCATCAGGCAAATAATTAAAAAATGTTGGTGCTATATATAGAAAGGCCTTATAAAAACCAGGAAAGGATAATATATTTATATATTCAATTTTGATCTTGGTTAATTTTGATATACATCATTGCTAATTTGGCTGTTAGCACTCCAAATTACTGTAGATTAAATAATATTGCATTGATTAAATAAATATATTTGTATATTAAAGTATAATTAAATTAGTTACAAAATCACAGGAAAAGACTAGGCTATACAATGCAAACCATATATGACTTATAGCACTTAGAAATCCTCCACTGAATAGTATAAAATGCAAAATAAAAACTTTTTAAACTTTTTTTATTCCATATAATATAGAGTGTTTTTTTTTTTAACTGGAATATTTTTTAATAAACCTATCTTACCGTGGGAGATTATTTTGAACTTACAAAGCCTGTATCATCCTAATTGTAAGTAATCTCCACTCTGGTAATTACAATCATGTACATTCATACTGACTAGAGTATGACAGTTATTTTTGACATATAATGTTTACATAATCCTAAACTTTAAATAGTTTTTGAGGTGTCTAAAATGTTACACACACCACCCCCCACCCCCACACACATATAAGTGCTTGGTGATTGATGTGGTAAAGCACTGTTCAGTGTGCTGCATCTTTGAACTGCATACTTCAAAGTTGTGGGTTTGAGTTGCTTCCTCCCTCCCATTGCTTTACTCATGTTGCTTTGTCCTTTCCATTAATGCTATTTTCTTCTCTTTATTAGCCTCACTGATTTAATATGAATATGGATGTAAATTTTAGTACTCCACAGCCACCTCAGTGGCCTAGTTGATAGCGTACTGGGCTTTCATCCCGAGGACCCGGGTTCGATTCTCGGCCAGGACTTGGCATTTTCATACGCTATAAATCATTCCATTGTCTGCATTAGCCCAAGTGTGCACAATGGTCAGACGTTAAAAAAAAAAAAAGTACTTTTAACAGCCCAAAGTCATAAGTCTTACTACAAATAGTCATCTCAGGTGCAGCACTGAAGAATCACCTAATAATATTGTAGGTGATTCCATAGTTTAGATGATGATATAGAAGCCCATAATAGGTTGTTAATGTCATTGAAGTCTACAATTATTAGTGTATTAATGTTTCTAATACAGTAATACAAATCCTGCTTTTTTGCAAACACTGTCAACATGAAATATTAAGTTACCAGCTCATTTTGTTATTAATGACTAAATACAGGAATTCTATGGTAATCACCTGATCTGTAGGTCCTTTGCGTTTTATACATATTTACTCTAATAATTATATGATTACATGACATATGGTGATGTTTATTAAATAAGTAATCTTTTGTTGCAGAACTAACCAGCCTAATCAATGGATGGCTAAATACTCTACAAGATATAATCAAGATAACCAACGTGATTATGAAGAATGGTCACTAAGATCTATTATAACTATGTTATCACGTAGATATGGGGAACTTTATTACAGAGGGAACAATCGTGGCAGATTATCACAGTGGAGACAACACATTACTCCTTTAGGTATTATTATTTTGATCAGATGCAAAGAAATATCAGCAGTTTGGGAGGAGTTTAAAAAAATTAGGAATAAAGTATATTTAAAATTAGTAGATTTAAAGTCAATTGGAAGACATTTTTATCATAAAATTATTTCATTTTTAAAACTGATACTTAATAACGAATTGAGTATACAATCATTTAGAAGTTAAAATCTGTAAAAATTTAATTTTAAATAAAACAAATTGATGTTATATTATTCCACTGAAAGTAAGAAAAAAAGAACGGATTTTGTTTGGGTAACAAATTTATCCATATAAATGGTTTGTAAAATTTGAATAAAATCGGACTAAACTTCAAAGAGCTAGAATGCTGAAAAACAAATATAGAATATATAAATGGTAATGACTTTTAAAAACCTGTTATAGGGTTATGATCAGGAATATTTCATGTTTAAGGTCTTTACTGTAATTCGTGCTTCAATAGTTTCAATGAAAATCGCAAAAAAATCTTATACAGTACTTAGTTTCTACACTAAAATATAACATTTAGTAGCAATTTGTAATCATTTTGAGGGTACATAAGCAAAACCAATAACAGTTATTAATTCGTATGTGAGTCTGTCTGTTGGACCAATATAAGTATTTCTGCACGTATACATTCTTCAAGTCATTGTGAAGAAAATTAACATATTTTGGGATACGTAGGTAAATTCTTGTGAATGTCTGTCCCTTGTCTGTTTTCATTAATGCACCTCTTATTCATAAACAATGTGATGGATCACTATAAAATTTAGTGAAAATGGTTTTTTTTGTGCTAAATCCAGAAAAAATATAGAGGTTGACAACAAAAAATATTTAATGGTAGTTAAATACAAAAATATAATTTATTTTTATTTATATGGTGAAGAGTGTTTGAAACTAAACATGATAGCCTAATGATTCCGAATATACTGGCTTGTTATTTAGTTTGTCTGTTACAGTTAATTTGAACATTTACCGTCACTGGTTTATATAAAGCAATACATTATGTACAAGAGTTGATCCGTACTCTTGAAACATTGTGTATTGTTTTATCATTAAATATAAACGGACTAGAAGAATAGCCATACTATTATAAAATGCATACTCGATATCAGTTGTTAAAGTTCAAGTTATTGGACTACTTGTCACTATGAATGCTGCATACTACTAGGACAGGAGAATTGTGTATATATATATATATATATATATATATATATATATATATATATATATATATATATATATATAATAATAAATTATAACACAGTTACTGTTAAACAGTAAATCAAAAAACAAAACAAATATATTTACAAGTATAACGACTCTTCAAAACTGTCATAATGACTGAGCTCATTTAATATAAACGGATGAGAATTATAGCTACCATTATAAAAAATGTACTTAATATCAGCGGCTAAAGTCTAAGTAGTTACACTATTTGCCACTATGTAGCTTGCATCAGCTGCAAGGACTTTTGAAGACGTTTGAAAAAATAGACAGTTTATTATCTATTTAACTGTAGTTAAACACTCTGTTATAAGATGCCAACAGCATTGAGTGCTCACATATGTCTCATATGGGTTATCATTCTAGTATTTTTATATTCAATGGTTTTATATACACAAATGATAGCAAATGTATGAATAAACTTCAATAACATAAATTTATTGCTAATATTCTCCAATCTACTTTTAATGTTAATTACTTTAATTTAATATTGAAATATATGTATAGTAAATAATACATATTCATAATTAAAAAATGGTTTTAATTTGAAGTCATTTATTTGTCTAATTACATCATATTTTACACAAAATGATTTGGTAGTAGATGCGATTAAGACACCGGTCAGTCTAATTTGTCTCTGAATTGCGCACCTCAAGGTTGTAGGTTTGGTCACAAAGTTATTGCTGTAAGTTTACTCTTTCCATTAATGCTGACTTCATCATCGATTAACTGGCATAAAGTAATATATATATATAGGAAAAAAAATACATAAAATAAAATATTTTCTTTTGATTTAAATTAAAGTCATTGCTTACCTATGAAATGTTAATATTAATATTACTTTTGATAGCTAAAGAGGATAATCTGTCCTAGCTGAAGGTATTCCACTCATAAGTTTTTAAACCATCAGCATTAAGATTTCTAAAAAAACAGCTGAGTTTAGTGGAATTGTAAAAACAAATGGAAAAGTTAAAAAGTGAGAAGGAACACATTTTTCAAACTTTTGGAAAAAAGCATCAGCTATTTCTTGGATATTTTTGTCATTTGATTAATTTTTGTCTTCTTTAGCTTTTAATTTGCATGGAACCGAAAATTTTTTATGGACATTAAATATTTAGTAACACTATTATTTTGTTTCATTCAGCTTAATTAAGTGGAGTCATGAAAAATACACTTGCAAAATTTCAGTTCTATAAATTACAACAGTTTTATAAATTCCAGTTTGTACCTGATTACAAACATCATTTCATACCAAAATATTTGGGGGGACAAATATGAAATGAACTGTCACTTCATGCTTGTCAATACGTTGTATTACGAGGGTTGATCAAATATAAACGAGACTGACTTTCTAAAAACTTTTCCGTTGGACATTGAACTCTAAAGGGTGGGGTTTCAGGTAGCCTGGGAGATTTGGGACGGGCATAGACGGGCAACATTTCCGTTCGGATCCTTCAGTATAAAACTATACAATGAGTGAGAGTGAAGTGCACGTTTCCGTGGAGCAGAGAATTATTATTAAGTTTTTGGCCAAGGATGGGGTCAATCCGACTGAAATCTTTCGTAGATTGACGGCTCAATACGGGGACAGGACCCTGTCAAGAGCTCGCGTTTTTGCTTGGCACAAGGAATTCGCCGAAGGACGGGAAGCAGTAGAAAACCTCAGCCATGATCGTCGCCCGACCACTTCCGTCACGGACGAAAACATTGATGCTGTTCGGAAGCTCCTGGACGAAGACAGACGTATATCGCTGCGATTTATTGCAGATGAACTCCAGTTGAGCTATGGTAGCGTTCAAAAATCGTTACATCAAACCTGGAACTCAGCAAAGTATCTGCAAGGTGGGTTCCACGAATTTTGACCGACGTTCACAAACGGAATCGTTTGGAGATTTGCCAGCGACTATTGACCCAATTTGAACGAGATGGTGAGGCATTATTAAACCGGATTGTCACCTGTGACGAAACATGGTTTCACCATTACACTCCCGAGTCGAAACAGGCAAGTATGGAGTGGCGGAAGAGGGAGAGAGGGCGCCTCTGAAGGCCAAATCACGATCGTCGGCCGGGAAGGTAATGGCCACTGTATTTTCGACAATCAAGGCGCCTTTCACGTCGATTTCCTCCATCAACGACGCACAATAAATGCACAATATTATTGCGATGTTTTAGAGGCCGCAAAACAGTCTTTTCGTAGGAAAAGGAAATCTAAACCGGCGAGAAACGTCATTCTTCTTCACGATAATGCCCGACCACATTCGGCGAACGCTACGAGGCTTAAACTCGATCAAATTGGCTGGGAACCAATGGAACATCCCCATACAGTCCAGACTTATCACCCTGCGACTATCACCTGTTTGGGCCACTCAAAAGGCGCTTGGAGGCCAGCGTTTCGAAGACGATTCTGCGGTGGAGACCTTCGTGCTCCAATGGCTCAATGAACGCCCGAGAACTTTTTACGAAGATGGAATTAAAAACTTCCAATCCGGTGGGAAAAATGTGTTACTCGTGCGGAGACTATGTAGAAAAATAAGTTGTATCAAGAATAATTTGTAAGTAAGCAATAATTTTTTTAAAAAATCAGTCTCGTTTATATTTGATCAACCCTCGTATAATCATGTATTATAAGTTGTATAAGAAAAATGTTTTGAAACTCTTTTTATTGTAAAATAGATGATCTTTTAACATTAATATGTTGTTAAACATTCTGAAAATGATTTGAAATTATATTTCTTATATTTAGTTATAATTTATTATATGCTCTGTTTGATTTAATATTTACTTGCGTAGGAGGAACTTACATTCGCTTAGAAGCCCAATGGCGAGAAGACCACATCCACCTTTGCCAGAGTAGTCGAGGTACAAGCAGAGGTCGACCTACAGTACCTTCACGAGCACGGCCAAGAAGCAATCTTCGATGATCTCAAAACAAATCAGAATGTAAATTTAACTACTGTTAAAATAATTTTGAAAAATTAGTAAACGAATACTGGAAATCAACGTAACAAATGGGAAAAACCCGTTGTAACTAGACTCACACATACTTGTAGGAAGCTGTTGGCTTTTATACTAAACTATACAGCTTCATAGAGTACACTATAAATAATAGGAA
The DNA here is from genome assembly GCA_022606455.1 of Callitettix versicolor. Taxonomy (NCBI): domain Eukaryota; kingdom Metazoa; phylum Arthropoda; class Insecta; order Hemiptera; family Cercopidae; genus Callitettix; species Callitettix versicolor. Next base: position 30,422,286 of record CM040182.1, read on the forward strand.
CTGTACAAGAACTTGTTCTTTTTATTAGAGTCTTGTTATCACTTTTATACATAATAGTATTAACCATTTTGTACAGTATGCGGATGACATAATAGTTATGATGCAATGTGTTTTTGTTTGATCAAACAACTTTTGTAAGCATCATTGGAATTAGTCGGTACTTTTTAAAAAACAACATATTTATAAATCCAGGTAAGACTGTTGCTACAATCTGTAGTTTGAGAAATAATTATTGGTCTTATAAACTGATTCGAGAGACACAAAGTGCAATACACACCAGGTACAATTATTCCTTGAAAATGTATATACTGATGAATCGCTGAACTTGTATATATCAACATAAGTTGTAGGTTACTATAGTGAAAACTCAGGAGAAAGGATATATTCACAATCTAATTTTCAATCAAGGTGCAGAACTTTTCACAATAAATGCTGCATTGACGAGTTGTCTCAACTTGAGTAGGGATAAGACATACATTCTTAGTGATCGAAGAGCAGCATCACAAGTGCAGATTCAGATTCTGTCTGGTAGTTACACATTTCACACATCTCAGATAGTAAATTTACTGAGTCATTTAAGGAAAGCAGGAAAAGAGGTTGGGTTCCAATGAATTAGAGGTTACTGTGATGCGGAGGGAAATGGCCTGATAAGATGTACATAAATGCTTCTGGTGCAGGATTTACAATATTCTTACTCTAAGTGCAGGAGTATGGCAGTGGTTCAGATCGTTAAGGAGTGGATAAAGTGGTGGAAAATGACTGACAAGGGGAGGCGATTATGTCTAGTGCAGATTGAACTACAGAGCCTGTTCAATGGAATGGGAATTTTGAAACGTGCAGCAACTTTTGCAGTTAAAGCCAGAACGTATTATTATGTAGCAATATTTGTTTTGATTTTAACTCAGCAAGTCTCATTAATGTTGAGTTAGTGGTTATGGTTAAAACTTTTGGACTTTGCTGCTATATTGAATCATGAATGACAAAATATTTAAAACATAATAAGTAATATTTTTGCAATATATTATAACTTAGATATTATGAATTTCATAATAATAGATTAGAAACAACCCGGAAAGGTATTAGTTAATTGTTTATTTTTAAATATTTCTTTGTATTTTTGTAAAGAAACTATTTGGTAATGAATGGGTCAAATATATAGTTTTAACATAAACTATTTTAAAATAATTATAAATCAAAGAAAATTATACAAGAATACCTTGTTTTTTGAGTAATAAAGTTATGTTTAAATACTTCAAAAGTTAAAAAGTTATTCAAATTTATCTGAGTGAATATTAACTTGCTATTTTTACTACATGAAAATTCACTATTTTTTAAATTTTATTATATTATTATTATTTTGAAAATGTACAGAAATTTAAATTGAATGTCTGTTAAAAGATTGACAATTAAAATAGTGGTATAGACAAATTTATAAGTTATTTACGTTTTAGTTGTTTCTTAGTGAGATTGCACTTAGTAAATTGAAAATATTAATTTCATATGATTAAGTTACTAGGTCTATGTTTTTTTTGTTGCAGAATTAATTAATGGATACGCCTACATCGCTTTCAAAGCAAGATTTCACTGCCAGAATCTTTGTGTTCATTAAATTTTCATTATTAAAAAAGTAATAATTTACTTAATATAATGAAATATCGGCTATGTTATAATTATAAAAAAATATAAATCAAAACACAATGAGTATCTTGTAATTTTCTGTCTATAAAAATTCAAATAAACATCAGTCACTGGTTATTCCTCGAAATACTTCTGAAAAAATTAGGTTTTCAATAGAAATTTGAAATAAAATTCTATTTATCAAGAGCAACCTGTTACTTTTGAATTCATTGCTTTAGGCACATAAAAATAAAACGAAGTCAAGTTATAAATATACAGTTGCGCTAGAAATATTTAAAATCATTGTACAAAGCAGGGAACTGCAAACATTTCAGAGATAATTAAATGTCTGAGACTCTAGGCCTTTGTTTCTGAATAATCCTACTAGTCAGATAATAAACATTGTAGGATATTATTATTATTATTATTATTACTGTTTACTCGGACATTTGCCATAGTTCGTATATATGAAAACAGTACAGAGTTTCAAGAGGGTTGTATGGATCAACCCTCGTTCTAAAGTACTAATTAAACACATAAACATTCAACTAAAACATAACCTTCAATTTCTAGCCTATATTGAAATTTTAAAACTAAGAACAAACACTGAAGGCTGATTCCCTGAGCGGTCAAAAACAAGAAATAAAATTAAGATTTTCGTTTTCTTGGTGACTTGTGTTTTCTTGTCGCGTGTAAGTCTTAGTTTTATTTCCTGTCAATGCACGGAGTTTTTTGAATAATCGTATTTGTCGGATAATAACAAACATTGTAGGATATTATTATGATTGTTTATTCGATTTTTTTGTTTAACGTCCGACTGTTGTTTACACGTGGGCTATTACAGACGATGGGATGATTTATAGCGTATGAAAATGCCAAGCCCCGGCCGGGAATCGAACCCGGGTACTCGGGGTAAAAGCTTAGTACGCTATCAACTAGGCCACCGAGGCGGCGTTTATTCGAACATTTGATACAGTTTGTGTATATCGAAACATACACGGAGTTTCGAGAGTACGGATCAACTATCGTTTTCAAGTGCCTTACTTATGGACTAACACCTACAACATAAACATAAATGGCTATAACTATGTTAAAATACTAAAACTAAGAACAACCTCTCAAAATTGATTCTCAGAGGTCAAAAACAAGAAATAAAACTAAGATTTTCATTTTCTTGGTGACTTGTGTTTTCCTGATCGCATGTAAGTCTTGGTTTTACTTCCTGTCAATGCACGGAGTTTCCTCTAGCGCCTATCTTTTTGAATAATAATATAAGTCAGATATTAACATTATGGGACATTACCATTATTATTTATTCTAATTTGCTAACGTTTGTGTATATGGAAACAATACACGGAATTTCTACAGTATGGATCAACTATCATTCTCAAGTGCCTAACTTATAAACTAACAACTAGAACATAAGCATAGATGCCTAAGGACTAAAGAAAACAATCAAGACTAAGATTAAATGTGATCACGCAACAACAGGTCGTCAAGGAAACGAAACAAATACCCAATAGCTGACAGAATACCGTATAAGAACCGGGACGTGTGCGAATTACAGAACAAAGCAGTTTAGTAATCGGGAAAAGTATGTAATGCCCCTGACTTCAGAGCATTTGTTCTTTAAACATTATACAAGGCGGATAATTACAAACAACGTGTAAAGGTAACTTGATAATAGTGCGATGAACCCTAAAGTCTTAATTAAATTCAAGGAATACTCCTTCAGCAAGCATATTAATATATATATATATATATATATATATATATATATATATATATATATATATATATATATATATATATAAATCTTTGTGACATTAAATAATAACAAAATTAAATTTAAAAGTTCGAATATGTGTTTTTTAAAATTTTTATCTATCACTTGTATGTTTTGAGTTATTAATGAAATACAATCATATTCTCGTATTCCAAGGATTGATGGGCTACTTCCAAACATTCAAAAGTATGTCAAGTGTCAAGGCGATTTTTTTCGATTTTCTCATATTTGATCACATTACTGGATACAGAATTTGACTTGGACTGCTATTTCAGTTTCCCAGAATTCGAATTATTTCTTGGAATTAACTTCGATTAAAAAAATGTTCTGAAGACGATTTCGCACCCGATATTTTATTCTTAGCGAAATCAAAAACACAAGAAAATTTGTTTAATAACGTTCGTAACATTACACTTTCAATTTGTATTTTCTTACTTTGTAATTTAAAACAATACTGGTACTCATTGTTGTTAAAGTTAGCTGATTTTAAGATATTTTGGATGTCAAAGCGGAAGCGGAAAACGCACTTGATACATTTTATTAGAATGCCCTCATTTCCTCATTAGCGACTCACAGTCCATCCAACAGCTAACAGCTGTGTGAGCTAATGAAAAGCGATAGGAACTAGGTTAAAATTATTTTCAAGAATCTTGCTTCAGTTTTAGAGAATATTTTTTATTTAGCTGAAACTAGTTAAAAATTATTAAAAACATATAATAAACGTACATAAACACATAAATAAAAACGTACATAAACATAAGACAATTATATATATATATATATATATAATATATATAACATATATATATTATAACATAATATATATATTATATATATATATATATATATATATATATATATATATAACATAATATATATATATGTATATATATATATATATATATATATATATATATATATATATATACATACATACTTTTTTTATTTTAAGGCGAAAAGCACATTAAGGCTATTATCGCCTTCCTAAATGTAAAGTGTAGTGTTGTAAGTGTAAGTGTGTGTATACTCGGATACCGCGAGGAACGTCTAAATCCTCTCAATAGATGCAGCTAGTCTAGTTTTTAACCCCGTGCAGGATAAAAACGTGTAAATATCATTCATAGTATCTTGTAATTTGAAATCCAAATAAAAATCATCGTAAGATGATTTACACATTGAACAATAATAATTGTTCATAATATTATTATTATTATATTATTATTATTATATTATTATAATATTATATTATTATTATAATATTATTCATAAAATTATTCATACTTTATTGTCCCATTGTAAAGTATGACAATAAATTTATTACAAATCTATTATTTGTATTAAATTAATTAATTTAATATAAAAAATGTTTGTTATTTTTTATATTAAATTATATAATACAATTTAATATAAATTAAATTATATTATATAATATAACTTAATATATTTCCTGTTAATTCCTTCCCCCCTGTTAATTCCCACTGTTAATTCCACACCCTTTATTAATTAAAGGAATACAAAAAAATCCCTTTAACGGTTTCAAAATGCCCGAATAAAACTGACTCAGGTTTATTCGGGTATTTGGTACTTCATTATCGAATTTCCATTTGTGCGAAAATGAACTATTGGATCGCTCATCATGGTAAGATCCAGACCTGGGGTCTTGAAATGAGTGTCGGTCCGCACCATAGGTTTACTTTTTGACGGATCGTCATGTATACGGTTATAACACGAGAGTGTACTGATTTCCTCTAATTAAAAAATAATAATAATAAGGGTTACAGAACAAACCGAAAAAAAGGAACAATAAAGTGGGTAGGAATTTATTGTTTGTTTCGATTTACTTGTGAACCAATAACTTCTTTTTATTCAAATTTGATACAATAATTTTTGTTATAAATAACATACTGCATTAATAACATAACATGAATAAACATGCATTAATAACATAAACATTACAAGATGGCGCATGAAGAAGGCATTAATTTTAATCTTAATTTAAACACCTTTATTTTCAATATATAAGAAACTCAATTATACCAATACAATCACAAGTACATGAGAATTTTGTTGTAATTACATTTCTACCACGTTGATTCTTAAATCTCGAATTTCGGGGCACACAAATTTATACGAAAAAATCTAATGAGCCAATTCTGGGAAACCGATTTTTATAGTTCTTCTCGAAACATTCTGATACTGATAGAGACTTATACGTTTTGTTTAGGTAATTATAAACTATAGGCTATTCGAGAAAAATTTAATTGAAATCGTACCGATTTCTTAACACGAAAAATTTTTTTTTGAAATTAAATAATGTGCAAACCTATATTTTGTTGAAACAGACATTCAACGCTTTATTAAAATCTGTCAATACGGTTGATGTGCGCAGAGACGATCACATTGACAAAAAAAAGTAAGAAACCCTTTTTTGAAATCAGGGGACCTGAAAACAGACATATCAATCAAAATCTCACGATCAACCCTTTCACAATCACCATATTTTCTTTACAAGTGAGATTGTTAAATAATTAAAATTGAGTTCTGTTCTTAAAATCGTTTCTTAATGACCTATTATTTACATTACTTATTACTGTTTATTCGGGTATTTACCATCATTTGTGCTTAAAAATAATGCAAGAAATTTCAACATTATGAATCAACTCTCGTCCTGAGTGCCAAAGTTAAAACATAAGCAACTGGAACACCAGCCAAAATGCCTTCATGTTTTTATTATGTTGAAATAGAAAAAAAACTTAGAACATCCATTCAGTGTCGATCCTCTCAGTGTAAATAAAATAATTTCTTTAAAAAATAAAAAACACGACTGCTGAAACACAAAATACAAAAAAAAAATATACACAAAAATTATATATTTCATAATTAAAAGAAATAAAAATCTGAAATATAATTGATTTAAAAAGATGAAAACAAGATATTAGAATAAATGTTGAAGAATATTTTCCGACATTTAGTTTCTTCTTCTTTTCGTTTCACCCTCTTTGGGGTACGCTGAATCAATCATTTCTTGCGCGCTGTACTTTTCTTTGTTCCCAGTAGCTCTTCATTCTTTCCGATCTTCTCTTCCTCTCCTCTTCCGAAATGACAGGTTTAGGTCTTATTTTGGTTTTATCCTGGAATCTTATTCTTTCGTCCTTGGTACTTATCTTAGCAGTTTGGTCAAGCAGTGAATTTTCTGTAATTTTTAAGTCTATTAGGTCTTTTTCAATTTCTTTAAACCAGTTCGGTTTTGTTTTACGATTATGGAAAAAATCATAAATAATAAATAAATAATAATAAATAATAAATAATAAATAATAATAAATAATGATAATAATAAATAAATTAAGAATTTACATGTTACGTTCATACAATAAATGCTGTCGGGGGCTGTTTAGTGCAAATATATTGAGATGCAACCCCCGACTGAATTTATTGTATGAACGTAACATGTAAATTCTTAATTTATTAAACTAAATATTCGGAAAATATTCTTCAACATTTATTCTAATATCTTGTTTTCATCTTTTTAAATCAATTGTATTTCAGATTTCTATTTCTTTTAATTATGAAATATATAATTTTTGTGTATATTTTTTTTGTATTTTAGCAGTCGTGTTTTTTAATTTTTTAAGTAATTATTTTTACTACTATTTCAAGACAGGCTAGGCATATAAGCTTATCTTCTAGTTGCATGTATAAGTCAGGCACTTGAGTACAAGAGTTGATCCAAACTCTCGAAATTCTGTGTTTATACAAAAAATGATTTCTAAACAATATATAACGGTCTTTCTATATTGGCCTACACAAATGATGACAAATATACGAATAAACGAAAACATCTGAAGAAATGTTTGTTTTGGATTTCTTCTTCCGGTTATCCCTGGATATTACCCTGACCTACAACTATAATAAATACAATATACAATTAATACAACTAGAATATAAATAATAACAGTCGAATAAATAAAACATGAGGTATTGTCGTTCCTATAAGTTTTTATATATCTACAAATATCTGTTTTAAATTTACATTATGAAACGACAAAATATGTACGCAAGAGTAATCTAATCTTGGTCACCACTATTAATCTAGTACAGTTACACGCTATCATTTCGATAAGTCTTTCATAAAAAATATGATAAGCTGGTAGCATGACTATTACAGTTACATTAAGAGCGGTATATAACTATTAGGTCTTACTATGGAGTATTGACTAAGTTATCGTCTGCTGGTCGAACAGACTACCAATTTATTGTAACCGCATAAATTAATTATCCCACAGATCGATCCGATACTCCTGTAACCGCATAAATTAATTATCCCACAGATCGATCCGATACTCCTGTAACCGCATAAATTAATGATCCCACAGATCGATCCGATACTCCTGTAACCGCATAAATTAATGATCCCACTGATCGATCGGATACTCATGTAACCGTATAAATTAATGATCCCACAGATCGATCCGATACTCCTGTAACCGCATAAATTAATTATCCCACAGATCGATCCGATACTTCTGTAACCGCATAAATTAATTATCCCACAGATCGATCCGATACTTCTGTAACCGCATAAATTAATTATCCCACAGATCGATCCGATACTCCTGTAACCGCATAAATTAATTATCCCACAGATCGATCCGATACTTCTGTAACCGCATAAATTAATATCCGATATTCCTGTAACCGCATAAATTAATTATCCCACAGATCGATCCGATACTCCTGTAACCGCATAAATTAATTATCCCACAGATCGATCCGATACTCCTGTAACCGCATAAATTAATTATCCCACAGATCGATCCGATACTCCTGTAACCGCATAAATTAATGATCCCACTGATCGATCGGATACTCATGTAACAGCATAAATTAATGATCCCACTGATCGATCGGATACTCATGTAACCGCATAAATTAATGATCCCACTGATCGATCGGATACTCCTGTAACCGCATAAATTAATTATCCCACTGATCGATCAAATACTTCGGTAACTGCATAAATTAATAATCCCACCGATCGATCGGATACACCTGCAATCGCATAAATTGATCCCACTAATCGGTCGGATACTCCTGTTTTTGACAGGATCATGTTAATACGACGTTCAGTGCAACTGTACGAAAGTTGAAATATCTACTTCTCTTAGTATTTATAGACCTTAAATATGGTCTATTTATGATAGACCGTCTGTATGACAAATTTAAGACCAAAAAACATTCTAAAATGTTCTAAAAAAACGTTCTTTTAAAATTGTAAAATTTTGAACAAATGGTTCAAGGATATTCATTAGCAAATTTCCACTGGAAAATGAGTTATTGGGGCGGTCATTTTGGTAAGACTTAAAAACTCAGGACCTTGTAGTGAGCACCGATCCTGACCTTTATTGTTACTTTTTTTAAGATATGGTTCACATTATATATATATATATATATATATATATATATATATATATATATATGTGTGTGTGTGTGTGTGTGTGTGTGTGTGTGTGTGTGTGTGTGTGTTTACGTATAGTATAACGTATAAGTGTGTTTTAGCACTTACAAGTTCGGAATTTTAGTCCGATTTGATTGAAACTTGGCACAAAAAGCGATTTTAGCAATAGCGTGAACATGTACGTTACCTAGAAAAATCCCTTTAACGGTTTCAAAATGACGGCCATTTCAAATCTTTAAAAAATACACTTTTTTGAAAATCCGATTTCACCATCGTAATGAACGTTCAGAATCTGCATTAACATTTTAAATTTTCAAAATCAATGCGGTCAACGCGATTTCTCTTGTAGATTATTTAGTGGTATGTTTGTGCAGGTGCTAAATATTTTGGTTAGATATAAAAATGCAAATTGCTGCTTATTTTCAACAAATATTTCTCCCGATACAGTATTCATATTTTTATCCCTTCAAAAAATATCCTACATGTGCACTTGTCCGACAAAATGTCGAAATCAAATAGCATGCAAAAGTTTGAAACAGTGAAATTTCTCTCGCGTAGAAAAACATCCCAGCTAATACATGATTTAGTACGATGTAGCGATACATGGAGCGCTGGTAGAGTCTGGCGACGTATCCGTAGCACAGGCCTCTCACAAGCCCTTATCAGTTCTCCGTCCAGTCATTAAAACACTGGACCCAAGAATGATAAGGAAGCGTAAGAGTTCTTCCAAAGGCTTGCAAGCCTAGTCGCTCAAAATGGATTGTCGCTGACTGTACCTGCAACAATAAAAGTACTCCATCAGAAAAACAAAGGCTACACACACACTCTCTCTCTCTCTCTCTCTCTCTCTCTCTCTCTCTCTCTCTCTCTCTCTTTCTCTCATACACGGAACAGTTATTTTCATGAAATCTTTTAATGCATCCTCTTGCCGTTTGTGAAATTCACTTCCCAAAGCAATTGAGAAGGTTGACGTCCGAGTCCAGTTTGTAATAATGTTCAAGTATTGCTACTGTATAAAATTAAGTGCACTACTTTTGAGGTGTGATTGAATGCGTTGCTTATTGTTTACTGGATGAATATAGTTTTGTTTTTACAACGATCTTTGCATTACAGTTTTGTATTTAATTTACTTTAAGGTAAACATTATTTTCATTTGTTACGGTTATTATTATTATTATTATTATTTTAAATGTGAAACATATATTATTTGTTTTTAATAATTTTATAGTATATTTATTTAATTTTTGTAATATATAGTACTTTATATTTTTTTATTTTGTTCTCATGGGGTTAGATGGAAGAAAGGACGTAATGGTCCTTAAATTGGCCTATTAATAAAAGTCAGACTCAATTAACCAATCTCTCTCTCTCTCTCTCTCTCTCTCTCTCTCTCTCTCTCTCTCTCTCTCTCTCTCTCTCTCTCTCTCTCTCTCTCTGTCTTTCTATATATGTATGTGTGTGTATCTTTTATTCTTGATTTAACTTTCTTACTACAGACTTTGTTAATTTATAAGACAGTTAGATTATTGAAGATGATGACCTGTGTTAATATCGTTTCAACGTGACTGTTACAAGAAGAAACAATGTTCCGACGTTTTGCCAAAATCGAGTTCAACTTCAGACTTGGAACCTCAACCACCTCAAAAATGCCAAATACGATTTGGTGAAATATCTAAACAATTTTTCTTCTAAACACACGCGCGCGCGCATGCACTCACGCGTATATATTTTTGTACACACGCACACGCGCGCGCACACACACACACACACACACACACACACACACACACACACACACACACACACACACAAACACACATGTGTGTGTGTGTGTGTGTGTGTGTGTGTGTGTGTGTGTGTGTGTGTGTGTGTGTGTGTGTGTGTGTAATTTTAGAAAAAGGTGAAACGGCAAATTTTATTGTTAGGAATGATGAATAACTTGACCCTTAACCCGGTGACATGTTTCCTGTGGCCTCTATACCAGCTCACCTAGTTCTATTGTATTCATAGAATCTACTAAATAATTCCACACTGTTTATTAATTATTAATACTTTATAATAAGTCTTTGAACATTAAGCAAGTACCTTAAGAGCCTTATATACCTTCCGTACAAGAGTGAAAACAAGCACTCGGTAATACGTTATTTTTTTATTTTAATATCTGAGAGTGATCTGAAATTATTCTTAAAAGTGGCGTGCTTCTATTGTGTACCTCATAATAATAATTAAAAAAAAAAAAAAAAAAAAAACGTTTACTGTAAACCCTTAAAAATCCGGCGGAGGCAGCCGATCTCACAGTATCTGTAGTGCAACCACTGAAGAAACTCAGACACTTAATCTGTCTAACTCTAAGTGTAAAGCGACCCGTGCTGACTTAGTGTATGACACTGGCCTAGTAGTGTATCAAACATCCCCCTTGAATATTTGGCGACCTTCCAGTGTACCTTAGCAAACTGTTTCACTCTGAATTATATCTCCAAAACAAAAAAATATGTATAATTTTTTAAAATTTGTTCATCAGATTTTGCTCAAAAAATGGTAATAATAAAAATATAACTCTAATCATCGTTCCAAATTTGAAATTAAAGACATTATGGTTTCATAGCACAAAGGATAAACCCTGCAGGCAATGTTGGTTTTGGGTTCACTTCTGATCCGTTATGTTCTGTTACACTACTTCAAAATTTGCTACGATAACTTCAGCTTTAAACCAAAATCTGTTTTAAAGCAAAATCTGAAAAAAATTCAAAAAGTAAGCGGGTTTGTCAATAGTTTTCTAATCGGTTTTTTTTGTACATAGCAACTTTTTTTATATTGTTACTTAGGCCTAAGGCCTATATTTGAGCAAAATTATGTGAAATTCTATAGAGCCGATTTGAAGGAATCCGATTTTTAATAGTTGTTGACCAAAAAGTCTGTCCCAAGAAATGAGCAAACGATAAGCGCGCGCGCGCGCGCACACACACACACACACACACACACACACACTTTTACACGCGCGCGCACGCACGCACACGCACTTGATTGGACTCAATATATGACCGATGTTGCTTGTAATATGTAACGGAAAAGGTTTTTTTTCTAAATTAAATTAAAATATTTGCAGGCTATCTCGCAAGAGTACCACTATTTCCAGTTATAGGCCTACAGCTAATCAAATAAAACGATGGGTTTTTCCCATACAGTATTTGTATAGGTTACATTATTAAGAAGGTCTCAGGTCTCCAGCGAGCGAGGAAATTATTTGTTCCTTACTCCGCGAGGGGATACAGTAGGCTAAGTTAATATTTTATTTAAGTTAACTCTTCTAGAGTTATGACTACAGCCCAAAGCAATACTTTTCAATTTCATTTAATATTACCGTTTATGTTTTACGTCTGGTAGTTTAAATAATAAAACTTTGGAATTAGATTTTCCATTAGGTTTTAGAGTGAAGGGGCTTAAATGCATTGGAAAACAAATCTTTTTGGCTGTTAAAGAATTTAATGTTTGTTCAAGGCAGTAAGGAGGGGAGGTAGGTTTAGTGAATTCTTATTGGGAAATGGAAAATGAGCCATTGGTGTGGCCATCGTGGTAAGACCTGAGCACTGAACGTTGAAATAAGCGTCGTTGTTGACCTTTGATCATTTTTTTATAGTTAAATATCTTATTAAAAGAGATTTACTTGATGATTCCAAAACACACACACACACACACACACACACACACACACACACACACACACACACACACACACACACACACACACACACTAATAGGCCAATTTGAAAAAAAATTGCATAATATTTTAGTTTGCCCATTACAGAGGAGCAAATTTTTTTAGTAAAAAATGTCGTTTCAAACACTTTTATAGTAAAAAAAACTGTTCAAAATGTAAATTTCTCATTGATTTTGACCAAACTTCACTGAAATCTGGTCCACGAGTTCCCCAAAAAATATATAGATCGCTATATCAAATTAAAAAAATAAACTAAATTTGTACGCTATAAATTCCAAATCGGTTTATTAGATTTTTCTCAAATTTTGGTCACACAAGACGGTTTATCATTTAAGTCAGTGTAACAAATTTTAAATAAAACAAATCTGTTGTTCAGGAGTAAACTGAAAATTAAGCTCTGACTGCTTTTAGGTTTGTTTTATTTTTTTGCAATTTTCTCACTAACCATGAATGTTTACACTGACTAGAGTTACCATCTGATTAACTGATTTTGAGAAATTAGGTCCATTTTCCACTTTTTTGTCTGTAGTTTCTGAACCAGATTTTGTTTTGTTTAAATAACTTGAATATTAGAAAGTTAGTGTAATATTTTTACACATTTATTTATTCAATGCCCGGGAGGTGACACGGTGGTCGATGTGGCAAAGCACCAGTCAGTCAAGATTTTACTATTAAAATCAGCATTATAAACTGCATAAATTAGAGTTTTAAATTTAAATAGCACTTAAATAATTTAAAATTAAATTGACTATTTTTAATTTAAAAAAATGTATTAAAATTTTTCTATAAAAATCCATGATAAACGAATAATAGAAAATAATTTTAAACGGCCTTTAAAATTAAATATATAAATTACTTTGAAATATGAACATGAATATTGACCATAGCGAAATTAATTTTCGTATTTTCGATGGTATCTGAATATTTAAAATGCCAATTTTGCAGTTTTTAAGGCTAACAGTGATGGTGAAAAAGATTTTGCAAAAAATTATAAGATAAAAAGTAATTATTTTTTTAAAAAGATTTTGAATGTCTGCCATTTTTAAGTTTTTTAAAAGATTTTGCGGTGTAACGAATTTGTCAAGCTATATGTATATATAGACCATATATATATATATATGGTAGACATGTTGCCATTATATATATATATATATATATATATATATATATATATATATATATATGTGTGTGTGTGTGTGTGTGTGTGTGTATGTATATAAAATAGCCGCCTCGGTGGTCTAGTGTATAGCGTACTAGACTTTCACCCCGAGGACCCGGGTTCGATTCCCAGCGAGGGCTTTTCATACGCTATAAGTCATCCCATTGTATGCATTAACCCAAGTGTGTACAATAGTCGGACGTTAAACACAAAAAAAAAAAATGTATATACAATTTTGAATTACATTATAATAAGTGATTCAGTAATTAGGATCGCGCCCACTTCAAGTTTCTGGGTCCGGATGTGAACATGACGGCAGATTATTTGCCATCATTAGATAATCATTATTTATAGTGTTAATCATAATCATTATCAATCCCATCATTATTTCATTATTTAAATCATTAATTACGTAACTAGCTAAAATAGCAAATATTCCAAGAAATCACAAGTAAACGAATAATAAAAGGTTATTTTAAATAGTATGCAGAGAAAGAGATAATACAGGAATAAATAAAATAATACTTTGTTAATATCTTTTGTAAAAAAAGTTAAAAAGTAAAACTAGAATACAATGAAAAGCTTCGAAAAAGGTTTTGACTTATCTATTTATTCTTTTTTTTTAGAAAATAAGTTTATATACAACTTTAAAAAAAAATTGTATTTTGATAATTTTATACACAAAATTCAAAATAGGCTTAGCTGCAAAGAAAAGAATACACAAAACAATGCCAAACGTCTTCATTTTTCATGCAATTATAAAAAAAGTGAAAAACTCTCTTTTAAAAAAACCAAAAGAAAATTTAAGAGGTTCTCAAATCCGTTATACCCCTTAAATTTAGTTCGAATCTCAGTCTCAGTCCAGATTCGAGTAATCAGTTAAAATAAAAGAACGTTAAAAATTTCGATACATAAAAATGTACTCTCGGAGAGCTTGCATTTCCCGTTGAGTACAGAAATCGTTAAACGCAAGCCTGTTAAACATAAAAATCATTAAAATAGAAATTATATGTTATATAAAACGTATTGTAGTCCTGAGTTATAGACCACAATTTAATAATAATTAATCAAATCAATATATTACAGTCAACTTACTGGAACGTCTCGAACAGTTGAACTCGAACCACGTGTACAAACATCTGGTTATAAACTGGCACAGTAAAGTAAAGGGGGAATAGGCAACGTAAGAAATGAATAGAATAGAAGAGAAGAGAACAGAACAGAGGGTTAAAGAATAGCCCAATCCCGAGGCAGAGCAGATGTTCTGACGCTTTGTATTGTAAGGCCCCCAATCTTAGGCTACTTGGCTCCTAAACTTCTTGGCTACTTTTTATTTAGGACTGTTTATAAATCCCTTAACACTTTTTCGTTAAAATAATTAAATTTAATGCATATATATATATATATATATTAGTTAACATAACATGTACAAATTATTTTTATGGTTTAAGTTGTATTGTAATATATTAAACAGATGGTATTTAAAAAATATTTAATACAGTATGTATTTGTTATTCTAAAACGCTTGTAGTCACGCTGTAACCAGAAGCACAAACATGTTATAGAATTTTTCCATCGTATAACAAAATATTTAGGGACTTAACGTGTATACTTTTGCAAGATATTAAACAAATGGTAAAAGTATTTACCAAATTATGTTTTGTCAGTCTGAAACCAACGCTTGTAGTCACGCTATAACCAAAACCACAAACATTTTATAGCAACTTAATATTGTATAATAATATTTAGAGGAACTGAACGTCTATATTATTGCAAGATATTAAACAAATAGTAAAAGTATTTACCAAATTATGTTTTGTCAGTCTGAAACCAACGCTTGTAGTCACGCTATAACCAAAACCACAAACATTTTATAGCCACTTAATATTGTATAATAATATTTAGAGGAACTGAACGTCTATATTATTGCAAGATATTAAACAAATAGTAAAAGTATTTACCAAATTATGTTTTGTCAGTCTGAAACCAACGCTTGTAGTCACGCTATAACCAAAACCACAAACATTTTATAGCAACTTAATATTGTATAATAATATTTAGAGGAACTGAACGTCTATATTATTGCAAGATATTAAACAAATAGTAAAAGTATTTACCAAATTATGTTTTGTCAGTCTGAAAACAACGCTTTGTAGTCACGCTATAACCAAAACCACAAACATTTTATAGCAACTTAATATTGTATAATAATATTTAGAGGAACTGAACGTCTATATTATTGCAAGATATTAAACAAATAGTAAAAAGTATTTACCAAATTATGTTTTGTCAGTCTGAAACCAACGCTTGTAGTCACGCTATAACCAAAACCACAAACATTTTATAGCAACTTAATATTGTATAATAATATTTAGAGGAACTGAACCTATATTATTGCAAGATATTAAACAAACAGTAAAAAATATTTACTAAATCATGTTTTTTTTGTCAGTCTAAAACCAACGCTTGTAATCACGCTATAACCAAAACCACAACATTTTATAGCAACTTTTCCATTGTATAATAATATTTTGAGGAACTGAACGTCTATATTATTGCAAGATATTAAACAAATAGTAAAAAATATTTAATAAATTATGTTTTGTCAGTCTAAAACCAACGCTTGTAGTCACGCTATAACCAAAACCACAACATTTTATAGCAACATTTCCATTGTATAATAATATTTTGAGGAACTGAACGTCTATATTATTGCAAGATATTAAACAAATAGTAAAAAGTATTTAATAAATTATGTTTTGTCAGTCTGAAACCAACGCTTGTAGTCACGCTATAACCAAAACCACAAACATTTTATAGCAACTTAATATTGTATAATAATATTTAGAGGAACTGAACGTCTATATTATTACAAGATATTAAACAAATAGTAAAAGTATTTACCAAATTATGTTTTGTCAGTCTGAAACCAACGCTTGTAGTCACGCTATAACCAAAACCACAAACATTTTATAGCAACTTAATATTGTATAATAATATTTAGAGGAACTGAACGTCTATATTATTACAAGATATTAAACAAATAGTAAAATTATTTACCAAATTATGTTTTGTCAGTCTGAAACCAACGCTTTGTAGTCACGCTATAACCAAAACCACAAACATTTTATAGCAACTTAATATTGTATAATAATATTTAGAGGAACTGAACGTCTATATTATTGCAAGATATTAAACAAATAGTAAAAGTATTTACCAAATTATGTTTTGTCAGTCTGAAACCAACGCTTGTAGTCACGCTATAACCAAAACCACAAACATTTTATAGCAACTTAATATTGTATAATAATATTTAGAGGAACTGAACGTCTATATTATTGCAAGATATTAAACAAATAGTAAAAGTATTTACCAAATTATGTTTTGTCAGTCTGAAACCAACGCTTTGTAGTCACGCTATAACCAAAACCACAAACATTTTATAGCAACTTAATATTGTATAATAATATTTAGAGGAACTGAACGTCTATATTATTACAAGATATTAAACAAATAGTAAAAGTATTTACCAAATTATGTTTTGTCAGTCTGAAACCAACGCTTGTAGTCACGCTATAACCAAAACCACAAACATTTTATAGCAACTTAATATTGTATAATAATATTTAGAGGAACTGAACGTCTATATTATTGCAAGATATTAAACAAATAGTAAAAGTATTTACCAAATTATGTTTTGTCAGTCTGAAACCAACGCTTGTAGTCACGCTATAACCAAAACCACAAACATTTTATAGCAACTTAATATTGTATAATAATATTTAGAGGAACTGAACGTCTATATTATTGCAAGATATTAAACAAACAGTAAAAAATATTTACTAAATCATGTTTTTTTTGTCAGTCTAAAACCAACGCTTGTAGTCACGCTATAACCAAAACCACAACATTTTATAGCAACTTTTCCATTGTATAATAATATTTTGAGGAACTTAACGTCTATATTATTGCAAGATATTAAACAAATAGTAAAAAATATTTAATAAATTATGTTTTGTCAGTCTAAAACCTACGCTTGTAGTCACGCTATAACCAAAACCACAACATTTTATAGCAACATTTCCATTGTATAATAATATTTTGAGGAACTGAACGTCTATATTATTGCAAGATATTAAACAAATAGTAAAAAATATTTAATAAATTATGTTTTGTCAGTCTGAAACCAACGCTTGTAGTCACGCTATAACCAAAACCACAAATAGTCTGTTATACTAACTTTTCTATTGTGTAACAATACTTTTAAAAACTTAATTTGTACATTACTGTAAGGTACTAAACAAATACTAAACGATATTTAATAAATTATGTATTTGTTAGCCTAATGCCAAAGCTTTTATACCCGCTTTAAGAAAAACCACAAACATATTACAGTAAATATTTAATTACATAACAATAGTTTTTAGGATTTAACTTAAATACGGTATATTAATATATATAAAAGCAAATATATATATATATATATATATATATATATATATATATATTAGTAGATCTATTGTAAAGTATTAAACAAATATTAAAAAGTATTCGATTAATTATGTTCTGTCAGTCTCAAAGCAAACCTTGTAGTCACGCTATAAGAAAAACACAAACATGTTAAAATTCACTTTTCCATTATATAGCGTTACTTTTAAGTACTTAACTTGTATAGTATTATAGGATATTAAACAAACAGTAAAAAGTATTTAATAAATTATGTTCTGTCAGTCTGAAAGCAAAGCTTGTAATCTCTCTATAAGCAAAAGCACGAACATGTAATTTTTATAATATTAAAATTTTTATTGTTTAATGTCCTTACTTTATATCAGTTAGACTAGCGAGGACGATGGATCAGCGTCAACAATAAGGCTAAAACAACGGGATTAACTGCGTTTCGAACCCACGACTCTGAGATGAGCCGTTCAGAGACGCATCAGACTCGGTGCTTTAACCAAATCGACCACCGAGCCCTAAACACGTTAAAGTAAATTTTTCATTGTTTAACAGTATTTTTAATGACGTAAGTAGTATGTTATTGTAATTCAACATGAAAACACTAATTAGGCAATGAATGTAAGTCACATTAGCCTAATCTTGTAAAGGTAAACGACGTTAAATTACGGCATAAAGTAAGTTGAGTCAAAAAAAAGTATTAAAAATATTTTTCCGTATAACGATCACGAAGTACAAAATTTACATACATTCATTGAACTAATCGTACTAATTCTTATGTTATCAACAGACAAATATAGTTACTAACTATATAACATTTTAATTTTTTAACTTAAGTAACTAAAAAAAACTAACAACATGAACAGTTTGTGCAGCGCGTGTGCTTCAAATATAATTTGATTTTTTTCTTAATTAAAAAAAATATGTAGCTATTATTCTTTTAAAAATATGTTAAAACATTCTAAAGTTATAAATTTGATGTTAAAAACTTGATACGCTTAGAAACCATTAACCGCATTATTCGCATTCTGCGCCTCTGAAGTAATAACTCAAAATGTAGAATTTAAATTCAAGTAACTTTAATAATTACATACACGTAAGCTATGCAGTGGGCCTACATACCTGCCTACACCAGCGCTGTATTGGCCGCCTAACTTCACCTCACGCAAGTACTGTAACCGAATTACTACTACAGGCATACTACTGTGACACACAACTTCGTTATAATAAAATGAATGATCCTCGAGTCTCGCGTTCGTGCCCCCTCCGATACGGATCACTCCCCCCTCCAATAATGTCCCCCTCTCTTCCTTTCATCTATCCTAAACTATTCTGTAATTATGATCTCTGAACATGACTGTCTCGTCTATATGCACTGACCGTGTTCATATTCTAGTGCACTGATCAGTTATAGATGTTTACTGAGACTTTTGTATTCCTCCAAACAACTTTTGCATACATTTGTAATCTTTATGAATTCTACCAAACCACTTTTCTATATTTTATAAAATATACTTTTACCTCTAAACTACTTTTGTGTACGTTTGCAATCTTCATGTACAACACCAAACAACTTTTCTATATTTTATAATATATATTTATACTTCTAAACAACTTTTGTGTACTTTTTCAATATTTACGTAAAAGTACTCCAATTAACTTGTCTATTTATATATTTTATAATATAAATTTATACGTCTAAACTACGTTTGTATTCATTTGCAATCTGTATGAAATCCATAAAACAACTTTTCTATATTTTATACTATATATTTATACCTCTAAACTATTTTTGTATACTTTTTCAATCTTAATGAATTCCATCAACCAATTTTTTAATATATATATATATATATATATATATATATATATATATATAAAGATAAAAGTTTGTCTGTTTGTTTTTCCGAATATATATTTTTTTCTTTTGAGTTATTCGAACAAAATTTCACACAAAGGTCGTTTAGTGTATATGAACCTAAGATCAAATACTGTGGAAGTGGCGGACCCTTCACATCCACCCCTGTCCCAAAATCGCTATTTTTCGAAATTCATTTATATCATCAAAGCGGAAAAAATATTTGTTCACGATCATTAGCAGTTCTGTTTGTTTCCACGAGACCTAACATTTTCACGATACCTAAAAGTTAAAAAAAATGGAACTTTGGTCTCCAAAACTGGAACCGTTAAATTGAATCAAAAAGCAATATTTTTTTCAAAATTATCTAGTGAATTCTAATAATAATTTCATTTAGACGGAAGCAGTGCCCCATAGGTAGTTTGCTAAAACACTTACGCTGTGCATGAAAATAAGCAGTAAAACTTTCCAAAAATAAGTGAGCTTACTGAGGAATAGAATCAACGAACCGAGCATAGATCATGTGTAAAGATCATTGTGAATACAAAATGAGACGCAGAGTACGAAAAATGTGAAAACTTATAATCCAGTCACGAAATTTTTTTTTTATTTTAAGGCGAAAAGCACATTGAGGCTGTTAACGCCTCCCTAAATGTAAGTGTGAGTATAAAGTGTTAAAGTCGCAATTGTAGTGTTGTAAGTGTAAGTGTGTGTTAGACTCGGGTACCGCGAGGAACGTCTAAATCCTCTCAATAGGTGCAGCTAGTCTGCACCCCCTGCGGGAAGTCACAAGAAGAATGCGAGTAAAGTAACTTATATCTCGGTGAGACCGAAATTACCCGTTTTTCTTTCGTTATCGCCATGACTGCCCGGAAGCCTCAAAATTACCCGCTAATTGGCAACACTGATACGTACTGTATAAGTAGTGCATTCATACATGAAGTGAAAGATCGCGACTGCGCACTACGAGTAAGCTAAGGTTATCAGATTGTCTTATCAGTACTGATAACAGTCAGTGTCCCTTGTAGGCTACAACGAAAGTCATGTCTTTTAATAGCTTATCTGTTTTGTGATACGCGAGTGAAATGATGTGGCCTATCTTTTATCTGTTTGGTTTCATTGGATCGAGCTATCTTACGTGCAATGTCACCGACATTACAAATGCGAGGGACTAATTATAGGAGTTAGAGAATAGACTCTTCAGCTAAAAATGAACAAAAATCTTCATTTTTTTTAGAATTATTGCAAACGCTGCAAAAATTAGTGTATTTTGTTTTTCTTATTTTACGATTTAATTTTGACTAGTAAAATGGAGATTAATGTAGCAAACGGAAAACCTGTGTTAAGCAGATACGAACCTGTGTGCAGGTCCGAGTTCTATCTTACCAACACAGCTACGAGCACTCGATGTATGTTCATTTATATTTTTTTTAACTCGACTAACAAAAAAATTAATCGCACGTAACTCTTTGCTAACGTTACGGAAGCGATATTTCCAAAATTTTTATCTTACAGTGATTTGAAAATTCGATTTCATCATACTCGCCATTGAAATCTGCATAAAGTAACATTTTAAACTTTAAAATTAATTTGAAAACACGATTTCGTCATCATACTCAGCATTAAAATCTGCATTGTTAACATTTTAAACTTTAAAATTAATTTAAAAACATGAAAGTGAACACCGGTCACCTCCAAATTTACTTTCAAAATTTCAGTGTATTTTAAAAATTAAAAATGCTAATTTATACAGATATGAACGCTAATTACACAGGTGAAATCACATTTTTAAAGAAGTATAAAATAAAAGTTATGATTTTTTATAATTGGAATTTATGAAACTTATGAAGGGTACGTTACTTATTGCTGGGTAACGTATTTTTAATAAAAAAATAATTTTTGTGTCAAGTTTAAATCGAATCGGACCTAAACTTTGTGTCGTATATATATATATATATATATATATATATATATATATATACATACACAGTCGGTTAAACAGTAAATCGAAAAACAAAACAAATACATTTACGAGCATAACAGCTCTTCAAATCCGCCATGATGTCCGCGCTCATTGAATATAAACGGACTATAAATATAACCGCCATTATAAAAAACGTGCTCGATATTAGCGGCTGAAGTCCAAGTAGTTACACTATTTGCCGCTATGTAGTTTGGAGCAGATGCAAGGCCAGGGAG
The DNA here is from genome assembly GCA_022606455.1 of Callitettix versicolor. Lineage (NCBI taxonomy): Eukaryota > Metazoa > Arthropoda > Insecta > Hemiptera > Cercopidae > Callitettix > Callitettix versicolor. Next base: position 30,444,533 of record CM040182.1, read on the forward strand.
AAGTACTGTTATCTATTTAACTATAGTTGAGCACTCTGCCGCTAAATGCCACCAACAGCGAGTGCTCACATGTGTCTCATAAGGGTTAACATTATAGTACGTTTATACTCACCCCCAATGAAAACTGGTGCACTTTCCAATGCAAATTCGATAAAAACAGAATTTTGGAATTATTTCCGTAAGTATTCATAGTATTCATCGTTACAAAATGTTCGTCTCTCTCTCTCTCTCTCACACACACACACACACGCGCGCGCGCGCGCGCGCACACACATACAGAGGTAAGATAACGGGAAGTTCGCTGGAATTTGGACCTGTACGCAGTTCCCACTCTTGTTATTAACGTTTGCTTTTCCGTGTATGCGATCGGGTAGGGGTGATTTTAGTCTTCATTAATCTATCCAAAGCAAAAAATAAACTTTTTTCAAAAAAATCTCCAAGTACTTGCTTTACTTGTTGAACAATGCATAGCCGATTTAAAAATACATGTCCTACTTTAAATTTAGTTTAAATTTTGAAACTTATGTTTTTTAATTACCACTAAAGAAATCTGAAAAAAATTGAAGCTTTGTATGCTATTTTCGTTTAACATTAAGAGTACTGTATTTATCTGGGTTACCCATTGCCCTTTAGACAAAGATAACGCATCCTATCAAAGGAAGTTGCAGCCTAAAATTATCTATTATCTATTGTAGGCTTCTATACAAGTGTGTAACAAGAAATTTGCAGAAAAATTTAGACGAGAATAATTACACATGCATGTGCCGATATCTTAAGTGATACGATTAACTTAAATCTGTTTTGAACGAAAAAAAACAACTTATTTTGAGATACATTAAATTTTTTTAGCACGTTTGTTACGTAATCTGTTGCAACTAAAACTTTTCGTGCAGTTGGTAGAGAGCTCGGCTTCAATGCGGATGTGGTAAATATAGGGACAAATTGGGACCCCCTTATCAGGCAGTGGGGAGACTGCACTAAACTCTTGGTCACCAGTGAGCGTTAAAAGTGGTTTTAGCACATTTATGAAATAAAGCAGGCTTGTCCATACAGAAAACCTAAGCGGCTGCCTAAGGTGGAACGGCTGGTTATATTTTTAATGTACGGTTTACCAACATTAACCTAAACCAGCGTTTCACACATTTAGAAAGAGGAATGCGAAGGTAATAAAGTGAAAATAACAATTATTCAGTTTGGCAACTTGCACTCCGCATCCCTCGGACTGACGACCATATCGTGTTTAATGTTCATTTTGCATTTTTACGCCGTGTTTTAACTACTCATATAAGGGGAAGTTAAACATTACCTGTTTTTAATTAAAAACAGTACCCGTAAGACCAAATCAAAGAGTCAGAAATAATTAATAAATATAAATAAATAATTAAAATATATTTATTAAAATTAAATAATAAAATAATACCAACTATATAACTAAGCGTCAAAAAACAATAAATATAAAATTTAGCAGAGCGTAGAAGTGGGTTTTGAGATAATAATTTGTTGAAGTGATATTCCGTACATATTTTGAAAGAAAATTAAAATAAAAGTCAATCTACATATTGTAAGCTTTATAAAAGCGAGATATAGTAGTATATTAAATGACTATATAACATTGAAATATCACTATAATTGTCACCCAAAGTGAGAGAAAATTAAGTTAATTATTCCAAGTATAATTTCCAAGTATAAAATTCGATTAAAGTATGTTTGTTAGAATTAATTCTAAGTATGTTTGAATCTTAAGAAGAATCAAATTTTCTAGCGAAATGATCGCTGTTTTACTGACTGAGCTACGAGAGATAACGAGACAATGGTAATAACTGAATTCGAACCGAAACACAGGTCCTACATCTAGCGAACTGCCCGCTATCTTACTAATTGAGCTACAAGAAATAAAAGGACAACGGTAATAACTGAATTCGAACCGGTATACAGGTCCGTGTTCTAGCGGACTGCTTGCTATCTTACTGATTGAACCACTAGAGGGAGAGATATAACGGTAATTGGATTCGAACCTATGTACAGATCCAAGATCTAGCGAACTAATTGCGACACAAGAATGGAAAAGAAAACCTTAGTAACTAGATTCGAATCTGCGTACAGGTCCGAGTTCAAGGAGACTGCTCCGTTATCTTATGATTTAATATTTGACAAACATCAATATGTTGTGGCTAGGTTTATGTTGGTCCCTCGGGTTTCAGTACTACGTATTTATTCAGTGAATAGGTACAGAATCTATAAGAAGGAACGGCCGTCTATAAAACATCCACCCAGACAATTTTAAAGTCTTAGTTGTCGCAGTGTCCCCTAGGGAGCTGAGGTCAGAGCTCCCGTGTATGTAACAGAGAGAGTATTATTTCTTCCTGTTGCACTCGTCAAATTAGCTTAGCGTCCTTACTCCGAGGTACTATAAGGGCCTACTATGTATGTACTCTGTATTCTGTAGTATCTCTGTACTCTGTACTGTGTATTCTGTAGCCTACTGTGTACTCTGTATTCTGTAGTCTCTCTGTACTATGTGCTGTGTATTCCGTAGCCTACGCTGTTCTCTGTGCTATATATTCTGCAGTTTACTTTGTACTCTGTACTGTTTATGTTATACCCAGTATTCGGTACTCTGTAATGTGTATTCTGCACTCTGCAATATGGCCGTATATTCACCACAAAATTTTATTTATGAACCAATTTGTTTTATTGAGTATTTGTATTACTAAGGTTCTTTGAAAAAACTATATGTAACCTATTGGAACAGTCATCAAGGTAAGATTCAAACCCGGGACTAGAAGTTAGAGCTAGTCCTGACCTCTAGGCCACTTTTTGTGATGTTAAAAATTATAGGATTATACAGTGTAAAATTATATAATGTAGAACGTATAAAATATTAACGACACAGAAAAGTGGTTATGACCATTCCAATAGCGTATTTTTCAAAACATATTCGCTATAAACACTATCTCTCTCTCTCTCTCTCTCTCTCTCTCTCTCTCTCTCTCTCTCTCTCTCTCACACACACACACACACACACACACACACACACACACACACACACACACACACACACACACACACACACACACACACACACACACTGAAGCGAAAAGAACCGACACGTCTAAATTACCGGTTTAAAAAAAATCTGTTATTTGAAATAAATAAGTTTTAACGGAAAGGAAAGTATATAATAGTTAACTGGTGAATACTATTTCATCAGGTAGAACCTAGGTCGATCAGCCATTAAAAGCATACAAAATAAACTACCAGCGACCATAATCGATAAGGCTGCAGCGGTCAAGATTCAGAATGCTTAGAATGCCTCATGTACCATGCTAATAGAAAATGTTTTAATTAATATTAATTTCAAAATAGGTTGTACTAATGTCCTAGTCACTAAAAATATGCATAGGCGGTTAAAATGTAATTCAGATTAAATGTAATCAAATATTAAATAATTAAAATTCAAATATTAAACAATTACAGGTTCAGGTTTAACTTATAAAAATCAGAAAGTGCTTATGGCCAACTAGAAATAGAAAGGTAAATTAAATTACTACAGCTCTTATTCTTAAATACTCAATAAAAGATAAAGGATTATTAGTAATAAATAAGGATGATAGTAATAATACGATTGTATAAAACAATATTTTTTGTAATAAAAAGAAATTAGAGTATAAATAGACCAAAACAATATCGTAACTAAATTATGTATTAATATTAACCAATCGAAAAGTAATTAGAGACATAGGGGTAAATATAAAGAACCATTTGTAATTAAAACAATTAAAATTGTAAAAGTGATCGTAGACTTATGGATCAAATTTGTCAATGTCCAGAAAAAAGTGCAGAATACAAAATTTCAATAAAAGGTATAATCAAAGTTATAGGATAATTTAAAAATTGTCAATAAAACTGAGAATCAGAAGTAGGCCAAAGTCGATAAGAGACGCTGGGCCAAAGTTCAAACTGGCTCGCGTAGGAATACCAACAGAGAAGTTCTAACACACCACGTGATTTAAATAGTGTCAATTTTTTTGATACATTAAATTAAAAAAGAATGGAATCGATCCAAAAAGTTTTGAAAGGAATCGTGTCGAGAAAATAATTTTAAAAAAATGTAACCAAAAGAAAGATAATTAAAAATTAAGATGGAACTATTTCCTCGAGTAGGGAACGTCTGCTAAAGGTTTTTGGACGAAGCTTCCCTTAACTGTAAAATTATAGTCCGTACTAATCAGATATACCTAAAACCAACCTCAAATAACTAATTTGTGAAATAATTTTTTAAAGTGTTAAATTCAAGTAATAAGTGTTTTAAATTATATGCTCTGTTCTTATCAAATAATAATAAATCCGAGGAAATACTAAAATTAAAAAGAAATCACAAATTTGCCAAATCAGACACGTGAAGGTCTGCAAGAAACCACGTGAATGTGAAAATTTCATTAATTAATATACATTTTAAAACTCATTCATTAATAGCAGTTGTAATAAAATTACAATCTAAAAAATAAATTTTTAATTATAAAAATTTAACAAAGAGCAAGATTTAAAGGTTAATTTAAGAGAAAATCATAATTCAGGTAAGATGTGTAAAGAGAGAGACAGCCAATATCAGAACCAACATAAGTTCGCAGCATCCAGGTGCAGAGCAAGAGATCCTATAGCAGTTCTAAGAGTGGAAGGAAAAACTGCGCTACCGATTTTCGACAAGGAGAGATTCCAGTAACGGAGACAGTAGAGACCATCCTAAAACAATTAAAGGATTGGGAGGAAAATCAACGCAGCCGATTTCGGCAAGCAACGTCTCATCAACAACCCGAAAGGATTCCAGGACCAAGGATACAGTTGATGATCAGAAACAATGGTCAGATCAGGAGTTACCTGTTCGCTATACAAGATACCGAGTAATAAATACTACAAAGTTCTAAATTCAAATCAAAATTTACTATTTATATTTATAAAATTTATATTTAATATAACGTTTATTTTAATTTTTCAAGTAAAATATTAAATATGATTTTAAATCAGAATCGCAGTGATGTATTCCTAGTAATTAATTAGTTAATTATAAGCATTGAATATAAACGGACTAGAAGTACAGCCACCATTATAAAAAAACCTGCTCGATATCAGAAGCTCAATTCCAAATAATTGGATTATTTGATGCTACGAACGCTGCAAGCTGCAAGGACAAGGCGGAAGACGTTTGAGAAAATAGACAGTACTATTATTTATTTAATTATAATTGAACACTCTGCCGCAAGATGCCACAAGCAGCAATGGTTCACATATCTCTCATAAGTGGTACCATTTTAGTACGTTTACGATTGGTTGGTCTGGCTCTTTAAATACAGGTGTTTCATTTTTTTATTTTTTTTGGTTGTTAACGTCCGACTATTGTGCACACTTGGGCTAATGCAGACGGTGGGATGATTTATAGCGTATGAAATTGCCAAGCCCTGACCGGGAATCGAACCCGGGTCCTCGGGGTGAAAGCCTAGTAGGCCACCGAGGCAGCTGCGGTGTTTTATATATATAAAACATAGTGTTTATATATATATATATATATATATATATATATATATATATAATAGGAGCGTTAGAGTTGTTATGAAGACATATTAGTATAATATTTTAATGAAAACAACATTAATAATTTATAAGATGGCTGTGTAGTTTTTCTTGAATTTTTCAAAATGTTTAGAATGAATGCATGTGAATAGAGTGTATTAACGCCGTGTAAGTAGGCAATTCTTCTCACTTACCTGTATAACATGAGAACGTACTCTACTAGGCACTTCTGTACCCATAATTATAGACATATACTTCCTTTTCTTTTGTAAGTTAGAGAAAAACGTTTAGTAAAATTTGTAACAAAGGAATTCGTTTTATATACGGCATATTTTTTTCTCACAATAATTTGAAAATCTGATTTCATCATAAAAACCAGCAATAAAATCTGCATTTCAAACTTTAAAGTTACTTTGATCCCTAACCGTTGCGCTGTCAAATTCCTTTCTTTGTTGTTTAGTGTTTGGAACTTCAAAATGTTTATTCGTTCAGATTTCAACAATGATAACGGTAGTGAAATCATGTTTTTAAAAAAGTGTTGGATTATTTTTTTTTTATAAAAAAAATGAAATAACCGCCAATATGAAACCGTTTGATGGCTTTTGTTGAGTAACGAACATGTTCAACATCGAATTTTTTGGCCAAGTTTAAGCGAAAAATAAAAATTAGCGTATTAAAGTCTCCAATTACACTGGAAGTACGAAGATGAACCGTTGTCGAATTCGTTTTTTTATGGAACTCGAAAATTCGGAAAAATAGTTTATTTAAATTTTAACTCTGATTACAATGGTGGAATAAGATTTTTAAAAATTGTGTTAAGATAAAGAATTACAGTTTTTCTTAAAAATTTGGAATGGTTGATACTATAGGACGGATATTACTTAAAGAACGAGTCAAAGCTATTAAAAATATCGGTTTTTTTCAAATAGGACAAAAAATCACACGCACACAAACACACACACACAATCACACACACACACACACAAAACCACACGCACGCACGCACGCACGCACGCACACGCGCGCGCGCGCGCGCACACACACACACACACACACACACACACACACACACACACACACACACAATATACAGCAAGAAATTGAGCAATGTTATAATACACTTTATAAAAGTGAACTAGTAGGATCGTGCTACCTTTTGCAGTTAACGAAAAATACACAATTAATATATATTTTAAGATTAATGTTATTCAATATAATTATATTATTTAATACAATATGTATTATTACTTTGTTCTACTTTTGTATTTAAAAATATAATCTATAAAATTAATCACTGAATTCTAACATTGTACTTTATTGAAATATTTAGAAACGAAACCTGCTGTAACGGGATTTTACATTACATATCTGAATTAGGCAATAATGTTTACTATTCACTAAAAGCAGAGTTTTTTATTTAATAACATTTAAATTAAAACCGGCATATTTTACCGATTTTACTTTCAAAACTGATTCGGTCAATAATTATTTAAGTCTTGGATACGGTAATAATTTCAGTATTACTTTCAACATTGTTTTTTTAGCAATCAGCTGTTTTATTACACAAAACTAATTATCTGTCACTTATTGTGCTGCACTCTCATGGGAACACTTTGCACTTTTCCTGGAATTTCGTTTTAAAATCTTTAGCCGGTTTTTAAGTAGGTTTTATTTTATTGTAAAGTCTAAAAATGGATAAAATATGAGACGTGAGAGTTCCCTGGTGTTCTGACGAAACGAATCTGTGAGTACCCCATATGTGTAGTTTCAATAACGCAGGTCCTAATGTTTGGTACAAAACCGACCGGAATGCTTAGCGTAATAACATATGCATTTTTCGTTGGTTATGAAGTTTTGTGTACATTCTCTGCTGAACCCACAGTTCGATGAGCACTCGTTATCGTCAATGAAAGTTGTTATCGTCAATTCATGAATACGAAATTTTCTTAAAACTCGTATTTCGAAGGCTAAGGGAATAATCAAAGCGCTGTTCAAGAATCGTTTAGAATGTGCTTATTTCTATTAAAATAAAACGATAAATCTTTCTTTACATTTGATTAAGATTTCTTTCAATTAGAAAGTCTCGAATGTCAAATTTTGAAACGTTAAGACGAACAAGTATATCGCGTAGTCCAACAGCAAGTCCAGGAGCCTGAAGGTTGTCTCGAAATGTTACTTTGAACAGTTACAAATGATTTGTAGTAAAGTAAGAATTTATATGTAAACTAATCTACTAAATAATGAGGCAAGATTAAACGTTTAAATGTCAGTTTTCAAATGTAATTTTTTTTTTAATCCAAGAAATGAGAGGTCATTTTTCGGGATTATTCAATAATCCCCCCAAAACCTCTGATATTCACGCCTCACTAATTAATGGTCTACTCAAGAAAGATTAAATGTTAAAATGTCAGTTTCAAGTGCAATTAAAAAAATTTTGAGAAAAGGGAGGGCATTTTTTCGGGAGTTAACCTCCCAAACCTCTGACATTCGCACTTTATTGATTTATGGTCTGCTTGAGAAAGCTAGATTAAACATTAAAATTTCAGTTATCAAGTGTATTCAAAAATTCTGAGAAAAATGAGTTTTTTCGAGAGTATTCACCCCCCCCCAAATCTCCGATATTTGCCTCTCACTGATTTATGGTCTACTTGATAAAGCTAAATTAAACGTTAAAATAGGCTATCACAATTTTCAATTATAATTTTTTTAAATTCCGGGAAAAGAGGGCTTGGTAAAATGGTTTTTTTGGGAGAATGCATTACCCCCCCCCAAAAAACATCTTATATTCGCCCCTCACTGATTAATGGTCTTGAGAAAGCTAGATTAAACTTTAAAATGTCAGTTTTCAAGTGCAATTTTAAAAAAATCCGGGAGGAAGGAAGCATTTTTTCTGGAGAATTCAATAACACTCCCTCCAAACCTCTGATATCCATCCCTCACTGATTAATGGTCTTCTTGAGAAATTTAGATTAAACGTTAAAATATCAATATTTTCAATTATAATTTTTAAATAATTCCGGGAAAAAGAGGCTTGGAAAAAATAGTTTTTGGGAGAATGCATTACCCCCCAAAATATTTCTGATATTCGCCCTCACTAATTAATGGGCTTGAGAAAGCTAGATTAAACTTTAAAATGTCAGTTTTCAAGTGCAATTTTAAAAATCCGGGAGGAAGGAAGCATTTTTCTGGAGAATTCAATAACACTCCCTCAAACCTCTGATATCCATCCCTCACTGATTAATGGTCTTCTTGAGAAATTTAGATTAAACGTTAAAATATCAATATTTTCAATTATAATTTTTAAATAATTCCGGGAAAAAGAGGCTTGGAAAAAAATAGTTTTTTGGGGAGAATGCATTACCCCCCCCCCAAATATTTCTGATATTCGCCCCTCACTAATTAATGGGCTTGAGAAAGCTAGATTAAACTTTAAAATGTCAGTTTTCAAGTGCAATTTTAAAAAAATCCGGGAGGAAGGAAGCATTTTTTCTGGAGAATTCAATAACACTCCCTCCAACCTCTGATATCCATCCCTCACTGATTAATGGTCTTCTTGAGAAATTTAGATTAAACGTTAAAATATCAATATTTTCAATTATAATTTTTAAATAATTCCGGGAAAAAGAGGCTTGGAAAAAAATAGTTTTTTGGGGAGAATGCATTACCCCCCCCACCCCCCAAAATATTTCTGATATTCGCCCCTCACTAATTAATGGGCTTGAGAAAGCTAGATTAAACTTTAAAATGTCAGTTTTCAAGTGCCATTTAAAAAAATCCGGGAGGAAGGAGGCATTTTTTCTGGAGAATTCAATAACACTCCCTCCAAACCTCTGATATCCATCCCTCACTGATTAATGGTTTTCTTGAGAAATTTAGATTAAACGTTAAAATACCAGTTTTAAATTATAATTTTTTTTAAATTTCGAGAAAAATTTTTTTTGTGAGAATTCATTAAACATACCAAACATCTCGGATATTCGCATCTCACGGATTAATGGTCTTCTTGAGAAAGCTAGGTTAAACGTTAAAATGTCAATTTTCAAATGTAATTTTAAATAAAAATCTAATAAAAGGAGGGGTTTCGCGAGAAGTTAATAACCTCACAAACACCTCTAATATTCGCCTTTCACTGATCCATGATCTACTTAAGAAAGCTATATTATACGTTAAAATGTCAGTTTTAAAGCGTAATTTAAAACATTCTGAGAAAATCGAGACGATTTTTTGTGAGTATTCAGTAAACCCCCCCACACACAAACCTCCGATATTCGCCCATCACTGATTAGTGGTCTGGAGCCGCCCTTGGCGTACTCTTTATAAATACATCCAAAGTGCACAACTTGTTTTGAGCGGTCTTATAAATAGTTTGAAGCCACGATAGCCATTTCCTCATTTAATGATGTTTGTCGTCGTTAAAGTTTACGAGCCTAACCTTTTTCTGAGAACCCATCACACATCAACAACACACTTTGAGACAAAATTAGTTCATCGATTAAACGTATATTTACGATTTATTGACTCATCTATACAGGATGTCCTAAACTACACTTCAAAATTTATGGTGTGTGCTTCAATGGTACACTTTCAAGAGAGATTTAAGTGTCCCCCACTCTTTTCTGAGGTAAGCGTTGAAAGAAAATTTTAACTACGAAATTGTAGTTAAGCTGGCGAAATAAATTGTCTAAACTTCTTAAGAACCTATCTTGTCGTGTCTTATCACGTGTTCCACTAGTATTCGGTTATCCTCCAGGATCATAGTCCTTCTACTTTATTTTTGCCTATGGTTAGGAATCTTCGCCTTCCGACACTCGGTGGCCCACATAAAAGATATTAACCTAATCCTTTGAGTTATAGCTTTAACTACGTTGTTAAATTCCAAAGTTGCCTTTGGAGCTCAAGGTAGCTCGGCCTGGATAAATCTTCTTAATTATTTATTTAATTACTTTGAATTTTAATTTATTTTTTATAAGGTCAAGCACTGTCTCTGGTCGCGTCTTTTACAAGGATTTGCCCAACACAAACATAGTTCTGGTTCAGTTATGTATTTATTAGGTTAATTAGTAACACGAACTCTTATTAACTTCGTAAAAATATATAAACAATTTTATTTTATAAAATAAAATAATTTTATTTTTCTGAGATGTTATAGATTACAGATTTGATTATTAAAATTTTATTTGATATAATAAATTCTCAATTACGTCCTTTTTAAAATTTTAAATTTCTTTGTTTCAATTTAAAAAAAAATTTAATTAACTTCTTGGTTTAGTTACTAAAGAGTGTACACAATTTTTCTTTGGTTTATTTTTAATTACCCGTATTAAAAAAAATTATTATGAGAATTTAATTATAACCTGTGTTAACTTTACCTGCCCTAAAATTTTATTATAATTTAAAAAAATACAAGTTCAAATTAATTATTTTATCTGATAAATTTATATGTTTATTACTGATGTTTAAATTTAAAATTTGTGAACTAGGGTATTCAAGTTTAGAAAGCTCGATGATAACTAACTCTCCTACTGTGGAAATATTTAAAATATACAATAAATCATTCATATGTTTCTGTTTTATTTCAAAACACATTTATGGTACGAGCATATTTAACACCTGTTTTAAAAGAGCCAGTTCAATCAATGAATAGTTTCACAGCCTATGAATAACTATTTCTTTATCAAGGTTACTAACAATTATGATTTGAAAATTGTGCGAAGAATTTTAATTCAATATTTTAAAATAATATTTATATCTAATTTGAATAAATTCTTATTGAATTTAGAATTGTCTAATATTGTTCAGAAAAGTACCTCACGTTATTTAATAACTTTGAAATCTACAAGGTCTCATCGACAACTGCGTGACGGTTTGGTGAAGGTCACGCAAAATCGAACTTGGAGCTAAAGAGTGAAGCCAGAACCAACAGAACTGACGCTAATGGAGCAACAGTCGAAGGTCACGCCCAGACCGAGCCCAAGCCGGCCCATCGACATCACTTGTTCTTCAGACGTAACGCAAGCAACATCTTGTGCGGTTTCGATCCTCTTGAGAGTTCGTGCTCCGAAACGGTTGTGTATTTGAATTCTAATTTATAAAGTCATACTTCTAATTTGTTCTCCAACAGTGAGACATTAGGAGGCCGCAACATCTACAATACTCGATCTTCAGACGTAACGCAAGCAACATCTTGTGCGATTTCGTTCCTGTAGACAGATCGCGCTCGGAAATGGTCGTGTATTTGACTTCTAATCTATAAAGTCATACTTCTAATTTGTTCTCCAACAGTGAGACATTAGGAGGCCGCAACATCTACAATACTCGATCTTCAGACGTAACGCAAGCAACATCTTGTGCGATTTCGTTCCTGTAGACAGATCGCGCTCGGAAATGGTCGTGTATTTGACTTCTAATCTATAAAGTCATACTTCTAATTTGTTCTCCAACAGTGAGACATTAGGAGGCCGCAACATCTACAATACTCGATCTTCAGACGTAACGCAAGCAACATCTTGTGCGATTTCGTTCCTGTAGACAGATCGCGCTCGGAAATGGTCGTGTATTTGACTTCTAATCTATAAAGTCATACTTCTAATTTGTTCTCCAACAGTGGGAGCCCCGCAACATTTACAATACGCGTTTAACTGACGTGCTCCGAGCAACAAGCTTGTTCAGTATCGATCTTGCTAACAGTCCACTTGCTAAAACAGCTGTGGCTACTCCAAAATCACAGGGCTTTTTCTCTTCCAATTCGCTCTTCACAAGTGAGACGTTAGGAGATCGCATTATCCGAAATCTGTTGTTTCTCAGACTTGTGCGCGGTAAACCTTATCCCATTTTCTAGTTCAAGAGTAACGCGTTCCCTCCAGTGAACTTTGTTCGTTATTCCCAGTGTAGTAACCGAATATCTTTTTATAACGGTTGCCATACGTAAGTAAGACAACAGAAACCCTAAACTCCTCTATTTTATCTCGTTAGAGAGAATTATAGGTGCTGTATCTAAATTAAACCATCTAAATCTACACATCTGAATGATCGGATTATATCCGAAAATAAACTCAATCACGAACTTTGGACATACAGCGATTTATAAGTGAATTAGTAATATACTGTATAAACAATCAACACCTAAATAAGTGAACATTGTGACTCTATCCTTTGTGTACATAAACATTGTGTAATTACATGTATTACATTAGCTCTACAGCAAAGGTGCGACAAATCAGAGGTGTAAACTATCCACGAAATTTACACGGACTAGACGGTGTAAACTATCCACCACATTTACATGGACTTAGACGGTGTAAACTATCCACAATATTTTCATGGACTCAGACTATGTACACTATCCACCACATTTACATGGACTCAGACGGTGTAAACTATCCACCACATTTACATGGACTCTGGATACAAGGACTTAAAAGATATGATCGCTTACTTGCAAGATTTTGATTGTACTTAAATCTACTATAAACATTCATTAATGATCCTCCGGTTTTACAGTTAGGCCAAGTTTAAAATTCAGTTTGAAGTAAAGAACAATAAACTAACTTATTTACTTAATTAACACTTTCAACACTTCCAGAAACATTTTTTAAACCTTTTTATATTAAACACGGTCCACCAGGGCCGGATATCTGCAATATAAAATTAATTAAAATTAATTTTCTATTTATACTGAGCAAATATTGTAAATCGATACTTTATATAACAGTAACTCCTAACCTTTGTACCGAATCACCAAGCAATATCCTGGGGTTGATGGGGTGAAGCTGCGTTGAATTTCCTCCCAATCTTTTAATGTACTTTGGACGGTGTTCTGTTGTTCCCGTTCCTAGAATCCCTCCTTGTAGATGATTTTTGGCTGCTTATTGAAAATCGGTAGCTTGGTTTTTCCTTCCACTCTTGGAACTGTTATACTGGATATATCCTGCTCTGATTACTGTTTGCTGTGAAGTTCTGTTGGTCCTGATAGTGGCTGTATTGAAACGGCTTCTTTTACTCATTATGGTCTGTAAATTTAACCGAATTTAAATCTTCAGGGCAACATTTGTTTAAGGTTTTTATAATTAAAAGCATATTGTTGCGATGTTAAATTAATTTAACTGTTATTAGCGAATGTTTTTTTTCAAATTTCATTTAATTGCTGAACTTACCCAAATCACGTGGTTTCTAATTAGGCCCGAACGTGTCGGATTTGAGAAATCTACTATTGTATTTTTAATTTAATTATTTACTCGAATTCATTAAACCTGAAAAAGCAATTTAACACACAGTTTATTTGACTTCTCGGAACGTTTATAAAATGTAGTTATTTACATTTTTGTTTTATTATGTATTGTATACTTCTTTGAGAGATATTAAATCGCGGAAGATTATTTAGCCTGTGGTAAATTGTTGCGGTAATTTATTACGATAAATGTAAGATAAATTACCATTTTAGCAATTAATTACGGAACTATATTCTGACGTGCATTTTTACAAAACAGCGGCAGCTTTATATATGACAAATATTAATAATCCAAAATATAGAAGAGCGAAAACAACGGAAAGGTACAAAAAAAAATTAAAATTAATGTGATAAATATAACCTCAAAATGGCTACAGCGCGGAAATAGGTAACGTGTTTTTCATTGCGAAAACCAATAATTCCTATAAACGGTGAAAGATTGTATGCAATCCAACGATTATTAATAAAGAAAACAATATATTTTTTTTAAAGCAATTCAAAATCTATCTCGACTCGGTTGTGGGGTATTTACTTCATAACCTGTTGGATGTACTTCATAAACTTCAACACGGTGTTGGGTGTTTAACTCAGTTTTTGTAACGAGTGTTATTGCGGCGGATATAAAGCTGCCGCTGTTTTGTAAAAATGCACGTCAGAATATAGTTCCGTAATTAATTGCTAAAATGGTAATTATATTTTCCATTCTATATTTTGGATTATTAATATTTGTCATATAATAAAAGCGTTTTTGATTTAAAGTGGATAAACCGGAGAGACACAAGAAGGTAGAGATCACAGATGTCGTCAGAAAGCAACGATCTGATCGAATGAGGGATTATTGGAGAAAAAAATTACAGCCCGATGTTGAGAAGAACTGAAATTTAGACTAAAGTGGTCCCATGAGGCCAAAAAATAAATAAAAAAGAGCGTTTTTGGTGCAAAAAATTGCCAAAAACCCCGAAATAAATGTAAATTCAGTTTTACTTTTACGGAATTCGATTCTTTTTAAACCATCTGTTAACAGCTTAATACCTCGATGACAAACTTATACGCACTGGTAGTACGGACTATAGATTCATTGTGAAGTGGACGCTTTCAACAAGAACCTTTGGCTTGCCTTCCATCCAGTTGTTAGAGGAAAGACTTCTATGTTAATTTAATCTTGGGCTAATGCAGATGGTGGGGATGATTTATAGCGTATGAAAATGCCAAGCCCTCGCCGGGAATCGAACCCGGGTCCTAGGGGTGAAAGTTTAGTACGCTATCCACTAGACCACCGAGGCGGATTTCCTCGACACTTCCTTCTCCTTCAGGATTAGTTTAACAAATTATTTTAAATTGTTACACAAAATTTAACAACTTTTACAACACGAGGTTTCAAGACACATTTCTGTGCATTCATACACCATGCACTTTGGTCTTCGGCGCCTTTAAGTACTAAGTCCTATTATGTTTTTAATTTTTAGTTGCAAAATTTTGTATTATCCTATAATTTATGAACACACACACACACACACACACACAGATTATATATATATATATATATATATATATATATATATATATATAATAATATAAAAATAAGGGTATACAGGGCTTTTGTATGTTAGAACGTAACCTATACAAACGGACATTAAAATAGTTTTAAGCTACAACTGACAATTTGTATTCTGTTAATCTCTCTGCTCCCGGTTCAAACTCGGACTGTAATTGAACGGAAGCTGGCACGCGATATTAAAAATGTTTGAATTCTTTATCAAACACATTTTTAGGTACCGTCCAACGGTTAAAAAACCCATAACCACCTCTGGAAAGAGGAAATCACCCCTAGTTTAACCCTTCTCGTACAGTAAGAGAAGCTGTGACGTCATATTGCCATGGAAACAGAAGGTCATTCCCCAGGAACGTATTATTCAAGGCAAAAACATTCTAGTTATTATTAAAGTAGAACTAGTAAATATTTTCTATCTTGAAAATGGTAGTTGATAAAACTTTATTGCGTGAATAGAATGTAAAAGTATATCTACCAGTAGTCTACAGCTGATGAAGATGACGATGACATATACATAAACATATAATTATATGTTTATATATATATATATATATATATATATATATATATATATATATAGTACATAACTGATATTTATTTCCTTAAAAATTATGTACAAAAATTTAGGACACTGGCAAATCTAATTTCAGATAAGGCCTAGTTCTGAAAATCGGATCATCGGATTTTGATGAAATATGAAGAATAATGTCTTAAACCAGTGTGCCAAAATTGAACGAGAAATTACAAAACAAAACAATCCCGATGGCAGTCATGGTTTGTTTTTGGTTTTTTAAATTAGCTTTCCATTTTCTATCCTTTTTATTTACAATCTGCTACAACAATTGAAATATTGTACACATATAACCGGTGTGTTTGAAAGAACCGTTCAACCGGTTCAAAATGGTGGTAATTAAAAATAAAAAAAAATTTATCTCGTACAAATTTTAACATCGTAATCAGCGTTAAAATGTGTATTTAAATTTCCTTTAACAATTTTAATCTTAAAGAATGCACATTTTTACTTATAACGATGACTTTTTTCAAAATACATTTTCAAAAAAAAGTTTAAATGTAAATGGTAAATTTATCAGCGTTAATTTAAAATTCTAAATTGTAAATACAGTGGCCTTTTTTATTTGTTTTACTTTTTGGAAACCCGCGTAAATCAAACCAGTCATCTGCTTTCCGCGTGTATTTGTTATTGGATACCAAAAAGTATCGTACATTGGTATCCTTAATAAACATTTATTATTTCCTTTGAATTCCTTTGAACACGTATCAGTGACCTGCTTACGCAGTTTACTGAAGATTATCAATCTTCGCACTTAGCGGCGGCGTATCTTCCTCCGTCAAAATGGCTGACCTAGTCAAAATGGCTGACCTGATTTCAGTCGCGGATATATCTGACAAATAGGAAAGTATTTAAATGTACTGGAATCAAGTTATCTCTAAGTTTAAGCTTAAAATTTTTATATATGTAGTGTTTATTTTATACGAATTACTAAATGACTGATAGGTCTTCACGGCGTAAGTGGCATCCATAAATAATTGGTGGTTTTAATTTCGGAGTGAGTTGTATAGTTTGAACTCAAATAATTGCGATGTTCAAGAATTATAATCTACACTAATACGGTATAATTTATAATATATTTTTTTATTTTATAAATTACAAAAAGATATTTTACTGTATGTAAATATATAAGTGTAAGCAAGCTCAAGTTCGCAATTTTAGTCCGATTTGATTAAAATTTGTTTAAAAATTAATTTTGGTAACAGTTTAGACTCGTTTCATAGCAAAATGCGTCAAAATATTTTCAAAATGGTAGCCATTTTAAATTTTCCAAAATTCATAACTTACGGTCTGCGTTTTTGAAAGTCCGATTTCGCCATCGTGATCAGCGTTAATAACGGCATAAATTAGCAGTTACAATTTCAAAATCCGTTGAAATTTCACTTTTTTACTTTCAAAGTGATTTAAAACATGTTAATATATGCAGAATTTAAAGCCAGTTATGACGGTGAAATCAGGATTTGAAAAGGGCGTAAGATAAAAATTACTTTTGGAAATTTCAATTCAATATAAATTTATACGAGAGAATTACAAATGCAAATTGATATTAGACTTAATGACATTCGACTTAACGGGAATTAGGAAGTAAGCGAAGATTAACCGTGCTACTCATATTGTCCTGCAAATCACAGATAAGACCTTGCAGCTTAGTCTACACGGAGTAGGCTCTATCCCCATTGTGTTTACCAGATTATTTTCATCACGGATGACAAAATGAAAAAGCAATCTCACTGATTTACTGTTCAATGATTACAGGCTAAAAGCCGAATTAACAAAGGCATCATTTGTTCTGCATACAAGCATATTCGTCCGTGGAAATATTGTTTGCATATTAGCGAATTTACATTGGAGCAGCCATCCTGGTAAAATCCCTTTGATATAAGCGGCGGTCCTGACGTTTATTTGTGTATAATAAATACAGCGCTCGATTTTTGGAAATAAAGATACCCGAACTGTAACTTTTCGGGGTTACATTATTGTTCTCAACAAAAATCATTAGTTATACATTTTTACTTAATTCCAAATTCCATTTTGCAAAGAAGTACAAAAATGTGTTGCAGTTAAGTGATAAAAACCGTAAAAAAGCACAATTTCATGATTAAGTTGTCTGTCCAACCTGAAACTTCAACATGATTTCGTCATGCTTCTTGCCTCTTGACAGCTAATGCTGAACTACGTCCAGATACAAACATATATATATATAAGCATATAAGCATATATATATATATATATATATATATATATATATATATATATATATATATATATATGTGTGTGTGTGTGTGTGTGTGTGTGTGTGTGTGTGTGTGTGTGTGTGTGTGTGTGTGTGTGTGTGTGTGTGTGTGTGTGTGTGTGTGTGTGTGTGTGTGTGTGTGTGTGTGTGTGTGTGTGTGTGTGTGTGTGTGTGTGTGTGTGTGTGTGTGTGTGTGTGTGTGGCAGTATATATTATTAAAAAAATAGTTATTTTGAAGTGCCTAGCATTTTTTAATAGTTTTGTTCATAATTGCACACAATTATCAATATTTTCCAACTTTTGGCAAATTCCACAAACTTTGGGGATTGTAACATTTTTCTTATTTGTATGGCTACGGTGATGCTTTAACCTTGCATGGAAACTAAGCTTCCTTCTCTTTTACTGGAGACCTGAATGTCTGAATACGCTATGTTTTAGTAACGAATAAAAGTAGTCAAAAGTAATAAACAAATTTCAAAATACGCTGGAATTAATAATTTATGTTTACTATTCACAAAAATAATATGTTAAACAAAAAACTAATAAAAAATGTGCTAAAATTAAAAAACGATTTTGAATGATATATATATATATATATATATATATATATATATATATATATATATATTATATACATATATATTATATATGTAATATATATATATCTATTATATATTATGTTTTATATATATATATTCCTTAACGGATGGAAAAATGGGAATTGTGAATCACATCAAAACCGATGCACATCCTTTCAATAAAATTGTTTCTAGAAGAAACATGGTTCCAAAGTTTCATCAAAATCATATCTGACATTTTCGAGGTAATTCTCGCTCCAAGCCCGAAGTGAAAGTCCAAGACAGAA
>CM040182.1:30468548-30483548 GCA_022606455.1 Callitettix versicolor
TAATAAGTTTTTACACAAAACAAATTAACTAACTACACTGAATATTTAAATATTTATAAAAAAACTAACTAACTAACCAGACTACCCAAGTTTTTACACTAAACAAATTAACTAACCAGACTGACTATTTAAGTATTTATAAAAAATAACTATCTAACCAGATTAGCTACGTATTTATACAAAACAAATTAACTAACTAACCAGTCTACGTCTTTACACGAAACTAAATAATCAGACTAGTCATTTTTTACAATAAATACATATCCAGACTATTTCAGTCTTTACACAAAACATATTAAGTAACTAACTGAACTACTTAAATATTTACACAACAATATTTCACTAACTAGACTAGTTAAGTATTTATACAAAACCAGATTGGTTAAGTATTTATTGTTAAATTGTTATTCATATTTGTATTTTATTACGTTGCTTCTATTAATTTTTCTGTCGATATTTGTTCAACAAAGCTATATATTTTTTTGAATGTGTGTTTGTTACAACACTAAGGGCGAAGATAAAGTTGAAGATATGAAGCTTTTTTAAATTACTGGTACTAAGTGAGTTAGCAACCCAGGTTTTTACATGAAGCACTTAAACTTCAGCAAAAACGTTGCATGACCTTTACAAGACAATGCTTTCAAGATAGGAAATTCGATTAAACAGTTTCAGATCAGTTCGTTGCTCTGTCCCCTTTGTTGATGGGAGTCGTTTAAACCTTGTTATATAAAATGAAATTTTAAGTAGCCACTGTCTCGCTAGCGTAATGGAAGGTAAGTTTCCAAGTAATAATATTACTTAAATGTAACTTTATACGGATATTTTTCCGTTTATAAAAAAAGTGAATTCAGTAAATTATAACTATGTATCTGTTATTTTTTGCAAATCTGGTTCTTTTTTTAAAAATATACATTTGTAAATAGAAGAAATGATATCTCCGTTAAATTATTTTAACACCATAATTTGCGCTTGTTAGCTACTGAAGACGAGAGATCAGCGTTAGCTGATAGGGAAAGCCAGCTTGAGGTATGCTAGTTAAGAAACGCAGTAGAATGACCGATGTCTTAAGTCACCTTGATCACCGAACTCTCGGATTTTACAATCTGTCCAACGAATGAATACAGAATAGATTCTGTGCTCATTGGCCAAAACGTTTTAAATTGTCAAAGTAATAAAAAAGGAAAAACCTTGTAAAAATTTAAAATTATATTTTTTCAGATTTAAACGCTAATTGCGGTGGCGAGATCAAATTAAAAAAATAAGATAACAAAGTTATCCATTGTTTAACATTTTGAAATTGATTTTGCTGGTTAACGAATTTGTCCGAGCTATTTCCCAAATCGATTTTTGTGCCATGTTTGACTCAAATCGAACAAAAATTTCTCTCTCTCTCTCTCTCTCTCTCTCTCTCTCTCTCACACACACACACACACACACACACACACACTCTAACTAACCAGACTAGTTAAGTATTTATACAAAACTAACTTACCAGATTGGTTAAGTCTTGTATCTATTAATTTTTCTGTCGATATTTATTCAACAAAGAATTAAAATCACTTATTAATACCAACCAGTCAATGTTCAACTAGAAAACTATAATTAATTAAAGTTGTAATTAAAATAATTAAAATAGTCAAAATGGTCATAGAAGTAAAATTCAAATTTGTAAATTTTCAGAAACTTTAACCCCAATAACCCATAGCCCAATTAAACCTAATTACGAAAAATTCAGAATGCAAAACTTCGGGAAAATGTGTAATTATAAGGTAAAAATTAAGGTTTTACATTTTCCAATTAAAAGGTTTTTCTAAGTCCAACTAAAAGGTTTTTTTAAGAAGTGTAAAAATCGTCCGGGTAGAAACGCCGTGCTAAAGTCCAAAGTGCATAGTGTATGAATACAAAGAGAAGTTTGTTAGAAAGCACGAGCTGTGGAAGGTGTCAAATTTCTTGTAACATTTTAAAATAATAAATTGTCAAATAGATCCAGAAGATTGTGAAAGCAGTAGGGTTGAGAAACAGTGTTAAAAAGAAAACCATGAGTAAGAAAATTGAAAATTAAAAATTAACATAGAACTATTTCCTCGAACAACTGGAGGGAAAGCAAGCGAGTGGTTATTCGTTAAAGCTCCTTTTCACTATTAATCCACAGTCCGTGCTAACAATGCGTGTGCGTTAAACAGTCACCAAGTTACTAAATTGTGAACAGATTGTTTAAAAATGTTTAACTCCAATGAAAAGTTTGTTAAATTGATATTTTATTTATGATAAAAAAATTACTAAATTCGCGTAAGTAATTAAATTAAATACAATAGTAGATTTGCCAAATCCGACACGTGTAGGACTATTTACAAACCACGTGACTAAGTGCAGTTCAGCAATTAATATGAATTTGAAAACTAAACATTTGATAATAACGTTTACAAAAATCTAAAAATTTTCAAAAATTAACAGGAGGGACAACCGTTGAAGAGAAAGTTTGAAAGGAGCCAATCATAAGCGAGCGAAAACTTATGATTTTGAAGAGCCAATCAGAAGCGAGCACGTCAGGTTTAATGTACACGTGTTGAATGGAGGAGGGGTACGAGGTGGATATAGAAAATTATAAATAGGACGGGCCATAATATTGGTGACAAGTATAGATATAGTTTTTGAAGATGGAGGTTCTCCGAAACGCGTCAATGAAAGTAGAATTGACGAAGCTAGGGAAGGCAGATCATTATACTGAACATTTTGATAATAACAGTTGAATTAAATTAACATCGGAACAATATACTTTCAATTATAGAAACTTTCACAAAGTGTAAAAATTTGATGTCGGTTAAACTCACAGACAAGTAAAGTAAACCGTTTCAATAGTGATTTATTTACTTAACAAATTTATTTAGCTTACCTGCAACTGTGGTTGTTTCTTTTAGCGATCACACATACGTAAGTAGGCGTGGCGGCGTTAGGTTAAGGGAAACACTGTTAAAGAACAGCACACCCGTGTAACTGACAGTTGAAACAATCGTGCGCGCGCGCACACACACACACACACACACACACACACACACACACAATTCGTTTATAAAAATAACGATCTATAAAATAACGGAGTTGCTGATTGATCAACTCCACTCAGATTTTAATACCCGATCCTCTATAGTATAAACAGGTCGGCAAACTTCAGAGCTACAAGGACCACTAAATGTATAACTTTTATTTGGCGGACCACCAATTATATGGGTTTAGAAAAAAAAGGCTGTAATGTACCTATAGAATAATAATAAGGAACATTAATTTTATTAATACAAAATGTACATATTAAAAGTATAAAAGTTATATTTTACTTTTAAAAAAACTTGAGTTAACTCAAGCATTACACTTACAATAAATAATCATCTGTTTTTTTTTCTGCGGACCACCAAAAATTGTTCACGGACCTACAAGAATTCAAGAAGCCCGCATTAAATCCTAGAACTCCATTTCCGTTCGACAAGGCGGCACGAACACCAAAAGCTACGTATCCCGCACTGTGTTGTTATTTGATGTATTTTTTTAATCTGATGATATAATGAAGTCCTGAAACACGTAATAAAAAAAAGAGAACACGAGAAGGAATCACGTAAATAAATGTTTAGTTTCATAGTTAAAAGGAAATTTTTATATCTATTCTTACATTTTTAAAAATAGGTGAAAAATCAATTCTAGTGTAATAGGTAGATATTTTTGTACACAAAATCAATACCTACAACAATAACAAAACAAAAACAATAAAAATATGAAACATATTATTATTATTATTGTTTATTAGGAAATGTTGATATCGTTTGTGTACATTACATCATTATCGTCTTAAAACGTTCATATTTCGATTTATATTTACTTTTTATATTCTATAATTTTTTATTTTTGTTTTTTTATTTCAATTTTGCGCCACGGCTTTAATAACCTTAACGGTTTTGAGCCGAAAAAAGCAAGCCAAATGTTTAATGAGAACAGAATCACAAAAGGTAATATATTTTATTGTGCTTACTTACAACTCACATTACAAAGGACCTAAACCAAGACCTCAAAGCCGGTTATGACCGCAATATATCTAAACAAGAAATACACTACCCTCTTTATAAGGTAATCTACTTACGTATGACAATGCAAAGCAATAATTCAGCCTGTAGGAATAAAATAAATCTAGTTTTTTAATTCTAAATTAATCATAAAGTTAATATAGACATTATAGTAACACTTCGTCTAGTTTTGTACTTCTAAATTAATCATAAAGTTAATATAGACATTATAGTAACACTTCGTCTAGTTTTGTACTTCTAAATTAATCATAAAGTTAATATAGACATTATAGTAACACTTCGTCTAGTTTTATACTTCTAAATTAATCATAAAGTTAATATAGACATTATAGTAACACTTCGTCTAGTTTTGTACTTCTAAATTAATCATAAAGTTAATAAAGATTTTATAGTAAAACTTGGTCTAGTTTTATACTTCTAAATTAATCATACAGATAATACAGACTTTATAGTAACACTTCGTCTAGTTTTGTGCTTCTAAATTAGTCGTACAGTTAATACAGACTTAATTGTAACACATCATTAAACCTCTATACTCTATATGAACACAATATTTTGTTCTGTATTTCTAAACTAGTCATACTGTTAATAAATACTTTATAGAAACATTTATGTTTTGTTTTTCTAAGTTAGTCATACAGTTAATTGAGGCTCTATGCTATATAGAAACGCTTTATTTTGTTCTGTACTTCTAAATTAGTCATACTGTTAATAAATACTTTATAGAAACACTTCTATTTTGTTTTTCTAAGTTAGTCATACAGTTAATTGAGGCTCTATGCTATATAGAAACAATTAATTTTGTTCTGTACTTCTAAATTAATCACACTGTTAATACAGGTTCTGTATTAATAACTAAAATAACATTTAGATTTTTTGAAAGTTTGATGTTTTAACTATGTGGAATTCAAACATATTGAGGTTCATAAAGAAAGTCACTGTTTTAATCCGGTAGAGCTTTATTGCTCACTACCGGTTTCGACCTCTACAGTTCAATTACAAGTGATTTATTCAACTAGGAGTATATCACAAGTAAGCAATCGGAGTATATCACTTGTCAGTGCCTGTAAAGGTCGACACCGGTATTGAGTTTTAAACCGTTACGAATAGCGTTCATTCCAAGCTTCGAAAAAATCATAACCTTTATATTTTATATTTTTACGAAAGTTTGATTTTAGCATTCACAATCAGTGTTGAAATCTCAACAAATTAGCGTTTCAATTTTCAAATTTTATTTGAAAATCAACTTGAAAATGAACAATGTGTTATTTTCGTGTGTTCAGATGTAGATTTTAACTCCTGAATACGATGGTGAAAGCAATATTAATAAAATAAAGTAAAAAGAGATTTTCAATTCAAGATAAAATGCACTAAAAAGTACAAAATAAATTTTACATCAGTCTGAGAATAAAGCGTGGGTGCAGATTAGATTAATTAGAAATTATTGAAGAAGATTCTTGTGAGTATCGATGGGCACCCACGCTTTATTCTAGGACTGATGAAAAATTAATTTTTTACTTTTTAGTGCATTTTATACTTGAAGTGAAAAGCGTGTTTTTTAAAAATCTATTTATTTTATTTTGTTTTCTACTATTTAGTGATAAATTTTGCAATCGATTTTTTAAATTTTTTGTATAATTATTTATTATTTTTTGCAAAAAACAGCAATTTTTCAATTTTGCAAAAGTTTCTAATTTAAATACATATTAATGTTTAATTAAATTTATGATAACAAATGCTGACAATTTTGAATATTTTTTTTCGTGATTGGTTTAACAAAAAATTCAAAAAATCTGCATTCAGTATTTTTTACATATACAAGTAATAGTATAATGTTAAAAAAATTAAAAGGTGTAAGAAAAAGTTTAGGACAGCGCTGGGCTCGAATTAGCTTCTTCTGACAATTGTCAATGTGGAAAGTGTTAGAAAAAACTAACGCCATCTATAAAGAAACGCTAAAACTATTTTTCCATACGCAATTTGAATTAATTAATTCCCCGCAGGGGTGCAGACTAGATGGACCTATTAAGAGGATTTAGACGTTTCTCGCGGTATCCGAGTCTAACACACACTTACACTTACGACTTTAACACTTTACAATCACGCTTACATTTAGGGAGGCAATAATGGCCTTAATGTGCTTTTCGCTTTAAAATAACAAAAAATGTTAATTAATTAGAGCACAATGAAGAAAACTTTGATGTGCCTAATTATTGAATATTGCATTGTCATCGGAAGCAAGCGAGTGTACGAAATTTCAAGTCGATTGGATGATGAAAAGTGGGTTTAAAAATCGATTACAAGATTTGAACCATGAAACATACAGACAGAGGAAGCAAGTTAAGAAAAAGTGTAAAAAAGTGTAAAAAAATGTGCGATAAAATTTCTTGTTGGAAATTGGCTTATATTTCGTCAGCGAGACAGCTGCGTGCCGATTTATTTAAAGTTGTTCTACTCCTGTGAAATATTGCTTGGTTAATTTGCAGAGTAATATTCTGTTGCTCTCGTGGGAAAGTAAGCAGCGGGTACCGTGCAGAAGCAACTTGAGCGGGGGACGGTGTGACGGTGG
This sequence comes from Callitettix versicolor, assembly GCA_022606455.1. NCBI lineage: Eukaryota > Metazoa > Arthropoda > Insecta > Hemiptera > Cercopidae > Callitettix > Callitettix versicolor. The sequence goes on from CM040182.1 coordinate 30,475,188, forward strand.
GCTGGCGGTGTCAATGTTTAGTTCATTAGGACGCTGTGGGTGCCTGTATGCACATACATACACATACACACAACACACACAGTTTTGCTTTCAAAGAAACGTTTATCTTTGCAGTTTTACAATGAAATAAATATCGTTGTCAAATCACAGCTATAAAACTATTATCACGGTACGTAATAAAACTATTCTTGTATTTATTTTCCATTCCAGTAAATAAGGCTGATTCCTGTTAAACCAACTGTATAGAAAATAGAACCAACAGAAATACACATTCAATTAATTTATAAAACTTTATATTCGTTATTAACAACACAAAACAATTAAAATAACATAACCTATTATCGTATAATATTTTACTGGTCTATGTAATTCTATATTCTTATCTTCTATTCCTCGTTACTACTTCATGCATCGGGATCCTCCAGAGTTTTCCTCACTAAAACAGAACATCACTGGATTACCAGCACTTGGATGCTGCAAACGGAAAATGGAAGTTATTTCTTGAACTAACTCACTGAAACATGTCTAAGTGAATACGATTTTGGCAAAATGTTGGAACACCTACATTAGCAATAAACGATGTGTGTCTACTCGTATACTGTGTAATAATACTAGCTGTACTTCAGTTTGGTTACCTGTTAAATAACAGTCCTGAAAAAGAATATCTGGTTGAAAGTGAAGTTGGACACAAAAGAATATATTTTCTAAATATAAAGTCTTAAAAACTAACATGCAAAGGAAATAGTGTTACACTTTGATGATGCGGGGAGCTGAGGTAACGTTTACCCGGCTGTTTTAGCACATCAACTATTCTTTCATTAATAGTTCAACGGAGATCTCTGATTATTTAAATTACACACACACACACACACACACACATATATATATATATATATATATATATATATATATATATATATATAAAAACAATTATTAATTATTTAAATGGTAATATTTGTGTATTTCGTGAATTAAAAAAACTGAAGTGATTAAATAATTTGAATTTGAATTCATATGTTTGATAATTACATTGTATAAGCTTAAACAGCGTTACGAATTCTTTAGAACTAAACACCTCGTATGTAATTAATTGTAATGATATCAGTTGGCAATTGTTCATTTAGAGGCCTAAAAGGTTGGTGACTTCCAAGAACCACATCAAAGACACCGAATACGATATTGACAAAACGTAGAAACCACAGAAGCAAGAAATAACACTAGCAGTATTTTGTCAGCTGATTTTCGGAAACGATAAAAACAGGAGCGAAGAACAAGGGACTAGCCGTACTTTATCAGCTGTGTGTAATAATAGGTTTATGAAGTTTGGAAGTAGTGTAAACATGAACAAAGAATGAGATGAGCAGCACATTGTCAGTTGAGAATTATGGGCTTACAAAATTCGGAAAAGGTGTAAACATGAGTAAAGATTGAAATTAGCAGTATTTTATCATCTGTGAATCTTACTGTGACTTATGGAATTTGGAAGTGGTGTAAACATAAAGAATGAGACTAGCATTATTTCATCAGCTGAGAATCATAGGTTACGAAATTTAAAAGTGATATAAAAAAAGTAAAGAATGAGACTAGAAGTAATTTTTGAGCTGAGATCACAGGTTTTTGAATTTTGGAAGTAGTGTAAACATGAGAATAATTACACTTTTGTTAAATGAAAATCATAAGCTTATAAATTTTGAAAAGTATAAACAGGAGATAAGAATAAATTTAGCAGTACTTTTTTCAGCTGAAAAATTATAGGGTTACGAAATTCGGAAATAGTGTGAACAGTTGCGAAGAATGATACTAGCACAATCATTCTAAGTCATATTTAGTCAGCTAACAATTTACAAAATTCTTCATAAAGCTTCGACTTCAAATTCGGAATTTACAAGTGGTTTGAACAAGAGGGAAAAATGAGAAAAATATGAGAATCATAGGCTTAAGAAATTCAGAAATGGTGTAAAAATGAGCGAAGAATGAAACTTAAAGTAATTTTTTTTTGCTGAGAATTATAAGCTTACGAAATTCGGATAAAGTGTAAACGTGAGCTAAGAATATATTTTGCCGTATTTTGTCAATACGGAAATAATAGGCTTCCGAAAGTTGAAAGTGGTGTAAAGAAGAGTGAAGAGTGAAATTAGCAATATTTCGTCAGCTGAGAATCATAGGATTACGAAATTTAAAAGTGGTGTAAACAACAGCGAAGTGGTGTAAACAGGAGCAAAGAACAAGAGATTAGCAATATTTCGTCAGCTGAGAATCATAGGATTACGAAATTTAAAAGTGGTGTAAACAGCAGCGAAGTGGTGTAAACAGGAGCAAAGAACAAGAGACTAGCATTATTTTGTCAGCTGTGAATTACCCAATTTCGGAAATAGTGTAAACAGGGACGAAGAATGAGATTAGCAGTACTTTGTCAGCTAAGAAACAAAGGCTTACAAAATTTAAAAGTGGTGTAAACAGGAATGAAGAATGAGATTAGCTTCAGTACTATGTCAGCTGAGGCGTAAGGATTTTTAAAAAGGTATAAACGGAAGCAAGTTTAGAACTAGCTGATCAGGAAGGTTTCTTCTTTTGTGAATTTCTGAAAATATTTAAATGTGATAAAAGAATGGGTATAAGTATTTTGTCAGCTGTGAATCATGCGGATGTCGAGTTGGGTGTAAACGGGAGCAAGGGTTTACGAAATCAATAGAAAGGGCGGTGGCAATATTTGGCGCTGCACGTTTAGAAATGGTGTAGCTATAACGCAACCATTTAGCGGTAAAAGGTATAAATGTTATCTCAAGCATTTAGCATTTCATGATATCAGGGGTTGAGAGTCCAGGGGCTTAACGCTCGTTTTAATCGCTACATATACCTTTTGATCAATACAGTATACTGAACAATATTCTGTACAAAAAGAGTACAAAGTAGGAAAAGTCATCCACTTACTACAATATCTCCGCTTCTAACTGTTATTTATAAGTTCATGAAAATCCACGTTCCATATAAAGATGTTTATGTAAAAATGTAAAACTCTGAGCTTTTTACTTTTCGTAATGTACAGGTCAGTTCTTTCATATTTTGATGCAAAAAGACCGTGTGTTTCATTTGCAACTAGGGGTAGAATTTTTCAAGATTTACTCGTTCAGTCAGCAAAGTAAAAAATTGTATGTTCATTTCAACTAATTTCAATACAGTACTGGTACAAACGACACTTGTTCTTCTTTAAAAGAAAACTTGTAAATGTTTTTATATTTTGCTGAGTTATTGAAAAGTTATATTAGGCTACTTCGCCAAAAACTGCAGCTAGATCTTTTTACTTAAAAAATGTTATACTAAGCAAAGCAGATATAAAAATAATAATAGCGGCAAACAGCTGGTTCGCTTACATGATGGAAAAGAATTTATAAAATCAATTAAACATTAACATTAGATTGAAAATAAGAAAATTAATTTCCTTAATTCCAATGAATTTTTTAAATTAATTTAAAATGCTAATTCATATTGATTTAACATTGATTACCCTGGTGAGATTAGATTCAATGGCCATTTCAAATATTAAAGATCATGATTTTTTTAACTTTAATTTTTTTGGAAAATCTGATTTTGCCATCGCGATCAGCATGTAAAATGCGATCGACATTTAAAAAAATGTCGCGGCATTTATAAAATCGGTATAAATTACAATTTTAGTGTTTAAATGTGATTTAAAAATATTAAATACTAATTTATGCAGATTTTAACGGCGATTAGTTTCCAAAAATTTTATTGGTATGTGTATTGTTACATTTTGCAAATTCGCTTCCATCACGTCAGCGGAAGTCGTCATATTATTTCATTACAGTCTACGATACGCTTTCTGTAATATAACGAAGCAAGCACCAAACAGTGAGCGTTACTTGTAGTACATGATTTAACAAAAACATACATACAACGTTTGGCCCTTTATCAGTTTGTTCATTGGGCTCGGTGGTCCAGGTGGCAAAAATACCGTTCAGTCTGCTTCTCCTCTCAACTTGCACACATCAAGGTGTATTATACCAATATATGTGTGTGTGTGTGTGTGTGTGTGTGTGTGTGTGTGTTATTTTAAGGTGAAAATCACATTGAGGCTATCATTGCCTCCATAAATGTAAGTGTGAGTGTAAAGTGTTAAAGTCGTAAGTGTAGTGTTGTAAATGTAAGTGTGTGCTAGCCTCGGGTACTGCGAGGGACATCTAAATCCTTTCAATAGGTGCACCTAGTCTGCACCCCTGCGGGGTATATAATTTTATATATATATATATATATATATATATATATATATATATTGCTGATCATACTGATTCATTCTGATTTGTGACTACAACTTATTATAATATGAAGAAAGATTGACAGATTGATGTGAAACGACAAGGAACGGCTAACGACAATAAAAATTAATTGCAGAATGCCGTTACTTTAAGGAAAGGAAAATTATGGATTTTACAATTCATTGCAACTAGGATATGACTCTAAAAATGCGCGAATAGTCACGTAGACGGTAACATAAAAAATACCAACAGCTGCAGTAACGTAACGGCAAAAGAAATTAAAATTTGAAGCTTAAAAACCGAAGTTTTCGTCATTGGATAAGCGAAATTAAGTACTTTAGAAGGAAATTAGTATAAAACGCTAAAGATGAGGGGCGCGAAGAGGAAAGTCCTTTGAATTTTATTAACAGGTAAAACACGTCACTTCACGATTAATCTTTCTTTATAACAAGTTGTAGTCACAGATCAGAATGAACCAGTATAAACCAGCAAATTTTTTTTATAATTAAAGTATTAAGTGGAGTCTGCCTAATAATTGTTACCATAAAGTCTTTGTTTGTTATTATCGTTTTAATATTACGCGTATTAATCAAATAGAACTGAGAGTTGTTTTAAAGTGTTTGTAAATGTACACAAAGCGTTCGTCGGAAGCAGTGGTGTTGTAGTACAATAATTGCTAGTATGATTGTTATAATTTTTTATTAATTAAATCAAACGATTCAGTAAGAATACTGACTAAGTGAAGTGTTAACCGTCACAAAGTGTAACAATTTATCTCCGTAGTCGACTCGTTCAACAATACTTGACTCCGGAATCTGGAACTGCTCCCATCTGTACCAACACCTCTGCCATTCATTATAACTTCGCATCATTAAAGATATTCAATAATAATATTAGTAATTAACATTGTAAGCTTCTTTTTTTGTTAAAAGTTAATTTGATTGAGCATTAATATTGTTATTACCTTCTTAATTCCCATTTGTGGTGTCAAAGAACCACCCCGAAATAAAATCATTCATTATTTTTTGTATTTTAATAATAATTAGTTAATTTGAGGGTGTTTGTAGTTAAAATAATTGTTTATAAGATATTGAATATTTTATTAAACAAACCTTAAAATACTTCCATAAATTTTCAATAATTTGTGCATTAATTAATTAAGTATAAAATAGTAAGTGAAGCGCCAACGCCAATCCACACACACACACACACACACACACACACACACACACACACACACACACACACACACACACACACACACACACACACACACACACACACACACACACACACACACACACACACACACACACACACACACACACACACACACACACACACACACACACACACACACACACACACACACACACACACACACACACACACACACACAAAATTTTTTTAGGCCTATCTGACTGAAACATTATGTATATATATATATGGTAAAAACAATGGTAAAAACTACGTAGAAAAGTACTTTATGATTACGATATCCCCTTTCGTGTGAAAATACATTTAAAAAATTTTTACAATTTTTTTTCAAAACATTACTTTCTGGTCGCCCCTCGTATTAAGGGAAGCCCTGCCCGCTTCGCGTGCCACACCTACGAAAGTTAATTTAAATTTAATTATTTAAACTGTTATAAAGCAAACAGAAAAAATTACTTTTGTTAACGAATAAACTGAAATTTGAAATTCATTATTTATATTTTTGTTTTTATTCAGCACAGTTGCTGAATGAAAACAAAAATACAAATTATAAGCAATAAATAAATCTCATAAAGGAAAAAGCTTTGTTCCCTTCCATAACGATTTTTTTCAGAAAATTCTTTTTTAGTGAACCTCTTTATATAGGCGCGCGCCAACACGCACGCATACGCATACAAAAGCGCGCGCGTTCACACGGGTATATATATATAGTCTGTTTTAATAAAATAAAATAATGTATAAATATTTGAAGATGCCATATACGATTTTAACTGAAAGGCGGAACAATGTATCTTCTAGAAAAAATTGTGTCGAACATTTGTTGTTGTTCGACTTTACCCCAAAATCATATCTGGCATCTTCGATTCGTATTCTGAAACAAATACAGAGACTATATATATATATATATATATATATATATATATATATATATATATATATATATAAAGAGAGAGAGAGAGAGAGAGAGAGAGAGAGAGAGAGAGAGAGAGAGAGAGAGAGAGAGAGAGAGAGGGCCTATGTATATTAATTTGTATCCAGCTTGACTTAATTTGGATAAAACATTTTTTCCATTTATACGTGAGAAATGTTTTTTATCCAGTAAAATCCGTTAAGCAGTTTTAACATTTTAATCTTATAACTCTTTTAGAACCACACTCATAATGGGTGTTAAAATCGCTTTTAATTTTTGCAATTAGCCTACATTGAAAATGCATGTACATATCTGCGGTCAGGATATATATATATATACATATTTATTTATTTTATTCAACAGGCTGTTCATATACTGGTGTGTATGCGCTCGCGCTGTGTTTCAGATTTTTATTTTTCGTAATTTTTGTCACGTCTTATTAAAACTTGTTGTAAAACTCGATTTTGTTAATACATGTAAAAGTTTCTTTACCCAGCAAAAACCATTTAATAAATTTCAATACAATAAAAATTCATAACTTGATCATTGCATTTTTTTAAATTCTGATTTTACTGTCGTAACCACCGTTAAAATCTTCAAAAACTAACATATTGCATTTTATACTAAAATGAACCTGATGCCAGTCAGGGACAGTTTCGCAGTTCCAGTGTTATTAGACAGTTTAATGCGCTAATATAAGCAGGCTTTAACGGCGATTAGGCTTGTACTTCAGATTTTAAAGTTATTGTTAGGTAACGAGATATTACTTTTTGGAAATTAATTTCCGAAAGTAGGCGAGACATATGCGCGCAACGTTTATAATGAACTTGTGACAAATTTAACGTACAGGCTAAAACAATATTTAAAACCTTTTTTTATTCTTTTTAGTAACTTAAAATGTTATTTAAACAAAATATGAATAATTTTACTTGTGTAAAAAACCAATTTTTAGTTGTACTTTCGGAACTTTTAATTTGAATTTAATTTACTTAAGAAATGTGAAATTCACTTCTGTCATCCGTCACCCGAACGGTCTCGAGAATGACGGATAATCGAGACTCTACTGTAATGATAAAATAGATTGTACTGAAAGTATACCTTTCATTTATTTATGAATGATTTTAATTTAATTATTTTTAATCGTTTTTGAAAATAAAAACCGAATTATCTTACTTTTTTGAAATCCCTGAACTTGTATGAATACAAAAATTAATTAAACGATATAGGCCTAAAGGAGAAAAGAAAATTAATTTCCTTTTTTTGAATTTTAGATTTTATACATTCTAACCGTGTTTATTTAATTAAAAAATATTGCCAATATTTCTCCCTAAATATTTAAACAATATTTGTTATCGTGGCATTGAACAAAGTTTTATAATTTTCATTTCTAAATATTTTGCTTTACATTTATACTTTTATCGTTATATATTACTTAATTTTCCTCTTAATCACTCGCAATAAAACAGTTTAAAAGTTCGAACATATTCGGAAAATTCTTCTTATTCGATGGAAAATATTTACACAATTAAATTTTCCAAGTAAAGTTTAACAATTTGCAATTTCGGACTCAGGGAAGGAACTCTCCGAAATACATAATTAATTTGAAAATGGGATCAAGAATTTTGTTAATTATATTTTTACCTGGTATGCGACGGCGCTTCACTGGACCCAGGACCCAGGAGCCAGGACGTCCGACGCTCGAAGACGTAGACCGAGGCCCTCAGGAAGTTACGCACAGAAACTCCGTTAGAGGAATTAATATGGTAAGTGAATGTGAAGGATGGTAGCACGGCATGCTTTTATACCGTAGCTTAGGCTGTGGAAAGATTTGGAGTCTGCGCTGTGGTTACCTTAGCAACCACACCACCACAGGGGGGTTGCGAATAACTCCCTTCTCTTTGCTCATTACGCCCCATGTTCCGTGTACCGTGTTTCCGAGACGCCGATTAAATACACTGCAAT
>CM040182.1:30491048-30546048 GCA_022606455.1 Callitettix versicolor
AGTATAAATAATAAATTAATTTTAATTAATTGCAGAATGCAAACATCCGGTCCTGATTGACATATATATATATATATATATATATATATATATATATATATATATATATATATATATATATATATATATATATATATATATATGTATGTGTGTGTGTGTGTGTGTGTGTGTGTGTGTGTGTGTGTGTGTGTGTGTGTGTGTGTGTGTGTGTGTGTGGGTGGGTGTGTGTGTGATTGTGTGTGTGTGTGTGTGTGTGGATGGGTGTGGGTGTGTGTGTGTGTGTGTGTGTGTGTGTGTATGCGCTGTTTGTGTGTATATATATAGTTGCTTAACGTCTATACTTTATGCCACTTAGGCTAATGAGGACGAGGGATTAGTGTTAACGGTAAGGGAAAAGCAATGGGAGTAACTGCGTCTCAAACTAAGAACCAGGTGACAGTTGAGTGACGCAGTAGACTGACTGATGATTAAGCCACTTCGACCACGAGCCCATATATATATATATATATATATATATATATATATATATATATATGTATATATAAATATATATTTATATATGTTATATATTTTATATGTTTATATACAATAATTTATAATAATAATAAATAAAATAATATAAAATAATAATATAATAATATATTTTATATGTTATATATTTATATATGTAGCCTATATATAATACATATAATAATATATAATAATAATAATAATATATATATATATATATATATATATATATATATATATATATCTGCAGGAAGTAAAAAAATGCGCTGGTCTATTTATATAAGTAAAAATAGACCTGAGAAACTTTTCGAATTTTCAATGTAATTTCAGAATTCATAATGCCGATTTACGCAAATCTTATCGCTGGTTACTAACATAATTATATGTAAATTGAGATTTAGAATGATCGCCATTTTCCCATGGTATAACGGGTTTTGTTGGGTAACGGTTTGTTTAAATTATTAACAATATCGATTGTTGTGCCAATTTTTAAACCAATTGGACCAAAATAGCGAACTGCACACACACACACACACACACACACCACACTTTTACCTATGTATTTATTAAGTATACAATATGTAAATTTGGGGATTTTAACTCATTTACTTTATGTTAGTTGATGGTAGTAGTGTGTGCGTGCGTGCGTGCGTGCGTGCGTGCGTGCGTGTGTGTGTGTGTGTGTGTGTGTGCGCGCGCGCGTGAGAGAGTGTGTGGGTGGGTGGGTGTATGTGATGTATTTATTTTATCTGTTTTCCTTTGCCTTTTTACAACACACACACACACACACACACACACTCGCGCGCGCGCGCGCGCACACATACACCTTAATCCATTGGGTGGTTGCTAACATTTTTTAAGATGAAAAACACAAAAATGGAACGTTTTTCGGTATATTCTTAGAGATTTGTTGCGCTGAATATAACCTACGTAAATATTACTTGTTGGTTTAACTCTTAAGAGGCTGTGGATCTAGTCGGCCGTATTGAAACTATTCCCTATAAGACGATATGGATTATTCCGATATATTTAAATATAAGGTTATGTGTTACCTCATTCTTAACGTCCTGCATTTGAGAATGGTGACGTAAATATTTTTACAGTCTGTAAATATTTTTGGTTTTTAAAAATACAACAATGTTATTTATAAAAAATACAGAAAATTGATAAAGCGGACATGTACAAAAACTTTGAACAAACATAATTTTATCTTAACAAATAGCGGTCTTATAGGGTGATTCAATATGACCAATAAGGATTACTGAAAGTGTAAAAAACCTGTAGGAAAATAAATTTATGTAAAATGTAAGAATATACATTATTTTTTGTTCATACATTGTAACCGCCATCTTTCAAACCTTATATTAATATGTGAGTTAAATTTCAATATCTTGTGCATTCAAATTGCTGAACAGTTAGTACATAACTTGTTTAATGTTCCAAGTTCCATTCGCCCTGTTTTAAACATACAACTCGGATTTACTACTGACGTGATGGCCGAGTGAAATTGTGTCACTTAAGTGTAACGACATTAAACAGTTAACGTCCTGTGACATGAAGTTAACGCCTCATGCTAATGAGTGAAGGGGAGATACTCTGTGAAGTCAAATTATCGTATTACAGCCATCAATGTTACCGTTGTCACCAGTCTCGCCGACAGCAATTTCGTGGCACCTGACATTTCACCTGAGGAACCTATTTTCGGAGTATCAATTACTGTTCGCGGAAGATAATACGAAACAGTTATTTTTTCAATAAGTATTCATTATCTCTCATGTTTATGATGTCAAAGGTTTTAATTCAACGATAATATTGAAACTATGCTTTTTTAGGCGCGTTATAGCAATTTTTGTATGAGTAAAAAGCGTTAGTTTCACGTCACGCTTGAGCTGTATACGGTGAGTCATCGTATATAACTTATACACGATATACATAAGTATAGCACTTTTTATATGAGTAAAAATCATGGAATTCGCATCACGCTAGATCTGTATACGGTGTATCATCGTTTATAAAAATGTATATTTATTAATTGATGCAGAGATATCTTATAAGAAATCTTATATAATATTATAAGAGAAATATCTTGGACATGACTAATGTTGTTGATTTTAATTTAAAAATTATCAAATTTTTATTTTTGATATTACAACTAATTTGACAGTATTTACTGCAGAGTTAATGTTTTACGTTCGAGCTGTATACGTGAATCATCGTTTATAGAAATGTATATAAGTAAAAAAACTTATATTTATTAATTGATGTAGAGATTATAATATTATAAGAGAAAGATTTTGTATGTGACAATTTAACTGCCAGTCCACCTCCCCGCGAAGTAATGCCTGGCGGCGGTTCCGTATGGTATTTTGCAGAAGAGGAATGATTTTGGTGGTTTTTTAGTTGGTACCAATATCTTGACAGTCCCACACTCTGGGGAGTGATGGTAACCTACCTCAGGTAGTACATAAAAGATTTTCCCACATTTTTTTGACATCGCAAAACACACACATACACACACACACACACACACACACACACACACACACACACATTCACATTCACACTTTTTTGTTTTCTTTTTTGCATAAAGTCCATACTTTATGCCATGTAGACTAATAAGGACGAGGCTTCAGCGTTAAAAATAAAAGTGAAGTAACAGGAGTAACAACGGCTCGAACTAAGAAACTTGAGGTGCGCAGTTCAGAGACGCAGCAGACTGACCCAATAATATATATACAAAACAAACCCCGCAGGGGTGCATGCTGGCTGCACCTACTGAGAGGATTTGGTCGTCCCTCGCGGTACCTGAGTCTAACACACACTTACACTTAAAACACTACACTTACGACTTTAACACTTTACACTCACATTTACATTTAGGGAGGCGATAATAGTAGCCTCAATGTGCTTTTCGCTTTAAAATAACAGTATATATATATATATATATATATATATATATATATATATATATATATATATATATGACCTTATATAGCAGCCAGACTTCTCAAAAAGTTAATTTTAATGTCCCTCAGCTCTAATTCGATATTTCGGGTTGAAAAATTATAAACCCAATAGCTGGTATTGGTATATATTGTTTGTATACAAAACAAAACTTTTTTTTTTGTTATTTCGCATATTTTTGTTATAGATCTCAAAAAAACGTTTTTGAAAAATTTCAAACAACTACAGAGGTTTTTTTACCTTTTGCTTTGCCTTTTGCAATATAGGTAAATATAAGTAGAATGCCACCCAAACGTCATTTTTAAGTCTGAGCATCAAACACATACCAGAAGCACAAGCGGTAGCCAGTGTAATAATAGGTCAGCCGCTTAGAAAACTGCTTACTAAGAACATCAGTGTAACAGAGAGAAAAAAAATGTGCGAGTGAGAGGTCCAGTCACCACTCTCTCAGCATAGCTCCCTCCTTTTCCTCCACTATCGCTGAGTAGTAACAGTTTTTATACTCACATTGGCAGACTGTGTGTCACTGGACTGTTGGAGGGGCATCATCCTACATGCGCGAGGAATTCTCGAATCCTACCATTATAAAAAGCGTGCTCGATATCAGCGGTTAAAGTCCACGTAATTGGACTATCTGCCGCTAAGAAACACTACAAGTTGCAAGGGTAGGGAGAAGACTTGAAAAAATAGACAGTACTATTATCTATTTCACTACAGTTGAACACTACCGCAAGATGCCAGTAGCTGCGAGCGCTCATGTATCTCTCCTAAGGGTTATCATTCCATTACGTTTACATTCAATACTGTTACCTTCAAATATTGAATTGTTAATAGAAAATTAATTTAAACTGCATTTAATTTAGTTAAATTTTACTATAATTAATCGACTTTTTAAGATTTTTATTAACTGATTTTTAATGCGACACACTATACAGAAACAAACAACTTTTCAGGAATAATAATTTAAGACGATTCCTACATTATGGATGAAAAACAGCCTATTAATAAGTGAATGTTTTTGCGGTTTTACAGCAATTATATAATGCTCTTAATAAACACTTGTTAGCTTTAATTCTTTATGAGTAATTTATTTCAATTTTCTACTAATTTTAGAAAAAGTAATGAATTTATGATCTTCTTTGGACAAATTTCAACTACAATACATGATGTTGTAACTAGGCAAACTGTAATTAATTAACAATGAAGTAAGATTGCCTCCAGGGCTGAATATATTTTCCTTAAAGCTACATATTTATCGCCTGTTCTCCTTGCTTAATCAATATATAGGCCTGCGGCGTCCCCTGACACATCCCCTTCCGCAAAGGCTAAATCATTAAAATATTGTTTCAAATTCAAAAGCGTAACACAGAAAATGTCGTATGCATATGGTGAAAAGCAATTCAGAATTGATATAAACTCTGTGTTGTATCTGTTTTTCCTTTCGTACTACAGAAAGTATAGACATTTGATGATCAAGGAAGAAAAGATACAATCGTAGTCATCTAAAAAAAATGTTATTAGTCGGATGCTTGTTTGTCTGTCTGTCTGTCTGTCTGTCTGTCTCTCTCTCTCTCTCTCTCTCTCTCTCTCTCTCTCTCTCTCTCTCTCTCATACACACACACACACACACACACACACTCCTTAATTCCCTCGCTCCCGCTCTCCCTCCCTCCCTTCCTCTCTATAACTCTTTGTGTGTGTGTGTGTGTGTGTGTGCGCGCGCGCGCGCGCGCGTGTATTAAATTTTTAAAATAATTTAATTAAATTCAATAATCCTTAATGTAATCATCGTTAAAGCCGCCTCGGTGGCCTAGTTGATAGCGTACTAGGCTTTCACCCCGAGGATCCGGGTTCGATTCCCGGCCAGGACTTGGCATTTTCATACGCTATAAATCATCCCATCGTCTGCATTAGCCCAAGTGTGCACAATAGTAGGACGTTAAACACAAAAAAAAAAAAATTCCGTTAGCAATGCTATAATTTTATGGAGAACATATTAAGCATTTCCTACCTTCAAACATATATTTTTTGTTGTTGTTTTTTTGTTCAAACATATATATATTTGTTGACACGTTTCGAAATCCTTACATTTTCCTAACATTACCTAATCTAACATAATCTAATCTAACCTTACATTTGTAAAACTGTCAAGAAAAACGAATTGTTTGAAGCCAGGAAAGACAAAGAAATGGACTCTACAAAAAATTTAATAATACTGAAAATTATACATCTACAGTGTTTTGAATATTTTTTTAAAAACAACCAAAACGTGGCTTTTTTATTAAAATTGCAACTTCATTGTTGCGATAAGCCTTTACACACACGCGCGCGCGCGCACGCGCAAAGGAAGACAGGTAAAATAAATAAATAATAATACCTGTGTTCAAATGGTTATTAGAAGTAGAAAAGATAAATAGTTATCACATCGTTTCTAATAAACACGCGTATTAAAAGCTTAGTTTTAGTTTAAGTAACACGTAACATCAAAAATGGTAACGCCTAAAGACTTGCAAAATGAACACCTACTTGTGTATCATATTTCTAAATATAAGTCTGAAAAATTGTTGCATGTTATTTATTTGCAAGTAGCCTGCGGTATCTTAACTAAACAATGCTTTATGTGTCCCCCAAGGTTAGGCGAGGAGTCTCTTATTGAAAAATACTCTACTGCTGAGATTTGAGCCAAGATTCCTTGCGTTCCGTCCCGGACTTCTTGACATTAAATACATTTTAATGTTTTATGATCGGCTTCCCACTTTCTTGTAACACTTTTATCAAAAAAGAAGGAAAGTTATAATACATTCAAGGCCATCCTCTGAGCACGTCAGTCATATTGAGCTTTTAAACTAAATATTGGAAGATTTGCAAACCTGTGATTCAGTCACTCATATTCAAAATCACAGTTTGACTGTGATTTTTCCATCTAGAATAGCAAGTCTTAACTGTGATTTTACTGAATGATTCGTGACACTACTCTACCGGAAACAAGAAAATTAACAAACGGAAACAAAAAATTAATTCTCGACATAAAGTTAAGAAATATACTGCGAGGTCTACTGTTCCTTTTTTTCTCCTTAACGTCAGTACTTTACGCCAGTTAGACTAATGAGGACGAAAGACCAGTTTTAACGGTAAGGGAAAAGCAACGGAAGCAACTGCGGCTCGAACTAAGAACCTTTAGGTACACAGTTGAGTGACGCAGTAGACTGACCGTTGCTTTACTCACTTCGACCACCACCCCCACAAGACAAAAATGTGACTGTATGAGTCACATCACAATCGCACTGTAACTGTGAATTTACAAAATAAATAATAACGTACAACTAGTGCGATTGTGATTTTACTCATTCAGTCATATTTCATATTCTCGTTTTGAGTTGTGCAGCGCTGTTAGAAATCGTGATCACGTGACCAATCTACTGACTCTACATATTTTTTTTTTTATATTATTAAATGCGTGAGTGATCCTACCTGACTTTTTGTATTGACATTATTTCTTTAGTTTCTGTTAATACAGGGTCCGCCAATGAAAGGGGATGATTAATTAAAGTAATTGGTTGTTGAAGAAACACTTTTTTAAAATTTTATTAATAAATAATTTTAAGTACAAGAATAGGCATTATGGGTACAATAAGAAAAAATATTATTTTCTGAACACTACATCTACCAAATATCCTCCATTGCAGTTAATGCATTGCAGGAGCTGGGCTTGGAAGTGTTGCATAACCTCTCGCAGCTTATTGACAGGTATTGCTGCAATCTCGACTACAATTCGTTGTTTGAGAGATTGAATGGTTGTGGGTGGATCAACTTGAAACACTTTTGTTTTTAGGTATCCCCATAAAACAAAACAGGTTCCCCCCAGATGTGTCACTTATTCCAATACGAAGGGCATGTTCTTTGGCTGATCGGCGAGGACTTCTAACCATAGCCTGTTGAACAGCTGCTATGTTTTCAGGTGTTCGAAAAGTTTTTACACTCCCGCCTCTTTTTTTAGACGTTGATCCCGTTTGCTCGAGGTTGTTTATCCACGTTTGAATTGCATTATCTGACAGAACAGACTGGTTACGCGGTATGTAAAATGACGTCGGAAATCACGTCGACTTTGCAAAAACTTTGGCCATTTTGATAATACGCTTTCACCGCGTAACCGCGTTGTTCACCTGTCCATCGATCCATTGCAACTAAATGGTAGATTGTGCAGGTGGTGAAGCGCCAGTAACCATCCCTCCCACTACCTGCCAACTTTATCTCAAGGCAACCTATAATCATCCCGTTTCATTGACGTATCCTGTATATGCAGGGTTTTTCAGGAAGAAACGGGAAAAAATTGCAGAGCAAGTTCTACCAGTGAAAATGATGAAAAAATGTTATTTAAACATGGGTCCGGAAACGCTTCGTTAGCGAGTTACAGTTGGTGAAAAATTTCGCCATTCAGGTTTCTATATGCTGTATAATTGTATTAGAATTAATAATATTTACAAAATGAACTAACAGTTGACCTGTTACTTGCCCAGAGCAAACACAAACCCAGGTTAAGTAACGCAGCTGAAATCATGTCTTTTTGGTTGGAGAAACCATCGTTTTACCATGAAAATTATGCAACGTGCAAATTATTAACAAAATTAATTTAACCTTGTTTTGAAATTGTTTTAAGGAAATTAGATCATACATTCATCAATGTAGTCTAAGTATTAGTTTAATTTAGTCTAAGTTTATGGCGATGTCAACATAAAAGGGAAAATTTCGTTTCAAGCTGGAGTGTATTAAACTGAACCAATGATATGTAGATATAAGGTATCCAATATAAACAAATTTGTAAAAATTATTTCAAAAATAAATTTTGCAACAAAGTCATTTAAGGGATAGTTTGATAACATTCTATAAATTATAACAGTCTTCTATAACAGAAATATATTGTCTAAATAACGACGTTATCGATATATATATATATATATATATATATATATATATATATATATATATATATATATAAATAATTTAAATAATTTATAACAATAAGACTTATGGTTGTAGAATGAAAATGAATATTTTTATAGGTATACCAAAGATAAATAAGAACCTAAATATTAAACTCATCCCATAAGTAGGCAATTAAAACCTAATTCATAAGTAGGCAATTCATTCCTAAGTAATTAAACCTAATTAATTTATTTCTCACTTCCTACTCCAAAACAACGTAATTACTCACCACTACTAATAATTACTACCCAGCACAACATTTAATTTTTTCAGTTTAATAAATACACTTTTTAATTACCTGCCTGCTATCTCTGGTTTTTAATTAGACCTTTGGTAATATTGTTATAGCAATCGTACATAAACCTCGTAATATAAGTATGGAGCATACAGCTTTTGCAGGACGATAAATGTTTCTCTTACTGAAACTATTTTATCTCCGTAAAGCAACGGGTTCTTATGAAAAAAGAACGCTGGTATCTAACAAAATTTAGTTCGATTTTTCAAAATTATTTTAACTCATAGGGTAATTCCGGGAGAGATGGCCTCTGTTTTTTGTAACACTCATATCTTTGTTTGTTTTTGAGTAATCAATTTCTTTCTTGGGTCTAAAGTGATATCATAGATTACTCTAATAATAACTCACACAAAATTAATTAATTTTAAAATGAAAATGACTGTAAAACATTAAACAAATTTTTTGTCATCGGTCCATCACACCCATAGTCTATGGGTGAGATGGACCAAGCATATTGGGATAGATGGATATTAATAAAATTATCCAAAAACATATATTTATCGGTAAAAGTAGCAGTTTATTCATCCAATATTACTACCAAATACATTAGCAAGGTAAACATTTCTAAAATTAGACTAAAAATAAAAGTTGAGCGATTTAACTAACAGTAATATAATAAAAATCACGTACTATTTTTAATATTTACATTACAATTTGAAAAAGTATAGTTAAAATATTTTTTCTTGACCTTCAAAGGTATTGTTTGCTTTTTGTCTATTTTACCACAAAAGTTACACAAATTTTCAAACTTTGTGCAGTTCTCATGAAACCATTTGGAACATTTAGTGCATTTGATCCAATCTTCCTGGCTATTTGTTGAGGCATAGTCTTCGAGACAGCCAACACATTGGATCTCTTCCCATTCACTTCCATCACTGCTATCGTTTACTCCTTTTAACTTCCTTTTTTCTTCTGTGAGAACAATACTTTCTTAACTTCCCGTTTCCTCTTCTTGTCCTCTTTCAATTTCAGTTTTACTACTTTATGTTTTTTGGCCTAATGCTACTCTGTATGTTACGCACTGAGTTTTAATACCTTAGGCGTGCTTGCCTGAATACTGCGTGCAGTTGCTTTCTTGTTAAGCACAGGTATTGGAGATATCTTGTTCAGAGCTTTAGTAGGAGTAGGATTTTGTTCATAATGTTGTGTGTTACCTGCTATGGACTGAGACGTTCCAGGAACAGCTAAATTTATTGGCAGATTTTCATTGTTTGTACCTCTTTGAAAATGGTAGGCATTTTTCAAAAAGAAAACAAAAACAAGGCTTGAAAAATAAGTAGTTTTAAACTTTAAGTTACAGCCGTTGTGATAAAATGTAGTAGAATTGTTATCTCTCTCTTTCTCTCTTTCTCTCTCTCTCTCTCTCTCTCTCTCACACACACACACACACACACACACACACACACACACACACACACACACACACACACACACACACACACACACACACACACACACACACACACACACACACACACACACACACACACACACACACACACACACACACACACATACACACACACACGCTCGCGCGCGCACAATCTTTGACGAAAAAGATATAATAAGGTTGTCTCTGGTAAATTATGTTCAAAATAATGTTTTAATAATATTTTTTTTGACTATTTTTTAAATAAAATTTATGGTAATGTAATTACATTTTAAGAAAATATCAACTTAAGATGGATCAGGCCGCCATCTTGCCTCTATCCTCGACAGAGACGCTGCAGTACTTTATAATGAACTGCTACAATCTTTATTCACTCTCCATTGGTCAAAAACCAAAAAATATTGACAAGTAACGACACAAGATTCTAAAATGTAAACTCTGTAAAATATTTTCACTCACCTGAATTTTATTTTCTTCAATAACTCCTAAATAAGCAGATCAAAACGGCTGAAAACTACAAGGCTAATCAACACATTCAGACATGACACCAACATGCTACCAGTAGCGAATTCACGCTAATAGTTTCCGAAAAACGCGATCGGTCCATCTCACCCGAGGGGCCATCTCTCCCGGAATTACCCTACAAAACTAGTTGCGATATAAATTACCATTTTTCAATAAATCACAATCAAGCTTTTTTAAAAATTATATACTTCTCAATTAACATTCAAATTACTATTCTGTTCTGCAAGTACAGCCATCTTATCGCATATAATTTTGGTTTAATGTTTTTCATATTTATAAATTTTTATATGAAACTTCTGTTATCATCAGTCTTAACCATCGTTACATTTTAGCCTTACTATTAATTCTTTGTTCTTATTTGTTTTAATTTAATACTTATGAAAGCAATGATAGTCCAGAATTGTTATTTTTCTAAAACAAAACATTCCAACCAAGCTAGTAAGAGAGAAATCGAAATTTTGTATCTTTATTAATTATACGGAGATTTGATACAGCTGACTACTACTGTCTTGTCTGATGTTGCCATATTTCAGATTTAGCAATTTGTCAAGAGAAATGCATTCGACCCCAGAACCATACTCCAGTGGAATGCTTTTGGTCTCGGATTTCACTCACCTTGATACCGTAGTTCTTGTTTTTCGTTCGGCTCGGCCATATAATTCCCACGAGTACCGGTTTCTAATGGTCCATTCCTTCAGTGACTCGTTTAAAGGAACAAGGAGTAAATACTACTGGGTTCCTCTTAGTGCCCAGTAGGACCCGTTAAAGGCACTGAATATGCCCCCAGTGTCATTCAACCTTCGGTACAGACAGCACACCTTGGCTTAGTGCACCCTTCCTCTTAGTTCGTCCAGGCATTATTGGACTTTATCCAGCTCCGGGTGGCCTTGCCTAAGGACCGGACCCTCGGAATAGGGTTTTTAAGGAGCCATCTTTACTATTTACTTTGACTTTTCCCCGTATTTCGTGATCTGAAGTTGACAGGCTGGCTCTGCTCCTAGGTCCTGAATGTCAGGGGTGATGATCCTTGAAGTTGTAAAGTTGATGCTGGTAGTTACGACAAGTTTCCCCGATGAACGATCCTATTGTTTATCTTGAGGCGTAAGCGCCATCCTGCTTCGTAACGATATTCCGATTTGAAATTCGACTTAAAGCTTTTAGTTTAATTTTCTGAGTTTCGAATCAATTTTTTAAAAATAACTTAATTAACTTTGCAACGCAATTTTTATGAAAGAGAACTTTTCACCTAGTGGCCACCGATAAGCCACCATCACTGCAGAAAACCTGTGCGGCCAACTTAGAAACAATAAAATTGAATTTATAATTAAATTAGATTTAATTAAATAAAACAGATGTAAAGTTGCAGGAGAGGCACAATATGGAGCCAAAGGGATGCTGTAGTAATATGAATAGGTAAATCAAGGAAAGACGTTCGCTGATCCTTCCTGAAAAAGAATACTAATAAGTTTAAATACTAAAGGATAACCTACCCAGTCTGTTGGTGAGTGGGTAGGGAAAAGCAGCTGAAGCCAGGAGCAACGGCGAACAGAACACTTCTACATCTAACCCTAGAAGTAACGGACGTGTTTTCAATTTGTCTTTAAGGAAAGCTGCCAGGAGTACTTACCAAGAACCACCAGAACCACACCTACGTATATATACTGGATCGAGCCGTACCTCGCAAAAGGTTCAGTGTAGAGTCGTCGTATGGTTATTCGGGAGATATACCTACGTCCTAAGCCTCGCCATTATCGTCCATAACCCCTGAAGCACATAAAGAATAAACGTACTTTGTAGAAATTATAAACATTCTGAAGATAATTAAATACCAAAATCTTGAGAGTGGTTGAGTAGCAACCTTAATCAGTTCATAATTAATGCATAGATAATTAATTAAATTTGGAATTATAAATGCCGATTTTAATATCTGATTAGGGAGACATATTTGCAATTTAATAAGTGGTTGACTGAATTGTTATTGTACACAATTTTTATAGCTCGAAGTGATAAGGTAAAGGATTGTGGGATAAGGTTAACTGAATAATCTAATATCAGTTGAGTTTGCAATAAACAATATATTTAAGAATTTGCACTAAACCGTAAGATAATTAAACGACAAGAATAGTCGATAAACTTTCAAGTAGTTATTGTAAGCCATAAATTAGAAACAATTTATATCCAATTTAGGTTGGAAGATTCAATTTTGCTTTATTACAGAAAGAAACATTACATAAATATTAGGCCGAGTGGCCACCAAATGCAGAGCGATGTTGCACTAAGCGAAACGGACTAGGCATTTAAAACCTATCCAATTGTTTTTAATATAAGTGCAGCTACTGAAAGCGTAACGGAGATGAGTGGATCCTATCTAGCTCGGTTTTAAAGCTGACTCCGCTCCCCCCACCATGCTGACCACGCCTCCAAACTTATTTCTCGTTACCTGAGTTACCGTTTTTAAACTTAATAGTTTATAGAATCCGTTACAGTAGACCTAAATATTTAGATTTAAAAGAGACAAACGCATTCATTAAACTGATTGAACTCCGCTTCTGGTTGACGTTTATCTTCATTCCGCTCATCTCCTTTCCGCTTGCCTTAGCTCACCAAAGCTTCACTCCACACTTGGTGGTCGCCAGGCCATAGAATTATTAATTTTAATTTTTACCGAATAATAAATAAAAGCGTTCGAAGTATAAGAAGAGATATTAATTCAATACAAAGAAAAGTTTTAATACTTTGAATCTTCAAAAATAAACAGAGATATTAAGACAGAAATTGTTGGTTTGAATTTATTCAATCACGATCTTACGATCTCGTATCAGTTGTTAAATTCAGTTTAACTAAATTAGTCACGATTTTTAAATAGTTAAAATTAATTAATTAATTTCAAATATAGGGTGCTGACTATAGCCCTGGCCGGTACGTTGAAGCTTTTCTCTTTTTCTTGAGGCGACCGTTGTAATTAGAAGGTACTGAAAACAACACTACCGTAGCAAAGAATCAAAGCAGACTAATTGTTGCAACAACGTGGACCAGTTAAAAGCAAAACAAAACGCCCATTGCAAAAAATTAAAAATAAAATAGCTCCCGAACGTGGAACTGGTTATGTCACAACAAACACACACACACACACACACACCCACGCACACCCACACACTCTCACACCCACACACATACACCCACACCCACACACGCACCCACGCACACACACACACCCACACACGCACACACACACCCACACACGCACACCCACACACGCACACACACACACACACACCCACACACGCACACACACACACACACCCACACACACGCGCGCGCGCACACATCCACACACACACCCACACACACGCACGCACACGCATAACAATACACAACAATACCCACAAGCAATACAGATTGCACTAAACTCTTTATTTTTAAAGTTGTTGGCTTCAAAAGATATTAAACAAAAACTCAATTTTCATAATATATAATTTTAAATAATATTACCTTACTATTATAAATTAAAGATATGTAATATGATTATTACGCTTCAGCAGTAAAAATTAACATTTTAAAATAATAATTTAAAAAATTATTATTTTTGAACGTAGAGTGAATTAAAAGTTAAAATGATAATATACGTTAATTATGATGGTAAAATCGACATTTAAAAAAAGAGTTATTACCATAAAAAATATTTCTGGAAATTCGTTTTCATCACATCAACGAAACAGGTGCGTGCAGCGGTTGTTTTTGTACAGGTATTCCTTATTCCGGGAATGTATCCCGGTGCATTTAATTTTTAAATTAACAATGCTCACTCCATCGCGATAGACAAGACAATCCTTTGAACAGCCCTTACTGTAGTTCCTCCTATAGTGAATGGACTCTCATGTCTCATTTGATGGTATGGAAATAACAAAGGACATAATTCTGTCCGTCTTTCTCTCTCTTCCTCCCCCTCTCTCTCCCTCTCTCTCATAACGCTCTCCGCTCTCTGTCACTCTTCCTCTTTGCCAGATAGCATCTTTCATTTCCTCCCCATCTAGAAATGGCAAAATCAACATGCAGATTGGAAACTGTATTTATACAGGATTGAGTTAAATTTAATATGTTTGTTGCTAATAATTATTTGACTCGAACTCAGCGCGAAAATCGATTTTTTATTATCGAATTTCAATCGAGGTGAATTAGCTCTTGGCACGAACATCAAATTTGACTTCTACATCAAATTTGAGGTATCGTTAAAAATTTCATACGAAGGCACACACACACACACACACACACACACACACACACACACACACACACACACACACACACACACACACACACACACACACACACACACACACACACACACACGCACGCGCGCGCGCGCGCAAGCGCACGCACATACACACATACACACATACACACACACTCATGAAAACACACACACACACACACACACACACACACACACACACACACACACACACACACACACACACACAGACATACACCTTTCACAATTTTAGTACGATTTTGATTATAATTTGGCAAAGAAATGATTTTAGTAATAGATTGGTTAAGTCGTTTCCGGAAAAATCCGTTTAACAGTTTAGAAACGGCGGTTATTTCAAATGTTCAAAAAATCGTAACTTTTTTCTCGAATTTTTTTTTTAAATATGTTTTCACCATTACAATTTCTTTAAAAATTGTGTAAATTATCATTTTCAATTTTCAAAAACCCATTGAAATTAATAAATTTAATTTGACAGCGGTCTGGCACATTTTCGTATGTGCAGTGTAATTTAAAACTTTAAACGTGGGTATACGCAGATTTTAAAGCTATTTATGCTGGTGGATTCAGAATTTCGAAAAAGGATAAAGTAAAAAAAAAAATACTTGCAAAAACTTGCTACTATCACGTCAAGAGACAGCTGCTTGCAGTGAATATTTTCTAATTCTAAAATAATGAAAGAAATAAAGAAAAGGAATGTATTTATAGGTCGAAAGTTTAATTAATTTTGTTACTATAAATATTGAAAAGAATCACTAATTTGCAACAAAGTTTCACCGTTATCTAAATTCCTAGAGCAGTTAATATTCATTGGGATACAGATCGTCCCAAGGTACTCTCCCAGCGTGGACGGAATTATGTTCTCAATATTGTAAGCGGCAATTAATAAGTTTTGTGACAAATGCCTGCTACTATATGCATTGTACCGGCACATCCTGTATATTTGATGTAAACCGAGCATGTATTTAAAGTGGATATTAAACCTAAGTCTCTTTGGATGTCTTCTACAATACACAATACACACACAATAAATACCAGTAAAATGTTCCTGTCATTAATTTTTTGACAATACTTTAGATAGGAAATAATTTAAAAAACGATTAGGCCTATAGTTTATTTGCTTACTCAGTACAGAACTAAATAACCTATTGATTACTATGAAATTAAAATCCCATGAGTGATGGAAACGATTATCCAAAATGAAACCATATTACAATTACAAAAAAGATAAAAATATATGTTTTCGTCATCGTAATTAGCGTTCAAATTTGAATGAATTGTAATTTCAAAATTGCATTAAAAATTAAAAAGGTAATTTTTATATGCCGATTAACCCTATTTAGTATAGTGAAATTGGATTTTCAATTTATATATATATAATAAATATAAATATATAAATTTATAAATTTATAAATAATATAAATATATATAGCATATATACATAACATAAATACATACACACACACACACACACACACATATATATATATATATATATATATATATATATATATATATATATATATATATATATATATATGTGTATATATATAAATACATACATATATATATATATATATATATATATATATATATATATATATATATATATATGTGTGTGTGTGTATGTGTGTGTGTGTGTGTGTTGTGCATTTGTTTGTTTGATATTTCGTCCCTTAAGTCTAACTTATAAATTTCCATGTTTTATAAAATTTTAATTACCTTCCCTTCTACGAAAAATTTAATATTTTCATAGAATTATTCAGCTTTCCAAATTTTCCGGTCCTCTTCAAATAAACGTGTCAACAAATAAGAGACCAAAATGCTAGAAAAGGGAAATGAGGATATTCAATAAAAATATTAATAGTCGTAGAAGAAATAGAAAAAAATATTACATTTATAATTTCCTTATTTATATTAAATTTCTTATTTATATTCTCCAGACTGTGTAAACGAGGGTGTTCGTTCTATCAACCTATCTACCTACAAACTACAAATCCTAATTAATCGATAAATATGCAGAAAACTAGATTGGTTTTATAATTTTCTTTAAGTTATTTAAATTTCTTATTTATATTCTCCTAACTTTGTAAACGAAGATTGTTGATACCAACTATAACCAGAAAAAAATCAAAATAATAGACACCTACGCAGAAAACAATGAATTTCTGAAAATAGGTTTTGGTTTTTTAAAATCTTTATTTATATATAAAATTCAATTATATTCTATTTTCTGTATAAACGATGTTTCTGAGCCTATCATTCCTATCTACAAACTGCAAATCTCAGATTAATCGACATTTCCCAAAACAGTATATTTCACAAAACAAGTTGGTTTTATAAAATATGTATTTATATTTAGTTACTTATATTCTCGTGATAGTGTAAAAAAGAGTAACTGGTCTGCCAACCCTATTTATAAATACAGATCCTAATTAATCCACACACTGTATACACAAAAAACAAAAAGTGTTTTTAAAACAGATTTATACATATATATATATATATATATATATATATATATATATATATATATATATATATATATCTCCTGAGTGTATAATCTAGGGTTCTTGGTCTACCAAAGCTACGTAAAAATTACAAATCCCACTTAACCGACATCTGAAAAAAAATGGATTTAAGAAAACAAGTTTAGTTTTATAAATTTGTTTGAATAATAGAATCCACTTAAGCCTTGTATACTCTATAACAAACGGATGTAGGCCTAATGCATGAACTGAAGGAGAATAAGACTAAGCCGTTTAGTTAATGTAAAGTAAGAAGGGCTTATTGGAAACTTATACACAACTCCATATTGTATCTGTACCCGAACAAAGGCGTCGCTTCTGGCTTTGTCTAAACTGTTAAAAAAAACTTTTAAACTTTATTTTGTAAAAAATAAGTTTAAAAATTTGTTAACTTTTCCTCTTGTTTGGAAATTACATACTTAAAAAAATATTAACTGAGACCTAACGTCTTAATTAAAATTACATATTTATTAAGAAATATGTAATTAACGTTTCAGACATAGAGAAGGAACATGAAAAACGTATACTTTTGAAAAGACCTTCCCCGCAGGTGTGTGCAGACTAGCTGCACCTATTGAGAGGATTTAGACGTCCCTCGCGCTACCCGAGTCTAACACACACTTACGACTAACACTTTACACTCACACATACATTTTGGGAGGCGATAATAGCCTCAATGTGCTTTTTGCCTTAAAAAAATCTATATGACCGATTAATGTCCAAAAACTATATATATATATATATATATATATATATATATAGCCTATATATATATATATATATTTGCACGTCAGGTCTTAATTAATATTTAATCAGTATCACATACACTTTAAAACTATACCCCACACTAATTAAAAAAAAAATACCCTTACGTTTTACAATAAATTTTTTTATCGTTAATCCCTATATTTTTCCTGGATCTGGGCCACTACAAAGAGCATTTTCGCCAAATTTCAGTGTTCGGTCTTACCACTTAAAAGTAAAAGTGCTTTACAGACACAAGGACCTACCGCGTAAATTAATTAGTCTTGCATTGCCTAAAAATGTGAAAGTTACCCAACGACTTTCCATAAAACATTATTTTTATTCTAAACTTAAAGTTTTCCTTCCAATTTTCACAATAGACATTTAGTGTTCTAAATTATTTTCTACTGGTATGAAAAAGTTTTTTGCAAATCATCTTAGTATTTCGGATGCAAGCATAAATAAACGGTTTTTAGTGTTCACATACACAAAGAAAAGTATAACTTCTAAATATTTATTTGCTAAATTAAAGTTATAGATTTGTTTATATTACAATAATAATGTAAATACTCATGAAATGTACCAGATGGATATTTGCTTAGTCAAATTAAAGTATAATTTGTAAGTATTTATTTGTTAAATTAAAGTTATAAAGTTGTTTATATTACTGATAATGTATTTACATTATTTACGTATTTACGCTTAGATTGTGGAAGATGAATGTTTAATTAGACAAATTAAAGTATAAATTCTAAATATTTATTTGCTAAATTAAAGTTATAGAATTGTTTATATTACAACGATAATGTAAATACGCATGGACTGTGAAAGATGAATATTTACTTAGACAAATTAAAGTATAATTTCTAATTAGTTATTTGTTAAATTAAAGTTATAGAATTGTTTATATTACTGATAATGTATTTACATTATTTACGTATATATGCTTAGATTGTGAAAGATGAATGTTTGCTTAGACAAATTAAAATATAACTTCTAAATATTTATTTGCTATATTAAAGTTATAGAATTGTTTATATAACGATAATGTAAATACTCATGGACTGTGGAAGACGAATGCTTGCTTACACAAATTAAAGTATAATTTCTAAGTACTTATTTGTTAAATTAAAGTTATAGAACTGTTTATATTACTGATAATATATTTACATTATTTACGTATATATGCTTAGATTGTGAAAGATGTTTGCTTAGACAAATTAAAGTATAACTTCTAAATATTTATTTGCTAAATTAAAGTTATAGAATTGTTTATATTACTGATAATGTATTTAAATTATTTACGTACATATGCTTAGATTGTGAAAGATGTTTGCTTAGACAAATTAAAGTATAACTTCTAAATATTTATTTGGTTAATTAAAGTTATAGAATTGTTTATATTACAATAATAATGTAAATACTCATGAACTGTAGAAGATGGATATTTGCTTAGTCAAATTAAAGTATAATTTCTAAGTATTTATTTGTTAAATTGAAGTTATAGAAATGTTTATATTACTTATAATGTAAATACGCGTGGCCTGTGGAAGATGAATGTTTGTTTAGACAAATTAAAGTATGATTTCTAAGTACTTATTTGTTAAATTAAAGTTATAGAATTGTTTATATTACCGATAATGTAAATACGCATGGACTGTGAAAGATGAGCGTTTGCTTGCAATAATTACAACGTGAAGTGAGAGATGTGCAGAGAAGTAATCACGAGCCTTTGTTTCTATTGTACTTCTATCGTAGTAATCAAGCCAACAATGAAGGCTCCTAGCCTACCATCGCAACCGATTTTACGTGCTTATATTAATCAGTATGTAGTCTGTCGGTATCGTCCCTCTAGCGTCAGTACTGTAAGTCGTAGGGTAACATAACTTTTCCAAAGAAATTTAGAATTAATAAAACTGTTCCAAACAGTTTTTTTTAAATGAAGAAGCAAAATTGAAGAGGGTTCATAATAAATGTTCATGAATTACGAGTTGAATCCGCTCCCATGTTCTTAGTTTGGTCTCTGCCAAAAACGTTCTTAGGCGTGCGTAGCACTTTTTTATGAGGGAAAAAATAGAAGCTCGCGATAGGACGAATAACTTGAAAAAAATCGTCTTGCTTGCCGTATTCACATTATTAGTATTATTGAGGTGAATTTAAGTTTACCAAGACGACCAAGACGTAGTGGTCAGTTTGGCTTAGACACCGGTTAGTTTGCTGCGAATTTGAACTGCGCATCTCAAGGTCTTAACATAGTTAATGTAGTTAAGCCTAACCCTTACCGCCTGATCCCTCATCCTCATTAGTCCAACTGACAATGTATGGATGTTAAAGAAGAAAAGTAAGCCTAACAGTGAGCTGACTGTTCATAAGTTCATTCTTGACTCAGTGAAATGATTTCTGCTTATGAAACTAAAAGGGAGGTTGCCGACTTTTTTTTAATACACTATATCATAGTTTTTGTTTACTTCAAATTATGTATAAATAAAACAAAAAAGAAATTAAATTATAATTAACGGTATTATGCTATATGTTGGGTATGGTTTTAATTTTTTTTATACCCAACTTAAAAATAGTACCTAGAAATTACCAACTGATAAATTCATCAAATAATAACAATAAATTAGAAATTGTAGAATTGAAATTTATTAACAAAAGTTAAAATAACCACTGTGGATATAGATCAGAAATATATAATTATAACTATATTTTAATAATATCTAGAACTAAAATTAAATCACAGCACAAATAAGTTCATTTTTCCGTAACTGAGTACAATACATTAAAAAAATTTAATAAGTAAATTTGGTTTTTAATAATTAATAATAAAAATTTATAGATTGGGATGTACAACATAAAGCAAATTACAAAATATTAAATTGCCATATATCGCAATTCAGAAATAAATGTGTACATATATAGATTATATAGATAGATAATATAGATATAGATTGATAAATTATTATAAAATCGAGAAGTTTATGTTATAGTTTAACCAAAAATAAACATATATTTGAAAAAGAATTTAATTGATTGGATAAATCCTTTCTATATAATTGTTCTTTAAAATAAAAGAAAAATACAAATCTCAATTGAAAATTCAAAGTAATTAATACTAATAAATTAAGACAAATAACACAGAAACCAAAGTTTCTGAAGTTCCGAAGTAAGCTTTGGAATTTAACAGCCTAGTTAACTCTATAACTCGAAGAATATGTCAAAATCGTCATCAAGGGACATCGTACCGAGTGTTGGCAGGCCACGATTCCTGACCATAGGCAGAAAAAAAGTGAAACAAGTAAGATCCTGAAGGATAACCGACTACTATAGGTCAGCCGCTTAAACAAAGGCCTGCTGAGAACACTATTGGGCCAGAGAGAAAAAAGTTCAAGCGAGAGGTCGCGTCACCACTCTCCACCACAGCTCCCTCCTTGTCCTTCACTCGTTGAGTAGGAACGGCCTGTAGACACAGATTGGAGACTCTGTGTCACTGGACACAGATGGAAGGGACTTCTTCTACATGCGCGAGAAATTCTGGCGCAGGCCGTTTATTAAGTGACTGGACTATAGTGAACTAAAATCTGCTAAACTAGTGGTCACGACAAGGTAGGTCTTTAAAGAGTTAGGAAATTTATCTCGCTAGCTTAACTAATAAAATTTTAGTTATTAAATTTTTCTTCTTTCAACAGTTACACGCAAGCAGAGGGAGATAGTATCAGACAAGTGAGAGTAGAGTAGTGGTAGCTGGTGTAGAGATGTGTACTTTTAGCCGGAGTACACACACACACACACACACACACACACACACACACACACACACACACACACACACACACACACACACACACACACACACACACACACACACACACACACACACACACACACACACACACACACACACACACACACACACACACACACACACACACACACACACACACACACACACACACACACACACACACACACACACACACACACACACACACACACACACACACACACACACACACACACACACACACACACACACACATACACACACACACACACACACACACACACACACACACACACACACACACACACACACACACACACACATACATACATACATACACACACACACACACACACACACACACACACACACACACACACACACACACACACACACACACCACCACCACCACCACACCACCACGCCTCCACACACACACACCACACACACACACACACACACACACACACACACACACACACACACACACACACACACACACATACACCACCACCACCACCACACCACCACGCCACCACACACACACACACACACACACACACACACACACACACACACACACACACACACACACACACACACACACACACACACACACACACACACACACACACACACACACATACACACACACACACACACACACACACACACACACACACACACACACACACACACCACCACCACCACACCCCACGCCTCCACACACACACCACACACACACACACACACACACACACACACACACACACACACACACACACACACATCGTTTTTCGATCACATAGCTTATTTTTCAAGAAAAATTCGCTAATTACGGACTGAGGGGACCATTGATAAAAAGATATTTTCAGATTTGTGAATTTATTTCCAGATGTAGACTGTTTTATACCAAAATCTTTAACAAAAAGATTAAAATATCATCATTTAAGTTACCCTACTGCTTATGCAGTGCCACATTACCAGTTTACAGTGAAATATTCTTGCTTATCTATCTATACTTTAGTAACTGTTTAAAGAGAAGAGAAAGAGAAAAAGAGAAAGAGAGCAAGAGGGGAAGGGTACAGTAGTAATCAACAGGCTTTGTTCGTTTTCTAATGGCAGCAATCTGCAGTAACAATGCTACAATACTGTACAAGCAAAGTCTTGCAGCCATATTGCCTATTTCTGTCAATGAGCATGACCACATACGAATGCAAATACAATGTTTAACTTTACATTTAAAAAAGTAATGGCAAAAAATGAATATAAAAACATACGTTCAAATTAAGAAGAGAAATATAATCACCACAAGCAGCTCTATCGGTGACGTGATGGAAGCAAATTTCCAACATTATCTTTTTACACATTTCTGATAATGTTTTACCTTCATAATCAATTAGCATTAAATCGGCATGCTGGAATTATTAAGTTTCAAATTACAATGGAAGTACGAAAATGATCCCTGACCGCTATGAGATTTATTTTCATTAAGATTAAGATTATATACTAAAGGAAGGGATAATTCAAAGCCAGGCACTGCGATCGCCTTAACTATTGTGCAACTTAACCTCTTAAAATACCTACTACAGCAGATTGGTGCCCCTAATAAGTTCCAGCAACGCACTGCTGAAGGTCCCTAGGGTCATGGAAACCAAAAACCCCTAGCCTCCTACTAGCAAGAGCCTCACAATTATAAATTATGTGACCTGCAATTTCCTCTTCCTTCCTGCACAATTTACCCACGGTTTCTCCGTGGTACATACCTATCCTGTTCATGTGCACCCTCAGACCACAGAGCCCTGTAATGAGCCCCATGGTCCTCCTGAGTTGTTCTCTGCCCAGGACATCTGCTGCCTCTTTGAGTCCTCCAAAAGGAACTTTGCTTTAGAGATATTTACTATGAGAATGCCCATGAAGGTTATCCCATCTTACTTGATGTTGATTTGAAATCCACCTATTAAAAGCGGACCTGGCCAACGATGGAGAAATCCCTAAAGCCGGCTCAGGTCCGATAAACTCAGATGCAGATCCAAGTCTAGCCAGTACCCTCCTCATTACCCTCAACTTCCCTATGCCCCGGAACCCAGTGAAGAGTTACCCGGTTACCCAGGGACAGAGCGTCAAGGTTCTTCCGACACTCCCAGACCAGCTTGGACTGTATTACAGGACTCGCAAGTGCTTTTATTGCTACCTGACTATCTGTATGAATATGAATACGTGCCTTCTTGAAGCCCCGATCCAAGTTCTCCCAAACATTAACGGCCATCACTTCAGCCTAGAATACTGTTGTATGCTGTCCCAGGGTAATAACTTTCTTTAACCCCGGTCTCAGGCCGTACACACCAGCACCAGTGCCTGACTTTGTCTTGGAGCCATCTGTATACCATACTATGTCTCCAGGTTTTTCCAACACAATATCTCTCCCCTCACAGGCCAAGTTAACATCAAAGGGTCTATATACTATGTGCCGTTTAACCACATGATCCGTCCCCATCAACAAGATTGGGGTCATTGATCTTGTCTGTGATTCTAGTATGCCCATAAATAGAGGGTAGCCAGCCACCACCACCCTGCAGTCTATAAGCTGTTTTACGTGCCTCCCCCATGACAAAAAGATCAATAGAGGGGAACCCAAGAATGATCTCCATGGCCGCCGTTGGTGCAGTGTCCATATAGCCAGTGACGCACAGGTTGGCCAACCTTTGCAACGTAGTCAGAGACTCTCTGGCCCCCCTATTGTGGAGAGGGTACATACCTAGTGGCTCGACCTTAGTCCACCACACCACAGCAACATAGCACACCATAGGTCTAATGATCCCAGTATAGATTTACTTCATCATTCCTCGTCTCAGTCCCCACGTTTTGCCAACCATTCTTCTAATTGCCATGGAAATTAAGTCTTCTAAGACTTAATGGCTTTCCCAATGATGCGCCCCAGATGAGCATTCCAGGACCAACACCAACACTAGATACTTCACCTCGTTTGCTACTGGAATTGTCTCCCCAAATAGCTTAAGTCCTCCTAGATACGGGATAATTCTTTTCCTAGTAAAAGGAACCAGAGTAGTTTTCCTGAGGTTAACCTCTAGGTTTTCCTGACTACATCAGGTTTCCACCAGTGATAAGACTTACTTCATGAGATATACCACTGTATTTCCATACCTCCCCCGGATTAGCACCACTAAATCGTCAGAATATCCCTATGACGGGAGAAAATTCAGGAGTGAGTCCACCACCAGGTTCCATAAGAGAGGGGACAAAACACCCCCCTGCGGACAGCCCCTGACAACCTCGACCTCCACCTCTTCTCCTAGAGCTTTAGCTACAACTGACCTCCCATGACACATGTCACCCACCCGGCCACACAAGATATTATCCACCCCGCATCTTGACAAGCCACAAAGCATTGAAGCATGTGAAGCATTGTCAAAAGCTCCCTCAATATCTAGAAAATCACCGAAGGCATATTCTAGAATCCCTTCCAATCTGTGAACCAAATTGTGAAGTGCACTCTCACAAACTTTCCCTGATTGGTAGGCATACTGACTGACATGTAGAGGAATCATGACCCTCTATCATACCAATTTCTCTAAAATCTTCAAAATAAGCAAAGTCAGACTGATCGGTCTAAAAGCCTTAGGGTCAGCATATGATGCTCGCCTCTGTTTAGGAATAAAGACTACACAGAGCCGCTTTTCACGCCAGAGGTACATACCTAGTGGCTATGCTGGCCCGGTACAGAATAAGAGCAATAGACTCTCCTCCATGCAAGTGACGGGAAAATACCATCTAGTCCTGGTGACTTGAATGGGTGAAATGTTTTTATCACCCATCTTACCTTATCCAAATCCATAATTTGTTTTGCGATTTTCCAATCTCTCCTACTAGGTTTCCTAAAGGGAACATCAGACACTCGCTCCCTACCTGGATTCCTGACCACAAAGTCAGGGAAGTTTTCCCTGAGTAGGACTTCCAAGGTATACTTGGAACTTCCCAGTTGTTACAAGGTACAACGACTTCCCAGTTGTTGTACACTCCCCATTAGGACCAACAAGGGTCCCAGTAGGGTTCTAAGGGTCCAAAGCTAGGACCTTGTGAAGTCGTGTCCTCTGAGAAATACGACTGACTTCCCCACAAAACTTCCTCCACAAGTCCCGTCTCTCCCTTTTTAAAGCCTTATTATACTCGGTCAGGGCCCGCCTATAGTCCTCCCACTTACCGTAGCGCTTGGCCGCATTGAACAGCTTTCTAACCTGTTCCTTTTGCTCAGAAAGTGCCTGGGTCCACCATTTAGCATTAACACCGTCTTCGTAAGGGGACAACTCTCATGAAAGAAGTCTACAACTATCTTCACTAATCTTCCAGTTACGTACTCTAATTCATGCGAATTAATTATGGGCCTCCTACGATCCCTAAGGTCAGCGCCCTAAGTCTTTCTTCATAGCCCCCCCATCTAGTATTCCTAAGATTTCGGTAAGTATTTACTGATCTGTTTATCACTCCAAAATCCATGACGATATGCCTATGATCCGACAGACGGCTCTCAAGACACACACCACATACCCAATGTAGCGTGCACACCCTTGGTCCCAGAGTAAGATCTAAAACCACAATTCTAGCCTTCGTTACGAAGGTTGGTGACCTTTACTAAAAATATAAAGATTATGAGCTACAATAAAGGAAAGCAACATCTCACCTCTAAAGTTGGTGTTATTCCCCCACACCGTATGATGGGCGTTGACATCCGCTCCGACGAGCTGCTCAACTGCTCCATCACCACCACTTTCTCCACTACCCTTCTAAAGCCGATGGGCGGGAAGCTATCCATTTCTTCGTGTAGGAAGTAAGCAGAGGTCATGAAAACCCTTCTGCTCCTAGATCCTACACGTAGCTCTGTACTAACTGTATTACAATCCCTGGAACATAAAGAGGACAACACAAGTATCTCAATATTATTCCTTACAACTATGCAGGTCCTAGGCCTAGCGGCTGATCGGTCATATATCAACTTACCTCCGCCTATGGCAATGAATACAGAATCTATAGATTCTGTATTCATTGCCTATGGTCAGTTCTGCTATTCTGCCTCCCGTTACCCATGGTTCTTGAACCAAGGCAAGGTCGGCTTCACTTTCCTCAAGCAGCCTCTGTATGACAGCAGTTGCCGCCTTATTGTGATGGAAGTTGACTTGAACAACTCTCATCCTTTTTTGGAGGAATAGATAGCTGCTGCCTTTTCTCTCCGCAGTCGGTGCCTTTGCGCTTCTGACGGACATTTGACAGCCCTTCTAGTCAGAGTGAGGTGTTCAACCCCATCTCTCATTACTTCAAAGGCAGGTTGAATGGATCTGACCGGCAGACCTACAGCCCTCCGCACATCCCTTCTGGCGGAGTCAACGGAAGTGATTACATTCTCATTTCCCTCCGTTCCCAAACTGTTGTCTCCCAGGTTCACCTTTGCAGATCCCCCAGAAACACAACTACCATCGGAAACAGACACAGTAGGGCTTACTGGCAGCTCCACAGTCGGCTCCAATACAACACTAGTGGATTGAACGGGATTGTATCCAACTCCAGTATCCTCCTTTCCCAAACTCCCACTCCCCAGGTCCACTCCTAAAAGTCCCCCAAGGTATATATTATTTAATTTTGATTGTTGAGTATCCATAAATGGTCCCACGATTAGCTAAAGAAAAAAAGGAAGTCCACCCATGCAGAACCCCGCATGCATAGGCTAATTGAAACTGGAGGTCGCCCGGTATCCAGAGTTCGCATACTAAAAGCTAAGCTCCCCCTTAGCCATGTAGCCCTCGGCGTATGCTGTTCCACCTTAGCTTGGGGATAGGTATGCGTCTACGCTTTAGCCGTATTGCTATTCCTTAACAGGTTAGATGGGATTAAACCAATATAACTCTGACAGGTTAACCTCAATACGTTACCACTATGTACCGCGTGGAGGCGCGTAAGTCCTCTCTTGAGTCTAGACACGTCTCCCATCCCATTAGTATGGTATGAGATACTATGTAAAGACTCATTCACAGAGCGTTTATTTTCATACTTTCATTGTAATTTTATGAATTTTTGAAATATGATTTTCTGAAAGGTTTAGAATGGCTGACATTTTGAACCTGTTAAACGTGTTTTGCTTGGTAACCAATTTGTCAATGCTATTACGAAGTCGTTTTTGTGTCACTTTTGAACCAAATCGACATAAATATGCGTTTGAAAATATATTAAAAATGAAACCTGACCGCCGGCAGTTTCCTTGTGATACTATTAAAGGGTCCTAGCGCCTCTCGGGGCCAAAACATAACCGCTCATACTAATTATCATGCACTAATAAAAAAAAAAAAATGGCAGTCATCGCTGAGTTTTTTGCAGAAAGCATGCGTCTCAGCTCAAAGTTCGAACGACAGTGCGCGCAGTCTGAAGTTTCCGTCCGATTGACTGAGGGAGGGGGGCACGCATGCGCAGAGTGCAAGACTTACGCTCTAGTTACAAAGTGATACTCTCGAAAACTCATGTATTGTTTCCATAAACACAAGTGATGGCAAATACCCAAATTAACGGTAAAAATAACAAAATTATTCTATCATTAAGAAACAATTGCAAAAAACAGAATACAAATAATGGGACCAGTTCACAGATTGTTCGGAGAACTAGAGCAGGATTTCAGTGTATAATTTGTTAAGATAAATAACAATTGTAAAAAACAGACTACATATAATGGGATCAGTTAACAGATTGTTCAGAGAATTAGAACAGAGTTTTGCAGAGGAAAGAAACCATTTAACTTTAACTAATCCATAATCGATATAAACCTATTCAAAAAAATGACAATACCTAATACAAGTCAGTTCTATCCGCCTGATTCGCTTCATTTTTTTAAAATGATGATTATGCCCAGATACGTCATCAGACATTTTTCTTTATCCTGCCCTATGCTATCTAAATTATCCTTTTTCTCTTAGAACTTTACCATTAGCTTTCTCACTTCCAATGATATGAATAACATTTTATTAGATCAAGTGATTG
Source organism: Callitettix versicolor (assembly GCA_022606455.1). Lineage (NCBI taxonomy): Eukaryota > Metazoa > Arthropoda > Insecta > Hemiptera > Cercopidae > Callitettix > Callitettix versicolor. The sequence goes on from CM040182.1 coordinate 30,520,080, forward strand.
CTTAAACTTGTGAAATTGTTACAAATAACAAAGAATTCATTAGATACACACATTGATACAGCCAAATACTGGTCAATTCCCGAGTGTTTGCATTCATGTTCACGCAGATTTTCCGCAATGGAGACTGTCACCGATATTAATACGTTATTCTAGATAACTTGAAATGGAATAATCAGTGCTCGATGAACGTCACTAGCACAATGCTTGGTACTGATGAAAGCAGTATTACAAAATAGTAAGTTGTTGTGGCTGTTTCCGCTGTTACCGCTCACACGACGGAAGTAAAACGCTATTATCTGAAACTGAAAGGGAAGCACACGTCAGCTTTGTATCCTTCGTTCGTAGCTGTGGCGTCACACGACAGACAGACACATTTCATGTCAGATAACAAATAAAATTGTCATAATAGTTGCGTAAATTAACTGGAAGTAAACATAGAAACTTCATATTTATCTTCTGATGTAATATTAACTTACAGCTACAGCAAATATATCAGTATTCAACCGATGTTTCAACCACTTTTGGCGGTATTTTTTAAAAGACCTTACTTTTAGTGGTTCTCTGCCTAAAAAAGATTTACGCGGTACGCGGTGATCGTCAATGATCACTTGTTTACAGGACTGGGTCTAGGGAGTTGCCGCTATTCTACTCAGCGGTGCCAAGGAGGGGGGAGGACAAAATTTATTTACACCGTCATTATTTTAAAAGGAGATAAAATAAATATTGTTATAAAAAATCTTCTCACAACTACTGAAAATATTTAGTCTACGAAAAGGATATTTTAAAAGCCATTTCTAATGAAGATTTAATTGATCAATTTGCACCAACGCCATCTCTCAGAAAAAAAACATTGTTATTTAAATAATATAAAAGGACAATAATTCAAAAAAATTAATTAAAATATTAATTTTATTTTGTATTTTGACGATCTGTGAATGCATTGCTATTGAGCGATTATTTTATTAAATAGAAAAATAAATTTTCCAGTAATAGTATCATAGTTTATTCATTAATCTTCATTTTATTATTACCTATATTCTAACTTTAAAACTGCAAATAATCAAATATAAAAAAAGTATTTTCTTCTAATCTAATGAAATATACGAGTATTTAAAATTTAATAGTATAAAAAATAAAATTTAATACTTTGTTCATTTTAATTTTTTTCTCTCAAAAAATCCATCGAGCAAAAAGTAAAAGATAGTAGTTAAAGATCTTTTTGCCACTGAAGGGTAATATAAAAAGTTATACAATTTTGAGGGGGAACTGATTTGGGGGGAGGCATGCATCATAGCCGTTAGAGGGCATTGGCATCTCTGATCTATGACTGTGAAGGGTGTGTGTTACTTTAAGGCGAAAAGCACATTGAGGCTATTATAGCCTCTCTAAATGGAAGTGTGGAGTAAAGTGTTAAAGTCGTAAATGTAGTGTTGCAAGTGTAAGTGTGTTAGACTCGGGTACCGCATGGCACGTCTGAATCCTCTTAATAGGTGTAGCTAGTCTGCACCTCCCTGCCGGGTGAAGGGTGTGTCTACACACACATACATACATACATACATACATACACACACACACACACACACACACACACACACACACACACACACACACACACATATATATATATATATATATATATATATATATATATATATATATATTATTATTATTATTATTATTATTATTATTATTATTGCGTATAGACCCTGTTGGATCACGCAAAGCACTCCTTGTTCCTCCTAATCCTCCACACCTCCCTCATCCTCTCCCCATGGATCCTCTTCCGCTCCTCCGTCCATTTTACCCCTGCTCTCTTTGGGATTTTATTCTCTGGGACCTTCCAACCGAGCATCTTTCTCCTGTATGCGTGCCTGTCTTCAACGTCTGTTGAGTCTATTTCTGCGTCATGTAGGTCTATTCTGACTTGTGCGATCCACGACGTTGTTGATTTGACTCCTTGTATATACTTATCAAGGAGTCAAGTATATATAATATTAAATCTTTACACTATGTATAGCTATAATACCAGCTATATAATTAGACAAGCAACATAATTGGAGTTAAAAATAAAAGGTTTCATTGGTGTGGAGGCAGTCTCCTAGCGAGGTTTTGTGCTGTAATTCTTTTATCAAAGCGAAAAAGGTTTTATAGGTATGGTTGCAGTATTTTAGTGCAGATTCTGTACATAATTCTTGTATGCAAGTGTGAGTAAAAGGTAAAATGTTATATGGATGTGAATCCAGTGTTCTAGAGCAGATTCTATAGCCTATTACAATCCTTGTATTAAAGCTTGTGTGAAAGGTAAAATGTTTGATGGGTGTGGTTGTAATGTCGTAATGCAGGGTCTGTATTTGTATTCTTGTATCAAAGCGTGAGTTAAAGGTAAAAGGTTTTATGGATGTAAATGTAATGTCTAATGCATAGTGTGTAGTATAATTCTGGTGTCAAAGCGTGAGTTAAAGGTAAAAGGTTTTATGGATGTAAATTTAATGTCTAGTTCATACTGTGTAGTATAATTCTTGTCTCAAATCGTGAGTTAAAGGTAAAAGGTTTTATGGATGTAAATTTAATGTCTAGTGCATAGTGTGTAATATAATTCTTGTGTCAAAGCGTGAGTTAAAAGTAAAAGGTTTGATGGATGTAAATTTAATGTCTAGTGCATAGTGTGTAGTATAATTCTTGTGTCAAATCGTGAGTTAAAGGTAACAGGTTTTATGGATGTAAATTTAATGTCTAGTACATAGTGTGTAGTATAATTCTTGTGTCAAATCGTGAGTTAAAGGTAACAGGTTTTATGGATGTAAATTTAATGTATAATGCATAGTGTGTAGTATAATTCTTGTGACAGAGCATGAGTTAAATGTACGAAAGAATAAAGAGCACATTCAATGAAAAAATAAAATTGTTTCTATGAACCTTATGTATTCAAACTGAAGTGCCTACAGATGGAAAAAATAACCGCGCCTACTCTAGACTAAATCAATTTTCTGCAGCACAGTTGCATTTGTTTGACATGAACTATCCATGTTCCTGTCCTCCATGTCATCCAATCTGCCTAATATAACAACATCTGCCAAGTATATAACAAGAAACATAGTAAAAACGATGGGTCATATTTTACCACATTGTAGATGTATTTGGATTGTAACAAACGCAGAACAATACTAGGATATCCATGGATTTGTCTACCTATTTGTCTTCAGTGGTAGACAAATGGGAGCGTTTTTGTTTATATTATTAATTTTGTTAGATTATTAACAAAATCTTAAATAATTAATTGAAATTTTTGTAGTGATGTTTATCCAGTTAATAACAATATAAAGGAAACTACGGACCTTAATCTGAGATTAAAACAGTTTTTTGTAGAGGCTGGTTTGATCAAAATAAAGATTGAAAATACAGTGGGCTACACAATACTGTACTCTAATGAGTACGGCACAATAGAAGGGCAATAGCACATAACAAAGCTTCAAGTAACAATCAAGGAAAGTGAACGGCCATCTACACACCCAATACGCTATATGTAGCTTAAAGAAAAAGTTTTGTTATGGCTTCTACAATAATATACGGGCATTGCATAGGTATAAGGAAGCTATGAGTATGAATCAAGCGAATTGAACCAATCACATATACACTCAATGTTACTAATATAATACACAGTACTAATATTTGATGTAGGTGGTTGTTATATTATTAATGAATTCCAATTTAAAAAATGATTAGCTATCGTTATGAGCTAATGGATCAACCAGCGTAATAAGACCCACCTCCGCAACTAAAAATGTGAGCCGATAATGAACTCTACTTATCGCTTTTGTCATCGTCTAAACAAAATAGGAACTGAGTTACACAATCTAGTTTCGTTTACAAATATCTAAACAACCACGCTAAAAATCTCCCAACCTCTCTCCCGGCTTGGGATCATCCTAAGCCTGCGAAACCTAATTCACTCCAGTAAACCAATATTCACTTTCGACTGGTTCGCAGTGCACGCGTATCTCGGGTCCATACTACGCTAGATTAATATATTTCTGCCCAGGCATTACTTCCGACGCACACCTCGCATCTCCCGTATTCAATAGCTTAATTCTAATTAGTGCGTTCTTTCTCCAGTTTTAACAATGGCATTTTGAGACATGGTTGCCGCCAATCGAGTACAAATACAGGTCGAAAACTGTTGGCAGAACTTCGTGGAACAACTACACGCAGCTTACCAACACGCGGACTAATTGTACAACATCACAACTTGCTCGGAAGGAAATAAAAGGAATTCGGCCAACTCTAAACAGACTGGAAAGTGCCTTGCCAGCCCGCGGCCGACCTTGTAAATACCCGGACTTCTATTTCTCCAGGAGACTTCAACACTTTTAAGAGGTCATTACAAATATCTATACACATATATACAGGCAGGACTCTGTAGTCGAAGTGGTTAAAGCACTTGTCAGTCTGGTGCGTCTCTGAACTGCAGACCTCAAGGTACTTAGTTCGAGCCGCAGTTACTCCCGTTACTCCTTTACCGTTAAAGCTGATCCTATTAACAGATAACAGCAACGATGTTCGGGCTGCTGTTGTAAGAAGGTCATAGCGTTAAATTTGCTTTTAAACAAAATCTTTACGGTTTCACAGTTCAAGATTTTGAAGAATTCTAGACTCACATTACCATCTGTGCATTGCTGGTAGTTCAGGAACTAAACGGTAACAGTCCATGACCTCCCTAGATTAAGTTCTAGAGGTTAAGGGTTTTGTATCCCCTTGCGTTGAGATCAAAGTACCTCTTATGCCCCTGAGCCTCTTTGGTTGTTATAGACTGATACCATCAATGAATTTTAGCAGTCCGCTGACTTCTTCTATAGGTTCTGAGGGTCTTTGAAGCAAAATATCCTTAACCATCTGCTGGCAATATCCTTATAAACATAGATTAAGTGTCATGCGAGTTCATCTCTTTTCTTGCATAACCGACGCACGGCCCTGCCGGGCTCGGATCCAGTGAAAGATATAGATCCTAGCCCAGCCAGTCTGTCCACCTCCTCATTACCCTCAGACCCCACCGCAACATATGCCTCGGAACCCAGTGTAGAGTAATCTGGTTTTTCAGGGACAGAGCATTGAGGTTCTTACGACATTCCCAGATCAGCTTACACTTAATTGTTCAACATGCAAGTGCTTCAATCGCTGCCTGACAGTCGGTATAAGTGTGAATTCTGAATTTCTTAAAGCCCACGATATTCACATTATTCCTAACACAGTCATTGGTGGTCATACCTCTTTTTGTAATACTGTGATGTACTGTCCCAGGGTAACAACGCGATTAACTCCTGATCTCTCCATTGTTTTAGAGCTATTTGTATACCATACACGTGATCCATAACTTAACACCACTAGATCTTCCTCCTGAAATGCCATCTTGAACTTAAATAGTTTAGATAACAAGTGTTCGTTAGCAATACTTGTTTTCACCAACATAAATGGGGCCTTGATCTTATCTGTAAATCTGGTATATCCCAAAATTGAGGTTATACAGACTCCACTTTCCTGCAATCTGTATGCACCTTTTCTTGCCTTCTTCATGATATGCCATCCGTGTTAACGGATGGAAGTCCGAACACAATCTTTATTGTTCCAGTTGGTGTTGGTGTTTTATTCAAGATGCAGGTTATAGATAGCCAGGCCAACCTCTGAATTTAGTCAAATTTTATATATATATATATATATATATAGACTATATATATATATATATACAAATTTTATTTAAAAGTGTCACCGTCTACTTTCCAAGATCTAATCCATTTTTGTAAAACACACACACACACACACACACACAAACTCATATATAAGTTATGCCGTTGGTTCCGATCGATTGGTTTTTTAAAAACTCAAAATTAAATTTTACAAAACCGTTTATTATAACAATTATAATAAATAGGTATAACTCTTATGCCTAGAGGTAACCTGTTGTACAGTGTTGTTCACACACTGGATCAGACTCAACTAACAAAAGCTTTGTTACAATGCAATGAGAAAAAGCTGATATAGCTATTCTAAGAGATGAACATCTGCAGGATTATCTATCGTATGACATTGTCCATTGTCTTAACCTAAATTACACTATACACTATATAACTTATGTATATATATATATATATATATATATATATATATATATATATATATATACAGTGTTTGATAAAATTAAGCAAGAAGATTTTGCTTGCACATATCTATTTTTTTAAAATTTTTAATAAAAATTCTATTGAGGCAAATTTTTATTACAGAACTATTACTAACGAAAAATGTATCACTATTGCCTTTAACGGTTTTCATCAAATTTTGTTCAAATGTAGTCCATATGTACGAAGATGTAGTGTAAAATACAAGAAAATTATTATTGAAAAAATTGTCTAATTTTTCAACTAATCTATCTATCTGGAATTAGATAAATTTGTTTATTTGTAGAGAACTATAAAAAACGTCAATTGAATGATATTTGCTTTTTTATACCTTTAAATCGCTTGTCAGTTTGAAGCTTAGAGTTAATAAAAATAGTTTCTTTTCTGTAACAGAAAATTACTCCAAGCCCTGATACTCCTGCATTTGACATTTCCTGATATAAATCAAACAAGCAAATCTGGTATTTGCAGAGGGCGACCTCTAATGGACCGCGAAGACATTCGATATCACAAGTTGGTGGTTACAGAAATGGATTAGATCTGGGAAAGTAAAATTTGATACTGTGATACTGGTGCAATGTGTTTGTGATTTGTACCGTTTAATTCTGATTTATATATATATATATATATATATATATATATATATATATATATATATATATATAATGAGAATGACAATTAATGGTACAACTCACAAACATTGTTTACAAGTATTACCATCTACTTTTCAAGATTTAATCCATTTTTGTAATATATATATATATATATATATATATATATATATATATATATATATATATGTGTGTGTGTGTTGTTATGTGTTGTATATTATGTTTGTTTTATTACGTCTGGAAGAAACATTGTTTCATCAAAATCCTATTTGGAAACTTCGAAGTTTCTCTCGCTCTAAGTAAGTCGAAGATGAGTGTAGTAACTCATACAGGAGTTAAAGTCTGTGTGTGTGTTTGTGTGTGTGTGTGTGTGTGTGTGTGTGTGTGTGTGTGTGTGTGTGTGTGTGTGTGTATTTTAAACGCTTTCTCAAAAAGTGACCAAAAGGTCAAAATCGGCACTCATTTCAAGGTCCCAGGTCTTTATCTTACCATGATGACCACTCCAATAGCTCATTTCCCAATAGAAATTCGCTAAAAATTCACAAGACAAAGACTATTGTTTACCGCGATTATTATAAAAATGGTGAATTTTTAAAATATTTTTCCTTAATCACAATTTGAAAATAAAGATGATTTGTACAGTAAAACTTGTAAAACATTATCAATGAACTTGGAGTAGTGGAGGAGGCTTCTATGACGTGAAATAGCAATCTACTAAAAGCCCTACTACTATATGTATCAAGAAAACCACATATAATATCTATATACAGGTGACTCATATGCAGCTCTCCCTAGTGGGGCAACGGAGGCACGGGGTGGGGAAGCGGGGTAGAGGGGTAGATTTATTATTGGCTCTACCCTGTGCTTCGGCTTTACTGTTATAGATTTATTTGTTTTAGGGAATTTACTTGTATTATATAAGACGGCTCTGTTTACATATTTCTAGAGGTTATATTGAACAACAAACTAATACTACAAAACAAATAAGTTATAAAAAATCTTACGAAGATCTTACTGTATTTTTAAAGAAAAAGGTTATCGTCGCGGAAAGGTGTACAAAAGTGAAAGTTCAAACTTTAAAGTGAGTGTACGTCCTTAATTTATATTTCTTTAATCAAGTTACTTATTTTAATTTCATTAAAAAATTGTTATTGAAACCTATAAACATTACATAAAGGTATAAAACATCATTTATGTACAAAATATCCAAGTGATAATGTTCTAATTGTAATGGGTTTGTAGTACGATGTTGTTCATTATTAATTTAAATATGTACAGTGTGTCCCATGAAGAAGTTTACGCATGTGATCCTCCATTATTTTCTTATTCCTCCATTGGTCATTTTGAAACTATACATATTTTTTAAAGAAGATACCAGATAATAGTACTTCATAATAGTATTTGAGAATTTCTGGCTGATGTTTGTAAATACAAAATGGCGGCCAAAAATAAATTCTATCCCTCTTAAAAATCTCACTGTACTGCACTATTATATCAGATTGTTGAACATATGTTAAATTACTTTTTTAATAGAACAAAACATACCTACTTTTTTGGTTCCATTTTACAGGATTAGTTATTTACAAAATAGTTTTTATTAAAAAGAAGTTATTTTCAAGAGCTTACGATTTATTTGTTCGGCGTTATCAGTGTGCAGCTGTGTATTTTTTCCAGTTTGAATAGATCTGATTTATTGATACGTTCATTGTTATTTAGTTTTCTTTAAATTTTTTTGTATTTAATTAAATTTTACAAAAATTAATAATTAAAAATACAATTTTGTTTGAAAAAAATAACAAAATCAGTTGTATACTTTATTTAAACTTTATTAATTATTTAAATAAAGTGTGAAATTAGGAATTCTTATAACCATTTCAATAAATTTGCACTAAATAGCCCCTGACTGCATTTAAACTGTTAATCGATTTTTTTTCTTTTTTTTGTGTTTAACGTCTGACTTTTGTGCACACTTGGGCTAATGCAGACGGTGGGATGATTTATAGCGTATGAAAATGCCAAGCCCTCGCCGGGAATCGAACCCGGGTCCTCGGGATGAAAGCCTAGTACGCTATCCACTAGGCCACCGAGGCGGCTAACTGTTAATCGAAGATCAAAGCTTTCGAAATGACACAAGATACATCGTGCAATGTTCTAATTACCTTGAAAGTTTGTCAGGGATATACTGCACTGATAACATAATAAAAGAGTTGCAATATTATATAAACTTAAGAGTAAATTAATAATTTATTAAATAAATACTCGGAAAATATTATTCAGCATTTATTTTAATACCTTGTTTTCATCATTTTAATTGTATTTTGCGTTTTAGCAGTAGTGTTTTATTTATTTTTTTTAAGTAATTATTTTCCTTCCATTAAACAACTGTAATTTTTATTATCTGAAAAATACCGCAATGAAGCTGTAAATTTGATTAAATAGTACACAAAGATTACTATTTAATTACAGAACTATCTGGCACAAATGTACAAACCAAGAAAGCCTATAACTGAATTGCCTATCTTGCGCCGTGGTTAAGGTCCAATGCATAGAATATACTCGTAGATCACAACTAGAGATGAGACTGAATGCTATCACTGCTACCGAGAACCACTTCTTGGCATTGAGCAGTGAGCAGATGTGATTGCTCTTCAACTATCCTGCTCTTTGTTCTTTGCTCAGTGTTGCCTGCTCTTTGTTTTACAAGAAAATTTACATATGAAGTAAATGTTAGGCCATTATTGGTATTTATTAAATAATAACATAATGTTTATTTTACTATAACTAATAATTAAGGCATATATGTTTTATTTTCCTTTACTGAATAGACGAAAAACGTAATTCTATTATTACTAATTGACCATAGTTTCAGTTGTGCATGTGTGTGTTGTGTGTTTATTTTATTTTATGTGAATTGCTAAGGGACGGATAGGTCTTCACTGTGAAAGTGGTCTCCTCAAATGATAGCTGGTTTTAGTGTAACGAAGATTGAACCACAGATATATATATATATATATATATATATATATATATATATATATATACATATATATATACAGAGAGAGAAAGAGAGAGAGAGAGGGGGGGAGCTATTTGTAATTTAGGGTAGCTAAAAGCTGTTTAAAGCTATCCTTCTATTTACCGTTACACACACACACACACACACACACACACACACACACAATGAATAGTGAGTAATATCACAGGTAGATGCACTATTTTCAATAGTTTTATTCATTAAAACTGAACAATTCGTAAAATCACAGGTATCTGTATTATTTTCAATGCTTTTATTCATTAAAAGAGAACATTGCATAAAATCACAGGTATCTGTACTATTTTCAATGGTTTTAATAATTAAAAATGAACAATTCGTAAAATCACAGGTATCTGTATTATTTTCAATGCTTTTATTCATTAAAAGAGAACATTGCGTAAAATCACAGGTATCTGTATTATTTTCAATGCTTTTATTCATTAAAGAGAACATTGCGTAAAATCACAGGTATCTGTATTATTTTCAATGGTTTTAATCATTAAAACTGAAAAATTCGTAAAATCACAGGTATCTGTATTATTTTCCATGCTTTTATTCATTAAAAGTGAACATTGCGTAAAATCACAGGTATCTGTACTATTTTCAATGGTTTTAATAATTAAAAATGAACAATTCGTAAAATCACAGGTATCTGTATTATTTTCAATGCTTTTATTCATTAAAAGAGAACATTGCGTAAAATCACAGGTATCTGTATTATTTTCAATGCTTTTATTCATTAAAAGAGAACATTGCGTAAAATCACAGGTATCTGTATTATTTTCAATGGTTTTAATCATTAAAACTGAAAAATTCGTAAAATCACAGGTATCTGTATTATTTTCCATGCTTTTATTCATTAAAAGTGAACATTGCGTAAAATCACAGGTATCTGTACTATTTTCAATGGTTTTATTCATTAAAACTGAACAATTCGTAAAATCACAGGTATCTGTATTATTTTAAATACTTTTATTCATTAAAAGTGAACATTGCGTAAAATCACAGGTACCTGTAGTATTTTCAATGGGTTTATTCATTAAAACTGAACAATTCGTAAAATCACAGGTATCTGTATTATTTTCAATGCCTTTATTCGTTAAAACTTAACAATGCGTAAAATCATAGGTACCTGATCATTTTCAATGCTTTTATTCATTAAAACTGAAAATTGCGTAAAATCACAGGTATCTGTATTATTTTCAATGGTTTTATTCATTAAAACTGAAAATTGCGTAAAATCAAGGGTATCTGTATTATTTTCAATGGTTTTATTCATTAAAACTGAACAATGCGTAAAATCACAGGTACCTGTATTATTTTCAATCCTTTATTCATTAAAACTGAACAATTACAAAAAATCACAGGTATGTGTAGTATGTTAAATGCTTTTATTCATTAAAACTGAAAATTGCGTAAAATCAAGGGTATCTGTATTATTTTCAATGGTTTTATTCATTAAAACTGAACAATGCGTAAAATCACAGGTACCTGTATTATTTTCAATCCTTTATTCATTAAAACTGAACAATTACAAAAAATCACAGGTATGTGTAGTATGTTAAATGCTTTTTTTCATTAAAACTGAACAATTCGTAAAATCACAGGTACATGTATTATTTTCAATGCTTTTATTCATTAAAACTGAACATTGCGTAAAATCACAGGTACCTGTAGTATGTTAAATGCTATTATTCATAAAAGTGAACAACTCGTAAAATCACAGGTACCTGTAGAATGTTAAATGCTTTTATTCATTAAAACTGAACAATTTCTAAAATCACAGGTACCTGTAGCATGTTAAATGCTTTTATTTATTAAAACTGAACAATTCGTAAAATCACAGATACATGTATCATTTTCAATGCTTTTATTCATTAAAACTGAACAATTCGTAAAATTACAGGTATCTGTATTATTTTCAATGCTTTTATTCATTAAAACTCAACATTGCGTAAAATCACAGGTACCTGTATTATTTTCAATGCTTTTATTCATTAAAACTAAACATTGCGTAAAATCGCAGGTATCTGTACTATTTTCAATGCTTTTATTCATTAAAACTGAACATTGTGTAAAATAACAGGTATCTGTACTATTTTCAATGGTTTTATTCATTAAAACTTTACAATGCGTAAAATTACAGGTATCTGTTCTATTTTCAATGGTTTTATTCATTAAAACTGAACAATGCGTAAAATCACAGGTACCTGTATTATTTTCAATGCTTTAATTCATTAAAACTGAACATTGCGTAAAATCACAGGTGTCTGTATTATTTTCAATGGTTTTATTCATTAAAACTGAACATTGCGTAAAATCACAGGTACCTGTATTATTTTCAATGGTTTTATTCATTAAAACTGAACATTGCGTAAAATCACAGGTATCTGTATTATTTTCAATGGTTTTATTCATTAAAATTACAGGTATATGTACAATTTTTAATGCTTTTATTCATTAAAACTGAACAATTACAAAAAATCACAGGTATCTGTAGTATGTTATATGCTTTTATTCATTAAAACTGAGCAATTCGTAAAATCACAGGTACCTGTAGTATGTTAAATGATTTTATTCATTTAAACCGAACAATTCGTAAATCACAGGTACCTGTAGTATGTTAAATGATTTTATTCATTTAAACCGAACAATTCATAAATCACAGGTACCTGTATTATTTTCAATGCTTTTATTAATTAAAACTGAACAATGCGTAAAATCACAGGTACCTGTATTATTTTCAATGCTTTTATTAATTAAAACTGAACAATGCGTAAAATCACAGGTATCATTTTTTAAAACTTGTATTATGTTTGAAATTTGTATTATGTTAAATGCTTTTATTCATTGAAACTGAACAATTCGTAAAATCACAGGTACCTGTGTTATTTTATATGCTTTTATTCATTAAAACTGAACATTGCGTAAAATCACAGGTACAAGTATTATTTTCAATGGTTTTATTCATTAAAACTTAACAATTCGTAAAATCACAGGTACTTGTAATATGTTAAATGCTTTTATTCATTAAAACTGAACAATTACAAAAAATCACAGGTATCTGTATTATTTTCAATTCTTTTATTCATTAAAACTGAACAAGGCGTAAAATCACAGGTACCTGTAGTATGTTAAATGCTATTATTCATAAAAGTGAACAATTCGTAAAATCACAGGTACCTGTAGAATGTTAAATGCTTTTATTCATTAAAACTGAACAATTCCTAAAATCACAGGTACCTGTAGTATGTTAAATGCTTTTATTCATTAAAACTGAACAATGCGTAAAATCACAGGTACCTGTATTATTTTCAATGGTTTTATTCATTTAAACTGAACAATTGGTAAAATCACAGATATCTGTACTATTTTCAATGCTTTTATTCATTAAAACTGAACAATTCCTAAAATTGCAGGTACCTGTAGTATGTTAAATGCTTTTATTCATTAAAACTTAACATTGCGTAAAATCACAATCATAAAAACACTCCACAGATAGAAGAATTGTTAAATCTCTGGTTAAAATTTCATTCCATTTCAGATTGAAAGTTTAAGTGTTGCTGTGTTTCTGTGTTGCTGGGGGTCGCTGGGGGTTGCTAGGAGTTGCTGGGAGTTGCTTATTAGGGTTAGGTTTATTCCTATTTTATGCGATTACTTCTTATCGCCATAAAACATACAATTCAGCTTTCATTTTACAACAAGGAAAGTTCCTTACAACTTCCATAAAACTTGAAAACAACGTGCAGAGCTAATTAATTTTATTTGTGTACCCAACAACAAAGTGCGCGTTACTTTTTCTTACATTTTTTTCAATTTACAAAATCTTCGCAAAAGAGATTATTTTTTTTACGAGGTTCATTGAAGTTATTATTTTTAACCGGTTGAAGTAGTTTAAACGTTCGTAAGGAAAAATGAAATCAACTTCAGATTAAAATGAAAATCATCTCATTTCGAAAAATATATATTTGCAAAAAAACTGAAAAAATTAAATTTGTGTTCAAGTTTTTCACTTTATCCAACTAAATCCAGCATAAACGCAAGAGAAAAGCTCACTGAAACTGTAACAAATATCTAACCTACGACCATGCAACTAAACTTTCTTACGAATTCGCAGTAATAATCTAATTACGAATTCATATTAACTGTTTCTTACGAAATCACAAAAATAAACTTCCTTACGAAATCATACAAATCGTTTCTTACGAATTTCCACGAATAAAATTAAGAATTCGAACAAGTTGGATCTTAGCTAATAGGAAGAGTAGTTTTCTTATCAATTTGTGCCAGATGTTTTTCGAAAATTTCCACGAATAAAATACAAATTCGTTGAAGTTGGATCTTACGTAATAGAAGAAAGTTTTCTTACGAATTCGTACTACCTGTTTCTTAAGAATTCACACGAATAAATTACTTACCTAAAATCTGTACAATGGTTTTATTTTTCATTAAAACTGAACGATTCGTAAAATCACAGGTACCTGTAGTATGTTAAATGCTTTTATTCATTAAAAATGAACAATTCGTAAAATCACAGGTACCTGTAGTAATGTAAATGCTTTTATTCATTAAAACTGAACGATTCGTAAAATCACAGGTACCTGTAGTATGTTAAATGCTTTTATTCATTAAAACTGAACGATTCGTAAAATCACAGGTACCTGCAGTATGTTAAATGCTTTTATTCATTAAAACTGAACGATTCGTAAAATCACAGGTACCTGTAGTATGTTAAATGCTTTTATTCATTAAAACTGAACGATTCGTAAAATCACAGGTACCTGTAGTATGTTAAATGCTTTTATTCATTAAAACTGAACGATTCGTAAAATCACAGGTACCTGCAGTATATTAAATGCTTTTATTCATTAAAACTGAACGATTCGTAAAATCACAGGTACCTGTAGTATGTTAAATGCTTTTATTCATTAAAACTGAACGATTCGTAAAATCACAGGTACCTGCAGTATATTAAATGCTTTTATTCATTAAAACTGAACGATTCGTAAAATCACAGGTACCTGCAGTATGTTAAATGCTTTTATTCATTAAAACTGAACGATTCGTAAAATCACAGGTACCTGCAGTATGTTAAATGCTTTTATTCATTAAAACTGAACGATTCGTAAAATCACAGGTACCTGCAGTATATTAAATGCTTTTATTCATTAAAACTGAACGATTCGTAAAATCACAGGTACCTGTAGTATGTTAAATGCTTTTATTCATTAAAACTGAACGATTCGTAAAATCACAGGTACCTGCAGTATGTTAAATGCTTTTATTCATTAAAACTGAACGATTCGTAAAATCACAGGTACCTGTAGTATGTTAAATACTTTTATTCATTAAAACTGAACGATTCGTAAAATCACAGGTACCTGCAGTATGTTAAATGCTTTTATTCATTAAAACTGAACGATTCGTAAAATCACAGGTACCTGCAGTATGTTAAATGCATTATAAGTTGCAGCCACTTTTTTACGTATAATGTTTACAATAATGTTTTACGATTTCATAGTAAATCGTTTTCTTACAAAATCGTATAAATAAACTTTCTTACGAAATCTTACTACCTGTTTCTTACGAATCTCCACGAATAAAACACGAATTCGTACAAGTTGGATTTTACGTAATAAAAGTAAGTTTTCTTACGAATTCGTAGTAGCCTGTTTTTTAAGAATTCACACGAATAAATGATTTACAAAAATCTTTGCAGACATTTTTGTTACGTATTCGCTTAAATAATTTTCTTACGATTTCGTACGGAATGTTTATCACGAATTCGTTAAGAGCCGTATTCGAACAAATAAAATTTCTTACGATTTCGTATCAAGTTTTCTTTATAAATTCTCAGTGATAATCTACTTGCTAATTCGTGCCAGATGTTTCTTAAGAATCCGCACAAAATATTCTTAAAAACTCATACCAGCTGTTTCTTACGAATTCATATTAGCTGCTCTTTACAAAAACTTTCTTGTACAGATCCACTGTTAATCGCTGTTTTCGGCATAACTCCTAGTTACAAAGTTATTCTGAAAGAAACCGAGATATTTGGCATTTTATATTTCTTTGCAGAAAGTCTCGTTGTTCGCCTAGTTCGTGTTTATTGCTTTGCGTGTTCTGTTCCTCAAGGGGTTTAAGCGACAAGCGCGTCAAATATTCAACACTTCGTTGACAACGTGTAAATAAAATTTGATTCTACGTTAGAAATTTCACGAAAACCCTGCGGTAAGTTCAACTGTCCAGATAAATATAATCCTTGTCCGCTAACATGAGTTTATTCCGGAGATTATTAAAAACAAATGGTTGGAAAAACATTGCACAACCTTTCTCACATTCAATCGTTTCCTTAGAAGTCAGAGAAAGCGATAGAATTTTACAAAATCAGTTCATCAGATTTATCACAAACTGTGGTCATATGAATATTCATAACTGAAATCAGTGTATTTTATTTTTTTATTTTTAATTTCATTTAGCCATCACTCCTAGGAGATACAATGTATCCCGAAAGAGAAAGCCATCTCTCTGTGATCGGGAGTTAAAACTTATAAACTAACACTTAAAAACTAGAAAACAAAAGGGATAATTATGCTACGCAGTGCAAACAAAAGAATTACTTAATTACAATAAAAATTACGTAGAGACATTGGAAATAAATGCACTTATATAAAAAGTTAACATCATCGTTTTTTTTCAAAATTTATAAATTTCTCATAAAGTTTTTTATATATAATTCAACAACGTTTTTCCCTTGTTTTAGAAGAAACAGACAAATTCTTTAGATGAGCAGGCAGTTGATTAAAATATTTTATGACAGTATAAATGCTGTTCTTTTTACATATTGCTTTAGTATAAAGTAGTATTCTGATATCCTTACCACGTGTCATACTAATAGCGATCGTATATAAAGAGCTTAGATAAGAATAATGATAATTTAAACAATTCGTTATATAAAGTTGTTCAAAGGTGGGAACAGAGTTGGAGCCCAAACGTTAATAAATTTATTCTGTATCGATATCAGCGGTTTCAAGTCTGTATTATATGCACCACCACATATAATTAAAGCATAATTGATTAAAACATTGTATTTTATCTATACATTTAAAATATCCATGAACTTAACACAAATCAGTCGGGCCGTTCTATCAGGCTGATTTACTTAATTATTTTTTAAATGATAAATATTTATGGCTAGATATGTCTTTAAGCATTTATCTTATTTCCTTTATGGATTCGCCCCCCCCTAAAGTAATTCAAAGTTCCCATGTTAATCTAATGGGGAAAATTTTATTCGATTAGGTGATTACTTAAAGTTTATTAGGTTCACACTATAACGCAGCACATACAACTGCTTTATTGCCGAGTGTTTATTTATGTTTGCGCAGATTTTTATATACTCATTTGAAATATAATAAATCTAAGGTTTTAGAATAATTGACAATAAAATCATTGAATATAAACGTACTAGAACGATAAACTTTAAGAGAAACACGTGTGCGCTCTCTTCTGGTGGCATTTTGCTAGAATGTTAAAGTACAGTTAAATAGATAATAATACTGTCTATTTTCTCAAATGTCTCCCATAAGTCCTTGCAACTAACAGCGTTCGTAGCGGCGGATAATCCAATTACAAGGATTGTAATTAGAGGATTATATATATATATATATATATATATATATATATATATATATATAACGTCTCGAGAATATAGAAAAGATCTTTGAATAAATTAGAGAATGTTTAATAAAAAAAATTGTGTTAACAAAACTGATAAAACAATATATATGTTATGATATTGGTATGTATACATTAGGTATTTTCAACATCAGTAACAGAACAGTCAATTGTAGAAATTAATGGTTTGTGATAACTGAAGTATGACATATAGAGAAGCATGCACTTTGTACGTACATACGGGCACAAAACATACATATGCGCTCAACCAACTCAGTCGGAACCGGCAGACAAAAGAAAGGAGAAGAGCTGAGAACTGGAGGGGGTCTGTGTAATACTTCTCCTACTCGCGTTACTTACGCTTCGTAACCTACTCGATGAAACTGAATCACTCCATGGTGACAAATACAAAGTGCACAACGCGTCAATTATATATATATATATATATATATATATATATATATATATATATATAACGGTATATTATTTATCTATTTATTTATTTAAGAAGCTAACGCTTCTGCCGACAGTCCCAATAACTGTATTTTTTTTATTTTATTATTTTTTTATTTATTTATTTTAAGGCGAAAAGCACATTAGGGCTATTATGGCCTCCTTAAATGTAAGTGTGAGTGTAAAGTGTTAAAGTCGTAAGTGTAGTGTTGTATGTGTAAGTGTGTTAGACTCAGGTACCAAGAGGGATATCTAAATCCTCTCAGTAGGTGTAGCTATTCTGCACCCGTGCTGGGCTTTTTAGGTAGTACCGCCAGCGACAAGTGTCCGCTTATAGTTCAGCACTATTCCGACATGCTATTCGGTTTTGTCTCTACTCTTGCACCCGACAGCCAGTTAGGTGCATTTTTCTGTTCTGCCAGTCCATTTTCAGAGTGAGTACAGTCAAAGTCTGTAGAGTTTAGTGGGCAGTGATCTTTCTGAATGCAATGATCGCCGGCGACTGTACAGTTTGTGAGGACATCCCGGACGTCTTGCCTGATAGACTATATATTTTTGATTAGTTAAAAATAATTTCTGTACGACCAGATTGGTCTTCCAGGTATACAGGATGTTTAAAAAAAATGGCCCGATTTCAAACAACTATATTTATTTTTGAAAATGGGTGCACACACACACACACACACACACACACACACATTTTATACAAAAAACTAGTCACAGAACCGTCAAGTTTATGTTGACGTATTACAAGTGCTCAATGTGGCCTCCATTAGAGGCTCGGACGACATCCATATTGTAGCCGAACTCATCCCAAACTGTGCGCAAGATGTTTTTTTGGACTATAGCTACTGCATTTGTTATCCTGGTTTTAAGTTACCCAATATCACGAGCTGAGGGAGGAACATAAACACGTTCTTTTACGTATCCCCATAGGAATAAGTGGCACCGTGTTAGGTCAGGTGACCTTGTAGGCCAAGAATGTAAAGTCATGTCTTGCGGTCCTGTACGCCCGATCCAACGTCGAGGCAAATTGTTATTGAGGAAACCGCGTACATACTTGTGCCAGTGTGACGGTGTTCCATCTTGTTTATTGATGAAGTGTTAGCAGTAAGTTGTGGAAACAGCCAATTTTGTAGCATTGTTAAGTAAGACGCCACACTGCTACAGACTGACATCTAGAGGCGTGTAGGCATCTAGAGACGATTTTCTAAAACTCTAGAACTTCGCTGTTGTCGATAATTCAGCGTCAGTAGCGTTAATGCACTAGGAGTAATAATATTACAAGTTAAAATCTTGTCATTCTTTTTGAAACAACCTGTATATAGAGGGTATAACCTAAGTGGTAAAACCTGTTATTCTGCTTAATACCATTATTTCATAACATATTTTATTCCTTTGGTTAATAAATTCTATACATTTACATAACAACACTAATAGCATGCGTTACTATATGTCGATTAACATAGAGAGGGTTATAATCATATTTCCTATTTGTAAAATTAACAAGTAAAGATTTGATCTTATTACGTTTGATGCGCCGTTTTGTTGTTCAATGAGAAACACGGTCTGGCTTTCTTGTAAATTTATTGTTGGTATCTACAACAACTTCCCCAACATCCCAGACAGCCGGAGACAGAAGGGTGCTACGATTATTTTACTACCTAATCAGCTGTTGCACCCCAACCCCCTTGTAATCAAAAGTAATAACTTTTTATTTTTATTTTTCAATATATATTTTCTTATATATTAATGTTACATTAACTCGTGGTAGAATGAATGTATCTAGAAGTAAAATTAAATATAGTACATTAAATAATGAAAGATGCACATTCTATTTTACTTATATTTTCCTTTTATATATATATATATATATATATACAATTATACATATAATTGTGTGTGTGTGTGCGCGCGCGCGTGTGTGTGTGTGTGTGTGTGTGTGTGTGTGTTTTGAAACGGAATTTACTGCCATTATTAGAATTAGCTAATACTAGGCAGAAATTTTTTTCATTTCAACAAAAATTAAATTAATAAATTTTTGAAATAGCAGAGTTGTACAGTGGGCAAAGCAGAGTGCGCACAAAACAAACATTAGATAAGCGCGGCCGACCGCTGTAAGCTGGACAAAAATATGCTGGAAAGAACGCGTTAAAATCTGAACCGACAATCCCGTCCTGCAATGCGAACTTATACAAATTTTAAAAGAAAGGGAATTTGTAAAAATTACCAAATGTCGGAAAACTGTTAATATGAAATGATTTCTGCACTAGTAAATAACTACAAATAAAATAACAAGAATAAGTTTTTCCTTAAAAAACCTTAATTTAGAAGTTATTAGCCAATATTTTAAATTATTATATTTTGATGAATAATAAATTTTAAGTTAACAAATTGTGAGATTATTGAAGAACTTATACTATAGAATAGTATAGAATTATGCATAGTGTTAGGGTTGTTAAAAATGTGATATAAGGTTAAGAAAAAATTATCAAACCGACGGAAATAATAAGTTTAAAATTAAATAAGAATACAAACTAAATGGAAGACAGGGTTCTAGTTTGAATATATTTTGTAAAATAAACTAAACTTCATAAATACTAGGTAACTTAAAAAATAACGCTAATTAAATAAAAAGAAAGGAAAACATAAATAAATTCATGGTTAAAATTGTTCATAAATTAGTGTAATTAAATTGTTAACTTAGAACATAACACACGTCATTAAATGTTATGAATATATTAACAAATCTGGTGTAAAAGTAAATATTGGTAAAATAAACTGAGCTAAATTAACGAACGGTTAGGAAAACTAAATCAGAGCATAAATAGGAACGGTGAATCCTAAAATAGGTGCAAATCAGAAAATATAAGGGACTATACAATTGACTACTATAGTAACCAATACAAAAAGCCGAATAACTTTGCAACTAGGAAAGATACAACTTCCATTCAAGTTTCTGAAGAATCAGTAAAAAATAACAAAAATTTTGAAGGGTTGATCAAGAAAATCGGTCCATGGAAATGTTACAGTTGTTTAAGAGAAACTTGACCATTACGTCAGAGATTACAGCATGGAAGTGTTATACCAACCTAAATGGTAGAAATAATAATTAAATTATAATAAAACAAAGTAATTAAGACAAAAGCTGTTTACCAAGGGTGGATAAACAGTAGTAGATGATCTGGAAAAAATGTAACGTATTAGCGCTCGACACCTTTTGAGGGAAATTGCGACTGTTTCGGAGAAATGGGAAAAATACTAGAATAGGGAAATTTTAGTCTCCCTTACAAGCGCTAAAAATTGACGAGGTACCATACACTGGTGGATTTCGTTACTGTAATTTTGGAAGTTAAACGCGGAGAGGACTTGGTTACGCGTGTTCGCAAGTCCGAAAGAGCTCCTGCGGTAAAACTGTCTATTCGCGTCGTGTCCTGCTAAAACTTGCATTAATTTTTAAAATAGTGCAATAAATTTGAATTAAAGCTTTGTCGATAAAATAAATAATTAAATTAAATAAACTTAAAGAGTAATCTAAAATAGAGTTTACCAAAAAAATAATTTAAATCACGATTTCCTTGAAAAAACATAGAAAATCGTAAAACTTAAAAGTACGCGGAAAGCAGCATTCAGGACGGTCAGCCATCAGCACTCCGCTTCCGAGTACAGTCGCAGAGGATCGTCAAGTCTTGGAAATCGAAAAAGGATTTCCGGAACGATCGGAACAACAACCATACACCTTACCGGACTACCGATTTCAACAGGAGAAGGCAGGGTTTCCCCTGCATCTGCCATTAGGACCAGATCACGCTGGAAATCATCGAGGTACCGTTAGCAGCTCTTTTATTTCTTTTTTTGTTAATCTGTATTTGCGTTAAGTTTGCAAGTAAGGTGTACTTTTAAAAAAAATGTAGACGATTTTCAAACATAGAAAACCTTAACAACTGTACGAGTTTTAACTAAAATTCACAAATAAGATAGGTCAGAAATCGTAACCTAAATTAAAAGTGAATTATACGGAACGTAACACTTAACAAATTCCCGTAAATATCAGAGTAGAAAAAATAAAATAAAGAAAAATTATAACGCTAAATTAAATGGAACATCCCATTTTAAATTAACTAAAATTTTTAAATGCAAAAATCGCATAATAAAAGTCAAAACCCCGGAGGTGTATTGTAAAAGTTTCATAAAAATCAGCAAAGCTGATTTTAATAAATTTCCTTAGTTAAGAAAAAATAATTATCCTAAAACGAAGAAGTTAAGCAAATATAAAATATAAGTAATTATATCGGAGTAATAAATTAATTAATTAGGTAAATTCAAATATTGCAATAAAATAAAGAAACCTAAGGGCAGTAAAATTAAATTTCATATTTTCCGTGTTCTCAAGAAAATAGGAATAAACTAGTAACTAAATTAAAATTAAGTTTGTAAAGAGAAGTTTTGTAAAAGTAGCAGGTAAGATCAATTGAAATTATCAGTAAATTTAAACCATAAAAATATTATAAAATTATAACTTTTAAAAATTTATTGTTTATTTTATATCACTAATAAGGATGGTACTAAAATGAAGTAATTGATTTAATACAGAAAGATTTATTTTGAATTTTCTTGTTGTAGACAAAATACTTATTTAAAAAATTAAAGCAAGAATCTTAAGAATAAGAAACCCAACTATACGAGTGGGTTAATTTAATAAAATGTATAACGTTATAAATTTATATACGTTATAAATGTATTATAAATTTTATTAAATTAATCAAATTACCATAGATTGTACCAAAAAGCCAGTTACTAACCTACAGAACTGAGATAGGTGTTTCTGTTTTTAGTAAGTGGAAAAAGTGAGATTTTATAGAAGGAATACAAATACTTAAAAACCTGCAAGCAAATATTGGATCTCATACTCCATTACATTCAGGGCATTGTGTGGAGACCTGGATCAATCCGCACCAGAGGGTGATTGAGCCTCAGTGACGCAAGGAAGAATTAGTGGTAGCTAGGACCAACAGGAATCACTGAATTCATTTCACTAGGGGGGGGGGGGTTAGATCACGCTTTCCACTCTATATCGCAACTCAAACAGTTCTTGCTGGCTTTTGAGAAAGGTAGTGCGAGAACTTGGTAACGGCTAACCTGTTATCCTTGTGCTCTACCGTAATTACAATCAAACATAGTGTGGCCGTTGCTGAAAATTACATTGTGTGTGTGTGTGTGTGTGTGTGTGTGTGTGTGTGTGTGTGTGTGTGTGTGTGCAAAGAAGGGGCTCACAACCCGGTCATGAATTTCCTGTATCCAACAAAACTATTTCAATGCCGTTAAAAAGCAGCGAAGAAATTATTCCTGTAGGTTCAAAATGTTTTCTTCAACGATTTTTTGAAATCCTGGCATTCTTTCTTGATGACCTGTATAATTGTTCTGGTATGTGACTTGAAATGACCACTAAACAGCTGATTTGGCACAACAGCCGTTGCTTCAATATCATTTCATTTGAGGTTATGTTTATTATTCTTGTTAATTTTAAAAATGCGTATTTTCTAAATTTGTGTAGTTAAATTATTTAAAGAATATGTCCTTTTCCAATTTTCATTTCTGTCGGCATTACCTCAAGTGCCACACAACGTATTTTTTTATTTGTTTACTTAATTTTGCAACGTGATTTTATAGTTTTATTTGAATTTGAAATTTTACTCTCCTCTACCGACTTCGATGACTTTGGGTTACGATATTGGAACAGAAGTTTTTTCCAAGCCTAAATAAACTGATTTTAAAGGATTGGTTGGACTGGAGAAAACCACGTAATCCTCCTTCGATTTAAAAACTAGAATGATACTCAGTGCGCTCCTGGGAACGATACTGACACGAATTGGCTCCACACCTACGGTACCGCAAACAGGAGAGAAACTACTTTGATTTCTTGGTTTTGCAGATCTTGCTTGAACGGCTCTTTCCAACCGTCCCTTGGTCCTAGATGATGTTAATTTGTATCTAAGTGTGATCTGATAATTTTTCGAGTTACAATTTTTCTGTTATTAATAACTGTGATAATTATTTTTGTAATTTTTTAGGCCCACTAGGTTGGCAGCACTGAATCTGCCAGTTGATTTTTGTCTATTTCAGGTGCGAATTATAGGCAATCTACAATCTCTTGCTATGTCTATTTAGGGTTTAATTAATTACTGACACTCCAGTAGCTTTTCTAATTCTTGAACGGCTGGACCGATTTTCTTCGGGCAAGACTCATTGTCTTCAGCTTCTTCCCCTGAAACTGTAGCCCTTTTATAGAGTCGCTAAATACAGTAACTTTTAATTTGTGGCTTTTATAGAATTTTTCGAATCTTTCCTTTTTACTTCTAAATTTTTGTTTTATCAGAATTTAACTTTGAAATTAATGTTATTTCACTTTTAATTTATTCATATGCAACACATTCGATTGTTTTCCAAGGTCCTCTACAGTGTTTAGAAATTTAAATATCTGTTCAAATCACGAAAAACTTCGTTTGCAAAAAAACTTGTACTTTGCAAATCTTCTGTACAGGCCGTTCTATCGCTAATCGTTTATTTGAAGACATATCTAAACATTTTTGACCCTCTTTACAACAGTAGTTGAATTTAGAACAATTTCTATCCAAAATATTTTTTGTACTTGCAAAAAAATTATATTTCTTAGATATTGAATATGAAAATGTTTCCCGTTGCAGTGTGTGTGTGTGTGTGTGTGTGTGTGTGTGTGTGTGTGTGTGTGTGTGTGTGTGTGTGTGTGTGTGTGTGTGTGTGTGTGTGTGTGTGTGTGTGTGTGTGTGTGTGTGTGTGTGTGTGTGTGTACACTAAATATTTTGAAATTTATGTGAACTTTAATTGAAACTTTTTAATAAAATAAGTTACCATAAAATCCCAAAGAATTCTTATTCTTAGAATCTAAAAATGCCACACCAAAAGTAATGACGACACTTCCCATGACATGTTGGCTTTTTAAACCTCAGTAAATCGTAGCACCTTTTGCTTTTGCTTTTGGATTTGTACAGTGTAAACTTTTATAGCTGTAACTATAAAATGGATAAAGCAAGGATATTGATTTTTTGACTGATATACACAACAGTAGTTGGAGAAATGATCTCTTATATAGGGTCGTGAACGTAATCCTCTCCTTCATCCCCCTTCTACCCCCGGCTTCAGTAAAAGTTTACTACTTGCAAGTATCTGTCTGCCTGTAACCCTATAGTACTTCTAAAGCAATCTCCGATTTTATGCATATATATATATATATATATATATATATATATATATAATTTTGTTTTCTAGCTACAAAAAGTATAAATACGGTTTGATGATTACGATAAAAATCGATTTTCAGGTTTCGTTAATATATTACACACACGCGCGAGCGCACGCACACACACACACACACACACACACACACACACACACACACACACACATGTATTTCTCTATGTATTAAGTATACAATATAGTTGATATTGTATTAAACAATAAATAAACTTTATATTAGATGATCGAACAATTTGGATGTCGGAAAAACACGAAAAGGCAATGGTAGAGACTTGATGTTATCCTGTGTGCAGGTTATGCTACAAATGCGCTATATATATATATATATATATATATATATATATATATATATATATATATATATATATATATATATATATGTATATATGTATATATATATATATATATGTATATATGTGTATATATATATATATATATATATTATATTTATATATAACGTGTTGTGTGTGGGGAAATATCTCATTTGCCTAGTTAATGTATTGTTAACATTTTATTTTTTATTTATTTTATTTTTATTTTTTAATATATTATGTTCTCTATACAGCATTGTCTTTGTTCTCCTTTGTTTTTAAAATTAATTATAAAGCGTTTACCAAAATTATAAATAGGCAATTATAACCTTTTAGGGTACTCGTCGTTTTACCAAAAAACTACCCTTAAAAGAAGTCATGATCGGTACTTGTTTCCAAGCCCAGGTTTAAGTCTTTTGATGT
>CM040182.1:30551048-30746048 GCA_022606455.1 Callitettix versicolor
AATACTAAAAACTAAAACATAAGTATAGAGGTATATGTTAAAATACTCAAAAGTAAAACATAAATATAGATGTCAGTGTTAAAATACTAAAAACTAAAACATAAGTGAAGATGTCTATGTTAAAATACTAAAAACTAAAACATAAGTATAGATGTCTATGTTAAAATACTAAAAACTAAAACATAAGTATTAATGTCAATGTTAAAATACTAAAAACTAAAACATAAATATAGATGTCTATGTTAAAATACTAAAAACTAAAAAATAAGTATAAATGTCAATGTTAAAATACTAAAAACTAAAACATAAGTATAGATGTCTATGTTAAAATACTAAAAACTAAAAAATAGGTATTAATGTCAATGTTAAAATACTAAAAACTAAAAAATAAGTATTAATGTCAATGTTAAAATACTAAAAACTAAAACATAAGTATAGATGTCTATGTTAAAATACTAAAAACTAAAAAATAAGTATTAATGTCAATGTTAAAATACTAAAAACTAAAACATAAGTATAGATGTCTATGTTAAAATACTAAAAACTAAAAAATAGGTATTAATGTCAATGTTAAAATACTAAAAACTACAAACATAAGTATAGATGTCCATGTTAAAATACTAAAAAATTAAACTAAAGCATAGATGTCTGTGTTAAAATACTGAAAATTAAATCATAAGCATAGATGTCTATGTTGAGACACTAAAAATTAAAACATAAGTATAGATGCTTATGTTAAAATACTAAAAACTAATATACATGCATAGATGTCTATGTTAAAATACTGAAAAATAAATCATAAGCATACATGCTTAAGTAAATGTTAAAATCAGACACTCAAAGCTGACACAAATTAGAGAGAATCTTACTAACAAAAAATAAAATTTGTATATTTAAAATAGCGCTTTAAAACGAGGGTTTGTTTAACTACAAAAAGTGTATTTTTGTTTCAATATAATAAAATGATGCGAATGCTTGAGAAACAATATTAACAACATAACGATCAAGTTTCACTATTTTCCAACTTACCGTGTAGACGCTGGAGGTGCGTTAGAACTTGTATTACGCTTTGAGTTGCTGCTACTGACAACCAATAATCCCTTCACAGAAGGAAACGAGCTGTAACATAATTGTTGACGTAAGACTTCTGTTTTCGGCGGTTATCCCTCGTTTCCTACTGCAGGTGAACATTGCGCTTAAACCACGATACGAGATTGAATGGCTTAATCAGACATATCTTGTGTCATCTCTTGTAACCGGAAATGTTACACTCTATCTAATATCAAAATATTAATCTCGACTAACAGCTGTCTTGCTGACACGATTGAAGCTAATTTCGAAAAACTGAGAATATCACATTAACTGGTCAATCTTACACTGATTTCAACATAATTGTCATAGTTAAAATCTGCAAATAATCCTTTTAAATGCTTTTACAAACACGTTAATAAACCAAGTCTACTAATTTTCGTATTTTCAATGGAACTTAAAAATTTAACAAGCTCATTTAGCCGGTAATAAAAATCTTTAATTCAGCGTTTAAAAAAAGTGTAAGATACAAAGTTAAACTTTATTTTAGGATTACGTTGCATTTTTGAAACTGTTTTTGCTATGATTTGTTATGTAATGAATGTTTTCTATGTTATTAGCTTGCCAAAATCGATTTCTGTGCCTAGTTTGAATCAAATCGGACTGACCGATGTGTTAGCCACATCGACCACGAGCTCTCTTATTTTATTTTACATGTAATCTATCTATATAAAACCCAACGTTTATGTACTTCATAGAAATCTGCAGTAAGAAATTTGGCACACTTGACTTTTAAAATGCGAGGGAAATTACTAACTACATCTACAAGTATATGTCCAATTGCTGATTACCCTTACAACTTACAGATAATCTATGTCTACCTAATAATACTGGGGGGGGGGTTAGTGCCTGCAAACTTATTCGATACCGCGTCGGATATGAAAGGCAGTATTGCTGACAGGCTTAAGGGTCATTTTATATCTCGTGGACAGTACTGCTCGATGTATTGTTACAGGAACGCAACCTAACGCTAAAAGTAGGAAGTTTTTTTAACGTTAATACTTTACGGTAATTTACTAACGAGGACGAGGGATCAGCGTTAACGGTAAGGGTAGAGCAACGGGAGTAACTGCCGCTCCGAGTGCTACATGAAATGAAAAGGGTAAGGGTGAGCAACGGGAGTAACTGCCGCTCCGAGTGCTACATGAAATGAAAAGGGTAAGGGTGAGCAACGGGAGTAACTGCCGCTCCGAGTGCTACATGAAATGAAAAGGGTAAGGGTAGAGCAACGGGAGTAACTGCCGCTCCGAGTGCTACATGAAATGAAAAGGGTAAGGGTGAGCAACGGGAGTAACTGCCGCTCCGAGTGCTACATGAAATGAAAAGGGTAAGGGTAGAGCAACGGGAGTAACTGCCGCTCCGAGTGCTACATGAAATGAAAAGGGTAAGGGTAGAGCAACGGAGTAACTGCCGCTCCGAGTGCTACATGAAATGAAAAGGGTAAGGGTAGAGCAACGGGAGTAACTGCCGCTCCGAGTGCTACATGAAATGAAAAGGGTAAGGGTAGAACAACGGGAGTAACTGCCGCTCCGAGTGCTACATGAAATGAAAAGGGTAAGGGTACAGCAACGGGAGTAACTGCCGCTCCGAGTGCTACATGAAATGAAAAGGGTAAGGGTGAGCAACGGGAGTAACTGCCGCTCCGAGTGCTACATGAAATGAAAAGGGTAAGGGTGAGCAACGGGAGTAACTGCCGCTCCGAGTGCTACATGAAATGAAAAGGGTAAGGGTGAGCAACGGGAGTAACTGCCGCCCGAGTGCTACATGAAATGAAAAGGGTAAGGGTAGAGCAACGGGAGTAATTGCCGCTCCGAGTGCTACATGAAATGAAAAGGGTAAGGGTGAGCAACGGGAGTAACTGCCGCTCCGAGTGCTACATGAAATGAAAAGGGTAAGGGTGAGCAACGGGAGTAACTGCCGCTCCGAGTGCTACATGAAATGAAAAGGGTAAGGGTAGAGCAACGGGAGTAACTGCCGCTCCGAGTGCTACATGAAATGAAAAGGGTAAGGGTAGAGCAACGGGAGTAACTGCCGCTCCGAGTGCTACATGAAATGAAAAGGGTAAGGGTAGAGCAACGGGAGTAACTGCCGCTCCGAGTGCTACATGAAATGAAAAGGGTAAGGGTAGAACAACGGGAGTAACTGCCGCTCCGAGTGCTACATGAAATGAAAAGGGTAAGGGTACAGCAACGGGAGTAACTGCCGCTCCGAGTGCTACATGAAATGAAAAGCTCCGATTTAAACGTTCCGTGTATATTGATTTTTCTGTGTACGCTACAAAAGATTAACCGACTGATAATTTTTTTTTTTTTTTTAACGTTCGACTATTGTGCACACTTGGGCTAATGCAGACGATGGGATAGCGTATGAAAATGCCAAGCCCTGGCCGGGAATCGAACCCAGATCCTCGGGGTGAAAGCCCAGTACGCTATCAACTAGGCCACCGAGACGGATACCGACTGATAATAAATTATTACAAAGTTACGAAGAATAAAATTCATAAAATTAGAAATTATTTAGTGCGGCGAAACAAGAATCATATAAAAAGAAGGAAACGTACATTTTACTGTAAGCTTACAGTTTACCGGTAGAGTTGCGTGTTACCGGGCTACGAATAGGCTTACACATAAATTATTAGGGAAGACCATATTGACTGCGGTGAAGCCATATTATATGACCAGGTCAAAATAGTTTAGGGCAGCCGCTCGGCTGCTCAGCTGCTGAATTATTCCTAAAGGGGGAGCCGGAGTCGTGGCGGTAGTAAAACCTTGGGACGTGACGCTCAGCCTTTCGCGTTCCTTATACACCTTTACCTAGCCTACGTCTTCTTTTCATTTAACTTATTTCGGATTATTCTGCGTTAATAAATATTTATTTAGGTTTGCAAACGTTTGGCCGATTTGAAAACTATTCTTCATACAGCGTACGGAATAAGCTGTTGCATGTGTTTTGCAATCTATTATTCATTATCTTCACTACTAGTTGTGATTATGTCGTAGTAGCCAGGACCAACAGTAACGAATCTGTTTAATCGATCTAATAACGCTGAATGAAACACATAACAGTACAAAAAAATCTACAGAAACATTAAAAATTGTTACCTATTGAGAGAATATTCGTAATATTATTCTTTAATTGGACGTTACAAAGAACACAACCTTTCGAGAGTGAGGCTTCAAAACTAGATTATTAAAAAATAACGTATACAGGATGTTCAAAAACGTATCTCTGTTGATATCCTTAACAAAAAGATAGAAATGTAAAAGAAGCAATATTTTTTTTAGTTTATGAAATAATAATAAGTACAGGGTGTTCAAAAAAATAGATAGATATCTTGATCTCGGAAAGATAGAAAATTAAAAGAAACATCATTCTCTTAGTTTATAAAACAATAATAACATATACATAATGTACATAAACGTATATCGGTTTGACATCTTTCCCAAAAAAGATAGGCAAACACCATTTTCTTCTAGATTATAAAATAATAATGACATATACAAAAGAACGATAAAAAACATATTTCAGTTTGATATCGCTTACAAAAAGTTAGAAATGTAAAAGATATAACATTTTTTAGAATATACAGTAATCATTTACACGTACAGAGTGTTCAAAAACGTATCCCGGTTTGACATACTCGTATTACCCGGAAAGTTGGAAATGTAAAACAAACACAACTTTTTTTAGATTATAAAATAATAATAATAATAATAATAACATATACTCAGTGTTCAAAAACGTATTCCGGTTTGACATACTCGTATTTCCCGGAAAGTTAGAAATGTAATAAAATAAAAATTTTTTAGATTATAAAATAATAATAATAACATATACACAGTATTCAAAAACGTATCTTTGTTTGACATACTCACATTTCCCGGAAAGTTAGAAATGTAAAACAAAAATAATTCATTTAGATTATAAAATAATAATAATAATAATAATAACATATACGCATTGTTCAAAACGTATTCCGGTTTGACATACTCGTATTTCCCGGAAAGTTAGAAATTTAAAACTAACACATTTTTTTTAGATTATAAAACAATAATAACAAATACAGAAAAACGTATCTCGGTTTCACATTTTTTCCAAAAAGTTAGAAATGTAAAAAACATCTTTTTTAGATTGTAAAACAATAATAAAATATACAGAATGTTCAAACACGTATCTCGGTTTTCACATTTTTTATGCTAGGTTTCTATTTTTCCCCCCAAAAAATATAAATTTAAAAAAACACAATTTTTGAAGAACTATGATTTTGTTTTTTTTTATATTATGTAATTAAATAAAAAGGTTAATGAGGGTAATGAGGGTTAAGAATGTTAATGAGGCATGATGTATAAATGTGTAAAACGTTTTCCTAAATTACTTCTAAGGAATCTCTGTATAATTTTTAGATAGCCAGCAAATCAGAATTGATCGCAGGATATCAACCATTACGTATAATAGGCTTACCGACCACGGATAAGGTCGATTTACGCTTAACAGTAACGTATCAATGCCGTATCGTGAATCTTCGTGAATCTCTCTCGTGAATCGTCCGCGTCAGTGATAAAAAAATACCGTTCCTCTGTCAGTAGCGTGCCCGTTACATGTCAGGCACCGGGCACCCTACTGACAGAGGAATGAATCTATTCCGTTATTGATCAATTAAGATTCCGTTACATGTCAGGCTTACCGTCTGCATTAGCCCAAGTGTGCACAATAGTCGGACGTTAAACACCAAAAAAAAAAAAAAAAAAAAAAAAAAAAAAAATACATGTCAGGCAAGTTCCGTATCGTGCGCCTCACTGAGTGTCGGTGACAACATGTCAGTCGCCAACGACATTTCGTGCGTTTGTACTGACGTCAGATTTCTTTTCAAGGGTTTTTAAGGTTTTACGTAGTTTAATTATTTGTTCTTATTTCGAAGTTATATAAGAGTTTTGTTATTTTCCATTATGTAATTGATAAATACGAATATCAAACAATTGATTACACTAGTAGACCTACAGAAGTACCAGTTTATGTACGATTTGGGTGACCCGGTAGTTGATGTGCGGTCAGTCTACTGCGTCTCTGAACTGCGCACCTTAAGTTCTTAGTTCTAGCTGCAGTTACTCCCGTTGCTTTTCCTTTACCGTTCACGCTGATCGCTCGTCCTCATTATTAGACTAATAGCATAAAGAATAAAGGTTACGCAAAAAAATGAACAATTCCAAGTAACTGGACAAACAATGAATGACAAAAAAATTGTATTGTGTTAGTTCGCAACTATCCCTCGTAACGACCTGTCCAGCCCAAAGTACAAGGATACAGTTCAAAATTACTA
This sequence comes from Callitettix versicolor, assembly GCA_022606455.1. Taxonomy (NCBI): domain Eukaryota; kingdom Metazoa; phylum Arthropoda; class Insecta; order Hemiptera; family Cercopidae; genus Callitettix; species Callitettix versicolor. Next base: position 30,557,455 of record CM040182.1, read on the forward strand.
TTTGGAGTAAAATAATGGACAAAACGAAAACAACTGATAAGAAATAATGTAATTTGTGTACATTAGATTACTACAATTAATTAATTATATAAGTGCAGTTAAATATAAAAATACGATTTTTTTATTCATTATTGTTTTTGTAAAACTGTTACACCAAAGAACAGAGTTGCAACAATAAACCATCTAAGTGTAACAACAGAATTATATATATATAAGTTATATAGACAATTATTGTAAACTTTGCTAGATTTAGTGTTAGACTTAGCTATATTTAATGCTGACAATTTAGCTTTTAACACAGTAAGCATTTTCATGTACCTAGAGAAGAAAGAGCAGAAGCTCAGTGTGAATCGAGGTCTCACTCAGTTCGCATCTCAATGCATATGAGACGAACGTGAATAATTATAATAAGTTTTAAGTGAATATTAAAGTCTTATTTTAATTATTAAAAAAGTTGTTTTTTTAAAAAGCGACGTCCCCGAAATCATACCATAACTGGCGCAGTCGGTAGGACACTTCGGGAAAATTAGTGCATATAATTTTTTTTCAGTTTCAACTGTTAACCGAAGTGTCGAACAAAAGACCAACCGTTTAATTTAATAAGTGCATATTACTAAATTGAACACAATCAACCGGCAAAGTGAATATTTGCAACCGTAGAGTGAACATCTACATCCGAACCAAAGTGAAGTGAAAAAAAAAAAATTGTGTAAAAGTTCAGTGCATCACGCAATGAGCATAGAGTTTTGGATTTTGTAAGTAATACAAAGAAGAATAACCTTTGTGAATCTGTATACATTATCCTTAGTTATTTATAACATTTTAACTTTAAATAATAATTAAATTAAATTTTTACAATGGCAACTCTTGTTTTAAAGAAGGAATATCTAGATATGATTCCGGAATATTCTGGAGAACCTACAATGTTAAGTAGATTCATATCAATTTGTGACAAAATAGTTGCTAAATTTTATGTAGCTAGTAATCCTGAAGACTTTCAAAATGAATATTTGATGTCAACGATTTTAGCTAAGTTAAAAGGATCTGCTTTAGAATTAGTTGTAAGTTCTAATAGCTATGCTTGGTTAGATGTAAGGAAAACACTTTTATCTTGTTATTCAGACAAAAGAGATTGCTTTACATTAAATCTCGAAATGGCTGAACTAAAACAAGAAGTCAATGAATCACCATTTAAATTCTATGACAGAAACAAAAATTGTTAAACCTGCAAATAGCATATTTTGTAAATAAAGAAGTAGGCAACCATTTGGTACTATGCGAGTACGTCCAAAAATTAGCTTTACGAGTTTTATTAAGAGGGCTACAGGAACCATTAGGTTCTCTTATGAGAACGAAAAATCCCACAACTTTGGGTGAGGCACTTAACATGCTTACAAACGATTTCCAGTTTAAAAGAAACGGATTATTCCAGACAAACCGTTCCAACATTCCACCAAAAAACCAATATATGTCAATCCGTAAACCAATACCTAACCATCAGTCTCAACAAAACCCTTACAAACAATTGCATCAACCACCACAACACAATTCTAACTATGGACACAGACAACCTTACAATCAGACACAAAAACATTTCGTAACTAATTATACTCCAAAAGCAGATCAAAGTTATCGACCCACGCCAATGAGCATTTCGACTAGACAAACGGGCACCGCGATTAGACAAAATAAGTTATACCAGATGACCGGCAAGCAGGTTGACCAAGAAAGCGATGACCACGCGATGTACGAACTGACGAGGCAAATACCTAATATTTCCTTATCAGACCAGGATGTAACAGACGAAAATTCGGAAGAACAATGTTTTGACTACAACCACACTGACGAAGACTGTGAAGATAACCACTTAACCTCACAATCCGAAGAGAATTATTTTTTAGAGATGACCAACTCAGGAACCGATTTTCGATAATGAATCTGAGGAGTGATAACAATCACTTACCTTTTATATACGATCCGAATACTAACTTTAAAATATTAATCGACACAGGTAGTACACGATCTTTTATAAGAAAATCATTAGGCCTAGAATGTTTTAAAACAAGTATAATTAAAGAACCCTTTGAAGTAACCACTGCACATGGCGTTTCAAGAGAAAACTTTAGTTGTAAACTACCTTTGTTATTTAAAAAGGAAATGAAATTTTACCTTTTTGACTTCCATAAACAATTTGATCTATTGTTAGGTTTGGATAACATTAAGTATTTGGGAATACATTTAGATTTTATAAATAATAAGCTAATCTTGTGTGGTAAGAAGATTCCTATTCATTATTTTAACACGGAAGAAGACGTATCACAAAAAAGAACAGACTCTGTTAAACAACAAATTTCAAGTTACATAGTACAAGCTAGAACCAGTCAAATTATGAAAATTTCGGTAAATAATATAAATAATGGTGAAGGAGTGTTAGCATATAAACAAATAAATGGGTTAGAAATTCCTCAATGTTTAGTAACAGTACGTAACGGCGAAGCTCTTTGTCCTATTACTAACAACACAACAAGAAATATTAAACTGACTATAAATGAAAGATTTAAATTAGAACCCCTAAGTAAGTACAATATTTATGAACCAAAAACATTGGACAATAGAATTAATTTTAATATGACTGATTACAAAAGTCGAAAAAATATTTTTGATTTGTCAAAAATTAGAGTAGAACATATGAATTCGGAAGAAAAAATTGCCATTACTAAATTAGTACAAGAGTACGCAGATATTTTTCATGTTGACGGAAATAACTTGACCTTCACTAATCAAATAAAACATATAATTCGAACCACAGACGAAATTCCCGTATATTCTAAAAACTACAGATATCCAGAAATTTATAAAAACGAAGTTAACAAACAAATTGATGATATGCTGAATCAGGGAATTATTCAACCTTCTCAATCCCCGTGGAACTCTCCAGTTTGGATTGTACCCAAAAAGCAGGACGCCTCCGGTAAACAAAAATTTCGACTAGTAATAGACTTCAGAGGCCTAAACTCAAAAACAATTGATGACCGATTTCCTTTACCGAACATAACAGATATTTTAGACAAATTAGGACGATCTCAATATTTCTCGACATTGGACTTAGCTTCAGGATTTCACCAAGTGGAAATGGACCCAGACAGTGTAGAAAAAACAGCATTTTCAACAGAAACCGGACATTACGAATTCTTAAGAATGCCTTTTGGTCTAAAAAACAGTCCTCCCACATTTCAGAGAATTATGAACAATATTTTAAGGGGAATTCAAAATGAAACATGCCTAGTATATTTAGATGACGTCATAATTTATTCGACTAGTCTCCAAGAACACATACAAAGACTTAGGGAAGTTTTTGACAGATTAAGGAAAGCAAATTTTAAAATTCAGTTAGACAAAACCGAATTTCTTAGAAAAGAAGTAGCGTATTTAGGTCACCTAGTAACAGCAGAAGGTGTCAAACCAAATCCAGATAAAGTGAAAGCAATTAAAAACTACCCAATTCCAAAAACCACCAAACAAATTAAGGGATTTTTAGGTCTATTGGGATACTATAGAAAATTTATTAAAAATTTTGCTGGAATTACTAAACCTTTTACAAACTGTTTGAAAAAAGGTGCAACAATCAAAATAGACGATCAAATTATATAAATTGTTTTGAAACTTGCAAGAATATATTATCTAATGAACCTTTGTTACAATATCCAGATTTTGAAAAAGAATTTAATTTAACTACGGATGCTAGTAATTTTGCGATCGGAGCGGTGCTTAGCCAAAATAAAAACGGAGCTGATTTACCTATAGCCTATGCGAGTCGAACATTAAGTGATAGCGAAGTCAATTATTCGGCGATAGAAAAGGAATTACTTGCTATAGTATGGGCAACTAAATATTTTCGGCCCTATATCTACGGAAGAAAATTCAAAATTTATTCGGACCATAAACCTTTACAATGGCTTTTTCAGTCAAGGAACCAAATTCTAAACTTCTTCGGTGGAGACTTAAATTAGAAGAATACGATTACCAAATAGTGTATAAAAAGGGCAAGTTAAATCAAAACGCTGACGCACTTTCTAGAATACAACTAAACGTTAGCGATACTAGTCCAGTGAACTCAGGATCAACGACCGATCAAGACATTCAGCAAACAGTAGCGGAATCAGTAAATTTATATTTTCCGGAATTAGACAAAGGACTTCCAGAAGTAGACGATGCTCAATCGATGTTAGCCAACATAGATGAAACGGAAGATATCTTAGTCGACTTGGCAGCAGCACAAGATAACGCTGAAGATAACGACCAGACGTTACATTCAAATTATGAAGGTAACACAGTGATTGAAATGCCAATTTTGGATGAACCTGTTAATTTTGGAAAAAACCAGATAATAATATCTCTTGTAAACTATAACCCCAAAAAGTAAAAATACAAAAATTATTTAACAACAGTAAAACAAGATTCATTGTAGAGATATCTAAAAATAATTTCGATAATGATGCCGTAAATTTTGTAAAACAATATTTAATACCAAATATAAAATATAGTATATACTTTGAAAACGATATTTATGAAAAATTTGCAACTTGCATAGCCAGACATTTTAAAAATTCGCAACTATGGTTAATTAAATGCACCACAAAATTAGTGGACATAACCGATGAAGAAGAGGTTCAGGAAATCATAAAAAATTATCACGTAGGGAAAACCAACCATCGTGGAGTTCAGGAAACATACGAACAAATAAAAAGGAGATATTATTGGCCAAATATAAAAAATCATATTCAAAATTTTGTAAACAACTGTGACATTTGCTTAAAAACAAAGTACGAGAGGATACCCTTAAAGCTAGAAATGACTTTAACACCAACAGCTACGAGACCACTACAGATAATGCACGTGGACAGTATTACGCTTGATAAGCAAAAGTTTCTAAGCATTGTTGATAGCTTCTCTAGATATGCGCAGATGTATTGTATTGCAGGTGCACAGGCTGTCGAAATAGTCAGCAAATTCTTGGATTTCTTTTCTCATCATGGCATACCAGAAGTTATAGTAGCAGATAACGGCGTGGAATTTAATAACAGGTTAGTAAAAGAAATGATGGATTTACACAAAATAAAAATTCATTTTATAAGCACACAACATCCACCATCGAATGGGATGGGAGAAAGATTACATTCTACACTAATAGAACATATAAGATTATTAAACAACCAATCTGAATTTAAAAATGAAACAATAAAAAATAAAGTAAAATATGCAATAATCGCCTACAACAACAGTATACATTCTGTAACGAAATTAACTCCGTTTGAAATTTTAAATGGACACATAAATTCCAATTCACTTTTAGATATTGACGTTGAGAGACAAGTTATGAATGATTACGTTGCCACCCACAAAGAAAGGACACAAAGATTGTATGAGATTATTAGAGAAACAAACCAAAATACAAAGGAAAATATTTTAACTAAAAGGAATGTCAATAGAAATTAGTACCCGAAATTCCATCTGATGTTTATGTCAAAACTGTACAGAAACAAAATAAAACTAAAAACAAATATAATAAAGAAGAAGTTACTTCAGTAAACGCGGAATTAAAAACGGCAAAAATTAAAGGGAGACACCTAACACCAAACAAAAATCCATCTATCAAAAATTAAAAGACCAAGGAAAATCAGTAAAATTCCAAAATCTAATGATCCTTCTATAAATCCTGTTCCAGGTCCCTCCTCTTCCTTCAGGAGAGTAATTAAAGATAAGCTAGAGATAATTTATATAGAAAATAAAGTTAATATTAAGAAAACTAGGTATACTTCAACCAATTATAATTTCCACAAAATAATTGTTCAGTGAAATATAAAAAAATTCATCAGTTCTATAATAACAAATTACCATTAGAGCCAAAAATAGAAAATATGTGGGCATTTGAAAGTGTAATAGACGTAAGTTGTAAAATTAGAGCTAAAGAAATAGTATATTTACTGAAATTGCTTATTGTAAATGAAATAGACTATAATATTTATAAGTTGTTATTTGTACCAACCAAATATGAATCAGGATATAACTGTAATTCCTAGAGTAAAATATATGATAATGTCTAAATCTAAGTTAGGTAAGGTTAAACTCTTAGGTTTAAACAGTAATTGTAAGAACAAAATTCATTCAAAATCTCTATGCTCATTGGAACAAATAACTAATCATAATCTTTATTGTGAAACATCTATAATACAATCCGGCAAGACGGACAGCTACAAATATTCTGCATTGGAGATTCCTGAAAATTTAATATGGATTCCTGAAATGAACCAATATTTGGCAATTTTACCTCAAAAGGAAACTACAGCAACTACACTTCGAGGGATCTACTTAATCAGTCCCAACAATGATTCAATTCTTTATCAAGATAAACAATTGTATCATTTAATTTAGACGCTATATCAAAAAATTCATCAACGTTCAGTTATTACAACAAAAATCAGCATTTGGACCATCATCATATTCGTAAGTCTTCTCCTGGTGATTATTTATATTGTGTTTAAACGATTTTCGGGAAAAGGCCAACGTCAACCCAGCACTCGACCACCCCCGGAAGTTTTATTTAGGGATGGAGGAGTTATATAGACAATTATTGTAAACTTTGCTAGATTTAGTGTTAGACTTAGCTATACTTAATGCTGACAATTTAGCTTTTAACACAGTAAGCATTTTCATGTACCTAGAGAAGAAAGAGCAGAAGCTCAGTGTGAATCGAGGTCTCACTCAGTTCGCATCTCAATGCATATGAGACGAACGTGAATAATTATAATAAGTTTTAAGTGAATATTAAAGTCTTATTTTAATTATTAAAAAAGTTGTTTTTTAAAAAGCGACGTCCCCGAAATCATACCATAACTTATATATATATATATATATATATATATATATATATATATATATATATACCACATACACGCACACGCTCATGCTCACGCGCGCGCGCGCACACACACACACACACACACACACACACACACACACACACACACACACACACACACACACACACACACACACACACACACACACACACACACACACACACACACACACACACACACACACACACACACTAGAACACAAATAATAGATTCACTTTTATTTCACCTAGTGTTCAATATTCTTTAATCATCGCTTTGAGCGCATAACTCAACATTGAGCAGTGAGCACTGTAGTTGAAGAGCAGTCGCAACTGTTCACTGCTCAGTGCCAAGAACATTGTTCTCAGTAGCAGTGATAGCATTCATAGTCTTTGCTCTAGTTGTAAACACTGTTGTAAATGTATCCTTTAAGCTACAGAAAAATCAAAAAAGTTATTGAATATGTGAATCCTCCTGTTTAGTTCATCTTGTTACTCCATTTCGTTATTTGTTTCTTTAATTTTGAGCTCACTTGTTATGAGTTGTTGGTTTGAAGAATGAACTTGTCAAACTGTTGCTGAACCACTTCCACGGAACCTTATTATTTTTCTCAATTTACATAAAAATTAAACTCAGTGTTCAGTGTACGTTCTCCTGTTTAATTGCTGCTTTTGTTTGCGTTTCTCTCTTGACTTCTCGTCACTCTTGTCTCTTGAATTAATTCATAACAGCTGTATTATAAAAACCTTTTTAATATTTTCTTGCAAGATCATATATATTATTTCTCGAGTCAACATCCCTTTTTCTCAGCACACACTATTCGTACAGGCGTAAATGAGGTATCTTTAGAAAGATTTTTTCACCGGCTTCTGACATTGCAAAATGATTTTGCGGTAAAACTTACTGTTTGTGGAAAATTTTAACATAAAAGACACTTTTAATTGTCATAGGCAAAACGGCATCATGGATGCGCAATTCGCATGCGCATGCACTCTATTACAAATCATGTATTATTTTGTATATTTTGCGAAACTAACTTATTAATCACGAATAGAAAATTCCATTACAAATGCCACTTTTCTGCTTAACGTCCTTAGAACGATTTCAATATTTACCTAAAGTCATTATACTTATAGGTTATGTGGCCTCTACGGACAAGCCGGGACAAAACGATTACGTTCTTACATTAAATATCGTTGTATCGTTTACAACAGATATTATAATCTCCTGCAAAATGTCTATTAAAAAAACAATTATCTGTTTTGAAATGTATATACTATGACGACTCATAATTTGGGATTATCATTTCAAAACTATCGCTTTTTGATTTATTTTTTAAACATTTTCCCCCTTCCTTCCAACTACCGCCCTCACCCCAACGATCACTCTTTTTCAAATGGCTATGTTTACTTAAAATTTCCATTGTGCAAAATCTCGCAAGGGCCTCCTGTTATATATTATTTCTCGAGTCAACATCCCTTTTTTCTCAGCACATGCTATTCGTACAAGTATAGGCCTAAATGAGGTATCTTTAGAAAGATTTTTATAACCGGCTTCTGACATTGCAGAACGATTTTACGCTAAAACTTATTGTTTGTGGTAAATGTTAATGCAAAAGACACTTTTAAATGTCATAGAAAAACGGCACCTTGGATGCGCATGCGCGACATCACAAATCAAACTATATTTTACAAAGCTAACTAATTAATTACAGAGATAATCCCATTAAATATGACTCATTTTGCATATCGTGCTTAGAACAATTTCAATATTTACTTAAAAGTCATTAAACTTATAGGTTACGTGGCCCTACTGACAGTCCCCTATCCCTGCCCGTCGTACAAACCGGGACAAGCATTTCGAATACCAAACACATGTTTTCGACAATGTTTTTACACAAATATATTTGTAATTTCTCCTTCAATTGTGCATTTGCCTATTTTTAATACGGACATCATATAATATGAAGTACACTTAAAATGTCAAAATACAGTTATAGATTATCAAGCATGCCCTTTCAATTGACTAGAAGACAGTTACCTATTAAAATTGCGTTTGCTTTCACAATAAACAAGTCAAACACTTCAAAGAGCAGGATTATATTTACCAAATGCCTTTTCAAGTGTAACTAAATCAATTAACATATTTGTATCCATTAAATAATACGAAATACTTATTCAAAAGGCTGTGTTTACTTAAAACTTTGATAGTGTGAAATTTCGCACGAACTATCCCCTGGTCATTAATATTCTGCATATGTAATGCATAGGCTCTCTGGTATATTCTGCATATGATATTCATAATTTTGTATGAGTTTTTTAATTATAATAACAGTAATACACGCTTATGTGCTTAAGATATTTTAAAGACTATACTTCAAAATATTAAAATGTTTTTAAGTGAAACGATGGAAAACGGTAACTATACATGCAGAGTTTTTGACGATTTGAAATCTTAAAGTTCCGTAGACAAAACTAAGGACACTTATAAATGCGCGCGCATCTCCGTCAGTCTCCCTGACGTTAACGCACTTCTTACTCATTAATAACATTACCAATCATTATAAAATTATAAAATTAGGCGAAAATGGTCTCTGTAGTGAACCGAATCTAAGAAAAATATAATAGTATATAATAGTTGAAGAAAAAAATATTTTTAAGAGAAGACAGGTGTAAAATTTTAAGGGTATTTTTTATTTAAAACTCATACATATATATATATATGTGTGTGTGTGTGTGTGTGTGTGTGCGCGCGCGCGCGCGCGCCAAACAAATAGGATCTACAAGTTTCTGTTTATATTTTAATCAATAATATTCATATTGTAATTAATTTAATTTTAAACGAAATTATTTATTGTAAATATTTTGGAGTAACGTAAATTAAAGCGGTTATTTTTAAAAATATATTTTACATCACGTCAGCCGAAAATAAGAGCTTAAGAGCTGAGTGCATCGCGTAAGAGCTAAGATGATAAATAGGCACTTCGAATTCCCAGTCTTGGGGTCGAAATATCTTTTTAATATCTTCCGTAATGAAGCACCAGTGCCCCAGAGATGTGCAAAGAGCTATAAATTAAAATACTGAAATTACTGTAAAATCTTCACTACATACCTGCATTAAATATGTCTTAATTTTCAGTAAAATTAGTAATTTAAACCAATTTTTAGTGAACAACTAATGGACTATTGTTGTTAACAAATCTATAAAATACAACAGTAGGCTATGTCAAATAAATATGTGACTAAATTAAAATTAATTATCTTTGTGAACTATAGTAAAACGGTATTTCCCTCGTAGTCGCACATTACTCTTTACAATTAACTAGTCTTTCAAACATAACTGTTACGCTATCTACAGTACACTGTCCTTCCATACAAAAACCTATTCACGCTACAGTAAACTGATCTACTACTCACGATGTCATACAATCTATAATAAACTGGTCTTCATACTCACGGCCGTAATAAAATCTACAGTAAACTGGTCTTCATACTCATGGCCGTCATACAACCTATAGTAAACTGGTCTTCATAATCACGGCGTCATACAATCTACAGTAAACTGGTCTTCATACTCACGGCCGTCATACAATCTACAGTAAACTGGTCTTCATACTCACAATCGTTATACAATCTACAGTAAACTGGTCTTCATACTCACGGCCGTCATACAATCTACAGTAAACTGATTTACTACTCACGATCGTCATACAATCTATAGTAAACTGGTCTTCGTACTCACGGCCTTCATACAATCTACAGTAAACTGATTTACTATTCCCACCCGTCATATCTATTTATCGTAAAACGGTCCACTACAGACAGCAGTCATAAATCTACAGTAAACTGATTAATTATTCCAACCCGTCATATCTATTTATCGTAAAACGGTCCACAACAGACAGCAGTCATAAATCTACAGTAAACTTATCTACTACTCATGTCGCCACACAATCTATAGTAAACTGATTTATTAATCCCATATCGTAAAACAGTTCACCACAGACGGTAGTCATAAATCTATAGTAATCTGATCTACTACTCATGTCTTCACACAATCTATAGTAAACTGATTTACTATTCCCACCCGTCATATTTACTTATCGTAAAACGGTCCACTACAGACGGCAGTCATAAATCTACCGTAAACTGATCGTACATGGCATCGTACAATTTATAAGTAAACTGGTCTTGAGTGTTGTTTGGTTGGTAGTAAGATCTAAGAATAGATTAACCGCTTTAAAAGTGGTAGGATTCTCTGTGTGATGAACAACGGCCTGGTAGGCCTTCCTCTTTAAATACTAATGACAAAATTGAAGCGGTTAACCAAATAATTCTCGATAATCTACGAGTTACAGTTGATAATATTGCATGTAACTTGAATGAAAGCCATGGCTTAGCATATTCAATCATCCACGAAAGTTAAAATCTGTGCTTGCTGGGTTCCACGTCAATTGACTAGCATCCACAAAAACAATCGTTTTAAAATTTTCCAGAAGCATTTAGAACGTTATGAAGAAGAAGGAGGCTCATTTATTAAGCGAATAATAACCATTGATGAGACATGGGTCCGTCATTTTGAACTAGAGTGAGCGACAAATTTTGGTGTGGGAACATCCTTTATCTCCCCAGGCAGAGATGTTCAAAATTCAGCTGTCTGCAAGAAAGGTTATGATGACGATATTCTGGGATATGGAAGGTCCAATTTTGGTTAACTTCAAACCTAAAGGTCAAACAATAAATAGTGACAGCTACTGTGAGAGAATGCGCTTATTGAAGTCAAAAGTCAAATCCAAAAGATATGGTAACCTTTTAAAAGACGTGATTTTACTTAAGGTTATCGCTCGATCTCATACGGCTAAAAACACAGTGCTATGCCTTCAAAATGTCGGTTTTCACCTGCTGAACCACCATCCATATATTCCAGACATGGCTCCAAGCGATTTTCATCTTTTCGGTCCACTAAACGAACACTTGCGAGGGAATCATCATCGATCTGATGAAGAGGCCATACAAGCAGTGCAAAATTTTCTGAACACAAAGCCGAAAACCTTCTTCCAGGAAGGAAATCAAACGCTGGTTAATTTTTTTTTTTTATTTTAAGGCGAAAAGCACATTAATCGCCACCCTAAATGTAAGTGTGAGTGTAAAGTAAAGATGGACTAAGTGCATAGAAGTAGGAGGGGATTATGTTGAAAAGTAATGCTAGTATATTTTATATAAATACAATAAATATATAATTCTTTTAAAATTTCACTTTACTTATTGACTTATCCTTGTAATTTAATGGTAGCAATTAAATAATTGCTAGCAGTAATGAACTAAAGTAGGAATTGTCAGAACAATTTGATAAATGACATACTAATATGAAGTCTTACATTCAGGTGGACATTATTTATTTTCTTAAGTCAAATAAATTTTCAAAATATTTCTCAAACTTACATTTTTATGATAACAATAAATATATAAAGTTTCCACTTCTGGCTGTTCAGCATGTTATTGACGGTTTAAAATAAAATATGAAAAATTCCCATTAGGTTACCTGAACTTGAGTACCGACCCTGTTCTCAAGAGATGCACGAGTAATAGTGCAAATAAAAGTAAGGTAACTGTGCCCACTGGGTGTACTTTGTGGCTGCAACATTTGTATCAATAAGCAAGATACTGTACAGGTAAAGCTGTTAATGTAAGCGTTAGTGAGGTTAGCTACCCCACTAAACACACGGACCTTGAGTGTATGCGTGTCGCCACTTGTGTAATAAAGTAAATAAACTAAAGTATTTGTGTAATAAAGTAAAGTACTTTGTGCAAAACTTCTGTAACACTTTTTAAGGATTTAAATACTTGTGCAGTCTTTGTAAGGATGTAGAGCTTTTTGTAATATTTGTATCGAAAAGCAAGATACTGTACAGATAAAGCTGTGAATGTAAGCGTTAGTGAGGTTAGCTGCTTTTCTAAACACGCGGACCTTGAGTGTATATGTATTGTCAATTGTGTAATAAAGCAAATAAAAATATTTTGTGTAAATCTTTTGTGACACTTTGTAAGGATGTAAACACTTGTGAAAACTTTTTTATGTACAAATTAAATGTTTTTGTAACTGCAACATTTGTATCAATAAGCAAGATAATATATAGGTGAATGTAAGCGTTAATGAAGTTAGCTTTTCCTATAAACACATGGATCTTGAGTGTATGCTTGTGTCGCCACTTATAAAATAAAGTAAATAAAAGCACTTTGTGTAAAATTTTTGTGCAACTCTGCACGGATGTAAAAAATTGTGTAAACTTTTATAAGGCTGTACAAATCTTCACAATTAAACCTTTTTATAACTGCAACATTTGTATCAATAAGCAAGATACTGTACAGGTAAAGTTATGAATGTAAGTGTTAGTGATGTTCGCTTTTTCCTCTAAACACATGGATCTTAAGTGTATGCGTGCGTCGCCACTTCTGTAATAAAGTAAATAAAAGTTTTTTATATAAAACTTTTGCAAGTCTTTGTAAAGATGTTAACACTCGTGTAAACTTTTGTAAGAATGTAAAGCTTTTTAATATCTACAACATTTGTAATAAACAAGAGACTTTGCAGGTAAAGCTGTTCATGTAAGCGTTAGTGAAGTTTGTTCTTCCACTAAGCATCACTGCCGATGAATATAGAAGTGTCCTCACATGTGTACGAGTATGCTGACGCAAGTTTCTGACCGTAAACCAAGGTTTCATAAAAAGAGAAGTATCTGTATTCCCTGAATGTAAATTATGACTGCAACATTTGTATATTTAAACAAGATACTGCACAGGTAAAACGCAGATTAACAAATCTAGCGTTAGTTAAGTTATATGTCCCTCAAAAGATCACTGAACCAGAGTGTACTCTAAGCGTTAGTTAGGTTATGTGTCCCTCAAAAGATCACTGAACCAGAGTGTACGTTTGACCCAAATATACTTAATTAAATAAAAAAATATACTTTATGTTATACTATTCTGTAGGGCTTACATTTGTATCAGTAAGCAAGATACTTACTTGTGTACTGCACAGGAAAAGCTGATAATGTTAGCTATAGTGAGGTTACGTATCACTCTAAACACCACTTGACCTTAAGTGTACCATTTTTGCTTCAGTGTATGCGTGTCATTACATGTATACTAAAGTAAAGGTAATGTATCTATTCCCGTTGAGTATAAATTGTGACTGCTACATTTATATCAACAAACAAGATACTGTATTTGTAAAGCTGTTAATGTAAGCGTTAATGAGGTTAGGTGTCCCTCTAAATATCATTGCACCTGAGTGTATACAATGAATACAGAATCTATAAGGACACTTCTTGCCTGTAAAAGTCAGCAAATTTTTTCGGCCGAGAACGCTACTTGGATTCCCCGCCGATAGACAGCGCTGCAAGTTTTTTTCTGAACTTGTAGCTTAGAGAGAGACAGATATAGGGTGATGGATTCTCTCTCTCTCGCTCTCTCTCGCTCTCTCTCGCTTTCTCTCTCTCTCTCTCTCTCTCTCTCTCTCTCTCTCTCTCTCTCTCTCTCTCTCTCTCTCTCTTTTCCTACCACCAACTGAGGGGTTGAGCGAAAATTGTTCGTGTTTACGTCCCAGGTCAACTTTCCTAAACTTTCGTTTTCATTACGGCAGTGAGCCTTCTATTTAATACAAAACATCGGTTTCTTCCTTTCCTAGACCACCAGTTCCACAACGACATCATGATTTTCTGAAGTTGAACATTTGACTGAGTACCATTTGATAAATTTAACAATAATATTTAGTAGAACCTTAATTAATGTACATGCATTGTAAACGTTTAAAATTAAAGAAGTTTAAAAAAATGTATAAAATAGCATACATTGGATCAATTACTACATTGTTTATTTCATCACATACTATTCCTAAAATATTTTAAGTAGTGCTGTCCTACATAATAAACAAGACGTTGGTAGAATATTAAATAAGAACCCAAATGAGAATTAGAAAAAAAGTTTTTTTGTTTGGAGTTATAATTAAATTAGATCTGGTTCACATGCCATGTTGTACGAAGTTTATAAAAATATCATTTTTACAATTTTTAACATAGTAAACTATAGTGCTAAAAAATTATTTTGCTATCCAGTTTTTCTATTAATATATGAGATCCTAAAATACGGAAAAGTAAAAGAATTATGTTGCATACATAACATACTATAAAGATTGATTAAAAATTATGTTCTCAGAGGTTTGGAAATTATCCCTTAAGTCAAAATTTAAAAAAATTCCAGTAACCATATTTATGATTTTTTTTTCTTTTTCGATTGTCTGGTCTGTCTGTAAAAGTCTCTAATGAAAAAAAAACTTATTTTATTTAACTCAAACATAAACACCAGGATAACCTACTGTTGAAAACAAATATCGGCATTAAAATCCGCATAAATTAGCCTGGATTTATTTTTCGTTTTTCCCGGTTTAATTCGGAACCGTAAATTTGTTTAGGAAAAATTTGCTCACTGACTTCAATTATTAACCTACGGAATCTGATGAATAGTTTTCTTAAAGTTCCAGAACCTGATATTTGGGCTGTAAGAACTCATACATTTTGTTTGAGTAAGTACGGATTATATGGCTTATAGTTTTGTGCACAATCATCAACCTGATTTTTAAAAAATCTGATTTTAACATTTTTCTCGAAAATTATTTCAAAAACCGTTATTTGAACCGAACGCTTTCAGAGCGCCTGACTAAAAAAAAAAAAATAATTTCTGTTATTGAATCAAAAATAAAAATCATATATCATTGTTTTCTCATCCTTTTTATTTTAATTGCGATGATTTGTTCGAAACACGACACCTGATTTTTATTTTTTGTTCAGTAACAGAAATTTGTAACTAAGAAATTGCTCTATATTTGGTATTTTTTTCTTAAAAATTATAATTATATGTATTGTATTTTTTAAATATTATTTTTTTTAAATATTAATATAACATTTATTTGTTATTGTTTATACAATTTCAGTAATATTCATTTTATTGTCTTTATTTTCATTACTTATAAATACATACGTGCAAAATACATACGCTATTTAGTATCAATATAAATTTTTGCACTCGTATCACGCGATGCGCACAACCAGCCCATCACAACCTGCCCTAAAACATGATGCATGTTAATTTTGATAGAGAAAATACTTTGAAATCGTATCAGGTAAAAATTATCACGCGGTTTTCTGCTTATGTAACTAAAGGATTTCAGTTCAAAATGCGCTACTGACTTTAATTTTTTTGATTGATCCATGTTTATTTGTATAAAATTATGTATATGAATAACAATTATTGCAATTATAAATTACGCCATTATACCACATACCGGCCCGTTTACCACACAAAAGTTTTTATAGCGTGTACAGTTAAATATATATTGCATAAAAATTTAATTATATATATATATATATATATATATATATATATATATGTATTATCATTTAAAAATTATTAAAAATTTATTGTTCATTATTTATTAATATATTTTCAATATCTATTCCATTAATTCATTAATTCACAATCAGTTAGTAAAGAATAAACTTCAATGAAATTTAATTTAATGAACTTCAATTTCAATGAATAGTGTGAGAATTTAAAATTGCGCGGGTGAAGCCAAAACGGGCACACTAGCAATAATGCTATAATTATATCTATTAATGATATAATTATATCTATAGGCCTACAATAATAAAAATAAAAATGGTCGTCATTATACTACATACCAGCTCATCTAATACAAAACTGTTAGAGCTTTTACAGTTAAATATACCTATGTTACACAAACTTTGAACAAGATTATTCTTTATTGAACAAGATTATAAATAAAAGTAATAATAGCCCTATACTTAAATTATAATTAACGCTTTTATACTACTTAACAGTTCAATATATCTTGTAGATACTTTGTAAGAAATTGTTCTACAATATTATGTGTATAAATAACATCATTAATAATTATTTAAATTATTAATAAACATTAGTGTTACTTGTCCAGCTCAAAGTTCAATTGTTAGAGAGTTATTGCAACCATTGCCTGAAATATTGGCAAATCAGACATACATGCTAAATTTTATCTGAACAGCCAATAGTCACAGAAACAAACAGATACAGATGGACAGACATCCAACCAAAAACCATTTCTTTGGACTCCTGGTAAAATAGACCAATCAACATTTAAAGATCAATTTTTTACGATCACCAAACCTTTTTGTATACTTCATTTAGGCAGAGAGTAAAACGATGAATACTACATTTTAATAATTTTTGCTTTAAGTTTCATTCACAAAGCTTTTATTATTTACAACAGTTTATTAACATACAGTGTTAGTCAAAAATATCGGGACACCCGAATAACGTTTTATTTTATTAATGGAGAGAAACTAAATGCATGAAATGATTATTTCATTTCAATAAATGATTATTTATATAAGGCATAAAGATGTACTTTTTAGTACTTGTAGTATGGGGTAATTGCAGATTTTGGAGGCCGAGACAAAGTTTTCTCGTGCACTGAAATGTACATCTTTATGTCTTCTAAACGCTTCATAAGTTTGGTTTTTCTCCATAAATAAACAAGAAAAGTATGAGTCACGTCAACATTTGACCAATCCTGTATATTAATATAACTTACTGTTCAATGACAGAACCGATGATGACGGGCGGGAAGAGGTTCATTACTTGTTTGCAAATATAACTTTCACAAGTTGACCCTGTAGTCATAATTTCCCAAACAGGTCAAGCGTTAGGGTAGGATTTGGAGAGGGAAAGACAGAGAGACAGACAGGCAGCGAGCGAGCGAGAGAGAGAGAGAGAGAGAGAGAGAGAGAGAGAGAGAGAGAGAGAGAGAGAGAGAGAATGCTCCCTAATCTGTCTATCTCTGAGCTGCAAGTTTAAAAAAAAAACATACAGCGCTGCCTATTGACGGGGAATCCAAGTAGAATTGTCGGTCGAATAAAATGGGCTGACTTTTCCATGCAAGAAGTGTCCTTCTTATAGATTCTGTATTCATTGGTGTATACGTGTCCTCACAAGTAAAGGTTATGTATTTGAGTACGCTGGCTGTACTTTGTGACTGCAACATTTGTATCAACAAGCAACTTATTGATTTTGTAAAGCTGTTAATGTAAGTGTTAGTGAGTTTGGTGTCTCTCTAAATATCATTGCTCCTGAGTGTATAAGTATCCTCACAAGTAAAGGTAAGGTATTTTCCCCGTACGCTACTAGGGTTGTCCGTAAAAATAAGGTTCCCAATAATTTTTCACAATGAAAAACATGTTTATTTGCATTGAATAATACATTTTTGGAAATCTTAAACTTTTTTCAATTTTTTGACATAATCGTCGTTGAGCACGATACATTTTTGCATACGGTGAACCATCTTTTGTATGCCTGAGTCGGGAAACTCTCCCGCCGCCCCGCGAAGGTAGCTCAAAACTTTTTCTTTAAGCTCCTCTCTGGTACTGAAATGCGTCCCACCTACGTGTTTCTTCAAATTAGGGAAGAGATGGTAGTGACTTGGGACTAATTAGGCTGTAGGACGGATGTGTGACAGCATCCCATCCAAATCGGTTGATGAGACCGGTTGTTACCTGGCGGTGTGCTGACGACCGTTGTCTTGATGGAACAAACTCTATTCGTGAGCATGTTTCTCCTCTTGTTTTGAGCTGCGAAGGATCCTTAACGCTCAAAGTAACGATCAGCATTGATTGTTGTGCCGGTATCTATGAATTTGCACAACAATAAACCCTTCCTGTCCCAAAACACGCTCGCCATGATTTTGTCGGCAGACAGTTTTTGTTTGAACTTCCGCGGTGTCGGCGACTCTGGATGTTTCCACTGGCGTGATTGTTCTTTCGTTTCCGGTGTCGTATAATGTACCCAGGTCTCGTCCCCAGTGACAATGGACTCCAAGAATTTCTGGCCATCGTTTTCGTAGGCCTGAAGAAATTCGCAGACCGCATCAATCCGTTGCCGTTTGTGATCTGCTGTAAGCTGTCTTGGGACCCACTTTGCACACAAATTTTGCTATACCCTAAATGGTCTGTCAAAATTTTATAAATGCAAGTCTTTCTGACATCATCGATCATCTCGGAGGGCTCCCAAACAGTCACCCTTGCTTCTTCCACTTACGCAATCATTTCGTACGAAACATATGGACGTCCGGAACTCTGTTCGTCATGAAAGTCTGTCTTTGAATTCTCTGCACAATTTGTGCACGTGTTGTACGCTCGTACATTTTTCTCCCCAGACTTCACACAGTTGGATATGAATGTCCATCGGCGCAGTGTTTTTTACACACACAAAACGAATCACAGAGCGTAATTCGCACCTGGCGGGAGACAGAAAAGGTAACTCCATTATTAACGGCTACCAAGCCAATACTGAGTATTGGTGGGGCAGAAAACACCAAACTGCTTTTCTAAAAACGACAAACAAACTGCTTTTTCAAACGGAAACAAGCAGTTTGATTTGGACTGGTTCGTGATTTGTTAAACAGCTGTTGGGACTTCCCCACCACCCATGTTCTATTCGAACGTTGCCGCAAGCGCTAAAACTGTTTTCCTACTAACTGTTTTTCTGTTCAACATGATTTTATGCTTTTTCCCTTTATTTCAAAGTTGCTTGTTGCTTGTAGTGAACTGTTTGGTCGTTGTCAACGTTTATCTCTATTTTGTTGCGAGTTGTTTGAAAGTTTTAAATGTAAAATTTGTTGTTCAAACATTTTTTTAAACTGTAAAATCAGCCATAAGTGTTTTTTATATTAGTTTTTTTCCGTAGTTTACTTTGTGTTTAGAAACTTAAAAATATTTAGTGGACAATTTTGAAAGTTTTCTTTTACTTTTTTTATGTTTTTAGAATTAAGTGCATAGTTTTTAATTATTTATTGGATGTGTGGACTTTTTAAAAAAAGGTAGAGATGATTATGTTCCTGAATGGAAATTCAGAAATGAAAAAAGAATAACTTTTTATAATTGTTATCGGTGTTTAAAAGTGAAAAACCTGTTTTTTGTGATGGGAAATATTAAAAACATCTTACAGTTTATTTTTATACGGAGCCTATTTTTTTAAAAAAAACATTTGTTTTATTAAATATGTTATTACAATGAAGTTTATATTTTTTCTGTGTTGAAAAATGGAAAACTTATTTTCTTGCTAGTACTAATGTTAATAACCTATCATTAACCTATAATAACCTTATGTTAATAACCTATAATTTTGTAACTATACAGAGCTAATTTTATTTAAACACATTGGGCCTATGTTCTTATTACTATATTGTACGTATTAAGGTTACTTTTTTCAGTGTTGAAAAGTGAAAACCTACTTTCTCCCAAATAAAAATATGACAGTAACATCTCACATTTTGTAAATACATAACCTAATTTTATTTAAACGTATTTTTTATATTTATTATCAATCATCAATATTTTTTAATCAACTAAAAATATTCTAAATTTTTGCATTTCAGTAAATATGCAAAGGACTATTTAATTTTTAAGTAAAAAAAAAGAATACTTCTATTAGAAATTCATTGAATTTTGTAAATATAAAATGGCTACATATATATTACGTTTTGAGAATGTAATTTAATTATTCTTATAATTATAAGGATTATCCTTATACACTTATAAGGATTATTTTTTTCTAAATGCTTTACACTCAAAAACAGTTAAGGACATGGTGGTAATGGGAATGAAAAAGTAGTCTTAGAAAACTGAAAGTTTGTGCTTTGTTTTAGCTGCTAATACAACTTCAAGTTTCAGTTTTCTAAACTTGTTTTTTTCCAACTGTTTTAAAAAGCAGCTTTTTTCCTCAACAAACAGTTTGTTGACGTTTTGTAAAATTAGCAGAAACGCCCACCCCTAATAATGAGCGTCGCAGAGCGCTCGCGGAGTGGGGATTGGGAGCGGAGGAACCAAGCTGCAAGCCAAGGTCACCGAATCTCGCGTAACAACGTTCGCAGCGACTATAGCGCCTTGGGAACCTTGCTTTACCCTCGTATACTTTGTGCCCGCAATATTTGTATCAATAAGTTAAATACGGCATAAGTAAAGATGTTATGTTTGCATTAATGAAGTTATCTGTATCTCACTTCACTACTTCTGAGTACATGTTAAGTCTTTACATGTGTAGTAATCCAAGTAATGTTAAGGTATTTGTACCCGCCGGCTGTACTTTGTGACTGCAACATTTGTATCAACAAGCAAGATACTGTACTTGTAAAGCTGTGATATAAGCGTTAGTGAAGTTAGCTGTGCACTTCATTGCTTCTGAGTGCATGTAATTCTTACTGGTCCCACTGAGCATTACTGCTCCTAATTTTAAGCGTGTCCTCATATTTGTGCGGTTATGTAAACACAAGTTTCTTGTACGTCAACATAGACTTTCTGCTAACGTAAGAAAGCAAAATAATCTGTGTCTGCTGGGTGCACATAATGGACTGTTGGGTGGCACTGTACATTTGAATCAATAAACAAGATAATGTACAGGTAAAGCTGTTAATGTAAGCGTTAGTGATGTTAGTTGTCCCACTATGCGCTTCTGCTTTTGAATAAAAGCGTGTCACCACATGTTTATGGGTATCCGAATCCAAGTTTTTTGTACTCAACCTCGGCTTTCTACCAATTTAGGTAAATGAAAAGTATATATGGCTACAAATTCATAATTATTCCAAAATTTAAATGGAAAGTTATTTTTGGCTTGAGTGAGTTATATGAACTTAAAGCATGAATACATATGACAAAGAAATGTGTATAATTTAAACAGGAAACGGAATTTTATGTATGAACTTTCAAACCAAAGGAGGAAAGAGCTTCTCCCTTCATTTGTCTTTCATTTTTCTTTTCCGAAAATGAAGCCAGGAATAGTTGTGGTCAATGTCCAAATACTGATTATAATAAACCTGGTGTTTTAATTTTTTGTAAATTATGTTAAATTTCAATAAGTCATACTAATATCTTAATAAAATTAAATACGCAGAATCAATCAAAATATTATTTCCAATAAATAAAACCACAGATTTTACATGATACATGAAGTGAGATATATATTTTATGCATGTCCAGGAGAAATTTAATAAAAATCGATTAAGCAGAAATAGAAAAATTGTAATAATTGAAATAGTAATCAATCTGCTTCGTAACTATTTAATATAAAGTAATTATTAGATTAAAAATTTAGATAATTAATAGTATTACATATTTAAATGAGCAGAAATATAAATAATTAACTGAACCTAAATAGATGTAATAATAATAGAAAAATCACAAATACCAACTTACATATTGAAATGTAATAAGAAATTTAGAATTAATTAAATTTTTAAATTAACACAGTTTTCAAAATACTCGTAAAAATTATATCCGAATTAGTACGTGTACAGTAAGAAAATATGAAACGAAAATTTAGAATGCAAAATTTCCAAATTTTAATTAATTAAAAAGTTATAAAGAAATTTGTAAAGAAGGTCATTAAGAGTTGAAAGTAGGAAACGGTGTGTGGCGGTTACACACCTGTCCGAAGTTGAGCAAGCTCAGCGTATTAATACTAATAGAAATTAAGTTGAAACCACGTGTTCATAATTATATAATCAAATTAAAATAAAAATTTACAAAATGAATGCAAGTGAATCTGAAACGAATGTGTCGGGATAATAGTATTGAAGTGTGGACCGGTGAATAAGAAATCAACATTAAGCAAAGAACTATTTGTTCGAACAAACTGGAGGAGAGTCCAACCCCGAGAGAAGGGTAGGCTTCCAATTCACTAAAAGTGTTCAGCTCGTATGTAACGGTTACTGTTGATAAAATAATGCGCATATTTCATTGTTAATAAGTGATAAATTCATCAAATTAAGTATATTACAATTATGCATTCATCGAATTAAAAGTTTATAGGTTTACATAAAAAAGTAAAGTAAAATTAAAACGATAAATTTAGAGAAGCCGACGCGTATTCAATTTATTATAAACGGCGTGTTCGTAAAAGTGCAGCAGTTAAATTCAATTTTATTGTTAAACATTTACAGAGAACATTTTCATTAAATTCATATTACAAGTATAAACTGAGTTATAAAACGTTTTCCTCTACCCAACATAAATTGCAAATTAGTAAATTGGCATTCTTATACAGGGTCCGCCAGTGAAACGGGATGATTGTAGGTGGCCTTGAGACAAAGTTGGCAGGTAGAGGGTTACTGGCGCTTCACCACCTGCACAATCTACCAATTAGTTGCAATGGATCGATGGACGGGTGAACAATGCGGCTACGCGGTGAAAGCGTATTATCAAAATGGCGAAAGTTTTGTGCAAACTCGACGTGATTTCCGACGTCATTTTAACATACCGCGTAACCAGCCTGTTCCGTCACATAATGCAATTCGAACAACCTCGAGCAAACGGGATCAACGTATAAAAAAGAGGCGGAAGTGTAAAAACTGTTCGAACACCTGAAAACATCGCAGCTGTTCAACAGGCTATGGTTAGAAGTCCTCGCCGATCAGCCAAACAACATGCTCTTTGTATTGGAATAAGTGACACATCTAGGGGGATACCTGTTTTTGTTGTATAGGGATACCTGAAAACAAAAGTGTTTCAAGCAGATCTACCCACAACCATTGAAGCCCTCAAACAAGGAATTGTAGACAAGATTGCGGCAATACCTGTCAACATGCTGCGAGAGGTCATGCAAAACTTCCGAACAAGGCTCCAGAAATGCCTTAACTGCAATGGAGGACATTTGGTAGACGTAGTGTTCAGAAAATAATATTTTTTCGTATTGTACCCATAATAGCTATTCTTGTCCTTTCAATTATTTACTAAGACAATATTTTTTTAAAAATTCAACAACCAATTACTTTCTTTAATCATCCCGTTTCACTGGCGGACCCTATAAAAAGTCTTTCAATCAAAAAACGACCACAATAAACATTTAACACATCATAAACACACATAAACGACAACACCATTTAACAAGCATCTAACAAGCAGAGCAGTAAAAACCAGAATCAACAAAATTCAGCAGCGAACTCGGAAGCCATTCAGTGGCTTTTTAACAGGCAGCTGAAAACCGTTTATTACCACGAGGAATTTCAGGAACGGTTACAGCAGACGATCATCTTGAGGACACCGAAGGTTCCAGAAGCACTTGAAGACCACATTTCCTTAACACGCGACAGTATCAAGACCAAGAATTGGACGCAATGTTAACTAGAATATTGTTCAAGT
The DNA here is from genome assembly GCA_022606455.1 of Callitettix versicolor. Taxonomy (NCBI): domain Eukaryota; kingdom Metazoa; phylum Arthropoda; class Insecta; order Hemiptera; family Cercopidae; genus Callitettix; species Callitettix versicolor. Next base: position 30,581,593 of record CM040182.1, read on the forward strand.
TACATGATTCACCATTTAAAAATATTCTACATTCAATAAATGTTTTTCACTACTTTAAAAACAAATTTTCTTTTAAAAATTAAATTCAAAAGTGTAATAAATTAATTTCATTATCAAAATGGGCTTGTGAAGATATTGATTGGTTGGTCTGGCTCATTTGTTTAAACAGCTGCAAAGATATAGGCCTAAACATATGTACGCTATGACAAGAATGACAAATATGTACGATATGACGCATATATATGTATATATATATATATGTGTGTGTGTGTGTGTGTGTGTGTGTGTGTGTGTGTGTAATTGAAATTTGATAACAATACGATAGTTAAGTCAAATAGGTTAGGGTACAATTACACCTAAAGTATTTTTTTCTAAGGTAACATTGTTTCAATGCAGACGGCTATAGAACAGAGTAACGAATAGCAGAAATTATCGTTACAACACACGCGCGCGCGCGCGCAGAAACACAATATGGCTCGGTGGAAGAGTGACCAGACACCGGCCAATCTGCTCGCCTTTCAAAGTGCACACGTCAAGGTCATGGATTCGAAACTGAAATTATACTGTAAGCTTTATCCTTCTCGTTAATTCGGATTCCTCGTCCTCAGTAGTCTAATCGGTATAGAGTACACAAAAAACCATTTTGTTCTAATTTTTTTAATTATTTAATTAGAAAAACGTTATCTAAGGGTTATTACGGGTGCTGATGTCAAGGTGTTGGGTCTAACTAAAATTAATGTCCCTTTTCCAAACGAAAATTCCCCAATAAGTGTTAACTTGTTCGCTTTTCTTTAAAGAAACACGGAAAAATTGAAAATTGATATTATTCTATAAATTTCAGTGTAAATTTAAGTTTTTCTGAAAACGATTTAAAAATAAGTAACACGATAAACGTTTTTATTTGACTCATGGAAAAAATCTTTTATGTATTTTCCTGTAAAAAAGTTGTCATTATATTAAAACTGGATTGTGACAGGCCGGGTTTCGGGTGGTATTTTTGCCAGAGTAGAAATAGCAACACTCATTGAAATGCTTTTCTGAAAGAAGAAAAGAGAGGAAAGGACTTCTCATTAGAAAAGAAAGTCTTTCTGAATAGCCTGGAGCTGTATTTGCAATCTAGTAGCGCTGTCAGCTGCCAACTGTCAGCTAGCACACTAGCTGCTACACAAAGATTTTAAATAGCTCAGGGCCGCAACGGGTGAACGAACATTCAAAATACATGTTTTTTCAGTTGTACGCAACTGATAATTTTTAGATACAATTATCTTCGAGTTTAGCACAATAATTTCGTTCTGAATTATATTTTTATTGTGAAGACTCTTGCTGTCGATCTTAGCGTTGTTTTTTCATTAATCCTTTTTGACGCGTTTCGGGGAAAGACCATTTTCAAAATATAACGGAGAAAGAATCAAAATCGTACATTTAATATTAACTACAATAAACAAGAATACCACATATCACGTGGATATTATTCATTGTAAATACCTCAGTAATATTTTTTTATGTAAAGATATATTTACTTTTATTAAATTTCAGCAATGAATATATAAACATTTTAAAATGAGTTCTTTCATTAAGTTCCAAGAAAAAACTTTTACTGTTCAATAAATACATAGTGCTTCATAGGTACACATTTACAATTGTTACAAACAACTGGTTGGATTAAGGAATTGTGTAAAGTGTAAACTAATAACCAATTACGAAACCATACCGAATTATATATATATATATATATATATATATATATATATATATATATATACATATAGTTATTTTAAGGCGAAAAGCACATTGAGGCTATTATCACCTCCTAAATGTAAGTGTGAGAGTATATATATATATATATATATATATATATATATATATATATATATATATATATATATTGAAGGAACTGTAATTAAGAAGTCGCCATATAGCTGGCGTAGTTTCTTATTCTGTCTAGCTACTCATGTAGTGATGACCGTGCTGGGTTTAGCGTGTTATGTGTATCAAGTACTGTATATTGTGTAGAATAGATTTTAACGCGTATTGCTTAGTCTGTAGCACGTAGCGCGTAATATATAATGTGTAGCATGTAGCGAGAATTGTATAGCATGTAACGCGTATTGTGTAATGTATAGCAAATAACGTGTAGCACGTAGCGTATAGCGCGTATTGTATAAAGGGCCTAGCGTTTAATGGTTGCGTTTATTATTATTTATTATTTATTTATTATTATTATTATTTACTATATATTATTATTTAGCATGTAGTGAGCAGCGTCTAGCTCGTATTGTGCTACATGTAGAGTGTTAACGCATACTGAGTAGCATTTAGTGAATAGCATGTATCATGTAGCACGTATTGTGTTGTGGGTAGCATGTAATGAGTATTGTGTGTAACGTATAGTATGTAGCAATAATCACATAGTTTGTAGTATGTAGCGATAATCATGTTGCATGTATCGTGTAGCGTGTAGTATGTAGCAATAATCGTATAGTTTGTAGTGTGTAGCATGTAGCAATAATCACATAGTTTGTAGTATGTAGCGATAATCATGTTGCATGTATCGTGTAGCGTGTAGTATGTAGCAATAATCGTATAGTTTGTAGTATGTAGCGATGAGCGTGTTGCATATATTGTGTAGCGCGTAGAGTGTAGCGTGTAGTATGTAGCAATAATCATATAGGTTGTAGTATGTAGCAAGGAGCGCGTTCCATATATCGTGTAGCGCGTAGAGTGTAGCTTATAGAATGTAACAATTACCATATAGTGTGTAAAATGTAGCGATGAGCGTTTTGAATGTATCGTGTAGCGTGCAGAATAAATGAATAATCATATAGTGTATAGTATATAACGATGAGTGTGTTGAATGTATCGTGTAGCGCGTAGTATGTAGTAATTATTATACAGTGTGTAAAATGTAGCGATGAGCGTGTTGCATGTATCATGTAACGCGTAGATTGTAGCGTGTAGTAGGTAGCAATGATCATATAGTGTGTAGTAGGCAGCGATGAGTGTGTTACATGCAGCTTGTAGCGCGTGTAGTATTTAGCGATGAGCGTGTAGCTAATAGCAACTCAGCACTTGTGTTTTTTATGAAAGGATCTGTTATTAAATTGACACAGCTTATAGCTGCCATATAATTACGTGTATATTTTTACGCCAGTACGTGCTAGTTGGTAGCAATTTGTGTGGCAGAGCCAGTATCAGTCGCTGCATTAAGCTCCACTCCTGTTTGATGATCTTATCTGCTGTGTGCTCGGTGTCATGTTGTTCCCTCCTCTTTACATCGATATAAAACCCTTTCAATGCAAATATTATTTTATAAGTTTCTGTAAATTAAAAAAAAAAGTTACTTTAAAAGAAAATCTATTTGAACGTTTACTAAATTATGCAATAGAAAGACTACTCCAACAGAGTAGTTTGTATTATTTTTTACACTTATTACAAATTGACTGATCATTGAATTAGCGATAAGCGATGTTGTGGTAGTTCAACTAAAACGTCTCAACCACAAACAGAAGAAAACGAAAAAATTCAGTAAATTTAGAAAGCAATAACTTTTCTCTTTTTTAATAACAACTTATTGTGATTCACATTAATTTATAAAATCAATCCTTAATAAAACCAATAAAAATATTTTGTAATTTCGTTTTGCAACAAAAGACTTTCCTATAATAGCAGATATATCTGTTAATGTATTTTATAAACAAGCACACAGTACGAAATTATTTTATAGCAACGGACAGCCTACTTCTGTTGCCTATTTTGAATATTAGGCATGCAAGTGTTCGGAATGCAAGTGCCACTTAGTAGTCCCCACTCTGTTCCCTCATACAACAACATTTCATTAAAAAATAATACAAATATGTCAAATCTTCATTTTTTTAATGCCCGATGTCTGTTACCTAACACAACAACTATTCACTTAACATATGAAGTAAACCAATAAAAACGATTTTTCTGTATTATTCTCATTATTTAATTCAAAGGAAATTATTATGCTTAGGTTTGTAAAAAATCATTATCTCTAGCACATGATGCAAAATCCTATTTTTTTTTTATTGTCCTAAAATAATGTTTGGATCATGAGTTAACGATGATGTAAAACATTTATTGTTCTATAGATCAATATGCCTTCTATGAGTGTAAAAGTGTATACGTTTTTTATTACAAGATGAAGGATTGTTATGATCAGGAGTTAACAATAAGGTAAAACAATTATTGTTCTATAGATCAATATGTCTTCTATGGGTGCAGAAGTGTATACGTTTTTTATTACAAGATGAAGGATTGTTAGGATCAGGAGTTAACAATAAGGTAAAACAATTATTGTTCTATAGATCAATATGTCTTCTATGGGTGCAGAAGTGTATACGTTTTTTATTACAAGATGAAGGATTGTTAGGATCAGGAGTTAACAATAAGGTAAAACAATTATTGTTCTATAGATCAATATGTCTTCTATGGGTGCAGAAGTGTATACGTTTTTTATTACAAGATGAAGGATTGTTAGGATCAGGAGTTAACAATAAGGTAAAACAATTATTGTTCTATAGATCAATATGTCTTCTATGGGTGCAGAAGTGTATACGTTTTTTATTACAAGATGAAGGATTGTTAGGATCAGGAGTTAACAATAAGGTAAAACAATTATTGTTCTATAGATCAATATGTCTTCTATGGGTGCAGAAGTGTATACGTTTTTTATTACAAGATGAAGGATTGTTAGGATCAGGAGTTAACAATAAGGTAAAACAATTATTGTTCTATAGATCAATATGTCTTCTATGGGTGCAGAAGTGTATACATTTTTTATTACAAGATGAAGGATTGTTAGGATCAGGAGTTAACAATAAGGTAAAACAATTATTGTTCTATAGATCAATATGTCTTCTATGGGTTCAGAAGTGTATACGTTTTTTATTACAAGATGAAGGATTGTTAGGATCAGGAGTTAACAATGAGGTAAAACAATTATTGTTCTATAGATCAATATGCCTTCTATGAGTGTAGAAGTGTATACGCTTTTTATTACAAGATGAAGGATTGTTAGGATCAGGAGTTAACAATAAGGTAAAACAATTATTGTTCTATAGATCAATATGTCTTCTATGGGTGCAGAAGTGTATACATTTTTTATTACAAGATGAAGGATTGTTAGGATCAGGAGTTAACAATAAGGTAAAACAATTATTGTTCTATAGATCAATATGCCTTCTATGAGTGTAGAAGTGTATACGTTTTTTATTACAAGATGAAGGATTGTTAGGATCAGGAGTTAACAATAAGGTAAAACAATTATTGTTGTTCTATAGATCAATATGTCTTCTATGGGTGCAGAAGTGTATGCATTTTTTGTTACAAGATGAAGGATTGTTAGGATCAGGAGTTAACGATAATGTAAAACAATTATTCTTCTATAGATCAATATGCCTTCTACGAGTGCAGAAGTGTATACGTTTTTTATTACAAGATGAAGGATTGTTAGGATCAGGCGTTAACAATAAGGTAAAACAATTATTGTTCTATAGATCAATATGCCTTCTATGAGTGCAGAAATGTATACGTTTTTTATTACAAGATGAAGGATTGTTAGGATCAGGAGTTAACAATAAGGTAAAACAATTATTGTTCTATAGATCAATATGTCTTCTATGGGTGCAGAAGTGTATACATTTTTTATTACAAGATGAAGGATTGTTAGGATCAGGAGTTAACAATAAGGTAAAACAATTATTGTTCTATAGATCAATATGCCTTCTATGAGTGTAGAAGTGTATACGTTTTTTATTACAAGATGAAGGATTGTTAGGATCAGGAGTTAACAATGAGGTAAAACAATTATTGTTCTATAGATCAATATGCCTTCTATGAGTGTAGAAGTGTATACGCTTTTTATTACAAGATGAAGGATTGTTAGGATCAGGAGTTAACAATAAGGTAAAACAATTATTGTTCTATAGATCAATATGTCTTCTATGGGTGCAGAAGTGTATACATTTTTTATTACAAGATGAAGGATTGTTAGGATCAGGAGTTAACAATAAGGTAAAACAATTATTGTTCTATAGATCAATATGCCTTCTATGAGTGTAGAAGTGTATACGTTTTTTATTACAAGATGAAGGATTGTTAGGATCAGGAGTTAACAATAAGGTAAAACAATTATTGTTGTTCTATAGATCAATATGTCTTCTATGGGTGCAGAAGTGTATGCATTTTTTGTTACAAGATGAAGGATTGTTAGGATCAGGAGTTAACGATAATGTAAAACAATTATTCTTCTATAGATCAATATGCCTTCTACGAGTGCAGAAGTGTATACGTTTTTTATTACAAGATGAAGGATTGTTAGGATCAGGCGTTAACAATAAGGTAAAACAATTATTGTTCTATAGATCAATATGCCTTCTATGAGTGCAGAAATGTATACGATTTTTATTACAAGATGAAGGATCGTTAGGATCAGGCGTTAACAATAAGGTAAAACAATTATTGTTCTATAGATCAATATGCCTTCTATGAGTGCAGAAGTGTATACGATTTTTATTACAAGATGAAGGATCGTTAGGATCAGGAGTTAACGATAATGTAAAACAATTATTGTTCTATAGATCAATTTGCCTTTTATGAGTGCAGAAGTGTATACGTTTTTTATTACAAGATGAAGGATTGTTAGGATCAGGAGTTAACAATAAGGTAAAACAATTATTGTTCTATAGATCAATATGTCTTCTATGGGTTCAGAAGTGTATACGTTTTTTATTACAAGATGAAGGATTGTTAGGATCAGGCGTTAACGATAATGTAAAACAATTATTGTTCTATAGATCAACATGCATTCCATGATTGCATTTTATGATTGTACCTTTTTTGTTACAACATAAAATAGAATAATAAACGAATGAATAATTAACGATGATATAAAACAATTATTTTTCTGTAAATCAATATGTATTCTATAACTGCGGAATTGTGGTACCTTTTTTGTTACAAGGTAAAGTAGACTAATAAAAGAGCGTTAGGATCAGAAATTAACGATAATGTAAAACCATTATTTTTCTGTACATCAATATGTATTCTATGAGTGCAGTAAGGTTGTACCTTTTTTTATTATAAGATGAAGGAATTTTAGGATCAGGATTTAACGATGATGTAAAATAATTATTGTTCTATAGATCAACATGCATTCATTCTATGAAAGCAGAAGTTTTACCTTTTTTTGTTAGAACATAAAATAGAATAATAAAGGAATGTTAGGATCAGGAGTTAACGATGGCGTAAAGCAATTATTGTTCTGTATACTAATATGTGTTCTATAAGTGCAGAAATGTTGTACCTTTTTTTGTTACAAGATAAAATAGAATAATAAAGGAATGTTAGGATCAGGAGTTAAGGATAATGGTGAACTATTATTGTTATGTAGATCAATAACAATTATATGAGTGCAAAAGTGTTGTATCTTGTTTTGTTGCAAAATAAAGTAGAGTAATAAAGGAATGCTAGGATCAGAAGTTAACGATAATGTTAAACTTTTATTGTTGCGTAGATCAATATGTATTCTATGAGTGCAGAAATGTACCTTTTTTTATTACATGTCAAAGCTGACTAACATAACGTTTCTTTTCTACTATAATGAATTCTTTTGGTACATACAACAGTAAAGTCTAATTAGGCAACTGATCGTTTAAAACTTTACACTAACATTAATAACATGTTGTGTCTTACTTTGCCGCCTTGGCTTTTAGCGGCACTTAGCAGTGTACATAACTTAGCTTCTGTATTGGGTCTATATTATACACTACCATGTGGTCTAAGTACTGTATCGGTCGCCATCTCCAAAACGTGCATGTACTAAGCTATCAGCAAGAAAAATATCCAAAACAAATAATTGAAAATATAAAATAGATTCGAACTCTTATGAAATATTTTGATGTTATACACAATTATAAAGCAGTGAAGAAATTTTGAAACAATAAAATTCTCAACAAAAAAAATCAACCGCTCCATTTTGATCTCTGACTTTTTTATTCGCTATAAGTTCCGGGAGAATGGAACATGCAACAGCTGGTATAACAAACACATGAACAGAATAATGACCATTAATCACTACTCCACTCGCTAGACACAGACGTCAAACTGTTCCCATAATTAATTAGATATATCACCTTCCCTGTCTGCCGCCTATACGCCTCTCGATACGATTTGGCTTTATTTAAAAACTGTTCTGTTCAAGTGTTCTTGTAATTCCACTTATAATTCACTTTTACACTGTTATTCTTACTTTTTTTTTTTTTTTTTTTTGGAGTTTAACGTCCGACTATTGTGCACACTTGGGCTAATGCAGACGGTGGGGATGATTTATAGCGTATGAAAATGCCAAGCCCTCGCCGGGAATCGAACCCGGGTCCTCGGGGTGAAAGTCTAGTACGCTATCCACTAGACCACCGAGGCGGCTGTTATTCTTACTAAATATCTACTCTATAGAAGAATAACAACCTCAAAATTCGCTGCTTAAACTGTAAAAGATCTTTCATTTATGATTCCTAGATGTCAAAAAATATGTTTTTATGGAGATACCTGTTCACGCGCACGTGCGTGCGTGAATGAATAACTATTTATACAAGAAACTCTTTTCGATGTTTCGCCCCCCCACACACAAACACGCACGCACGCCCACTTATATACACTGCTTAGTATCCAGGATAAATAAATAAACAAAATGAAATTAAATAACAGAAATTTTTAATTCATAAATTAAAATTGTAAAGTAAAATTTTGAGGTTTATTATAATAATGTAAAACAAAGTACCAGCTATTTGGTTTTATATATATATATATATATATATGTGTGTGTGTGTGTGTGTGTGTGTGTGTGTGTGTGTGTGTGTGTGTGTGTGTGTGTGTTGTGTTTTAGCACTCGTTCCCGCTTTCGAAATTTCGATTTGATTCAAACTTGGCACAAAAATTTACTTCGGAAATATTTATGACAAGTTCGTTACCAAGTGAAATCAATTCAATTGTTTCAAAATGGCGGTGACTCCTAATTCTTACAAATCACATTTTATTTTACAACATTTTTTGGCAATCTTATTTCACTATCGTAATTGTCATTAAAATCGAAATTAATTAATTTTCAAATATTTGATAAAAAGCGGTCAAGGCTCAGTTTCCTATTTTCAATGTAATTTGAACATTCAAATTGCTAATGCATGCAGATCTTAACAGACTTAGTGAAATTTCGCTGCCATCACGTCAACGAGACAGTTGTGTCACGTGATTATTAACTTGCTTTATAACCACCGAGACAGACTCCAAAGTTTAACACAGTACGGGAATACTCAATTAATTGGCCTATGCAGAAGGTATGAGCGGTATGAGGCGAGGCGTTCGCAATAGATAGAACAAGATAAACCACGTCTTCGCATTGCAATTTAGAAGAAACAAAGATGAAGGTAAAATATGCTATGATTTTAGATAAAACATATTGCGTAATGAAAAATCACTGTTTCAGCTGGCGATGAAAGTAACGCCCACCCAACTTGCAACGTTGCAAAACAATACGGCGATACTCTACAAAGAATGTATAAACTGAACAAGAGAAATTGATTTATTAAAACAATGTAGAAATAATTTAATGAAAATTACATTTGGAAAGTAGCTTTCAACTATTTTAATAAACAATTTAGTTTATAAGAATATTGTAGAAACGCACAGATATAATTAATTTAATGAAAAGTGGGAAATATTTTTCAGATTCAGTTTTTAATTGAACATTTCAGTTTGGTAAGAATACGTATTATGGAAATCAACAGAAATAATTAAGTAAGTAAAAAATAAAAATAAAAAATAGAACTTATATTTATTTTTAATTTTGTTTATTAATAATATTAAAGGAAGTACAGATTTAATGAAATATTTAAGTGGAAAAAATGTGTAGATTAAATTTTTAATCGAACATTTTTGTTTACTAAGAAAAATTACTCTTTCTTACTAATAATAATTACGTACTACGGGAACTGCACAGAAAATTAATTATTATTATTAATTTTTAATTAATTATTAATAAAAACATATAAATAAAAAATACCTCTCAGGTTAATTTACAATTGAACAATTTTTGTAGTAAGAATATGTGATCAGGAAAAGACTTATTGATAAGACTCGTTACTCACTGCAACAACAATGGTGTTCTTACATGTTTTTTTCTCTAAGCTCAGAGTATTGGCAAAAAGTACTAGTGCAGATGTAAAATCACTAGATTATTAATCTTGAACCACGCCCTTTTTTTGGTGTTTAACATCCGACTATTGTGCACACTTGGGCTAATGCAGACGATAATTCACATAACAACTTTAAAGTAAAAAGATTGCATGATCCAAGCAAATTTCAGTATTTTAGGTAACTATTTATGAAATTTATCAGCAACTAAAATCAGATAACTATTTTGACGGAGAAAAACCCGCCGCTACCAAGTGAGTAGATTGATATTATGATATACAGGGTCCGTCAATGAAACGGAATGATTGTAGGTGGCCTTGAGACAAAGTTGACAAGTATTGGGGTGATGGTTACTAACGCGTCATCACATGCATAATCTACCATTTAGTTGCAATGGATCGTTGGACGGTGAACAACGCGACTACTCGGGGAAAGCGTATTATCAAAATGACGAAAGTTTTGTGCAGACTCGACGTGCTTTCCGACGTCATTTTAATGTACCGCGTAACCAGCCAGTTCCGTCAGATAATGCAATTCAAACATGGATAAACAACCTCGAGCAAACGGGATCAGCGCCTTAAAAAGAGGCAGGAGTATAAAAACTGCTCGAACACCTGAACACATCGCAGGTGTTCAACAGGCTATGGTTAGAAGTCCTCGCCGATCAGCCAAACAACATGCCTTTCGTATTGGAATAAGTGACACATCTGTGAGAAGAATTCTCCATAAGGACCTTAATTTGCACCCTTACAAACTCAAGATTGCGCAATTTCTTTAACTAGGTGACTATCAAAAAACAATTCAACATTCTGTGAGAGGTCATGCAAAACTTCCAAGACAGGCTCTAGGAATGCCTTAACTGTATATTTGGTAAACGTAGTGTTCAGAAAATAATATTTTTTTGTATTGTACTCATAATGGCCATTCTTGTACTTTCAATTATATACTAAGTAAATATTAAAAAAGTTTTATTCAACAACCAATTACTTTATTTAATCATACCGTTACATTGCCAGACCATATATATATATATATATATATATATATATATATATATATATATATATATTATTTATTTATTTACCAAAAACTCCTTTATACAAAATATCTTATAAAAGTATATATAGGGGACATAAATGTCCTTACATAGGTTGGTCCTATAACTAAATATTCATATTTTAAACATTTATCTCATTTTGTAACTGCAATTACAATAGTTTTAAGTAAGTTTTAAATTATACAATATATAATATAATATAATATAATTTAAGTTTAAAATTATACAAACAAAATCATAAAATTAGTGACTTATAATGTGATGAGCATGACCAAAGTAAATTTGTACAACAAAATATATTTTATACTTGAAAACTTTTAGCTACACTATAGTGATGTTTCTAATTTGGTCTTTTAATTTTTTAATTAATACGTACTTTTGAACTAACATTTAGATTTTTCAAGTTATTCGGCAATTCATTACCGAACTTTTGCGCATAGTTTTTCTGTCATATTGTCAACTGATGTTTTGGTAATCACTGGCTTGTTTATAAACTCAGCTTTTAATTCACTATATAAGTAGGCTACACTATTGATCTCACTACAAAAATTTGCCTTATAAATTTATAAATATACTAACATTACCCGTCGCGGGCGAAGCGCAAACTGTTTCAGTAATGCAATAATTTAGAAACAAAAAAAATATATTAATAAAACCGTAATCATCTAAACTCGTGATTATTTTACAGTGAATATGAAAAAATATTATACCTTGAATATGTTGTTTTATTGTCTTCAAACGTGTTCCATTCGAATTTAAGAAAATGTGATACAAAATATTTTTCTCCAATACAAAAATTTATACATATTTTATAGTTTTGTCCATTTATGGAATGCATTCGGGGACTGGGAAAGTGCTGAATTACGTGTATCATAACTTGTGTTTTAGAATATTTTGTTTACTTTCAATGAAAAACCGATAAAAATATTTTTCTCCAATGAAAACACTCTTTTTCCTCAAATTATACATCTTTTTTATATTTTTATTTTTTTTTTTAGGGAAAGAATTCGTAAAAATGTTGAGTTATGTGTTTCATTATTTGTATTTCATTACATAGGCCTATTTCTAGAATATGCGATCCAAAACAAATATTTTTTTCAATGCAAAATACAGTGCAAAAAAACCCTTTTTTATATTTTCTACCCAATTTCAACCTCTTTAGGGGATGTGTATTGGGAAATGGTGAAAAATATATTTCATTACTTATATTTAAGAGTGACTATCTTACGTTTTGAAAAGTTCAGACGAAAAACATATTTTTTCCCATAAAAATTGATGAACCTCATTTTTACCTCTTTAGGGGTTGAATGCTGGAAAATCATTTTTCAGTGCAACCTCACATGTGGTGGTAACCCTGAAAATTTTCTTTAGCTATTATAGGCTATATGTTGATTATTAAAGTTGGACTGGGTAGGTAGTTTGATGGCGTTAAAATAAAATTTTTGCAAAATCCTTTCTTGGTGTACCTTGACATTATTGTAAGAAGGTACCCTGAAAATTTCAAGTCTCTAGTTATAATAGTCTCAACTGTACATTGATTATTAAAGTTGGACTGGGTAAGTAGTTTAATGGAGTTAAAATCAAATTTTGCAAAATCCTTTCTTATTGCATCTCAACATTGTTGTAAGAAAGTACCCTGAAAATTTCAAGTCTCTAGCTATAATAGTCTTGGCTGTACGTTGATTATTAAATTTTGACTGGGTAAATAGTTTAATGGCGTTAAAATCAAATTTTTGCAAAATCCTTTATTAGTGCACGCCTATATGGTAACATAAATATACCCTGACAATTTCAAGTAGCTAGCTAAAATAGTTTTGACTCTGCGTTGATTATGAATCAGTCAGTCAGGGCTTCTTCTTTTATATATTAAGATATATTTACTTTACAAATCTTTTCCCAAACAGCTGTCATAAAATTCTTTCATTGAACCGTTGTATGTTTATACTCCCAGTATTGAGACAATGCGTTTTTATTACTTCCTACAGAACATAAACTACTCGCCTTGATTTCAGTAAAAAAGTTTCGTTTCTACTTCTGGAGTTATTAAATCGAACAGAGTTTCCTAATTTATGACGTAAAATTGGCGTTTGATTAACTGTTACAGAAAGAGCGGGTCTAATTGTTAAGTCGAGCATTAAAAATGATTTATTTGTTGGGAGCTTGTTAAGTCTTATAGCAAGGAGTCAATTACAAAAACAGTTATTGCGCAGTTAATTAAGTTGGGCAGGGGTAATATAATAAATTTTAAAAACAGGCTGTGTCGACAAGTACAACATCTTTATTTCAAAATATTTGAATATCGTGATAATTAAAAAAAACCGTAAAACAGGGTGCTTGTGTAATGCGCGGGCATAATTTATTTTTAGGCCTAAGTAGTTGCATGAGTCAAGATAAAGAAAAACGTTACTAAAAATTAGTCTGGAATTCTACTGTATTTTAATAAATAATTTATACCTTTGAAACTGTTCAACAGATTGCACGCGCACGCACGCAAACACGCAAGCAAGCAAGCAAGCAAGCGCGCGCGCGCACACACACACACACACACACACACACACACACACACACACACACACACACACACACATGTATATATATATATATATATATATATATATATATATATATATATATATATACATATATAATTTAAATTTAAATTCTCATATGCAAGATCTTTCACTTATAATATTATAATCTCTAAATCAGTTAATAAATATACGTTTTTTTATTTATATACATTTTTATAAGTTTATTCATTTATCAAAACACATGATGAGCTGTGTAAGCCCAGTACAAATTAATGTAATCTATAAATAAATAAAATTATTTATTAATTAATATCCGTATAGGCCTATACATAGTATTTACATGGATTTCCACAAATTTAATTTTCAAATTTGTTTTTATTACTGACATAGTTATTGCGTAAAACCTATAAAACTATCATAAGCTATATACGATGACTCACCGTATGAGGTTTGAGCGCGACGCGAAACCAATGCTTTTAAGTCTACTCATATAAAACGTGTTACAACTAAAATAAAAAAGCAAAAATTCAAAAATATGTGATACAAACATTATGTATTTAGCGAATTCAATTGTAAAATGTACCATCATGATAAAACCCAGACCAGAAAACTTGAAATGAACGCAAATCCTGACCTGGGGTTGTTAAACGTTTGTGTGTGTGTGTGTGTGTGTGTGTGTGTGTGCGCGCGCGCGCGCCTGTGTGTGATGCGTGTGCGCGCGTGTGTGTGGTGCGTGTGCGTGTGTGTAGCATTCTTACGCTCACAGTTTTGGTCCTATTATATTCAAACTTGGTATAATTTTTTTTTTTTTAACGTCCGACTATTATGCACACTTGGGCTAATGCAGACGATGGGATGATTTATAGCTTATGAAAATGCCAAGCCCTGGCCGGGAATCGAACCCGGGTCCCCGGGGTGAAAGCCTAGTACGCTATCAACTAGGCCACCGAGGCGGCAAAAATTCAAAAATATGTGATACAAACATTTTCTAGCGAATTCAATTGGAAAATGAGCTATTGGAGCCTATCATGATATAACCTAGCCAGAAAACTTGAAATGAGCGCAAATCCTGACCTGGGGTTGTTAAACGTTTGTGTGTGTGTGTGTGTGTGTGTGTGTGTGTGTGTGTATGTGTATGTATGTGTGTGCGCGCGTGCGTGCGTGCGCGCGTGTGTGCGTGTGGCATTCTTTCACAGTTTTGGTCTTATTATATTCAAACTTGGCATTAAAATCAACATTCATTTTTGCTAGTTTTAATGGTAATTCGCTTACATTATGTCGCTGAAACGAAACAAGTTTTTTTTTAAATTTTAAAGCGGTTATTGTTGAATGCGAATTTTTCGAAGCTTTTCAACAAAATAAATTTTCGTACCCGGTTTCGAATCGAATCGGATTTTCTTTTAAATCACTCGTGTGTTCTGAAATTCATGGTCCCAGGACTACCAGCTTCAGTAGCTCATTTTTAAATGAAAATCTACATATAAAATGCAAAATGTTGAAATAAAAAATATAATGTATGCTTACAGCACGGAGTAATATACCTTGTACATTATGGTTAACAGAGTATATATAAAATGAGCGGTAGGGGAATTCTTTTCAATTTGTAATACTTTTAATTGGATTAGTTGCAAGCGTGTGTCTGCAGGCATCAGGTGGTCGCTCCGTTGCTCGAGCAGCTTGTAATTCCGAATACGCGTTTATTCAATCTTTATTTATTACTTAGTGCTGCTGTTTAGACCCACGGGGATACGGAGGATATCTAAGAAGAAGGAAAACTTGCTTTTTATGAGCATTGTTTCTGTCTGTATCTCGTTATACCGCCACCGAAGGATTTCAATTCCCAACTTTTGTTTTTATATTCGTCATCTACTTCCCATTCCCAAGCTTCGTTTTGTTTTGCACGTGTTTTGTTCTTTTCTAGTAAGAACACTTCGTTTACAGGGTAAAATGCTTATGAAAATATATTATTTACCAGTATTCGACATTTAGTTAAGAGGTTATTAAATTTTCTCTATACTTTTAAACAATTACAGACATATTATTCCTTTTTTTTAAGGCGAAAAGCATATTGAGGTTATTATCGCCTCACTAAATGTAAGTGTGAGTGTAAAGTGTTAAAGTCGTAAGTGTAGTGTTGTAAGTGTAAGTGTGTGTTAGACTCGGGTACCGCGAGGGACGTCTAAATCCTCTCAATAGGTGCAGTTAGTCTGCACCCTCCTGAGGGTACATATTATTCCAATATTTTCCATCACTTGTGTATACAGGGTGAATCTAAATTTTGGATTATATTTTTTTCTCGGCTTCTAATTCACGCAGCACGATGCCAGAAAAGCTTTGGAAAACTCTCTCTTTACCAGAACTACCTACAGAGGGCACCGACATTGTTATTACAATATAGAGGATGTGTCAAAAAAAAGTTTAAGTTTTATAGATGAAGCATATTGATATTTTTCATATTTATTTTGTTCTCTAAATGAAAGCCACTTTTTTAAATATAACTTCCTCTGACTTTTGTAATTGACATTAGGCCTTTACACGCACGCTCACACACGCGCGCGCACACGCACGCACACACAACACATTTACATTCGCAAACGAACACTCAATTACCCGCGCTTGCACAAGTACGCGAGCACTTACACACGAACGCATGCACACAAGCGCGCGCGCGCACACACACACACACACACAAACACTAAGTAGCCTATATCGTAAATAAGTGACATACACAGACTTCGGAAATAAGTTATATACACAGACTAAGTAGCCTATGTTGTAAATAAGTGATATACATATACTAAGTAGCCTGTATATAGTAGAAAAATAATTCTATTAGTAATTGTTACTCATGCCGTAAGTAGCTACAAAATTCAAAATTTTACTCTAGCTTGAAGAGAGGAGATCTAATATTTTTGATAGGTCAATATACTACATTTCCTTATTAGTTTAAGAAAAAATACTAGTAAAGTTAATTTTTATTTACTTTTTTTTAATCTTGGAAAACTCTAAAAGTAATTTTGCCTACAACACAACCTACATAATCACAAAGGATGTGCTTTGGAGTACTTCAATTATATATATATATATATATATATATATATATATATATATATATATATATATATATATATATATATAATACATATAGTTAAATATTTAATATTATTATTTTGAAAATGACTCAAAAAATATTTTACTAAATCAGTTATATATTTCTATTTATACTATTTCTTAAATGAAAAATATTTGTACTGAGGCACTTTTTTTACCAGCAGTAAGTAACCTACTGTTTCTTTCTTTTATTTTGACCTGGAAATAACATCGATTTATTTTGAAATCGATGTTATTGCAAGTAGACACATGCACAAATGAGTGACAGTGCCCAAAAATAAAAATGGCGGCGCTACATTACTCTAGTTTTAAAGGGATGGTAGTTTGTACCAGTATACCTCCGACATTTTTAGCAATTACAAGTCGCTACATGCACGTGTGCAAAGTAAAGTCACTATTTTCCTGATGACACTATCCATAAAGCGGAATCACCTCTCGTGATAATTTATTCGATCCTTCCGAACCGAGATTTATAATTCTGACTTAGGCTCATGTCCCAGTTTTAGTGGAAGTTTTGAACCTGAGAACTAGAGATGATCTATACTTTCGAAAAAACATTTATTGTTGCATATACACAAATCTGTATACATAAAAAGTAATGTCTTGACTGAATGATTCATTATCAACGTACAATCAAAACTATAAGTAATGTTCTACCTGACTGACTGATTCATAATCAACGTACAGTCAAAGCTATAAGTAATGTTCTGACTGACTCACTGATTCATAATCAACGTACAATCAAAACTATAAGTAATGTTCTACCTGACTTACTGATTCATAATCAACGTACAGTCAAAGCTATAAGTAATGTTCTACCTGACTTACTGATTCATAATCAACGTACAGTCAAAACTATAAGTAATGTTCTACCTGACTGACTGATTCATAATCAACGTACAGTCAAAGCTATAAGTAATGTTCTGACTGACTCACTGATTCATAATCAACGTACAGTCAAAGCTATAAGTAATGTTCTACCTGACTTACTGATTCATAATCAACGTACAGTCAAAACTATAAGTAATGTTCTACCTGACTGACTGATTCATAATCAACGTACAAAGCTATAAGTAATGTTCTACCTGACTTACTGATTCATAATCAACGTACAATCAAAACTATAAGTAATGTTCTACCTGACTGACTGATTCATAATCAACGTACAGTCAAAGCTATAAGTAATGTTCTGACTGACTCACTGATTCATAATCAACGTACAATCAAAACTATAAGTAATGTTCTACCTGACTTACTGATTCATAATCAACGTACAGTCAAAGCTATAAGTAATGTTCTACCTGACTTACTGATTCATAATCAACGTACAGTCAAAACTATAAGTAATGTTCTACCTGACTGACTGATTCATAATCAACGTACAGTCAAAGCTATAAGTAATGTTCTGACTGACTCACTGATTCATAATCAACGTACAGTCAAAGCTATAAGTAATGTTCTACCTGACTTACTGATTCATAATCAACGTACAGTCAAAACTATAAGTAATGTTCTACCTGACTGACTGATTCATAATCAACGTACAGTCAAAGCTATAAGTAATGTTCTACCTGACTTACTGATTCATAATCAACGTACAATCAAAACTATAAGTAATGTTCTACCTGACTGACTGATTCATAATCAACGTACAGTCAAAGCTATAAGTAATGTTCTGACTGACTCACTGATTCATAATCAACGTACAATCAAAACTATAAGTAATGTTCTACCTGACTTACTGATTCATAATCAACGTACAGTCAAAGCTATAAGTAATGTTCTACCTGACTTACTGATTCATAATCAACGTACAGTCAAAACTATAAGTAATGTTCTACCTGACTGACTGATTCATAATCAACGTACAGTCAAAACTATAAGTAATGTTTTACCTGACTGATTCATAATTAACGTACAGTCAAAACTATAAGTAATGTTCTACCTGACTTACTGATTCATAATCAACGTACAGTCAAATCTATAAGTAATGTTCTACCTGACTGACTGATTCATAATCAGTGTTCAATCAAAACTATAAGTTAAGTCCTGACTGACTGATTCATAACCAACGTATTATCAAAACTATAAGTAATGTCCTGACTGACTCACTGACGCATGATCAACGTACAGTCATAACTATAACAAAATTTGAACGTATTTTAGAACCAATACATAGGGTTACACTAAGAGAAGATTGTCCAATATTCAACCCCTAAATGGATAAAAATGGGGTACAACAATTTTATTGGAAAAATAAGTTTTTAATCGGATCTTCTTGAAACTTAACATAATTACTCTAACAAACAACTAATGAAATATATTTTCACCATTTTCCAAAATGTACCCTCTAAAAGGATTAAAAGGAGGTATAAAATTTTGTATTGGAAAAATATTTTTTCAATCATGTATTCTACATGTACATTCTCTGAAACACAAATAATGAAACACGTATTTCAGGATTTTTCCAAATTCATCCCATGAAAGAATAAAAATGTAAAGAAGAGGTATAAACGTTTCGCTGGAGAAAAATATTTTTGTCGAATTTTCTTGAAGTTATACAAAAAAAATTCTAAAACACAAATGACGAAATAAATTAGTCAGCATTTTTTTTCGAATTCATCTCCTAAATGGTACAATTAAAAAAGATGTATAGATGTCTGCATTGGGAAAAAATATTTTTGAGTTGGATTTTCTTAAATTGAACAAAAACATTCCAAAACACAAATTATGAAAAATTTATTTCAGCATTTATCATAATTCTTCCCCTAAAAGGGTAAAAGTGTTAAAATTTGCATTTTTGAAAGAAAATAATTCACATTTTTTAAAAACTAAACCCAAATACAATGAAACATTTATTTCAGCATTTCTCCGAATTCACCCCAAACTGGAGTAAAAAAGGAGGTATTTTGCAATAGAAAAAGTAACAATAACATTTCTTCGAGTTACCCTATAGTATATTATAAGTTTCAGGGCATTCTAATTCAAATGCAACATGTTTGAAGTCAATAAAACATCATATTGTTTTCATATTCAACGTAAAATAATCACGAGTTTGGTGAATTCGATGATCATGACTAATACATTGCATTCAATATATATGTCCAAATTATAAATATGGTCCAATTTATTACCACCGACCAATTTGGATCACTAACTACTTTAAAAACAATATTTAAATTAATGTGTTGGTTTTATTAATATTTTTTTTTTGTTTATAAATTTCTAAAATAGTATAAGTTTTGTAGGCAAAGCTGCGACGGATAATGCTATGAATATAAAATCCCATTCACTGTGCTGAAACTGGATGACTTTTTGATGTAACATAAATTTTGTAAGAAAAATTCCTTTTAAAACACCAAGTGTATTGAAACTCAAGAAAACTAAATACTCTATTAAAGACTTTATTATTCCACAGTCTTAACTGTAGAAAAAATTAATAACCTTTTTGTTTTCAAATATACAAATTTGAAATGAAACCCTGCAGAGTGTAGAACATAAAGTATGGGTACACAGGTGTAACTACAGTAACTAAGTAGCTATTAGCCTGCCAAGCATTAATGGAGGCCCACTACTATGTGTAATGGCTTATTCAGTACCAAGATTAACAAGAAAATAAATTATATAATTTACATAATGTTTTACATCAATCAATATGCATTCATAGAAAATATTAATTCAGTACTGTTATTAATGATTTATACCAATAATATTTTAAAAAATGTACAGAATAAGTAATTTATTGTGTTAATCAATATGCATTAAAAGCACGTAGTGGCTCAATACTGTTGTTAATAATTTATACCAAGTATTAATTTTACAAAAATAAATAAATAAAAATTAGCAGTTTAATACTGTTAGTAATGATTTATACCTAGCATTAATAAAAAAATTATAGAATAAATAATTTACTGTATTAATCAATATGCATTAAAAAAATGTAGAGGCTCAATAATCTTATTAATTATTTATACAAAGTAATAATATTAAAAAGAAAATATAGAATAAATAATTTATTGTGTTAATCAATGTGCATTAAAATAATATAGTGGGTCAGTACTATTAGTAATGATTTATACATAGCAATAATATTTAAAAAATATATAGAATAAATAATTTATTGTTTTAATCAATGTGTTAAAAAAAATATAGTCGTGCAATACTGTTAGAGATGATTTAGACCAAGTACTAATATATACATTATATATATATATATATATATATATATATATATATATATATATATAGAATAAAAAAGCTTATTGTTTAATCATTAATCAATACAAATTAAAAGAATATAATAGCTCAATACTCTTAGTAATGATATGTACCAAGTAATATTAAGAAAAAAATTATAGAATAATAATTTATTGTGTTAATCAATATGCATTCACAGAATATAGCAGATCAATACTGTTAGTAATGATTTATACCAAATATTAATATTACAAAACAAAATAAATTATAGAATATTCATCAATAATCATTAAAAGAATATATTAATGAAACAGTATTACTCAATTCTGTTAGTAATGATTTATAACACCTATTACAAAAATATATAGAAAATATATAAAAATATTACAAAAATATACAGAAAGAATAAATAATTTATTGTGTTAATCTATATGCATTAAAGAATATAATAATGAAACGGTATTACTCAATGTTGTTAGTTATGCTTTATACCAAATATTAATATTAAAAAAAGTATTGAATAAATCATTTATTTTTAATCAATATGAATTCACAGAATACAGCAGCTCAAAACTGTTAGTAATGATTTATACCAAATGTAAATCATATTACAATAAATAATTTATTTTGTTAATCAATATGCTTTAAAAGAATATAGTAATGAAACAATGTTATTCAGTACTGTTAGTAATGATTTATACCAAATATTAATATTACAAAACAAAATAAATTATAGAATATTCATCAATAATCATTAAAAGAATATATTAATGAAACAGTATTACTCAATTCTGTTAGTAATGATTTATAACACCTATTACAAAAATATATAGAAAATATATAAAAATATTACAAAAATATACAGAAAGAATAAATAATTTATTGTGTTAATCTATATGCATTAAAGAATATAATAATGAAACGGTATTACTCAATGTTGTTAGTTATGCTTTATACCAAATATTAATATTAAAAAAAGTATTGAATAAATCATTTATTTTTAATCAATATGAATTCACAGAATACATCAGCTCAAAACTGTTAGTAATGATTTATACCAAATGTAAATCATATTACAATAAATAATTTATTTTGTTAATCAATATGCTTTAAAAGAATATAGTAATGAAACAATGTTATTCAGTACTGTTAGTAATGATTTATACCAAGTATTAATATTACATATATATATATGTATGTATGTATGTATGTATGTATACAATATATACCTATATTGTTATTTTAAGGTGAAAAGCACATTGAGCTATTATCGCTTCCCTAAATGTAAGTGTGAGTGTAAACTGTTAGTCAAAAGTGTAAGTGTGTGTTAAACTGGGGTACAACAAGGGACATCTAAATCCTCTCAATAGGGACCCTGCGGTGATATATATATAATTTGTTTGTGTTAATCAAAATGCATTAAAGGAATATAATGGTTCAATATTGTATGTTGTGACTTATAACACATACAGTATTAATGTTACAAAGAACATAAATTGTGTAGATTATTGTAACAAACAATATTAATTAATGGGATGCAGTAGTTCAGTTTTGTTCTTGTATAACTTTCATACTCTATGCTAGTCAGTTATACTAATGAGGACAAGAGATCAGTGATTAAATAATGCATGACTTCATTTATACCAAGTAATAAGATTACAAGAAAAACATATTATAGAAACTATATTTTTTTGTGTTATTAGTATGCATTAGAGGAATTTAATGGCTTAATACCGCACAGATTAATTATATAAATTCCTGAGTTTATAAAAAAAATATTTTTTTATTAAAGAATAATTAGTTTAATAAAAATCAATATACAATAATGGAATATAGCTGGTCAATACTGTACATAGTGACACATACTAATTACTAAGATTAAAAAGAAAATAAATTTCATTATAGAATCTACAGTTTACCAAGTTCAACTACAATTATAGTTGAAGTATTTTTTTGTTTTGTTTTGCTATTTTAAGGCGAAAAGCACATTGAAGCTATTATTGCCTCCCTAAATGTAAGTGTGAGTGTAAAGTGTTGAAGTCATAAGTGTAGTGTTGTAAGTGTGTGTGTTAGACTCGGGTGCCACGAGGGACGTCTAAATCCTCTAACAAGTCTGCACCCCTCTGCGGTGCGGTATAGTTCGAGTAACTGCTGATCTAGCAGTTCAGTCTTAATTAATATACAGTGTTCCACAACAGCACTCACAACCACTAATTTAACAGATAACTATAATATTTAGAAACAATGTTACTAGATCAACTTTATTAAAAATGATAACATTTCTCATTTACATACGGAAAATCATGGAAGATCTTGCCCTTCAGCCAGTATTACAGAAAATAGCCACCAACTAAATGCTAATCGTTAAATCGGCGGCCATTATCTTGAAATAGAAGTGGATCGGAAATTTGTTTACATATTAATTGTTCAGGCTTTATACAAGGTACCTTCGTACAAAATTTCAAAACAATCGGTCAGTGTGTTTGACCAAAATCCGCACACTCGTCATTGTAAATCAGAGACCGCCATTTTGAAATGGAAGTTACCCCAGTAGCACACATTGTTGGCCCAATGTTGGGGTTTTGTCGGCAAAGTTGGGAAATGGTTAGTTAATATGCCAAAGAATTATCTTCAATGGGAAAAAACGGGCTGTTTGTTTGCTAGGCCAACTGTTACATTCATGAAAACCTCTGCTGTTGGCCCAATCTTAATTCTTATTTGGCAAAAAATATAAGAAATATTTTGTTAAAATAAATATCTTGTACATTAAATGGGGTATAATTATTCCAAAAGTTTAAAAATAGTGTCTAATTTGTTAGTATAATAGTATTTTATCGATGTTTGTAAAATTTACTGCAAAGTGCGAGCGCACGTGATGACTTACATAGAATTGCCAACAACAGAATATATATATATTTTTTTAGCATAATTGTGAACAGAATAATATATCTTTAATTACTATACTAGCAATTGTTACAATGATTGAATTTTTTTTTAAATCTTATTTTATTTCTACTTTACTATAATCATTTAAATGGATGATTTTATGATGTACTTATTATTATTTGAAATATTGCCTGAATGTGGAAAAGTGAAAGTATGTCCGTTACTGATTTACTTCATTGTTGTCATTCACCAAGCGTAGTAGTTTTAATCTCGTGCTATAGTGCTTTTTTTGACTTGGCTTTTCACAATTGCCATTTTAATAAATTTTGTTTGTGTGAATTTTGTCTCTTTTTGTAAAATAACCTTGTTTCAGTAACGAGATATGCTATGTTGGTTACTCAACTAACTTTCAATAGTAGGCCTAACCCTACTAATTACCAATAATGTTTAAAATATTATATTTTATTTAATTGATTAGTGAACTTAATAATAATCATAACTTCTCTACATTCGCGAAAACGTTTGAATACCTTTCCTTATCAAATTCAATATGAATTCTTACTCGAAATAATGTATACATTATAATATACAATTATAAGGCTAAAGTAGACTACATATTACATATTACTTCGAGTAAGAATATTCTACATTTGATAATAAAAGGTATTCAAATATGTTCGCGAATGTATAGAGAAGTTATGATTACTGTTAAGTTCACTAATTAATTGAATAGAAATATAATACTTTAAACATGTTGGTAATTAGTAGGGTTACCATTGAAAGTAAGTTGGGTAACTGTTGGGCCAACAATTTCTTTGTTGGTTTTTGGTGATGTTTAATTGTTGGCGCTATGTTGCAATTTGGTTCGTTATTAATTGGTAGGCATTTGTGCCAATTTTAACCGTTGCCCAACCGTGTGTGAAAACAAAATGCCAACAATGCGCCAACAGAAAATGCTACTGGGGAAATGGGAAAAAGTCTTACACATATGTTGTTTTGGCTTTATACATGGTAAATTTGCATCAAATTTCAAAACAATCAGTTAATATGTTTGTAGGTCAAAACTACATTCATCATCGTTAAATCAGAGGCTATCTTGAAACAGAAATTAATCTTAAATATGTCATTCAGGCTTTATACAAAGTACCTTCATGCAAAATTTCAAAAAAATCGTCAATGCATTTGGCTAAAGTTGCATACAATCTTTATCGTAAATGAGAGGCCACCATCTTAAAATGGAAGTGAATGGGTAAGTCTTACACATGTGTCATTCGGACTTAATGATATATTCACACTAAATTTCAAAACAATTAGTTAATGCATTTTGCCAAAACTGCATAACAAACACATCCACACCCATATAGCATAAATATATTCTATTAACATCAAAATTTGATATTGAGAATATCAAATAGATGTTAAATTTAACGCAAAATTTATGTAAAGAAATGTTAAAATCATGTCAAAAAGGCACAAAAAAATACATAAAATTTTGCATTAATTTCAAGTCAAATTTTACATTTTTTGTATATTAAAAAAATATTCAATTTAAGTGAAAATAAGGTAAAAAAGTGTTCAAACAACGATAAATTTTTTAAACAGCTAACAAAAATTAGATATTGTGAATATCAAATTGATGTTAATTTGACACAATTTTACGTAAATATGCTTTAGTAATAGGTTGAAACAGTATACAAATTATGTAAAATTAACATTCACTGAAGTTAAATTTTACATTTTTGTACACTAAGAAATATTCAATTGACATAAAATTGCTTACATATTAAATTTAAGTTTAAAGCAAAATCTATGAAAAACATATTAAAATCTGGTCCAAAACAACACAAAAATATGTAAAATTAACATCAATTCAAGGTAAAATTTTATTTTGTACATTAAAAGAATATTCAATTAACATAAAATTGAAGTTAAATTTATGGAAGATATGATGTGCACACATTAAAATTTGGTCCAAATAACATAAAATATTTAAAAAAATTAACTTTCATTTTAAGTCAAAATTTCTATACTTAAATAAAAATCCATTCTTAAACTTAAAAAATGTATCGTTTTAAAAACTCAATTTTCCTAATTCTTAACAGATTCACAACTTTTGTAATAATTTTTATTTAAAAAATTCCAAACTAGTAAAAAATACTGGTTAAAAATTTGTTACTTAATATATATTACTTAAATATATTAACTAAAAAAGTATTTATTTTTAACAGTTTTTCATGTAAAATAAAACTTAAGTAAATACAAACAAAATTTAATTAATTTTTACAAAAAAATAGGATAAGGAAATATTTTTATGATATATTTTCCTAGAACTTTAAAAACCAATTTTAAGCTATTTCACTATGATTAAAATACAATTAATTTATGTATTAAAATAAAACAAGAAGTTACTTATAAAATATTTTATTTGTTGTGTACATACAGATTTACACAAATACTGTACTTTACTACAGATATTAGTGTAAATAATAAAGTAAAATATAAATGGTAAACAAATTACAAACTTATAATAAAACAGGAAATTACACTTAAACACTAATATATATATATATATATATATATATATATATATATATATATAAATTCTGGCTTTCATTGACTGGTTATATCCATCCTTTGTTTTCTGAGAAAACAATAAACATTCATCAAGTTTTCTCCAGAATTCATTATTTAGGAACAAAAACTAAGGTTACATACCCTGTATTGACTTTGCCACATGGTACAAAACATAAACAATTTTGTTTATATGTACACATTTTGTTATTTAGTGTAAAAATCAGTAAAAGGGATGTTTAGTGTTTTAATATCTTGGTTACTATAAAGACTTCCATCTAGTATTTCCATACAAGGCATATAATCTCACTTATTGTTCTACTTATAATTAAAACTCTACATAGTAGCTTTACAACGAAAAGGTGTTACTATCTTAGTATCATAGACTTATAAGTATATTTTTTCAATTTTTTGTTATTTTAAGCACATTTAGGCGTTTTGTGTCCATCTTTGTTATCAAGATTTTCTACTTAAAAAGGCATTCTGAAAATGTTTAGATTGTAAATATAAATAATATTTCATATAATCATTCAGGCTTTTATTTATTTGGATTATGGTTGTCTACCATTTAAAAATATAAAATCTCATCATATGACATGTTAATGTAAAAAAACCATTTTTACAACTCTTAAAATAAAAAAAAGTTAAAAACGTGACACAACAAACATTTAACTGCTATACTAGTGAGTCTTCCTGTAATTTAATAACAACTGAAGACAACAATGAATTAACTGTGATACACTGTTTTTCCTATTTTTTTCACAAATAAGCAACAAAGCTAATTAGCAAAATATTATTATTTTATTTGTACTAACCTTATTTTATTTTAAATTATGTAATTTGTAAAAAAACAATTTTATGACTAATATTTGTTTAATATATTAGGACAAAATACTTTGAAATTTACAAAAGACAATGATTTCAACTGATATGGAAATTTTTCTATGGCAGCAAAATAATTAAATAACAATAACTTCACATTATTTATAATAATAGCAGTTGAAAGCCATTACAGTAACCCATAAGTTCAAAATTTAATTCTGTGCATTTTTCAAATTTAATTTGACCACAACCAGTATCAAACTGATCAAAAATATAAACTGAACTAGTCTTAACAAAAGAAAAATTCAACATGAATTCAGAATAACATAGTATTGTATGTCCTTATAAAATACAAAGTAGCGTTAAGAGTTCTTTGCCAGACTTTGTTTAAGTGATGTAAAGCTACTTCAGAAAATCGCACTTAAAAATACACACAAAATCACTCTATACTATAACAACACCACTGGATGTTCACTCAGCTCAGCTTAACAATTCAACTTATAACTTTCTCTGGGCTTCAACTTATAACTTATGACTGCCTAACACTGACAGACAAAGAGTCATAAAAATTACAGTGTCAAGAAGGACTGTGTGCCTGGACAGTGGGAAGTAATGGGACAAAATTGCTGCTAAGGGTTTGTTCTATTGTCTATAGCAGGTAGCAGATGCCAAATCTGTTAATAGCAATGTGTGAATACAAGAAGGTTGTGCATTTAGGTTTTTAAGACTATACTTCTGTAGTAACTTTCATTTTACTTGAACATACTATCTTTGTTGAAAATTAGAAAATGTAAAATAACTAAATAAATATTAAGAACTAGAGCCTATACCAATCCTATACACTCCAATTTACATTCACAAAGAAAAAAAACTGTAGGATATAGTATATAGATTAACAAAACTTTTGGTATTGTTATTTATTTGTTTTGAAAATGATGCAAAATTATTACACAATTTTATTTGGCTCCTGGGGCAAAAAAGTAAATACCCTTCACAAATAAATTATCTCCTTGATAATTTTTAAATATTAATTAAGTTCTCCAATAAACTTTCCTTTCAAACTTCTTACTATTGTTTCTTTGATTAAGTTAAAAACTATAAGCGGGCAGCTATTTTGTTTTGTTCTCTGTCCGTACCTTTTTTTACAACAAAAAAAAATATATTTTTGAAAAACGGTTTTTTACAATTGACTAAACTTAAATAAATTGTTGTAATTGGTTAGTTTCAATTAGTGTTAAGTTTCATTATTGTAACGAAACTCCATTCAGAATGGTAGGAATTTAAAGTTTTGAAAATAAAATTACTTTAAACTATCCATTTTACAAAAACATTTACAATGACGTTTTTTAAAATGTTATAACAAATTTAATTTATATGTGTTTCTTTTGTTTTTAAAATCGGGTGGAAAAACTAGGTTTAGAATAAGTTCTTATTCTGTTCTAAAATAAGGAAAGGCATATTTAAAGTTTTGACATTAAAATAAATTTTAACTATGATTTTTACATATTTACCAAAAATTGTTTTTATAAAGTTATAATAAATCTAATTTACATATGCTTCTTTTGTTTTTAAAATCGGGTGGAAAAAACTATATTTAAAATTTCTTATTCTGCCTTAAACAATCAAACTACCAAAAATAGATCCCAAATATAACTGATGTTTATATATATTTATTTCATTTTGGTATTCTGAAGGGGTAAAAAACATGATTTTTTTGTTTTGTTTCTAATGGTTAGTTTAAGAGTTATTTCAAATTGAAAGTTTTACAAGTTGCATTAATGAAACGAGTTAACTAACAATAAATAAATTCAGTATAGTGCCTACTTATTAACTAAATTTAAAACTAACAATATCAACAAAATTTACAAATATTTGCTTAAACTCATTAAAAATGGTTTGAAAAAACCTTTTCTCTAAAAAAAACAACACATTTACAAAAACAAAATAAAATAGATTCTGTAGTTGTACCATTTTTTGGCTTTTTATACAATAAAGAACAAGTACAGTATAAACGACTAGTACCCTACTCACAAACTGCTTCACACTCAGTTAAATTATTTAAAATAGGTTTAAAAGAAAGACAACATGTATTAAAAAGAATATGCTTGTAAGTATACATAATATGTTGCTATTTCCACTAGAAATTCTTATAGAGGCTATCAACAAAAAGTCGGCTTATTTTCTTAATATCAGTTAATTAGAATGTATATAAGCTATTCAAATTTTTATCATAAAAAAGGAAAATTCATACAGCCTTGTCAGAAGTCGCCGAAGGAAATTTGAAATAAATAAAAAAACCGACTACAATTATAGTTGTTGTTTTTTTGTAGGTCAGTAGGTAAAACCAAAAGAGCATTACAATTTGCGTCTTTCTGTCTGTAGATAACCTCTTACTCGTAAAAGAATCCACCGATCATCATACAAATTTATCGAAAATGGTTTTAGTAGCAGCATGACCCAGAAAAATATGGTGTTTGACGACAAAACTTATTCAGTGGTAGTTAATGAGTAAATTTTGAAGGGCAAGTATATATTTCATGTTTAATTATCTAATATGATTATTATTATTTTTTTCGAAAGTAGAATTGGCGAGGTTTTCAACTCGACTGTTCGGCATTTGATTTGTGTTGCACCGTTTTGACTCAGCGCGTTGACTGATTGTTTTAAAATTTGTTACGAGGTACTTTGTATAAAGTACAAACGACTTTATACGACGTAAAATATTACGGTTATCTGATAAATTGGTGGAAAAGTTTTCTAAGTTCTAATGTTCATTGCTGCGTGGTAGAGTCCGCGGTTGGTGGCCGGGCAATTATTTATTTATTTATTTATTTTTTAACGTCCGACTATTGTGCACACTTGGGCTAATGCAGACGGTGGGATGATTTATAGCGTATGAAAATGCCAAGCCCTCGCCGGGAATCGAACCCGGATCCTCGGGGTGAAAGCCTAGTACACTATCCACTAGACCACCGAGGCGGCTATTATTAATTTAGAATACATTGCGAGTCTACTGTTCTTTGAACAATTAGTATTATAAAAGCAGGTTTCTTATTAAATCTGTTAAACGTTTATTTAAAAAGTATAGATTATTTATAATTTTTATTTAGATAATCATTTTTTAAAAATATTTTATTGTTATTTAGTTTGAAAGTGATACTGAATGCTACTAATCTCGGGGATGTCTATGCTCCCAGGACAAACAAATTTATAATTGATATTAATTGATATATAATTGATATTAAGCGTTCCTCCGAAAAATTATCTCAACAGTCAAAAATTATTAATTAAGGTTATAGAAAATTTTATGTAGAATGTTTTCGAACTGTTCTTAGAAACTGCGTGGTATCCTTTGTTAAAAATAAGCTAAATATAAAAAGGAATCCTATTTCGTTTCATCGTCTTACTGCATGTTTTTTTTCAAAAAGTATTTTTTTTAATTGTTTTAAGAGAATTAAACAAAATTTTGATAAATTGTTTCAGGTAGTAGTCCATGTTAAGTTTTGTTATTTTAACCGAACTTGTTTTGAAATTATGGGTATTTAAAGTTTTGAAACTGAAATAATTTAAAACTAGCCCTTTTACGTAATACTGTAATAATAATTTGTTTAGCAAATTTTATGAATAATTGACACTTCTTCTTGTTTTAAAAACTGGGTGAAAATAAACTAAAATTAATTTGTTTTATAAAAACAATTTTAAAACCCCATTAACTATTTACTCGTATGTTCTAATGATTTTGACCTAAATACATTATATCTGAAATCGGTTGCCGCCCGCGGGCTATTTTTATCTAGGTTCTTATACTCTTAAGACGAAGTGTATAAAGTGTCAAAAATAAAAAAAATAAAAATAATAATAAATATTTTTAAATTAAATTAAATAAAATAAATTAAATTAAATAACCTCGTTAAAAAAACCAGGGTCCATCTCGCTTCGGATGGTAGTACCCTGTTATAGAGCCCCTGCCTAGGGTTACTAGGTGAAAACTGGCCAACGGTCTCAATGGCGGATGAGGAAGGATTTCCCAACGGCAGAGAGGGCGGAAGAGCTACCTCCAGGGCTCACATCCTTGGTTGTACTTTTGTAAATTCTCTGAATTTACCTCAATTTTAAAATTATCAATTATGGAGAATGTGTGATGTTAATAAAGTAATTGCCCCAGGTGGACAATCCACCGCACGTAAGTGCGCATGCAGAAGTTCGGATTCTGGGGAGTCTGCGGCATTACACAAGGATGAGTCGGAGCATTTTGGAATCGTTAATAAAATTAAGTACAGAAGGCCTAACTTTTTAGCCACTTTTAATGTTAATTCTCTTCTGAAGGCTGGTAAATTGAAGAATTTGACAGACACGCTTAGAATGCATAATATCATGATCACAGCAGTACAGAAACTCGATTCACCGATGAACATATTTTTGATTCCGAAGGTTTCAGGATTTATAAGGGTAAGGTAGGCGCACGAATCATGAAAGGAACCCCACAATTAGGAACGGGCTTTATAGTTAATAAGAATATACTGGACTCGATAGTTGACTTTGGTTCACTGAGTGAAAGATTGTCGTATCTAACCTTTAAGAGTACAAATAAACTATACACAGTAGTAAATGCTCATGCCCCTATAAATGAAGATAATAGGCGGAATAAGGAAAAAGTGGAAGTATTTTGGGAGACTTTGGATCATATTCTTTGCAAAGTTCCGGATAAATACAGTGTTATTTTGGTGGAGGACTTTAATGCCCAAGTAGGAAAGGAAAGGAAGAACAAGAAAATAGTTGGAGAGTATCCAGCCCATAAGAGGACTAATAAAAATGGGGAAAGGCTTATTGCAGTTTGCAGAGCCCACAATCTCATACTGAAGTCTACAGCCTTTAAAAGGTTACCCCGTAAACAAAAAACATGGGTATCCCCGAATCCAAACTTGGGGGAATTCCAAATTGACCATGTTGCTGTTAAGAAAGTATTTCACAAGGAAATCCAAAATGTCAGGGTGTTGAGGGGTGCTGATCTGGATTCAGATCACTTTTTATCCAAGATTAAAGTTAAAATTATGCCGAAAAGGAAAAGGAATGCTAATAATAATTCGCGATCAATTAGATTTGACACAGAGAAAATTTTAAGTTCTGATGAGTTTTCGAAGATGACGGCTGACTTAAGGGACAAGAATTGGGAAGAGATTAGAGATGCATTTGTGTGCCGAGCCGAAAACATAGCCCCATTTAAGAAAAATAAAAAACATGCATGGTGGAATGAAGAGTGCGTTAAACTCATAAGCAAAAGACAGCAAGCATGGCAGGAATGGTGTTCCTGTAAAACGGACTTCCGTATTGGAAAACGTGTTCCTGTATTGGAACTTTCTCCAAATTCGTAAGGATGTCAATAAGCAGATAAAGTTAATAAAGAAGCAAAGCGAACATCGATTGTTACTTAAGATAGATGAGGAATTTGCCAAAAATAATTCAAGAAGTTTTTATAAAACGTTTAAACAAAAGTTAGCTAAATATAATCCTCCAAGTCTTAAATTACAAGATAAGGATGGTCAACTAGCTCACAACAATACGGATAATTGTAGAATTTTGGCTAAGTATTTTGAGGAACTGTTGAATTGTGAGGAACCCGAAGAAGGATTTGTGTTCGAGACTAGTAACATTAATAAAGAAGATTCACAGCCTCCAGATATTTATGAAATTCAGGACCTAATATCGGAACTTCAGAATAACAAGGCTTCAGGGGAAAGTTCTATTGTAGCGGAGTTTTGGAGGAAAGCCAATATCAGTGCACAGTACTCATTGGTTAGTATCATCGTAAATGTGTGGGAAACAGAAGAGGTACCATCTGACTGGAAAACAGCTTTAATACATCCACTCCACAAGAAAGGTTCAAAAACAGACCAGAACAATTATAGGGGAATTTCGTTACTGGAAGTAACGTATAAGATACTTTCGAAGGCGTTACTGATGAGAGCAGAACCACAGCTGGACTGCCAACTAGGGGAGTATCAGGGTGGATTTAGGAAGGGTAGATCATGTGCGGAGCAGATTTTTAACCTTAAAAGTGTCATGACCTATTGTAAACTCTCGAGTAAAACGTATGTAATAGCATTCATTGACTTCCAGAAAGCATATGACTCCATTGATAGGACTTCACTCATATCAATATTGAGAGAATTAGGCCTGGATAACAAAACTACGAATATAATTAAGTCCACCTTAACAGACACATATTCTAAAGTGAAATTTATGGGACAAGTGTCAGAACCATTTCTGATCAGAACTGAGTCAGACAAGGTGATGGTTTATCACCGCTATTATTTAATTGTGTGCTGGAGAAGGTGGTTAGAGAGTGGAATCAAAATCTGAAGGAAGGCAGTGGAATCAAAATGGGGACCAAAGGACTGAAGTGTAACTGCCTGGCTTTTGCGGATGATCTGGCTCTCATAGCCAAGGACTGGTCCGAGGCAGAATTACAAATTAAAGAGTTGCAGAAGCAAGCCATTAAAGTAGGTCTCCGAGTCTCATTTGAGAAAACCAAAATACTAACGAATATTAAAAATGCACCACGACATCTGGGAGTCGGTAGTCATAAAATCGAGAGAGTTGACCACTTCAAATATCTGGGTGAATGGATCAGCTGGAACGCCTTAGAAAAGAGAGCATTGGAATCCAGGATGTGTAAAGTAGAATTGGCGTTTCAATTAACCAAAGAGGTGTATAACAAGAAATCGCTATCCTGGAATTCCAAACTTAAGCATTATAAAACTGTGATCAAACCAGAGGCTTTATATGCATCTGAAACTCTTACACTCAATAATAAGGGATTACTGGACAACCTGGAGAAGAAGGAAAGAAAGTTAATAAGGAAGATATTGGGCCAAAACTTTAGAAATAATGAAGTAAAGTTGATTTCTAATAAAAACCTGTATCTCAAAATTGAGAGACTCTCAGATAGCATGAGGAAAAGACGACTTAGTTTTTATGGCCATATTAGTAGGATGAACAGTAGTAGACTTACTAGGCGGATCTTTGCTTTCTTCAGAGATCGGAAAACGAAGAGTAATTGGTTCAGGCGGGTCCAGGAGGACTTAACTGAGCTGGCGATATCAGATGAGATGATTGACGATGTACTTAAATTGCGAAAACTTTTACATAATGAAAACCTAAGGTTCCAAGAAAAACCAACATCTAAAAGGGGCGGGGCAGTCTCGGATGAAAGAAGGAAGGCAGCCTCGGATAGAATGAAGCAGTATTGGATACAGCGGAAGGCAGCTAACGCACATCAAAGTAATTGTTTTGGCGTACCCCAAAGTGGGTGATTCGGATGAAGAAGAATAAATATTTTATTTTTATCTTATTCTGATTTTGATATTTTGAACGTCAAAATAATGTTAAATGACTATTCTTTATTTTGTCTAAGTAAAATAAGAAGAGTGTATAAATGCCAAAAATAAGTAAAAGTAAAACATTAAATAAATATTTTTTCTTTACCTTACTTTGACTTTGATATTTTGAATGTCAAAATAATGTTAAATGAATATTCTTTTTTTAATTTTACCGTATTTTGACATATTGAATGTTATTTGAACGTAAAAAGAACATTCTGTGCTATATGGGAATGGTTGAGTTGTAACATAAACTTTGCTCGCTTCCCCAGTAGCATTTTCTGTTGTCCCATTGTTGGTATTTTGTTTTCACACACGGTTGGGCAACGGTTAAAATTGGCACAAATGCCTACCAATTAATAACGAACCAAATCCTAACATAGGGCCAACAATTAAACATCACCAAAAACCAACAAAGAAATTGTTTTCCCAACTTACTCCCAACAGTTACCGAACTGAGTTTCAACGTTAACCCTACTAATTACCAACATGTTTAAAGTATTATATTTCTGGTCAATTGATTAGTGAACTTAATAGTAATCATAACTTTTCTACATTCGCGAACATATTTGAATATCTTTTATAATCAAATGTAGAATATTCTTACTCGAAGTAATATATAATGTGTAGCCTACTTTAGCTTTTTAATTATATATTACTATGTACATATTATTTCGAGTAAGAATACATATTGAATTTGATAAGAAAAGGTATTCAAATGTGTTCGCGAATGTAGAGAAGTTATAATTACTATTAAGTTCACTAATCTATTAAATAAAATATAATATTTTAAACATATTGGTAATTAGGCCTACTATTGAAAGTTAGTTGAGTAACCAACATAGCATATTTCGTTACTGAAACAAGGTTATTTTACAAAAAGAGACAAAATTCACACAAACAAAATTTATTTAAATGGCAATTGTGAAAAGCCAAGTCAAAAAAGCACTATAGCACCAGAGTATGACTATAACTACTGTAAATATAGGACTGTGTTACTACACTGATGCGTGACAACAAAGAACTAAACGAGTAACGGACATACTTTCACTTTTCCACGTTCAGGCAATATTTCAAACAATAATAAGTACATCATAAAATCATCCATATTAAATGATTATAGTTAAGTAGAAATAAAATAAGATTTTAAAAAATTTTTAATAATTGTAACACTATTGTTAGTATAGTAATTAAAGATATAATATTACTCTGTTCACAATTATGCTAAAAAAAAAATTCGTTCTGTTGTTGGCAATTCTGTGTAAGTCATCACGTGCACTTGCACTTTGCAGTAAATTTTACAAACATTGATAAAATACTATTATACTAACAAATAAGACACTATTTTTAAACTTTTGGAATAATTATACCCTATTTAATTTACAAGATATTTATTTTAACAAAATATTTCTTATATTTTCTGCCAACTAAGAATTAATGTTGGGCCAACAGCAGAGGTTTTCATGAAAATGTAACAGTTGGCCTAGCAAACAAACAGCTCGTTGGCCCATTGAAGATAATTCCTTGGCGTATTAACTAACCATTGCCCAACTTTGCAGACGAAATCCCAACATTGGGCCAACAATGTGTGCTACTGGGGTTGGTCAATTACGTCAATCAGTATGCATATTGGAATATAGCTTT
Organism: Callitettix versicolor; assembly: GCA_022606455.1. Taxonomy (NCBI): domain Eukaryota; kingdom Metazoa; phylum Arthropoda; class Insecta; order Hemiptera; family Cercopidae; genus Callitettix; species Callitettix versicolor. Next base: position 30,618,000 of record CM040182.1, read on the forward strand.
TCAATACTCTAAATAATGACTTATACCAAATACTAATATTAGAAAGAAAAAAAATTGTATTACAGAATCTATAGTTTACTATGTCAATCTATTATTATTGAAATATGCATAGGCCTATATTGCATATTTTGGAACATGCATACACTGGAATTTTGTGCTAGTACTGTACAAGTGATACAATACCAGACACTACAGACTGGTATCAATACCAGACACTAGGATTGCAAAAAAAAAAAAATAGAGAGAGCCTATAAAATGTTTTATGTATTATGTCAATCAGTATGCATTAATAAAATGGTTCCACTCACTCTACGAGTGGTTATATTGAGTATTAAAATAGCAAATAAACTTTAATTTAGAATCTAGAGAATTTTTTTTTTATTATATCAATCAACATACATTAATAGAATAGCAGCTCAATACTGCACAAGTGGGTATTGAGTATGAAGTAAGCATTTTTTTTACTGCGTATAAAAATTGGCAAAAAATCTATAGAATTTTTTAATGTTTTACATAATTTTACATGTTCTACTACTCTTTTCGTACAATTTGAATTCTTTTATTTCACTCTTGCGTTTTAATATATTGTTTATTAAACTATTTACTTAATTTAATGTTGTGTTCCTTATTTTTAAGGCAAACACAAATATTGAGATATTTGTTATGCAATATCATGTGAATTAACAAATAAAAGTTTTACAGTACATAGAGAGTTGAATGTAAGTAAAAGTGCCGCTTTAGTATATTCATTTAAATAAACAAGTAAATAATAAGGTACTTATGTCCAAACTGGCTATAGATGAATCACTAAATTTAGGAAAGTTTAATAAATTACAATGCTTTACGTATTATATAATTCATTAAATTTTAGTCATTAATACAGCTTAAGTATAATTTTGTTTGATATCGTATCAATTTATTTATTTAGCTATAAATACATCACTCCTACGAGATACAATGTATCCCGAAAGAGAGAGGTATACCTCTCTGTGATCCGGGCACAAAAATATTATAAACTAACACGTAAAAACTATAAAACAAAAAAGATAATTATGTTATGCAGTGCAAACAAAAGAATGATTTCATTACAATAAAAATTATGTAGACTTTGGAAATAAATGCACTTATATAAAAAGTTAACATTATCGTTTATCAAAAGTTATAAATATCTCATTGTATTAACTGTAAGTTTTTTTAATATAATTCAACAACGTTTTTTTCTTGTTTTAGAAGAAACAGACAAATTCTTTAGATGAGCAGACAGTTGATTAAAATATTATACGACAGTATAAATGTTGTTCTTTTTTGCTATTGCTTTAGTATAAAGTGGTATTCTGATATCCTTACCATCTGTCATAATAATAGAGTTCATATAATTTTTTTTTTTTTTTTTTTGTGTTTAACGTCCGACTATTGTGCACACTTGGGCTAATGCAGACGGTGGGGATGATTTATAGCGTATGAAAATGCCAAGCCCTCGCCGGGAATCGAACCCGGATCCTCGGGGTGAAAGCCTAGTACGCTATCCACTAGACCACCGAGGCGGCTTAGAGTTCATATAAAAAGAGCTTAGATAAGAATAATGGTAATTTAAACAATTCATTATATAAAGTTGTTCAAAGGTGGGAATAGAGTTCATAATAAGGCCCAATAAGTTAATAAATTTATTCTGTATCGATATCAGCGGTTTCAAGTCAGTATTATGTGCACCACCCCATATAATTAAAGCATAATTGATTAAACTGTAAACAAATGCAAAGCATATAGACACAAGTACTATATTAGTGAGATTTACTATTTTTCAAGTCAACTTGAACTACCTTAACTAATTTTATTGTAATATGAATAACCTAACAAGTATTTAAAACACAGTATAGTGTGTTCATTTCACACTAATCACTCAAGTTAAAGCAATTTACCTAGAACAACAGAAGAATAAAGTTGCCTTTACTAGGCCATTTAGTGTAGCAGTTTAAAAGTTTCCAGAGGGACCCCTGGACTCCCCTCAGCAGTGGTGCCCCCCATTTATAATGCTAGAAACACCTATGGACTATAATCATATTATATTCACCATACGCCGCCTCGGTGGCCTAGTTGATAGCGTACTGGGCTTTCACCCCAAGGACCCGGGTTCGATTCCCAGCCAGGGCTTGGCATTTTCATACGCTCTAAATCATCCCATCGTCTGCATTAGCCTAAGTGTGCACAATAGTCGGATGTTAAACAAAAAAAAAAATTCACCTTACTAGCACTTTCTCTTAATATATTAACACCCATGTACTGGGCTTAAGGAAACTTAGTTATTGGTATTCTTAGTGATTGGTTTTTGAAATAAGAATTCATTCTGTAAATACATAGCCATCAGTCACAAAAGTATAATTTAAAAGTACAATATTAGAATGTACTGTATTTTTTGAATCTAGAATACAAACTCAATGAATATGGGTATCGTTTGTGCTAAATTAAAATTGACAGCCATAGCTTTGTTATGATACATTATCAACTAATATGGAATAAGCTTGCATGCTTCCCCGGCAAATGTCTGTTATTGAAGCGACTTGAAATACTTACAATAAAATATCACAAATAAAAATAAAGGTAAACAAATAAACAACAAAATTACAAGTATGAATACTAATAAACAAACCTTTGATGTTTTTGTTTGAGGTTTTCATACTTTAATTTGCTGAGTGATTCATGAATAAAGATTTTATTTAAAATAAATAAAATTATTTATTATTCATTATTAAAAATGAATAAAATAAAATCTTTATTCATGAATCACTCAGCAAATTAAAGTATGAAAACCTCAAACAAAAACATCAAAGGTTTGTTTATTAGTATTCATACTTGTAGTTTTATGTTGTTTATTTGTTTACCTAAATAAAGATGAGCCTCTTCGGTGGTCTAGTGGATAGCGTACTAGGCTTTCACCCCGAGGACCCGGGTTCGATTCCCGGCGAGGGCTTGGAATTTTCATACGCTAGAAATCACCCCATCGTCTGCATTAGCCAACACCAAAAAAAAAAAAATGAATAAAGATTTCCTGAACAAATGGTACAGGATGCACCCAGCATTACCAGCAGCCCAGGAGACCTGAACTAAAGCCAGATCTCCAATACCACGGGGCCGAAATACATGTCTTCAACACTCTGCGATACTTAGGAATAAGTTCCGATACAATGTTATGGTTCTCTAATCCTAAATACTACTAATATCCACTATCCATAGATTGTAATCACGTGTTTTGATAGACTCAGCTATAGGATCCGACACCCATAACTCAACATTTATATGCTTGCTGTGCGCTTATATGCCGCTTGGTTTCAGATCCTGCCCTATTGGCAGTGCTAAGCACACATCAGGGTCCATGTACTTGGCTCCACCAAAGGTAACCAAGCAGTATCGCCACTCCCAGACATAACAGAACAAGAACAGCAGATCCCTAATATATGTGAGTGTATATGTTTTAAATCATTAGTGCAGTGTTGTAAGTGTAAGTGTCTGTTAGACTCGGGTACCACGAGGACGTCTAAACCCTCTCAATAGGTGCAGCTAGTCTGCACCCCCTGCGGGTGAACTTCTATGCAAAGACACAAATAGTACAAAGTTTTTTCTGTGTGAGAAACTTTGTTCTCTTACTGTCATTTCTTTTAGGTTATGGTAATTAAACAAATATCAGTTGTATAAAAGTAGCATTATTCACAAAACTCTTGATTTAAAAAAAAAAAAAAAAGTAAAAAAGTGTCCACTCATTCAGAGCCCAGCCTGGATACTAAAAGCTAAGCTTCCCCTTAGCCATACAGCTCTCTTTGTATGCTATTCTACCTTAGCTTGGGACAGGGATGCATCTTACACTTCAGCATCCCTTGTAACAGCTAATAGCTATTTTTCAAAAATAGAAAAGAACTAAAAAAAAACATTTTAAAATTGTATTGAAAATTTTCACATATATAGACAATTGTAAAACAAATTTAAAGGTATATGTAATATTTTCTTCAAATTAAACATTAAAAACTGTTTTTGATTTTTAAATTACTTTTTTAATATTGTAAAAAATTCAAAATTCAGAAATAGCTTTAAAAACTTTTTCATTCTGTCAGCACACTACGATGGGCTAAGTTCAGACCATACACCTGTTATAATGACAATTAGTGACACAATAATCAAGAAAGAAAATACAGTCAGGCTTACTAACAACAGAACCAACTGGCAATACTTCCGGAAATTCCTTGACGACAATATAAAACCACAAGCAGAGATTAAAACCCCATACCAACTGGAAGAAGAAACAGAAAGGTTGATAGAGAACATACAACAAGCAGCATGGGAAAGTACGCCAGTTCTACAAACAAACAAAAACAATGATGTATACTATCCTGTTGAAGTAAAACAATTAGTAGACCTGAAATGGAGAGCTCGAAAAAAATGGCAAATTAGTCGTACCCCTGAAAATAAAAGCAGACTCAACAATTTAACAAATAAACTTAAGAAATTGATAAAAGAAGTTAAAAACAAAACAATTAATAAATATTTAGAAAACCTAACAGCTGAAAAAGACACTGACTACTCCTTATGGCGTGCCACCAAGGGAATCAAGAGACCTGTTGTGCAGATACCACCAGTTAAAAGAAACGAAGAGACCTGGGCTCGAAATGCATATGAAAAGGCTGAGCTATTTGCAGATCATGTGGAACAAATATTCCATCCTCTTCCTAGGCAAACGGCAGATGAACATCTACCAAAAGTAAACAAAATAGATAAACTAGACATTAGACCAGTAACGCTACAAGAACTAATAAACGAAATCAGTCAGAATTTACATCCTAAAAAAAAGCTCCAGGATATGATCTAATTACAGGGAAAATAATCAAAGAACTTTCAGAGAAAGCCTTGAGGAGACTGCTGTCCATTATCAATGCAGCATTCAGGTTACAGTAAGTTCCGAATCAATGGAAAGTAGCAGAAGTAATTATGTTACCTAAGACGGGTAAACCACTACATGAGGTAACCTCATACCAACCAATTTCATTATTGCCAATACTATCTAAGCTCTTTGAGAAACTCCTTTTAAAAGACTGAAGGTTATTATAGAAGATAGGAGCTCATACCTGCACATCAGTTCGGTTTTCGGGCAAAACATTCTACAATTGAACAAGTTCATAGAGTGGTGGATATAATAGAGGAAGCTATGGAGAGGAAGCAAATCTGCTCAGGTATATTTCTTGACGTGGCGCAGGCGTTTGATGGAGTCTGGCACTGTGGGCTGGAACATAAACTACAACGGGACTTACCAGAGCAATTCTTCAGAATTTTAAAGTCATACCTTTGTGAGAGACATTTTCGGGTTAGATATGAACTCGAATACTCACAAATTAAAACAATTAATGCAGGAGTACCTCAGGGAAATGTTCTTGGCCCTGTACTGTACCTTCTGTACACTAGAGATATACCAGTTACTGGGAACTCCACAGTAGCAACGTTTGCAGATGACACAGCAATTTTAACAGTTGGGGACAATATTTTAGAAGTCACAGAGAAATTACAGAATGCCACCAATGCAGTAAGTCAATGGACAAAAAAATGGAGAGTAAAGCTTAATGAAGCAAAAACTGTACACATTAATTTTACGAATAGAAAATATGAACCATATTTTAAAGTGAACCACAATAATATTAAACGAAAGGAGTATAACATATGCAAACAGTGCTAAATATCTAGGAATGACACTTGATGCAAAGCTCCGATGGAAGGTGCATGTAAAAAAGAAAAAAGAGGAGCTACAGCTCAAATTCAATAAAATGTTTTGGCTTATTGGAAGAAATTCAGAACTTTCGATAGCCAACAAGATACTGCTATACAAGCAAGTTCTAAGACCAATATGGACCTATGGTGCACCACTCTGGGGATGTACAAGAAAAAGCAATAGTAAAATTATTCAAGTTTTTCAAAATAAAGTATTGAGAACGATTGTCAACGCCCCTTGGTATGTGAGAAATGAAAACATACATAAGGACCTAGGTGTTGAATCTGTTCAGGAAGTCATTAAAAAGCTCTCGGTTAAGCATTATTGCAGGTTAGAACAGCATAATAATACAGATATACAACTACTATGCCGCAGTGACAACATTACAAGAAGGCTGAAGAGGACCAAGCCAATTGACCTCTCCAGGCCGTAAACACATTGGGACCCGCCGTCAGACTGCACCCCAGCACATAGTGAACACAATGATAAAGAAAAATTACTAGATGGGGCACACGCCTCAGTTGTAATTATAAAAAAAAAAAAAAAAAATTCTGTCAGTACAGTACTGAAAATTCAACTAGTGATATCCTTGTTTCAAAGTGTCGGTTGCCTCATAATATGGTAAAAATAAAATAAAAACAAACTTTTAAAATTGTTACCATAATTTTATGTAAATCTAAGCTTGTAGATTAGATTTAAAAATTTTATTCAGTATCAGATAATCAAATATAACACAAAACCATTTAAATGGAGACCCATAGAAAAGTATCATTACTACCAAGTCACAAATAAGCATAAGATGTGTAGGCCTATGTCAACAGACATCTATTTGTACCGTGTCATCATAGGCACATGAATTACTTGAGTTTTTTGGAAGCAATAATAAAAACAACAAGGTGATAACGAAGTAGGGTGTATGCACAAATGCGGAATTCAGTATAGTGACTGAAATGTGTGTGTAAGGGAGCCTGTAAACGTGTAATACATACCAGAGCTCACTTCATATTGAAGTTACATGTAAGAAAATATTGATTTTATTAATTTTGAAGTACATGTTATAATCAGAGAAATTTTAGAAGAAAAAGTGAATGAGGAATTTTTTTTAAAACTATTGGAAAAGGTGGAATTTGGAAGGGCTGATTGTGTTATAGGAACTTGTATGCCAAGCGCATACGTGTGTACCTTGAGCAGATGAGCAGATGAGTAAGAGTAGTATGAGCTAGAGGTATAGTGGGATTGCTAATCCCATCAGATGTTCAGTCCAGCTGCCTCCAAATTAAACCCTAACCAATAATGCCTCCCTGCACATGTGCATTAGTTGCTTCTTTCTGACTTACATCTCCTCTTTTGTTGGGTATTTCCAGGTATTATGTAATCTTTTTTTGATTTGCAACTTGTGGTTTCCCTGATTGATTTTTTTTTTAAATGCTGCAAATGGACCAAAATTTTGTATTGCTTATTCAAACTTAGATCCTGCTCTGAATATATTTGAGTGAAACTTGTCTTCAATACAATAAGAGCTTTTTTATGGTTTCAAAGAGTAAAAATATATCTTTGTACAAACATACGAGAGGATTGTTCATGCAGGAAACAGTACCATGAATGTGACGGAAACAGAAGAGAAAGTAATGCTCTGCAGTATATTAAATCTGCCTCTGATTACAAAAATGTATGATCAGCAGGTTATAAGTACTCAGCAGGTTAATTATCCAGGGCAACCAAAATTTAAAAAAAAACATTTTTTTACAATGAAACAAATAAAACATATTATTTGTTTTTAAAAATAAAAAAAGTTTCAAATACAGTAAACGTCATTTTTCTATATGCAATAGCTCAATAGGAAAAGTTGGAATCAATAAACAAAACTAATGTATTATCTATAAAAACAATTTTGGTTTCAAATAAGATAATTTTAAATAAAATTATGTTAAACAATACACACATACTGTTTTACAGTACTTACATAATGTTATGGTATATAGGATAAAGTTTGATGTTTGCAATAAATGATCATCATTAAATTTTACATAAGTTTATTAAAAGCAATAATTTTTCAGTGATTGATACAATAGAGAGAAACAACACATATTTATCTACAGATCAAATAGACAAATAATTTTTCAGTGATTGATACAGTAGAGAAAAACAACACATATTTATCTACAGATCAAATAAAGACAAATAATTTTTCAGTAATTGATACAATTGAGAGAAACAACACATATTTATCGAAATATAAAAAAAAACAAATAATTTTTCAGTGATTGATACAGTAGAGAGAAACAACATATATTTATCTATAGAGATCAAATTTAAACAAATAATTTTTCAATGATTGATAGAAACACATCTTTATCTGAAGAAGGAGATCAAATATAAACAAATAATAATTTTCCAGTGATCAATAATAGTTTTAAAAAATAATATCTATTTATCTAAAACAATTATTTTTCCAGGAAATCTTAACATAACATATACAATATAATAATTTGAAATAAAATGTGTTTAACTCAAAATTTACCTACTACACACAGTTTACACGTGTTTGTGTTCAAATTTATTGTGCACAAATATAATTTGCATACAGTCCAGCTAAAAAATGAGAAAAAATCAAATTATTTCTACACATAAAGCAGTTAAAATGTGAATGTTTCACTTCTATAACAGACTAGCAATATATCCATGTTCTGCTGTAGAATTTCACGTTTACAAAAAAAATATGAGCGTATTCATCAAAATATTTGATATTAATTGAAAGTTATTAAAGACTTTCTGTTTAAAAACTTCATGTCTGAGATGTATTTTCACATTGTAACATAGTAAGTATATTCAAATTATTGTCATTTAAGTACAGTTATAACACTTATAACACAATTATAAACTATGAATACTTATAAAGGCACTTATAACTATGCCAGTTTACAACTGCCTCAAAATAAGAAATTTTAAGATTAAATATGAATTGAAACACAACAAAATTGAATAAAAAAATATATTACCTCACACAGTAAGTAGTATACCATTATATAAAATAGAATAGTAAACTCTTAATAATCCTGATTTAATAAGACACTTAATCCGACTGAAAGTTTAATTTAACTCTCAATAGCACAAACATTATTAAAAATATTAATGTTATTTAACCCTAGACTGGGCACGCCCTATATGAGTAACACATCCAGGTGCGTTTGTTGACTTTGTCAACCACCACACTCTTTCAATTTTATTTATTACTTAATGAAACAACAGAATATTTTTAATTATGTTATTGTATTTGTGTTAAAAATAAAATAATAGATACACAAACAGTTTATTCAAATTTTTATTGTATTTAAGTTAAAAATGAAAAAATGGTAATGTAATTGTAACTAAAACTTACCACTTATTTATCCATCAACATCTGATTCTGTACTGTTTTCACAAGTAGCACATTTTATAAAGTTATTTGTATGCTTTTTACATATAAAATTATTACAGAAACCACACTTCATTGTAGTTACTTTATTACTTTTACGGCCACAGAGAACACACTGCCCTTTCCTATTACAATGTTTTTTGGCTCAGGTTCGTTTTCATGTCTCCTGGAATGTTTTCAGGTATAAACAAATATACATTGGCAATGAAGTTATTTTAGAGCATTCAGTGAAACACCCTTTCATTAGAGCGTAAGATAATTTCTTGACAAAACACTTTCTAGCATTCTACCTTCAGCGTTGCTGTTATAAGTTCACATACGCATTTACACCACTTACATTTAGCAATGTAAAAAATAGGCACAAGGTCCACCTATCGCTCTACCTTGAGACTGAATATTTTGCTTCCATCTGGTTGCAAGTGTCGACTCTACCTTATGTCATATTATAGTCCAGTATCATTTGAGGTTTCTTCGTATGGTAATCAATTGAAAGAGAATTGTGCATTGAAGAAAGTAATATAATGGCCTTGTTTTTTTTTTAAGTGAATTAGATATTCACTATTATATTCTACATCTGGATAATTTATCACTTTTTTGTCATCATCAGAAAAATCAAAATCAATATTATTTTCTTGAATATTTTCTGTTTCCTCATCTGATAACTGATGTAATAAATTCAAAATTTTATCATCACTGAAATACTGGGCCATATAGTAAAACATTATAATAAGAAAACATTAAAAAAAATTCTAATTAAAACTAGTCTAAAAGAATTAAAAAATACAAAAAAATGTTATTTCCATATCCGGGCACGTGGTTAACTTTGTCAACCACAGTGTTTTTATCTGTTTTTATTTGAATATCTAGACAATTGTTGACTAAACGGTTGCAAATGCACTACTGATGCAACACTTAGTACTAGGAGAGAAGGTACCGAGTGCGGCAGGCGATCATGATTTGGTATGCATAAAACAATTACATAATAATGTTTGAGTGGTTGTCAAAATCAAGCAGCGCACCTGGTCTAGGGTTAAATAGTATTTTAAAAGTCAGCAGCGCACCTGGTCTAGGGTTAAATAGTATTTTAAAAGTCATTATAAAGGAATAAATGATCTATTTGATTTTTTTAAAGTGCATGTTAAATGTAATTTTAACCCTTCTCATGTTTGACAAAATACTTGCAATCACAAGTTTCATTCTAAAATATACATTACGGACATTTCTGTGTTTACTTCTCATAAACACAGAATTGACCCGATAGATGCAAAATCAGAATCACACAAAAAAAACTATTTTTAAATACAGAATTTAAGAACAAAATATACATGATTTTTACAGTTTTCAAAAATAACTACAACTTAATACAATAATTTTTCTAGTAATTAAATCATTTTTTCAAAAAACTGTTTTAATAAAAATTGCGTATATTTGTAATTAAAATACATATTTTCCAAGCAATAATGAATATATTCTTAAAATAAAGAAAAACTCCTTGTTACTAAAGGATTTAAAAAGACATCAACACGTTAATCTTTTTTTAATGTTAAAAAAAAAATCATTATTCGTCAAAAAAGAGTTCATAACAATGATAACAGTTTCTCTTCCCCCCAATAAATACAAATGTCAGGTATTCAGGTATCGAATGTCCTCCATCACTCTTTTTCATAACAAGGATATTGTTCTGTTTTAAAAATACTTGATAGCATATTCATATTTATTATTATTAGTCAAATACTGGTGTATATATTGGAAGTATACATAATGTTTCAAGAATATTGTGTTCTTTCTTGTTCTCAAGAGCTTAATTTAAAACTAAAACAAAAGTCTAGATGCCCAAAGCATAGTTTTAACATTACAACTAAAACAAACAAATGATCACGGCTGATATTTGGATATATAAAGATTTAAACTTTTTAGATGAGATCATCAAAACAAAGTAAAATTTAGTTTCATGGTAAATGTATAATTATTAAACATCATTTATTTTCCCCTGCCAAAACACTTCATATATATATATATATATATATATATATATATATATATATATATATATATATATATATAAGCATTATATTGAAAGTATCATTTTTATGAAATTACCGTTAAAAATTAAATTAAGAAAGAAAAAGAAATCTAAAAAGACTTAACCAATACTGTTATTGACCTAGTTAGCATCCGCTGTCAATATCATGCTACCACTATTTTGTAAAATCAACGAACTGACTACAAACTATGCGGAAATTACCTGAACACAAAAATAAGGGAAAATTAATCTAAAAAAAAACCTAACCAATACTATGTTACTGATTTCGTTAAATAGCCTAACGTTTCTCCTGTAATGATACTTTTTGTCATAGGTAAATCGTTCTCGGTCCGTGCTCAATTCAATGTAAATGGTACTATGATGTCGCAAAATGGTTCTGCTGTGTATTAAATGATAACTTAACAAAAATTATTTAATTCTCTGCAAAATAACATTAGTAATAACATAGTAATACAACAAAAATATAGTACAATACATGAAAATAAATGGTGTACATTCGTTACAAAAATAATGTTCTTATTTTTTATCGCTCAGCATTTTTAGTTTTAGTATTTTAACAAAAATTTAGACATATAAGCTTGTGTTTTAGTTTCAAAGTTTTATACTAGGCACTTAAGAATGAAGACAGATTGACACACACAAAATATAGTGCATTATTCTATATACACAACCAATTTTGTAAATGTAAGATCAAAAAATAATAAATAACATTGTACTGGCTAATAAAGAATAAAGGTTCAAATTTGTTTCACAAAAGTATGTATAGCAATAGTACTGTATTTTGATACTCTATTTTTAGGAATACTAGAATTTTGTTTTCCAGCTGTGTGTTCACTCAATAATTTGCTGCATCATTCTGAATACCTCCATCCACTACTACACATACATTACAACTAAGTGCTGATAATCATTTCATTTCAGTAAAACAACTTAGATTATAAAGTTCTTTATCAAACAAAAAATGAATGTTCTAAACATTAGAAATTTGTTTCATTCAAATAAAATGAACAAAACGGGCACTCATCTTTTAAAACGGGCATTTTACATTTTTTTCTTTGACACATTCGTCTGGATTAATTATAACTTAATAGTCTGGATACCAAGAGTCCACTATAAAGAATAAATTAGTTAATGAAATAAATAAACATTTGTAGTACACATTTTTGTATTCAGTCTTGCTGACAAAGATGCCTTAACTATTGAACGAAATCTTGATTAGCAAGAGTCATCAAAAATTGTGGAAATACGTTTCATTTATTTCAGTATCTACTGGGGTCATTCTAAAAGTGAAGAAGGTTTTGCTCCGATAAGACATGTACTTCTTACACCACTCAGCTGTAGATCTCTGTTCCTGACAGGTCTTCTATCAATAGATGGATAAGTAAGGAACAATCAGGATGAGACAACTTTCATGGTCATCCCCATAGCAAGCATCTCTTAAGAATGGTCCCTCAAGAAGGACTTAAAGGGGCAGCAGATATCTTGCCATGGGTTAATCATAGGGCACTGTGGTCTGAGGGTACACATGAACAGGACAGGAATAGGGGAAACCATGTATTTATGATTTCGATGACTAAGTAGGATGCTTAGGGTATTTGAATTCCAGGTCCCTGACGACCTCCAGCAGGATGAGCTAGTTAATGGATTGCTGGAACTTATTAAGGACACTAATCTGCTGAGAGGTTTAGTCGCACAAAAGGTCTGAACACAACAGTACCGGGGTTTTGTTATCCCTTCCTTTAACACTATTCTATTCCGTTTTTTTTTTTTTTTTTTTTTTTTTTTTGGTGTTTAACGTCCGACTATTGTGCACACTTGGGCTAATGCAGACGAATTATTGTAATCCTCACCACTGACTGCCACTGCTGTGTCGTTGACCTTACCATTCCTTAGTGCCAGTCTGATACTAACAGTGAGCCAATACGGTTGTTTAATGTTTATTTTTTTAAACGTGACCAAATTTAAAATGTAAAAGGAAGACCATAAATGCAGCAGCTTACTGTAAGAACCTTTCACTGACTCCATTGCACCATTCTAAACAAACGGCATGGATAGTTGTATAGCACTGTACTTCACCACAATAACATACGTCCGCAAGCTGCTCATTGACAACAAAAACTGCCGATAGAACATCCACCTTACATCCTGGACTTGGCTCTGAGTGATTACCATATTTTCCCCAAACTGAAGAATTTTTGGGTGGAAGCTACAACGAAAGTAACAACAAACTGAAGGAGAGCATTAGTGACTGTTCCGGAAATTCAGTAGCAAATGAAGTAGGCAGAAAAATAAAGGCATAGAAAAGCATGTGAAATGCTATGACGGATGTTTAAATTTATATAATTAGAAAAATAACTACGGTATCCAATGTGTTGCAAAATTAGTTTGGTTTTATAATCTTTAATAAAAAATATCTAAAGACAGGAACATTCTTTATTTTTTGAATGACCCTTACGTAATGGATTTTCACTAGTATCAACTGTCATATTTCTTAACAACTTCTGACAGCGATGATAACCTTAATGGTTTTTCGCCAAAAAAAAATCTTCAACAGCTTAATAAAGTTTAAAAATATGATACATCAATAAACTATAGAAATATAGTTAGTAACTTATTGAAGTGAAAACTTTTACGGTCGCAGTTGACAAAACATGAGTATAAACATTTGCTTTCACGATACACTTGATTTCGTAACGCACAATCACAGCATATATAATTGTTTTTGTGTATATGAAGACTTGAAGTGACTACTTCTAAACAGCTGATTTTGCACAACAGCTGTTGCTTCCATATAACTTCAATTGAGGTTATGTTTATTGTTCCTGTTAATTTTTAAAATGTGTATTTTCTAAATTTGTGTGGTTAAATTGTTTAATGAATATGACCTGTATCAATTTTTTAATCCTAGAATCACAAATATTATATTTATTATTATAGACTATTAAACCCCTTCCTGCATGCATTTAAACTTTTATAAAAATAATTAAATCATAATACTGAAAAAGTACACAGTTAGGCATGCCAAAAGAAGTAGTCACTTCTGTCCGCCAGTCATAAATAATTTTTATGACTGCCTACTTTTTTCATAAATAATTATTAATAATAATTAAGGTCAGATATTACAAAAAATTTTAAAAAATACTTGACATTTAATATTGAATATCAATTCAAATATTTTTCTCCATTGAATAATTGTTTTTTTAAACACGAGCATAAAAGTTTTTACTTCTGTCAACACCTGTATCCTATTGCATGCTTCATTACCTCTTGATAAAGAGAGATAATTAATAAATTTCATCAAAATGTACTAAAAATAGTTGTGTATTTTGTAGCAGTAATATACAGTAGTTATAAAAATTATCTTTTCTTACAAAAAGTATTTAAGAAATACCAACATATACATACTAATACTTAGATTAATAGATCTTTACGATTTATCAAAAACATATTTAAATTTACATTATCACATTATAGAGTATGTATTTATAAAAATATAAATTATAAAATAAATACAAAATATTTTCAGACAAATTACTTCTAAAATACGACTTAAACATACATATAAACAGAAATAAAAAGCAGGTCAAGATATAGCTTTAATACACGGAGTTAAAATAAGGAAGTGTATGCATACATAGAGTAGGGAGGTGTGTGTGTGTGTGTGTGTGTGTGTGTGTGTGTGTGTGTGTGTGTGTGTGTGTGTGTGTGTGTGTGTGTGTGTGTGTGTGTGTGATATTTTATAAATACTGAGTGCTACTTAATATGGTTGTAGTGGAACCCAAATACAATTAAGAAAAAAAATAAGTTCAATTTTTTTTTACAATCAAGATGGCAGTTTATCTATAGTGGCATCCAGAAGAAAAATATTTGTATAAACTACCAAGATTTTTTTTATACTGTCTATAAAGTAAATGCAAATGTTTAAGATGAAGATAAATCAAAATTCATCGGAACATAACATAAAAATTATTAAAAATTGTAGCAAAATGTCCTTAAAATAAATATCTATTACCTAGGAATGGTTTTAATAATTATGTGAATGATTATTACTGGTATGACAACAGCTGCAAATTTACATTACTAAGTGACTTAAAACAATAATAATATACATAACCTTGAAATTAACAGACTGGAAAAATAACATGATTTGATTATTAACCTACTTAATATATCACACTGTTTTATAACACTTTAATTAGAATTGATCTTCACAATCTGAAAAAGAATTGAACAGATTTCGCCTCACAGAATCGTTTGGAGATTGGCGGATGACCCTAAAACAAAAATTAAATTGACATTTTAACAGAAATACAGTAATTCCTTTTTAACCATAGTTTTTTCATCCAAAGTTTCGATTATCTGTAAAGCTTCTAATTTTTTTTTTTTTTTAGCATAAACTCTTAGACACAGACTACACAGTGTAATAAACCTAACACTAAAATTATGTGTAGTCATTCATACAATTAAAACCTAAAAACAATAACAAAAACATATTTTGCTAAAACTGTCACTATAAATGGGTTGTTGTAAGAACCGATATAAAGTATTTTATGAACTGCTCCTTTTCCAAGAATTCAACTTCTATGTCTATTTTTCAGCATCCTATCTTTAACACATTATGTAATTTGCTTCTTACTCTTTTTACTGAACCTAAACAGTACTTATAACTTTAGTCTGCATCAGCCTTTGACTTTGTAAATGTTACGTATTCGTGTTTTACAATTTCTTCCTATGGTAAAGGAATTAACAACAGAAAAACAACTGCGACATTAACCCTGAAACGGTTGCGTGGCGTCAAAAGGACCACAGTGGTTTTAAATTTTGCTATAATGCCGTTATTTTTTAATAGACGTAGCTTTCCATCTTGCTTATATCTCACCACCCTCTCTACATTCCATTGCTAGAATGGTGTTTAGTTTGAGTTCATATTTTCGAGACAGTAGACGTGTCTTTTTAAGTGTGGTCATTTTGACGCCACACGACTAGTTATGTACTTTTTAGTGCGGTCTTTTTGGTGCTACGCGACCATTTGTTATAAATATTTTAGTTCTAATATTATATATTTATTAAGATTTTCGTTAATAATTTCATTTTAGTTATTACTGAATACAGTAGTGTACTTTTTGTGCGGTTTTTTGACATTACATGACCATATATATATTTTAGTTGCAAATAGGCCTATTATTGTTTCTATTACATTTTTGTGTAAGTAATTTCACTTGAATTCCATTATGGATCAATGGGAACATGAAAGAATCTTAAGCTACTTGAAAGTGTGGGAAAAGAAGACAAAGATAAAGAACAAGCTTGCAACTAGAAAATTTAAGAAGACAGTTGTTTGGCCCAGAAATCATCTGAGACACTGAAGACACTGATGAAATTACTGAACATTCAGGGACAGATATATCCAAAGAAGAGTGTTCATTATTAAACATGATACGAATTCAGAGGCTGCACTTAAGGACTTAGAGGAGGAAGTAATAATTCAGTGCTTTTACAGTAAAATTTTATTTTAGGCAAGGACAAAGGTACAAAGAATTAGGTACAAAGAATGTGGAAGAATTAGTCGCCACATCATATGAAGAGAGAATCAGTGTGTGCCTTCCCTATCCGGGGAAAATATTTAAATATTATTTTTGTTTTGTTTTTATAAATAAAATTATATTATGGAAAAGAAATATTTGTTTTATTTTGTTTTGGTATTTTTATCGTTCTTTGTGAAGACGTGCAATATCAGTACATATTATATAACACAGCAGATGATTAAAATGTATTTCTGAAGTAAATATAATGTATTTTTAGTTAATAAATATTTAAAAGTTTTAAAATTTTGGTCAACATCACTTAAGGACATAAGAATACAAAATGCGGTCATTTTGATGCTGCACGACCACTTGTGTGACATGTTACCGCGCACCTAGTCCAGAGTTAACAAAAAAGACAGAAATTTTATATAAAACAAGAAATGGCAAAAGTGTAGTCTTTATTGCTAAAACCTATGAAATTAACAAGTTTAATATTTATAAAATAGAAATTAAAATTTCCGTGTTTGAGTATTCCTGGACGTATTCCTATCCTATAGAAACAGGTATAATAACACTGAACCAAAGGATGTTCCACGAACCTAACCATTAAGGTTGAGAGATTACTAGAAGTAGTTCATGAGGTTGTGACATCAAAATTCTATGCACTATACCAAAGACATCTGATTAGTACTGTGCAATATAAAATTAAAACTTTTTAAAGTCAAAAGCTTTACTAGTGTCAACAAAATGATGTTTTTAGTAAATCTTCTATGAAAGTCAAAATTAAATAGATTTACTAGTGACAACAGGATATTTTTAGTAAATCTTCTATCAAAGTCAAAAGTAAATAGCTTTACAAGTGTCAACAAAGGATGTTTTTAGTAAATCTTCTATGAAAGTCAAAATTAAATAGATTTACTAGTGACAACAGGATATTTTTAGTAAATCTTCTATCAAAGTCAAAAGTAAATAGCTTTACAAGTGTTAACAAAGGATGTTTTTAGTAATTATTCTATCAAAGTAAAAAATAAATAGCTTTACAAGTGTCAACAAAGGATGTTTTTAGTAATTATTCTATCAAAGTCAAAAGTAAATTGCTTTACTATCGTCAACAAAGGATGTTTTTAGTAAATCTATCAAACTGAGTTTTCATGCAATTCAATTCTTAAATGTCATGTTTACTTAAAATAAGCAAATATATACATTTTACTGAAGTGTTTAAGTGTTGTCTCTTTTGGTTAGCCAAATTATGTTCCTAATTAGGTACAGTACCATGCAACATAAATTATTATATTTGCTCTTAATAAATAAGAATGACTGACACATTTAATCTAATTGCTTACTGAAAACACTAAAATAGAGTTTGATTGATCCTCTGAAATTAGAAAAAAGAATTTTGAAAGGCTGTCGATTTTCAGTTTCAATTTTTACACAACATGGTTTCAAATCTTTTCAAAATACTGAATAAGCATTACCATTAATAAATTATGAGTTAACGCTCATAGCCCTTTCAGACCTGTACCCAGGTTTCTACTTAGTAAGAAGTACTAAGTAACCATACTATTGGTTTTTCCCATGTAAATGTATACTGCTCCTCCATCTTGATTTATCTAAATGGCTGTGCTCATTAAAATCTGATTAGCATTGTTCAGTACAAAATTAAAACCTTTTAAAGGCAAAAATAAATAAGGTGGATATGTTTTGAACTTTTTGATATTTCTTTGAGATCGCAAATCGCTACTTAAGCTAGAAAGATGAACTACCCATTTTTTGATAGTCATCATAAAAACATTTTTTTATATTAAGTTTTTCACAAAATGCTTACACATCTAGCTAAAAGAACCATAAACACAAGTTAAAAAAATTACAACTCGAAAATACCATACATAGTTGTGATAGCATCATATTATATTTTATCATTTCCTTAAAGAATTAGCTATAGTATGCGTCTCGTAGGATGATAGTCAACATTATCAATGTAACTTCTGGACTGTGTTTATATTTCTTTTGGATAGAATTGGCATTTACTAGTCTGGTGTTTTAAAATTTGTATAAATAAAGCTTAAGATTAAAGATGAGAAGTGAATCTTATAATAAACTATCAAATTGCAGTACAGTAAATATTTGACCTAAACGGACAGTTATCAGGCCATATTACTATGGTACAACTGTTCACTATTTAGTATTTTCTGTAGGGTTGTACATATAGAAAACAGCCTGCTAACAACACCAGTGGGACTGAGAAAAAAAATGTGTGCGTAAAAGGTCGAGTACCCACCCGCTCACCACAAATGCCTCCTTCTGTTATTCATTACTACCAAGCAGCGAGTATCAGTGTATCGCCAGCTAATAAAAGTCAAGCATCAGCTCACTTGTCTTTTATTATTGATTGGAATTTTGAATTTTTTAAAGTAAATGAATCAAACTATCTTGGAAACGTTTTTTCAGGAAACAAACTTTTAACTAATTAATATTATGTTGTTAATAAGACAATTCTCGTATATAATAATAAAAAACTATTTTCATAACTAAATAAGGTGATAGTGAATAAATTAACTTTTTTACACTCTTAATGATTAAAGTAAAATGTAAAAATTCTACATTTTTCCAATTACCACAAAAATATTTCTTTAGAGTCTGTAAATATCTTCAATTTTATATTTTAACTGGTACATAAGTGTAATAAACTTTTTTTATATCATGTTCTTAGCTATTTTTACTTAATCGAATATACTTTTTTAAATGTCACTAAACAGTAGACCTTAATACTTTTTTGAGATATTTGATGTTAAAAAACTAAAATGGCTGGTATTTTGAAAATATCTGAAATACCTTTAGTTTTTGATAGGCCTTTAGTTTTGATACGCATATAGAATTTTACTTTTACTTTTTTTTTTAACGTCTGACTAATGTGTATAGAAAGTCTAAATTTAATGTCCTATATATTTTCAAAGTTGTAATGTTTAAAAGCAAAACACAATGGCAAATGGCTAAACACAAAATATTTTCTAAGTATGTTTAAACCTTTTAAGGCCAGGAAAGAAAATAATATTTTATTCTAAAAAGGCCACTGACCTTGTAGCACTTGTATGCCAAAGGCCTGGCTACAAATGCTAGTTTTGCCTTGATGTTGATTAAAAACATGTAACTTAACCAAAAATGCTAGTAGAAAAATAATGTTGACTTTATTTTTTTCTTAAGAATATGTACTATACTTCTAAATAAAGAAAAATAACATTAAAATGTTTTTAACAATTTTTTTGTCATAATATGTATGTATGTGTGTGTATATACGAGGGTTGATCAAATATAAACGAGACTGACTTTCTAAAAACTTTTCCGTTGGACATTGAACTCTAAAGGTTGGGGTTTCAGGTAGCCTGGGAGGTTTGGGACGGGCGTAGACGGGCAACATTTCCGTTCAGACCCTTCAGTATAAAACTATACAATCAGTGAGAGTGAAGTGCACGTTTCCGTGGAGCAGAGAATTATTATTAAGTTTTTGGCCAAGGAGGGGGTCAATCCGACTGAAATCTTTCGTAGATTGACGGCTCAATACGGAGACAGGACCCTGTCAAGAGCTCGCGTTTTTGCTTGGCACAAGGAATTCGCCGAAGGACGGGAAGCAGTAGAAAACCTCAGCCATGATCGTCGCCCGACCACTTCCGTCACGGACAAAAACATTGATGCTGTTCGGAAGCTCCTGGACAATGACAGACGTATATCGCTGCGATTTATTGCAGATGAACTCCAGTTGAGCTATGGTAGCATTCAAAAAATCGTTACATCAAACCTGGAACTCAGCAAAGTATCTGCAAGGTGGGTTCCACGAATTTTGACTGACGTTCACAAACGGAATCGTTTGGAGATTTGCCAGCGACTATTGACCCAATTTGAACGAGATGGTGAGACATTATTAAACCGGATTGTCACCTGTGACGAAACATGGGTTCACCATTACACTCCCGAGTCGAAACAGGCAAGTATGGAGTGGCGGAAGAGGGGAGAGAAGCCAAATCACGATCGTCGGCCGGGAAGGTAATGGCCACTGTATTTTTCACGTCGATTTCCTCCATCAACGACGCACAATACATTTATTGCGATGTTTTAAAGGCCGCAAAACAGTCTTTTCGTAGGAAAAGGAAATCTAAACCGGCGAGAAACGTCATTCTTCTTCACGATAATGCCCGACCACATTCGGCGAACGCTACGAGGCTTAAACTCGATCAAATTGGCTGGGAACCAATGGAACATCCCCCATATAGTCCAGACTTATCACCCTGCGACTATCACTTGTTTGGGCCACTCAAAGAGGCGCTTGGAGGCCAGCGTTTCGAAGACGATTCTGCGGTGGAGACCTTCGTGCTCCAATGGCTCAATGAACGCCCGAGAACTTTTTACGAAGATGGAATTAAAAAACTTCCAATCCGGTAGGAAAAATGTGTTACTCGTATGGAGACTATGTAGAAAAATAAGTTGTATCAAGAATAATTTGTAAGTAAGCAATAAATTTTTTAAAAAATCAGTCTCGTTTATATTTGATCAACCCTCGTGTATATATATATATATATATATATATATACCTAATATAATTTGAATTTGTTGATTCTGAACTATATTATTGAAACAAATATTTTGAAGTGAATTTAGTTATTTTCTAATATAATAATGTGTTTTGCCCAAAGTCTGAAAATATCAAGATTGGCTGATAAATATATTGTCTAGACCACTTAAACAAAAGTTATATTTAGGCGTAATTTGTCCCCAAAGTTGTACAAGTTTACAAATTATTCTACAACTCACAGCTGTCAAACCAAGCTAAAAACAAATACTGAAACTAATAAAAACTATATAAAAAAACTTAACACATTATAAATACAATAACATTATCACACACGCTTATTCATAAACATAAACAATACACAACTGAGTATAAAATGATTCAGTCCCCACTGTCAAACCGAGCATTACTTGACTTCGTCAAAGTTACAGAAATTTTACTTGTAAATAAAAAACCTTTTTGTGCGTTTTAACTATTAAAAACATAATCTGTGATGATTATGTTTTACCTTTCATTGCAAGTACATTTTAATTAAATAAAATAAAGAATATGCTTGGTATTTACTGAAAAAAATAAGCCGATATATCGGCTCTTGGCCGTTTTAGCGTAGTAATTGTGAGGCCGATATATTGGCTCTTAGATGTTTTCAGAGTTATTTTCGTAAGCCGATATATTCGCTCATGGATGTCTAAGGGTTAATGAACTGTTTTCTTTGTTTTAACTAGAATTGAGTTCTGAGAGTGCTAGGAGAACTTCGTGAAACAGTAGATAATATTGTAAAAGAAGACACAAAAAAATAACCTTTGAATTTAAGTTTATACCCAAGTACAGTGGTACCCCAGTACTTAATTCATTCCAGAATTAAGACTGTTATCTGAGCAGACTGCTGTGTGAGTCAGTGTTTACAATAGAGACTTATGGAAAACATTTTAATTTGTTACATAGTAAAAAATAATTGAGGTCTCACCATTAATATGTCAAAAATGAAGAATGAAGAAAATTCACAGAAGGGAAGCTACCTAACTAAATTCATACAAATGTAGTTATCTTACATATATACACAGGACAAATCAATACTGTAGTATTTTTTTTTTGTTCATACTGTAGCTTTTCTTAGTTCAATAGTCAAAGTTTGTCTTTTACTTCCACTACCACAAGCACCTCTTTTAGAACCCATTTAATTAAATATTCACAAATAAAAATTGAAAACAGAATTTAATCAACAATTTGTGAAACTCACACGTTTTTAAATTTACACTTAAGGTTTTGTTAAATTTAAAAATCAAAAGTATATAACACGATAATATTATAACTTTAAATTTTTAACGGAATAACATATTAAACAAACAGTAAAAGAGTTGATGACACACTAAGTAAAATTAGTTATGATGAAAAAAAAAAGAAACAGGAGTTGGCAATTCTGAGAACAGTTAACTAAGAAATAACGTGAAAGTTACTGCCCTACAAAAACCAAACACCCATCAATCAAAGGCTTGTTTGTGTTAACTCAGCAGCTTATACTTCCTGTAGCACAGCAAAATGTTCTCTCTATATTTACGCATCTGCTTAGAAATAATTTAAACAAAATGAAAACAGTCTTATAGTATGTTCTGCCCTTTACCCAAAACCTAAACTGTTATGCGAGTCATTTATCATTCCATGAATTAGACCGCTGTCCACATCGACTGTTAGCCGGGGTATCGCTGTACTGTGTAAAATCTGGTGGTAAACTTTAGTTCCAGAAACTTTGAGAATTTTCATGCAAATCATTTTGAAAAGGGAGCCTTCAGTGTTGCCTAAATTAAATCGAACCAGCACTGATACATATTTATTATGTTTTTATTTCATCTGTTTGGCATAGATAATTTTTACACACTGGAATTGATTTGACCATCTACTTTAAACCCCTTATGTGAAACCAAACAGAGTGCTGCAGCAGTGCACATGAGGTTCATTTGATGACAACCTAGAGAAGCTCAAGATTATAAACATCTTTATCAGTTTTTTTTCAAATCACAAGATTTTTTTGTTTAAAGGGGAATTAAAAACATTATTATTGTATTTGTACTTAAAAAAGTCTCAGTTTCTTGAAATTTTTGTGTAAAATTAATGTTTTTCGTGATATTCCACATTGAACATTTTAAATGGCCATAATTTTTAAATATATATATTTCAAAATATATATGTATGTATGTATACATATATATGTTTTCATACTTTTAAAATATTACATAAAAAGGTGAGTCAAATCTAAATTAAAATTATGAAATACAGGTTGTCAGAAAACAAAATGGTTTAGGAAAAATATTTACAGGAACATTTATATTTTTTTTTATGTAAACAACCCAATTAAGAAGACTGGCACCCTATTTCAGAATCATCCTGTATATATTTCATTAAAATAGAGATTTAGGGCTGTAGGTATATTAATAATTAAAATAACTGTCAATACTGAATTCATACAATTTAAATCTATGAAAACCATATTTTGAACACTTTACTACTGTGTTTGGATTTCAAGTAAAATACTTAAAATTAAACACAAATAGATTAATCTAAGTGTGTTAACACCATATTTGAAAATGCATTTTAGTACTTATTATTCACAAAAATAATACTACTATTCACGTAAATAGTACTACTATACATTTTTCATTTCCGCTTTTTACCTTGTACCGCTAAGTTTAAAACCTGAACACAATGTAGGAATGATCTATGAACAGCAATTAATTTATAAAAAGAACATATACAAAACTATGAAGATCAGTACAACTAAATTCAATATAACCTTTTAAATAAAAATCAACTGGCTCCAATGAAGACTTCAGTCTTTCCAGACAGACAGTGATATTTTAGGCCAGTCTTCATGTTGCTTGGTAAGGGTTAAGCAACAAGAAAATAATTTAAAAAAATATATAATAAATTGTGTGGCAATGATTACATTTTTAATATTTTTTTTTACTGTTTAATTTATAAAAGGACAAACCAACACATGTTAGCTGTATATGATTCTTACTATTTCACGAATATGATTCTTACTATTTTACCACAATTATGATTTTTGTTTTGTTTTTTGTAATGATAATTGTTACATTCTCTGTACCCTCTACACTGTCGATAATCAGGAGTCCAATATACAGAAAAACAAGCTTACCTTAACTCACGGATTATTTTCTTGGTATTACTTGAAGTTCTAGGAGTTACTTCATGCTGAATATCTGTATATCGTGACGATGTAATAAAAGGCTCACCATTTTCATATCTATTATTTGGTGCTAGTACTGAAGGTGTATCTGCAAATTTTAATAATAAAAAGAATGTATTTTTTAACAACATTAATTCTAATATTTCCTATTAATTTAAATAACTAAAATTTTCCTTACAAGCTACTTAGAAAAAGAAAAAAAAGCATTTTACTTAAGCTTATTCCAATATTTGCCATACTGTGTATATAAAAACAATACAAACTTGGCTCACCCAGTGTAAAAGCCAAAAGAACAGGAGGTCTATTTCTGTTTTGTGCCTATTCTGTCATCTGTCACCCCAATAGTCTCGAGAATATGCAGTCCACCCAAACAATTAATCAAAATGGTACTATACTTTTAAAATGTTATAAACTTTTCATTAATGGTCCTCTTTGCTGAAGCATATTCATTTTCAACAAAATTCAAATTAATTCAACTAATTATTTATCTTTAACATAATTTCATTAAGCATTCACCTTCACAAGTATTTTTGCCTATTTATTATATTAACATATTGGTACACTCAGTACAGTATTTACTAATTAACAAAATCCTCTTAAATCGCAAATATAACAACTTATCAAACAGTTGTATTATGGATCTCAACAAAAGTTTTTTTTTCAAAATTTCAACTAAACGTTAAAAGATAATTTTTTTTTACGACACTCGACCTTTTGCAATGTGAGTGTTAAGTAGAACAATATTAAAAAATAATTTTTATGTTTGGACACTAAATACGTTTCAAAGCTGATCCATCGTTTAGTCCATTCTGTAACTTTTAAAAACAAAATACTAAAGTTTAAGATGGTCAAATATTATTTCAAGACACAATTATTTCAACAAGTGACATTAGTTTACAAGGACCTGTACTTGAACTGTATAATATAAAGTAATCCTATAATACCTGAATTTAACAATTTACTCTTTAAACAATAAATTAATGAAAGTATTGATAAATTTTTTTAACAAGAGTTGAAAAGGAAACCTTATCCAAGAAGATGTATACAAAATGGTTTCCTTTATGCATTTGTATTTTTATATGCATTTTATAACGAAAATATTTTATTAAAGTGTAAATGTAATTCATAAATTCTATAAAGAGGTTTTATTGTAACTTCCTTACCTACAGTGATTTGCACACTTGGTACTTGAAATATAGATCTATTCCATAAAGTAAATATATATCTAACAGCAAGAGAGCAAGCAGATGCCATTCTTTTCATAGGATTAATTATCACAATATGGAACGTAGTTATTAGTTTACTTCTCATATCTTGGTAACAGAACACCTGGAATAAAGCATTTATTTGTGTTATTGAAGTGAAAACGTTCTGGCACCCTGAATCAAAGAATTCCACATGGAGAAAAAACTATAAACTCACATCAGCACAAAACCAAAACACTCTTAACAAGCATCTAGGCATACTGTGCAACTGTTATGAGTTCACACTTTTGGCGGTATGGTGAAGGAGGGTTTAATGATAGCCCGGTGTGGACATGTGCTAGTTAACAATATACCTGGTTATGTATACAAACAAGTTCAATAGTAAAATTTAAGTTATAATTAATGTCATTATACTGCATATCTGTCCGTCTAACATAAAATTAACAGCCTTTACAATTAACCCTGTGAGGAGTATTGATGTTCTAGAGCGCCACAATACCACAATTGTTAGGGAGTGAGGATGTGAGATGAATACAAGCTGAAAATAATACAAAAATTTGTTAAATCATTACAATATATCCTAAATACTTAAATATTACTCACTGAAACCATATAATAGGCTCAAATTACCTTCAAAACCATATTTTAGAATTCCGTGTATCATGACCCACTGTGAGAAACTAATAAACTGCCCTATTAATACACTTATATACAACAACTAATAAACTAGTAACACAATACTAAACACACACGCACACACGCACGCACACACACACACACACACACACACACACACACACACACACACACACACAAAGTAAAACTAGAAAAGATATCTCAAGAGTAAATTGAAGGAAATAACTACATCACAGATCATAGAATAATGTTTAGCATAAATCTCTAATTACAGCAGTTTATTTATGGGGGGGTGGAAGTAAACATAGAAGCATTTCTTTTTTTTTGTGTTTAACGTCCGACTATTGTGTACACTTGGGCTAATGCAGACGATGAGATTATTTATAGCGTATGAAAATGCCAAGTCCTGGCCGGGAATTGAACCCGGGTCCTCGGGGTGTGACATCAGGCTTCAAGAACAGATCTTTACAACGTAGGTTTATTATAGTCTATTACCAATATGCAGCACTTCTTTTCACTGAGGTTTTGCAATCTGTCAACTTCTCAACTTCATTTGCAAACCCCTTCTTCTCCTCAGAACACATATGCCAATTGATTTAATAACCACTTATAAATATTTGTTCTGTGTTCTTGAAATGCTAAAAAGTAAAATGACATTTCACAACTAGCCACTACTTTGTCACGTAAATCACTGGAGCTGTTCCACAATGCCAATACTATATGCACAATAACACTTGTAATAGGGTTAAATATATATCTGACATTTACTTTGTACAAGACTGTTCTTTAATATTATTTACATAAATAAGTTTAGTAATTACATATTAAAGTTATAATTAACATCATTATACCTCATACACAACAACAGCAATTCAACTTCATATAATTAATAAAACCAATGTCAAGTAATTTATGTAAGTTTTTACTTCTGTCAGTCAGTCCCCCAAATCTTTTGTTTCATTTTCAATTATTCTACAGTTACAGCAGTAATTTATATGGTGTTGATAAACACATTACAATTACAATTTTTTAAAATACTGACAATATATATTTCTTTAACATAATAGAGAAAAAAAATTATTGGTGCTCTCAAAAAATTACTTAGACATTTTTCAAAAATTGAACTTTCTGTCTTGTTAAACAGGTATAAAGAAAATTTTTGTGATACTTATTTTAAAAAAGTAATAATTTAAGTAATTAATTTTTTTTGTCTGCATCTCAAGGTGTTAGGTTTAAGACTGCAATTATTGCCATAAGTTCAAATATTACATTAACCCTTTAAGTTAATGCAGATCCTAAAAGTACAGTCACTAAATAAAAACTTTAACGTTCTTTCTGTTGTTGAAAGCTATCTTGTTTCGCTGTTTCTCGTTGATTTCCTATCTAAGTCTAGAACTTGAACTACTGCATTTATAACAAATTATAAAAATAAATAATTTAGTTATTGTTTTCCAGTTTAAAAAACTTGGTTAACCAAATCTGACATGGTTTCATGTGCAATGGGAAAATGTCTATTTTACAATTATTAAAACTGTTTATTTGAAATAAATTTTTTTCCAAAAAAATAACAAAAACATTAAGAAAAACACAATATTGTGACTGCTTCATACTATTACCAAATTAAATACTACAGCGAAATGGGATTTAGCTAGATTAAAATAAAAACAATAATGTTACCTGTTTTCGTGCTTTAATTTTAGGCAACAAAATGGAATGTCGTAGCAGTTCATCAGCTGATGGACGCATCAAAAAGTTACAAGTCATCATCCAAGCAATTATACTGACTAATTCTTCAGACAAATCTGTATAAACAAAATATAATAGTACATGAGTAAACATAATACACAATGTTACAGTCTGATATACACCAGATTACCAACAGCCTACTGTATTTAATAAATCACATCCAAGATCTGTCAAAATTCAAATGGATCAATATGGCTTGAACACCTACTATGGTTATATTCGCAAAAAAATTTTTGTTACTTGCTCTCATGGATACATCCGGGAACTTGCATTCAGCTACCAGATAAATGATGGGTTGTTGAATAAAGTTGCTAGTTACACATACACACACACACGCACATATACGAGGACCTCGTTATTCCATCTCGAGAATGCAACACTCACATGAGGTCCTTGTAAGCACGTAATACACTACTGAGGTCTTAAATAGTTTCCATTTTTATCTAATCATTGAAAAAAATGTTGTTCTTTTTTCTTGAAGACTCTTTATAATGCGTTATTTTATCAAGTTGATAATATTTTTTTAGCTTTAATGTATTACTTCAAAACATAAGATTTTAACACGAAACCGAGGTCTTAACACACTTCGTCTTCACAAAACAGACAACAGAGGTCTTAACACACTCCGTGCTCTCAAAACAGGGAAAAGAGGTCTTAACACACTCCGTGCTCTCAAAACAGGGAAGAGAGGTCTTAACACACTTCGTGCTCTCAAAACAGGGAAGAGAGGTTTTAACACACTTTGTTTTCACAAAACAGACAACAGAGGTCTTAACACACTACGTGTTCACAAAACAGGGAAGAGAGGTCTTAACACACTTCATGCTCTCAAAACAGGGAAGAGAGGTTTTAACACACTTCGTGCTCTCAAAACAGGGCAGAGAGGTTTTAACACACTACGTGTTCACAAAACAGGGAAGAGAGTCTTAACACACTTCGTGCTCTCAAAACAGGGAAGAGAGGTCTTAACACACTTCGTGCTCTCAAAACAGGGAAGAGAGGTCTTAACACACTTCATGCTCTCAAAACAGGGAAGAGAGGTTTTAACACACTTTGTTTTCACAAAACAGACAACAGAGGTCTTAACACACTACGTGTTCACAAAACAGACAGGAGAGGTCTTAACACACTACGTGTTCACAAAACAGGAAGAGAGGTCTTAACACACTTCGTGCTCACAAAACAGACAGGAGAGGTCTTAACACACTTCATCTTCACAAAACAGACAACAGAGGTCTTAACACACTACGTGTTCACAAAACAGGGAAGAAAGGTCTTAACACACTTCGTGCTCACAAAACAGACAGGAGAGGTCTTAACACACTACGTGTTCACAAAACAGGGAAGAAAGGTCTTAACACACTTCATGCTCACAAAACAGACAGGAGAGGTCTTAACACACTACATGTTCACAAAACAGGAAGAGAGGTCTTAACACACTTCGTGCTCACAAAACAGACAGGAGAGGTCTTAACACACTACATGTTCACAAAACAGGGAAGAAAGGTCTTAACACACTTCGTGCTCACAAAACAGACAGGAGAGGTCTTAACACACTACGTGTTCACAAAACAGGGAAGAAAGGTCTTAACACACTTCGTGCTCACAAAACAGACAGGAGAGGTCTTAACACACTACGTGTTCACAAAACAGGGAAGAAAGGTCTTAACACACTTCGTGCTCACAAAACAGACAGGAGAGGTCTTAACACACTACGTGTTCACAAAACAGGGAAGAAAGGTCTTAACACACTTCGTGCTCACAAAACAGACAGGAGAGGTCTTAACACACTACGTGTTCACAAAACAGGAAGAGAGGTCTTAACACATTTCGTGCTTACAAAACAGACAGGAGAGGTCTTAACACACTTCATCTTCACAAAACAGACAACAGAGGTCTTAACACACTCCGTGCTCTCGAAACAAGGAAGAGAGGTCTTAACACACTTCGTGCTCACAAAACAGACAGGAGAGATCTTATCACACTTGTCTTTACAAAACAGACAAGAGAAGGGTGACAAATTCGTCTAGAGATGTGAATTCATTATTTTTTAGCTTAAATTATTCTTTACTAGAAAAAACTCTAGAAGACGCTTCCATAATAATTAAACACTTGAATTTTATAAACAAATAATTTACATATTTTCTGGTATAAGTAGTAGTACTACTTTTATTAGTAGTACATCGAGCTACTAATGGGAAAATGTATCACAAAAATACATAGATATTTTCAACAGTATAGTAACAAAATGTCATTGAAGGCTAATGTTATGCATTTATTGGCCTTAGCAAATCCTCTGCTTGCAATTAATCAATAAAAGAATTGTGTTAAAACACAAAAAAATAAATGGTGGATTTTAAATAAATCCATGTTTCCTTCATTCCTGAATCTTCATTAGTATACCTGCAGCCGGTAGATATTGTTTAAATGGCTTAAAACAAAGTAATAAAAACAACCATTTTTGGAAAAAAGTATTTATTAACATAACAATACATACAGTATAACACTTTACTACCTTGAATATTGTTGTTATAAATACTGGACATTATATTTGGATAAATAATATATTATTTAGGTCAGTACTTGCCACAAATTCATCACCAGTGTTGTATTTATATTGTAACATGTAACTAATAGTTTAGCTTCAGAAATTTAAAAATATGAAAGAATTTGTCAGTTAGAAAGGTAATTAAAAGCGGCAAACTCCAATAAAAATTAACTGCAAGATGCTCTTACTTAAATAAAAGAAAATATAGTTTATACAATCTATTGTAAGACAGGACTCCAAAAATGTGCTGGAAGTCACATAGACGAAACATTAAAAAATATCATACGTA
This sequence comes from Callitettix versicolor, assembly GCA_022606455.1. Lineage (NCBI taxonomy): Eukaryota > Metazoa > Arthropoda > Insecta > Hemiptera > Cercopidae > Callitettix > Callitettix versicolor. The sequence continues at coordinate 30,648,920 of CM040182.1, forward strand.
GCAGTAACTAAAAGGCAAAATAAGTTTAAATTTAAAGAATTTTTTAAGCTCACTGGCTTAGACACTACCCACTTTTCCACTATTGGTTAAACAAATTTAGGTACTGTGGAAGGAAGTTTATTAAAAAAGCTAAGAAAAAGGTCTGCGGAGAGGAATCCTTACAGTTTTTTTGAACAGTTAACCTACATCGTTTCATGACCAAATTTTCTGTATTTTTATAAGTTGTAGCAAGCAATATAACTGAGCAATTTTTTTTCTTAATAAAGTATTAAGTTGAGTATATTTAATAATTGTAACAAAAAAAATGTTGTTATATTTCTTTTTCTTATATTGATTAATGAAATAGAACCAAGTGTTTATAATTTAAGGTGTTACGCTTTTAAAGTGTTTATAATTTACACAAAGAATTCGTCAAATTAAGAGGTACTGTGTACCTAGTGTGTTGTGTACCTGTGTACTGTGTTGCTAGTATAAATTTAAGTCAATTACTTGATTTAGTAAGAATACTGAATAAGTGGAGTGTAAACGTCGTAAAGTATAACAAATCATTTTCAAAGCCGATTCAACCTCTAACAGGTTGACATTCGTTCACAGTTGACATCTGGACCAACCATTCATCTAACTTCGCATCACTAAAAGACTCTTAATAGCAGCAACCTTGTTAATTTGCATTTTAACCTTTTCTTTTGTAATAAGTTAAACTGAACAATATTAAGAACCTTCTTAGTTACAATTTTTAGTATCAAAGAACCATCCCGAGATAATTATTCACTAATTTTTTGTATTGTAATAACAACTAATTAATTTCAAAACCACCTTGTAAATAAAACAATTGTTTATATGATATAGAATGCTTCATTAATAAAACCTTAAAATATTTCCATACTTTTAAGTAAAGATAAACAATTTCTGCAATAGTTAATTAACATTTTTACTAAAACATTATACGTTATGACATCCAAATTGGTAGGTGTTAAAGTACTCATATATTTTTTGTCACCCAACATGGTGGTTTTATATTAACGTATATGTACAAAACAGTTTCTTAACATTTACATCATATAAACAGAATTTTTACAAATACAGAATATATATATTCTGTGTATATAGGTGACACATGATATATATATATATATATATATATATATATATATATATATATATATATATATATATATATATATATATATATATATATATATATATTTATTTATTTATTTATTTATTTATTTACACATGCACGCACACACATGCATGCACACACACACACACACACATACAAATAGTTCTTCAACATTTACATTACACGTAGTAAACAATATATATATATATATATATATATATATATATATATATATATATTTACTTCAGGTTGAAGTCACAAAAAGTTTAAAAGTGTCTTAAGTTTTTAAAGTTTAAAACAGAGTTTTAATTTTAAATTCCGAATACACAACATCGCTACAAATGCTTAGTTGTTTATAATACGTTTTTATGTTTACTTCTTTCATTTAAATTCTTTACTTTGTATTTAATCTCGCCATTCTCTTGATTTGAGTATTGCATATTTATTTATTGCCTCTGAGCATTCTTTTTTCCAGGAAGAGTATTGAGTAACAAGTGTTGACACATAACTTTTTTTATCAAGTCTTCATCTTTTCTCCACATTTTTTTTTGTTTTATTATTTTGGTTTCACTTTTATTCTTTGGTGTATTTAGACTATGTTCTGGTGCATCTGGAGCAAATGTTTTTTCACTTGTACCAACAAAAACTTGGCCCCGGCATACATTGTCCCCAGAACTGTCTTCAATTTCTTTTAAAAACTTCCCAACCTTGGCTTTTTCAAGAGTGGATTCGGGAAGTCTGTAATATTGGCGATGAACAATTTTTGTGTGGCCCAAAAAGTTCGCTAGTATATCAACTTGTTGCTCTGAAAGACCACAGACAGCTGATTGTGTTGCTGCTTCCTTCCTCATTGTTGTAGTCGTTATCCTTTTCTCTTGTGATACTTTTGCCTTCCTCCTCAGCATTTGTAATACATCAAAGCCTCTAAAGAAAAAATTTTTAGTTCCTGGAATGACAAAATAAAGTTTGTTTTCGTTTAATACACCACATTTAAAATGAGATTTTAATAATAGCTCGGTCATTTCACGCAAAGAAGGAGTTAGCAAAATAGGATTTTTTCTACCTTTTTCCCTCTCGTTTCTATTCGGGTAAATGTATTTACAAGATCCTTTTCTTCATTGGTCAACGGTTTAAAGGCATCTGTGTGTTCATTTCTGATGTTTCCTTTAAGATAATTCTCAACAGTTAAATTGTGAGTATCTCCAGAATGCTTCCTATTGAAGATAGTGATAGTTGCTAGAGCAATTTTAGCAAGTCTCAAATAGTTAGTTGAACTAGCTGTCTTTATTAGTTCATTTATTACACTAATGCGCTCTTTTGAAATATAATTATTCAATTATTTCATATCATAATGATTGGGTAGATGATTTCCCCTATTAAACTTTGCTGTATACAGGGTTGTGTGAGCTTTCACTGAGATCTTTGAAGCCCAGTCACATTCCAGTAATGTGAAGAAGCCATCAATTTCATTTTTCCCGTCAAAATTCTTATCAATTATTGCATTTTTTTTACAAATTGCAGCGCATTTCTTTATAGTCTCTCCAATTTTTGTAGCAATACCAGGGGTCTGAAATGTATTAGTTTCTGGGTGAAATCCTGCTAGTTTTTTTGTGGCAGCAATTAATGTTTCAAAATTTTCAACTTGTATTAAATTCGTCAAACTGTAATTTTTTTAAATTTTCTTAACCTCTATCATGACCCTACCTCTGCTCTTTTAGTCTATCATGCTCTTTCAGTCTGTTCCTTATTTTATTAACTTGAGCCGGTAGATGCTCAAACTTTTATAGCTGTTCCATTCCAAATTTTAAAATCAATTCATCCTTTTCAATTTCATTTCTAACAACACATTTTTTTCATTCCATCAATGATTGAAGTCTGAAATAATTTAATGTATCTTTCCGTACTTGTTTGGTTTGTTAACATATATCTCGCAACTCGTAAAGCAGAATTTCTTTTAGTACTAGAAACAAGTGTCTTTTTCTCTGTTTGACATTTTTTCATATGCCTGTAAAGAGTTTTCTTTGAAATAAACTGACAGCACTTTGAACACGGAATCAATTTTGATGGCGACCTTTCTTCTTTTAGGTATAATTGTTCCTGCTTTGTTTTTTATTACGGAAGAATTGTTAATGTAGTTTCCTGCACTTCTAAGTTGGTCAAGAATTGTTTTTCTGATTTCATTGTGTGGAAGTAAGTTTGTGAACTAGATCACTTCTTTTTCTTCAGGATGCATTTGTTGCAAGTGCCGAGGAAGTTTTGTAACCAATTTCCTGCAGCATTGGCGCTTATCCCAAATTCTTTTGTTGAAGGGAAAACAATAATTCCTGAAGGTGTATGTGCACTTGTTTGATCATCTATCTTGTCATTCTCATCAGTACTACTGTAAACATCAGACAACTGTTTTTTATCGAGATATTCATTTGACTGCATCACTTTACTATTAAAACTATTTAACTGAATTGCTTCTTCAGATTTATCATCTGAAAAGCTATTCTCCGAACTACTTCCTGTTTGTTCTTCTGAGGGTTCATAATCACTGGTAGAATCAGACAACGATAGTAATCATGATTTACACTAGTAGGAGGTGATGGTACATCATTAGGAGGTATTGTCTTAAACTCTGTATTATTTAAAGGCTTTGAAATTTGTTGACTACAATTTAGAGTGTCTGTCATTTGTAGATCAGCATTTGGAGTCACTGTCGTTTCTAATGGAGAACTTGTAATAACTGCTATTTGTACTTCATCATTTGGAATGTCTGTCATCTGAACATCACCGTTTGTAGTCACTGTCGTTTCTAATGGAGAACTTGTAGTAACTGCTATTCATACTTCATTTGTTTTTTTTTTTTGTGTGTTTAACGTCCGACTATTGTGCACACTTGGGCTAATGCAGACGATGGGATGATTTATAGCGTATGAAAATGCCAAGCCCTCACCGGGAATCGAACCCGGGTCCTCGGGGTGAAAGCCTAGTACGCTATCCACTAGGCCACCGAGGCGGCTCTTCTTTTCATCATTTGGAGTATCTGTCATCTGTACATCAGCATTTGTAGTTAAAGTCGTTTCTAATGGAGAACTTGTAGTACCTGCTACTTGTACTTCATCATTTGGAGTGTCTGTCATCTGAACATCAGCGTTTGTAGTCACTGTCGTTTCTAATGGAGAACTTGTAGTAACTGCTATTCAAACTTCCATCATTTGTTTTTGTTTTTTTTTTGTGTTTAACATCCGACTATTGTGTACACTTGGGCTAATGCAGATGATGGGATGATTTATAGCGTATGAAAATGCCAAGCCCTCACTGGGAATCGAACCCGGGTCCTCGGGGTGAAAGTCTAGTACGCTATCCACTAGGCCACTGAGGCGGCTCTTCTCTTCATCATTTAAAGTGTCTGTCATCTGTACATCAGCATTTGTAGTTAAAGTCGTTTCTAATGGAGAACTTGTAGTAACTGTTATTTGTACTTTTTTTTGGAGTGTCTGTCATCTGTACATCAGCATTTGAAGTCACTGTCGTTTGAAATGGGAAACTTGTAATAATCGCCACCTCATTATTTGGAGTTCATGATTTTTTTAGTACAGAATTTGGAGGTGTTGTGTGATCTGAAAAAAATATAAGTAACAAGTATATTAACTATTATGCCAAAGATTAACTAACTGTTTCCTAATATTTGCTATAGCAATATTATAGATAAGCTTTGCTAACCCATCCTGTTTGAGTGCTGAGTAAAGCCGGCAGTTTTAAACCATGGGGGGGGTGAGGCGAAAATCCATAGATTCCGCTGATAACTAGGAAAAAGTAGTAGAACATTATCTTAGTCATAGATAAAAATAAGAATAAATAAATAAAACTAAATAAATAAATAAAAATAAGAATTGTAATTTTTTTACAATAAAAAATTATAGTTTAGACAAATTCTAACAAAGCCTAGATGAGTGATCCCAAGAGTTTTTCCATGAATGAATGAAGGAAGCTACATTATCTTTAATATTAGAGTTACTCCATTATATCATATCTTTTTGAAGTATACGAGCCTTGTAGTATTTTCCATCACACCACTTTACTAGGCAAATATCTCCTTTTTGAAGGTGGCAGTTTTGAACACTCGTAGTAGTAGTATTATCTTTGCTTGTCTATCACATACTCTACCGTGATTTGCCCATCATAATCTACAACAATACCACACAGACTAACATACAGAATTGTTAAAGTTACTTTAGTCTTTTATGCACTTTATTAAGGTATAAAGTAATATTAAGGTTTATAAAAGTTTGTTCACAAGTAAAAAAAAATAATAAAACAATATGGTGTTTGCCATAATTACAATCAACTTTATTGAAGAACGTGGTCTACTAGTAAAACAATCAAACGATAAAATAGTTAAGACGGAGTACATGGAAAGTTTCCAAATGATGGATTATTGTTATTGTATCACCACAGTAACTCTGTAGCACACACTGCACTTTTATTTAAGACTTATAAATTTATTAAAATCGGTGCAGGCTTTGCCTGCCCATTAAAAAAAAGTTTTTAAGAGGTACTCCTTTTTTATTTAGTGGAAAAGTTTTTTTCAGAAAGATGTATATTATAGTTGATATAATAAGTTTAAATAGAAAGTAGGTTCTTCAAAATACAGTGGTATCCGGTTAACAGTCTTAATTCGTTCCAGAACTAAGACTCTGAGCAGATTGCTGTGCGAGTCAGCGTTTATAAATAGAGACTTATGGAAAACATTTTCATTTGTTACAGAGAAAAAAATAATTGAAAACTCACTATTAATATGTCAAAGATGAATAATGAAGAAAATTCACACAAATGTAATTATGTTACATATATACACAGAGGACAAATCAATACTGTATATTTTTTTTAGTTCAATAATCTAAGTTTGTCTTTTACTTCCACTACCACAAGCACTTCTTTTTAAGACCCATTTAATTAATATTCATCAAAGAATGAAAACATGATTTAAAAAACAATTTGAAACTCGCACACAAAGACACTTAACATTTTGTTAAATTTAAAAATTAAAAGTATGTAAACGATAACATTATAACTGTTTAAGTTTTTTGACGGGATAACAAATTAAACACATAGTAAAAGACACACCGTTGATGAGACACAGCATTTACAGCACTAAAATTGTTTGCCTTACAAATCGTAGAACATTGTACTGTATTGTGTCAACTCTATGCCTCTCTGTGTTTAGATTCCGGAAACTGCTGATTTGACACAGCCTCGACAGTGCGTCGCCTTGTGTCCTATCAGTCTGTAGAGTATTTATTAGTCTTTACATTACTACTTTTGGCTGCAAGCTGCAATATGGATTACTTTTTTTTTGTGTTTAACATCCGACTATTGTGCACACTTGGGCTAATGCGGACATTGGGTGGATTTATGAAAATGCCAAGCCCTGGCCGGGAATCAAAAAGCCTAGTACGCTATCAACTAGGCCACCGAGGCGGCCTGCAATATGGATTATACCGGCCCATAGGCATTATTATTATATGGATTATTAGTGATGGGCAAAGGCTCTAATTTTATTTAGCAGCTGTAATCTATTTGCTAATTAGAACTAGAAGTTAAAAGTAACAGATACAACTGCTACTTTGCTAGACTGCTACCATACGCTCTTAGCAGGATAAGCAGGAAAACACAGCTTAAATAATGATGTTGTTGCATTACTGTATTCTTCATTTCTTATCTTGACAACTGAGATAAACAAATACAGTGAGGGTGCTGTTGGCAGGTTTTGTCATAGCCTACCAGCATTGTTATTCTACGATTTCTTTTAATAAACCTCAGACGATAATGAGAAACTACCATGAACAGGTTAATTTTAAAGATGCAGTTAATTGTGTTTGGTTTGTTTGGACGCACTGTTAAGTAATATAGATTGAAGGATTTTATAGCACTTGCAATCCCCTTTTTTATGGTAACCACTACATGATTTAAACTTTTTTATTTATTCATGTTCATAATTAATTAAAATATTATTAAAAAAATATTATATACCTATAGGCCCATCTTTTTTAAGCTTTTGTATTTTTTATTCACGTTTGTAATTAATTAAAATGTTCCTGTAGGTATTTTACTGTAGGTTCTCATATTTCTGATAATATTTATTTTTGTTACAGTAACATTTTCTAAAACAATAGTCATTTGTTATATATTACTTTATTGTAATTATAATTGTGTGTAAAGTAGAAAAATAAGTATTTGTATGTCAACCTGTTTTAGCAGTTAGCAGCTTTAACGTTTAACAGCAACAGCTGGCAGTAGAGGTTAGCAGTTAGCAGGTCGGAAACAGTGTGCATTTTTGTCACTAACATATTGTCACTAACAAATGACAATATTATTTTAGAAAATGTTACTGTAACAAAAGTAAATATTATCAGAAATATGAGAACCTACAATAAAATACCTACAGGAACATTTTAATTAATTACGAATGTGAATACATAATACAAAAGCTTAAAAAAGATAGGCCTTTAGGTATATAATATTCTTTTAATAATATTTTAATTAATTATGAACATAAATAAATTAAAAAATTTAAATCATGTAGTAGTTACCATAAAAAAGGGTGCTATAAAATCCTGCTATTTAACAGTTAGATTAGCTGCTTCAAAGCTTAACACAGTTAACAGTTAGTAGCCAGGGGTTAGCAGTTAGCACCGTAGCAGGTTGGAAGCAGCATGCTCTAACCCTGCTATTTAACAGTTTGCAGTACAGGTTTATTATCGGTTTTTTTTAAGTGTGATTAGCAGTCTGATAATGCTAAAACCATTTAGCAGCTAAAAAATAACAGATTGCTAAGTAGCAATCCATCACTATAATGTATGACAATGGTTATGGGAAAATGAACGTAAATAGGTTAGTTATTAGACATTAATTGTTTTTATACTAGCTTGTGTAGTTAGCAACAGTTTTCATTTTATTGGAACTTCTATTAGTAATACTGATCACATTTTTTTAACTCGTTTTATTTATATATTTAATTTTATTTTAGTGAATCAAAAATTATCACAGTACAGTTTACCTTTGACAATCACGGGTTTCCTGTGAAATTAACTTGATTGCTGGAATTTCAAAACTACTGGATTATTTACCATGTTCAATCTTCATTGTGTAAACAATATCTAAACTTCAAACTTTTCAAAACATTACTGGTAAACATAAATGGAAAAAATCGGGTTTTCTCAAAATTGGCTCGACAATTGAAATCATTTTTGCTCAAATATAATCCATAAAAACGCAAACAAAACATATGCGTTTCTACCATAAATCTGCTTCGGGATCTATTGAGAAAAAACTAAAAGTAGGCATATTTTCTTAAAATTGGTTCATCAGATTTTTCTCAAATATTGGTTACAGTTGAAGATTCATAACTTAAATCAGTGTAGAAAATTTGAAATTAAATTAAATTTCCCTTTCGGTAGTAAATACATTTAAAACCTTACCCGCTGTAGTTTTTTTAAAATTTCAAATCTGGCATTTTTTAAAAATAATATCTAATAAAGGTGAACTGTATTAATGGATACAGACCAAATAGTTATAATAAATAAATAGTTTGTCCTGAAACAAATTAGTGTTGCAATTTTTGTAAATCGTAGTTTAGTTGCTAGATGATTTTTTGTAAATTTTTTCGCTAACATGAGATTTATTCATATGTAATAAGAGAAAAATCTGTTCAGCGGTTTTTAGGCTAATGACAGTTTCCGGTATTAATAATGGATAATATGAATATGTACATACATTTTTATTAGTGCCATTTTTGAACGCAAAAATATTTTTGGTTTGATCCGTATGGCAACTAACCTTACATTTTTTTTTTTTTTTTGTGTGTTTAACGTCCGACTATTATGCACACTTGGTCTATCTTACAATTCAAAATATCTAGACAGAATTATTGATGAATTATTTTTTTTTTTAATTTAAACCATGCAAGACTAGTATTTTTTTTAAGAATAGTCCAGCTTACAGATGGACATCAAGTAAAAATCCTTACTTTATTTATTTATTTACTTTATCGATATTTGCACACGATTGCAATACATTTATTGCGTAATAACTAATAATAAAAGAAGCAATTTTCCTTGAGAAGTTTTAAAAAATTACAAAGCTTTATTAAAAATCCAGAGAATGAAGGAATTTTATTTGTTCCGATTTTTCAAAACTGTAAATGGAAACTCTAGTATTCAAGAGCCGTACTACGTAGAGCTGACGCTGTTTAGCTGAGCTAGTGACCTTGCACGGAGATTGTAAAGACAAGACAAGGCACACTGGGAAATCCTAGTACCTTCAAAAAACATTATTTTTTTTAATCACTAATTCACGGAATTTTGATTAATGTAACAAAGGGTTATTAAAATAGGCTACTAGTAATAAGAAAATTATTTCAATATTTATTGTTTTGTAATTCTGCCTTTTGAAAGCTACTGTTATAATTATGATTAAATAGAGAGAGCATATATATATATATATATATATATATATATATATATATATATATATACTCTATTATTTTATCAAAAAACTATTGTAACGATTTTGATTAGGCTAAATTGCAGGCTTAAATCTATAATCAAAATAAGCACAGTAGATCGGAAGCAATCAACAAATTAATAAAAAATACTGTATATATAAAACACGTGTTACAAAGTTCATATTGTATGTAAGTACACTGAGCCTTAAACAAATTAAAACCCAATTATTTTTAGTATTTTTAATTTTTAGGGATCGTAATTTATTCAAATCTATACAAACTGAAATGTCACTGTTTCAATTGCAACTATTGTAAGAAAGACATTATGGCCATCGCAATAACGTTTATAAGAATCTGAAACTAAAAACAGTTAGGCTACATACTGTATCTTCGCTAGTAATTGATCTGCGTTATCCAAGTAAAAGAGATTAATATTTTTCCAAGTGACTCCACAATCGCATTAGAACAAAACTTCTAAGTCTAAAATGTCAACAAGTAAATTTAAAAAATCAGGTCTCTTTTAAGGTGTAACTGAATTCTAGGTCGTCTGTAAGCACTAGTGTGACCTATTTAAAACTATCATTGTATATTATAATTGCATTTTATTTAAATAACATTAATAATATGGTAGTATTAATATACTTACCTCGATTTCCTTTGTTATTCATTGTTCCCAATGTTGTTCACAATGAGTGAAAGTCTGACTTTGTAATGCGAATGAATCAAACTAAATCATCACAGTGTTACTCCTGCACACATAGCAGTTAATATGTTATTATAACCTTGAGTATGAGACGCCAGTTGATTAAGTTCGATATTTTCCTGTTAGGCCTATCCTGACGCATTTTTACATGGACGTCCAAGTCCTCGGTTTTACTTTCAATAGTAGGCACACTTTAAGTGTGAACACGATTAGAGAGCGGTGAACATTCTATAAGACGAACTCGGAACTAATTTTTAACACACTGAAGCACACATTAGATATAAAAACCAAAACCGAGGTCTTGCTCAGAAAAACACAAAAAAATTACAAACATACTTCTACAAGCTCAAAGATATCATAAATCAATGAATGGAAAACCGAGGTCTTGATTTTAATACCTCGTTTGTGCTCAAGACCTCACTAGTGCCTTCCAAAACAGTGTGAGGATCTCGCATGTGCCCGCATACACACACACATGAACGCACACACGCAAACAAACACACACACAAACTGAACACCCTCTAAGTATTGAACAGTTTTTTTTCACTTGAGGCTCTAAAATTTCATTATAACGACTTAAAACTTAAGTTCATTAACTCAATAAGTAAAACCAGATGTATGAGTATTCATCAACTATATAAGATCTAAGACAATAAGTAGTAAAAATAGTATTGTTAAGGCCATTGGTTTGTTTAATGAACTTCCAAATGAATTAAAAGTCTTGACTAGTAAATTTGTGATTAAATCAAAACTAAAAAAATGGATTTTTGAAAATTCATAGATTATATCTTTGTTATAGGTTATATTGCTATATTAAGTGTTACTACAATTTTTTCTATTTATTCTACAATTTTATATGCTTATATTATGAATTCTGCTTTTGTTATAGGATGATGCATACCTTCTTTTGTGCAATTGTTCTTAATTCTGTATTACTTTTTGTATATTTTTTCTTTTGTACCAGCCCCGCAAACAGGTATTTTACCTGGGTTACTTACCTTTGTAAATTTTATTATATATATATATATATATATATATATATATATATATATATATAATTATAAATTATGAATATGTAATTTAATTTACTGGTTTAAATATATAAATAAATAATATATATCCTGCTTAACGGTCGACCTGAACAACAGTCATATTAGACATTGGTCTTATTCACAGAATGGAAAATGTCCCGCATAACAGTTCAGGTTTCAGATAAAGGGATGAACATATTATAAGAGTGTTTTCATTTTGTTTAAATTATTTCTAAGCAGATGTGTAAATATATAGATAATATTGTGCTGCATTCTTCTAGACATGCTATGCAAATTTCATATAAGGGGTTTAAAGTAGATAGGCAAAGCAATTCCAGTGTAAAAATTACCTAGGCCAAACAGATGAAATAGAAACAGTAAATATGCATCAGAGCTGGTTCGATTTAATTTAGGCAACACTGAAGGCTCCATTTTTCAAAATGATTTGCATGAAAATTCTCAAAGTTTCTGAAACTAAATTTTACCACCAGATTTAACACAGTATGTGTGTGTGTATGCGCGCCGTGTGCCGTGCGTGTGTGTGGCTGTGGCATATTCACAAGTGGGCCATCCTCTGGATTTTAGATATTCTCTAACTCCCCTTGGAATAACAATGTGATTCCCCCGCTTGGGAAGAATATAAGAATTACATTTTACCATAGGATTAGAGGTCCAAGTCTCTCTTGAGTTCCTCCTCCTAATGAATGGAATAACTGTAATCTTTGTTTCACTGTTAACCCAACCATCCTGCACTATGTTTCCACAATTATGAGTGCTTGTATACTCAAGCTCATTAACTGTTGATGCAAATTTGTCTACAAGTAACGCAATAATAGCTTCATGAATGTGACACCAACAGCGGCTATTGAGATTATTCTTGGTTTCCCACCATTGACCTACACATCATAGGTGAGATACTTAAAGCAACAAATAGACTGCAGGAAAGTAGTGTCTGGCTATCCCAAATTTTGGAGTATACTAGAATCACACAAAAGATCCTTATTCTAATGATGGGGATTAATCAGATATGTGTCAGACATGTGTCAAATGATACATTGTTTCTAGATCCTTTGATATCAAAATAACATTTGAGATGGAAGATTGTGTTTCGGGAAACTCTGAAGACCTGGTATGGTACAGATAGCTCAAAGACAAGACTGGTGCTGGGGTGTACTGCCTGAGATCTATGGTGAAGAGTTGTTATTCTGGAATAGTATGCAACAGTATTCCAGGCTGAGGTAATGGACATTAATGACTATGTTTGGGAGAACTTTAGACAGGCCTTCAAAACACGAATTCATATTTATACAAAGAAGTCAGGCAGCAATCAAAGCAATTGTAGGTCCTACAGTTCAGTCAAAGTTGGTCTGGGAGAACCTCAACATTCAGTTTCTCAGAAACTGGATTACTCTTCATTGGGTTTCGGGTCATAAGGGGTTGAGAGTAATGAGGAGGCAGATCAATTGGCTGGCAGGACTGGAATCTGTATCTAATTTTATTGGACCCGAAACGGATTTAGGCATCTCTCTGTCTCTGGACAGGTCTGCTGTCAACAGGTGAATTAACAAGCAACACCAGGAAAGATGAAACAATCTTCACAGGCACTCCCACAGCAAGCATCTCTTAAGAAAGGTTCCTCATGAGGACGTAGAGAGGCAACAGACACCTTGAGTACAGCACAAGTCAGGAAAACCATGGGGCTCATTACAGGGTACTGGTCTGAGGGCGCAAATGAACAGGATAGGAATGTACTACACAGAAATCATATGTAGGTTATGCAGGAAAGAGGAGAAAACTGCAGGACACAATTTATGATTTCCTACCATGCTCTTGCTAGTAGACGAAAGATTTTTGGTTTCCAGGATCATAAAAACAGCAGGATAAGCTAGTCAGTGAAGTGCTGGCGCTTATGAAGGGCACTAATTTGCTGAACTGGTACTTAAGAGGTTTAACTGCACAATAGGTCCATCGATCGCAGTGCCTGGGGTTTTTATAATCCCTTCCTCTAGCATTCTTAACAATCTACATTATCTATCTCACGTCCCGTGCTAATACAGATCCTGGAATTTTTGTGGACTCTGTAGGAAATTACAATAAATAATTTTACTACACACTGGACCAATTTTTTCGGCCACTTTAGAAATATTTTTGTTACAGATAGATATTTTTGTTGCAGTAGGGATATTTTACAGTATTACCAAAGATTAAATACCTTTATATTATTTGTTATATTATTTATCATCATTTAAATTACTCTAGACTACATTACTCTATATATTACTCTATTACTCTTTAATACTATATTACTTAAGGTTATAATATTAGTATTGATGTTATGAGAACATACGGGCAGTCTGAGTATATGGTAACTGGTTTTGCCGTAATCCATGCCATACAGGACCGTGATTAGGTAATGTCACATTCGCTGCTAACTCTAAAATTGAAATACCAAGACTAAAAATATCCGCAGCCTTTGTAAAATAATTATCCAACAATTCTGGAGCCAAATACTTAGCATCTCCTTCTAGCGGGTCCTTTCTATTACTCTAAAAATAAACATAAAATTATTATTTAAAAATATTATTATAAAAATAAATATTTATGTTATCTACATTAAACTTTTAAATTTATTAAAGATTTATGAAAGATATTTAACAAGTATGAATATTTTCATGAAAAAACATGTCTATTTTCAAATGTTAATAGTTTGCAGCAATTTAATTGTAAATAAACAATTTTAAATAAAGTTATTAAAATAAATAACTTAAAATTAAACAAGTTATCGTTAGAACGAAAAATATCTTTATTGAATATATCTTGTTGCTGATCACGACAAAATGTGAAATAAGTGGAAAAATATAAGGAAATAAAAGAAAAAATTAACAATGTTTTATTTTACAAAACAAATCTCTGTATAGATACAAAATGTCCAAACAACTAAATAATAAAAATGGAACAAATTCAAATTTGTCAATGAAAATAAATTTATCAGACATTTTTTTCATCGTCTCTCATTTGTCTGGTTTCCCAATAGTCCTGCAATTTTTTCCACTGTAATGATAACTTTCATCATCTTAGTAGCCACCATCAATGAAATGTATTAAACGCAAATTTCACATTTAAAACAAATAAAAAATAATCTTTAAGTGGATTGAAAAAAATTTTTTTTTTAAAATGAGCTGAACCTCAAGTTTAATAGATTTTTAATTGGTACGCAAAATGTTTAAGTGTTGTAACATATTCCAATACATTAGATTAGTTATACAGTAAATTCTCTACAGCAGGATTGAAGGGAACAGTAGTTTCTGCCGCTATAAAGAGGTTTCTGTTATACAGAGAGAGCATGGAATATGGAAGCAAGGATAAAACAATAATAAATAGAAACTTAAACAGTCAAATACAATAATAAATCAAAACAAAACAGGGGAAAATAAACAGCAAAATGTTCACAGTATACACTTTATATGTACAGGTACTGTTTATACCGCATTCACAGTTTTCATGTTAAGGCATTTGGTTAGATTTATAAAAAATTAAGTTACATTCAAGTTGTCATAATATCTGAGACTGTTATTACCAAGTTCAACTATACATGTGTTAACATAACCTTACATAAAGCGATTAAATTCACTACCCAGTCAAAAAAGTACTTTTTTTAAGTAGACATAATCCAGCTATACTTCATAATAATTTTGTAACTTAAAATTGAAACTATACTTACATTAGAAACATTATAGACTAATCCGAAGTCACTTAACTTGTAGCGGCCATCAAATCCTACAAGAATGTTATCCAATTTTATATCCAGATGTATAAAATTTAAGCCGTGTAGGTGTTGTAGAGCCTGAAATGGATTAGTGAAGTAATCAATAGGTGTGTGTTATTAATATTACAAAAATGAAGTTTGTTGAGCTTATAAGCAAAAACAATTGCATTACAGATATCTAACGAAGTTACAAAATTTTTGGTTCATGAAATATCAATAAAATGACAAAATTGGTAGTACAAACATCTAAATATACCTAATTTCTGAAAATTGCTTCTAAAATAGTAATTTTTATTCATAATAAAAAAATTTTATTCCAAATTTTTATCACACAAAAATTTATATCTACTTGAAGTCAACTAAATTTTGAAAAAACTATGTCCTTCCTGGATAATAAATAAATAATACATATATCGTTTCACTGACATTAAAGAAGCGAATTTCCAAAAGATAATATCACAATAATTTTTTTTCATACAATTTCTTTGCAAGATTATTTTGAAAGTTAATTCAAATCTTACCCATAACATATCCACGAGAACATTCCAAGTTTCTTTTTCAGGCATATGTTTAATTTTCTGTGACATTAACTGCAGACTAGTCTCACACAGTTCTAATTGCATATAAATGATTCTTTTTTCTTCCCAAGCGTTATAAAGTCTTACAATATTTGGGTGATGAGATAGCTCTTCGTGTCTCTTAACTTCTTCTAATTTCAAATTTCTGAAAATTATTTGTGCATTACAAGTTAGTATGCATAAAAAATATAGTATAAAATATAGCAATAAAAATATAGTAAAATATCTCTATAGCAGTACTGAAGGGAACATTAGTTTTCACCGCTATAAAGACGTATCTGCCATAAAGGGATATAAATACAGATATTTCCGCTATAAAGAGATCTCTATAGAGAGCTAAACCAAAATATGAATACATTGTTTTTTTTACTTATAAAACGTGTTATACACTACTTTTACTTTGAATTATTTATTGCAAAATTTATTGAAATAAAACTATGACATACATTCTTTAAAAAACAGTATTTATTAAGTAATACTTTATGAATAAAATACTGTAATTGTGAGAAAATGGCAAAATTTTGCCAAAACTACTGCGGAACCACTTCATCAATTCCTTCAAATTCTGGCTTTTGAATTTACTTGGACGGTATTCCCTTCATTACATGCCTTTTTTTATTTGATTCCAACTTCCCAATATCGTGCCAACACAAGAACTAGCTAAATTAAAATTATTGCAAACATCTACTTGTTCAACGCGTTTCTCTAACTCACACAAATCTCTAACCTTTACATCTAACGATAAAATTTATCATTTAGACGCCAATATAGTATTGTATAAAAAAATACTTTATACTTGTGTAAAGTACAAAAAATTGTGTAATACTTGTAAAATGTACCCGTCACAAAACACTCGATTCAGTTGACATACTATGCATTGCTTTTAACACTAGAATGATGTGTTCGCATACGAGAAATAGGGTAGAAAAATAGGAAGTGTGCACTTGTTTAGCCGCAATAGACAGATTCCTGGAATTTTGTTGGCCTCAATAAAGGAAGTTACAATACATGTATTTACTATATGAATGGGAAGATAACATATATGGTCAACTAATTTTGTAATTATAGAGAGATTTGTATTAAAGAGATCCACAATTGTGTGTGTGTGTGTCTGTGTCTGTGTGTTTGTGTGTGTTATTTATTATCTAATAAATACTTTTATTATGATCTAATAAAAGTAGAAATAAGTTTTTCATCTACTTAATAGAAAATAAAACATACACCTTAATTATTATTTACAGTAAAATAAACAATATGTTATTAATTAATAAACATCAATAATAGGCTAACTTTTATTTCACCTAGTTTAAAGTATTCTTTTATTATTGCTTTGTATGTGCAAATTTCCTTGTAATATAAAGAACAGGCAAAAGAACATCGAGCAGTGAGCAGATAACAGGTAGCTGAAGGGAAATCACAACTCCTCACTGCTCAGTGCCAAGAACAGTGTTCTCAGCAGCACTTCTACTATCTGCTGACAACAGCAAAATGTGCTCCACTAACCTGATCGAGAAGTAACACACCTCCACTCTATAAATATCAAAATATTGACGAAATATCAATACTGAAAATAAATCAGCATAAAAAACATGTATATTTTTAGAGAAAACATTGATGTTTCAAAAACGTCCATGTTTTGCTAGCAATTTATTATTCTTTCAGATTTCTGTGAATAATAAAGTAAGCCACTGATGCACTTTACATTGATCTGTACTTATTAATTTAAATGGTACAAGTTAAAACATTAAACCATAATATCCTCACCTGTGAGCTTTGTTCCTAACACGACTTTTGTCCACTTTAATTGCATAAGTCTTGTGATCAATATGTGAACAAACTTCATAAACTTTTCCAAACGAACCTTCACCCAAGACATTTATTACTGTGAAACATCGTGAAAAATACGAAGCCCATGTGCTAGAGTTACCAGACATTGAAAGGAATGCTACAAATAATGGTTAAGGTGTAACTTGTTTAAATATTAAAATAAGTATAATTATGTATTATTTTATACACTATAAATAAAAAACTTTTAAGGTTATGTTTACAATATTTTTCTGGTTCTTATAAACTAAGAGTCAAAAATTAAATAACAATAATAATACAGCTCTCATTATCCATAAGCAACACACATTAGTGTTGTACATTAGTGTTGTACTAAAAACAGTGAAATATGTACACTGCAGTACATATATATATATATATATATATATATATATATATATATATATATATATATAATTGTTTTTATTAATAAACAATATGTTCATATGTTCAGCAAAATAGCAAGAATCAAAGTCACTGTATCTCACGCATGTCATAGTGAACTCATTTAATTATTTTACATGGGCCTACTGCATACTTTACAATGCAGGATAATAGACCACATACACCTGTACCTGAGTGTGTCCTTGTTCAAGGGGTTCAAGGGGAAGGTGTCCTGTTCAAAGGCACGCCTGTGTGACCTTCAGAAAAAGGTATTCTGTTTCATTGTATGTACTAGATATAGTTTTTTATAACTTTCACCATTAAATTTATACATAAAACTAGGGAGTTCTTTTTCAAACACCCTGTATAATAATAATAATAATGTGATTCAGATTTATATTGTTTATTATACATTTTGTATGATTAAAAATTGTAAACACAATGAGAAAGTTTTATTATTTGTTATATTTTATTAAAAAACAACTATCATAAGGTACTAATAACACTACTGCAGTTACTATTTCTTAGAAGCCACATTTTGAAACTTCCAGCTACAGCAATATTCATATTAATTTGAAAACAACATAAGCAGCCATTTTCATTGTGATACTAGTGCTAGTTTTAATTAACTATAAGTAGTATTAAAATAAGCCATGACTAATGGAATAAAAAAAGCCTTGGCACAGTTATAATATAAATATTAAACAAAACTAACTAATGTACAAAGAAATATTTATTTTATTGAGCATTTAAACAGAATCATAATTTAAAATTAAATGACTTGTTATAATTCAATCACAAGTCCTCCTAATACTAAAGAAAAAAAACCTTGTATTAATCGTTTCTAGAAAGGAAAGCAAACTATTTTAACACTGAAAAAATAAAATTATTAGTGTATTGAAACTGAAGTAAAATTATATAATATAGAAAATGGAAACTGAAATTTGTAGCAGGATTCTAAAAAACAAAACCTTCATACATTATTTCAAGACTGATATAACTTTTTTACTTTCAACTTCATTCTCACTATGGATAGTCAAACTTGTTAACCCATTAGGTGTGTTTTCTTTCATTCTATTTCCAAGATATGACCTAATCTGATACAATGTTGAAAATGATCTCCAGTACTAATTGTAACAGGAAGTGTAGTATATATATTTAGGGGACAGTAAGATATCTGGAGACTGTAAGCATTTATATAAGCATTTATATTGAACTGTAAACAGCTGAATAGTTCACTGAATTGTAAACAAAGCATGCACACTCATCGAACACAAGCGACATTGATGTCATCAGCGCTAATGGCTATTAAGATGATCTTTTTGTTTTAGCGAATGTGCACCTTTTTAAAAGAATGAGAAATTCAAAATCTTGAAAATCCATTTTAAGGTTCCTATTTTGGGGATATGTAGGCCTTCTGTAAAGCTACTTGACATTTAATCAAAAACATGCAGACAAAAATATATAAATTTTACTATGCTCCCCAAAACCCATGACGGATGGCTCTTTACTGTGATAAAACACTAGCAAAAGGTGGTAACTGTTTTTGGTCTACAAATCATACTCACCTATTTCAGACCCTATTACCAATGTGTGGTCGCTTATGATAACATTTTTTTGTCACAATACCAACCAAAAATTTAATTTTTATGGCATTCCTGCTTATTCCCCATAAAATTCTGCCCGTATGCTGAAATTCTGTTATTCCCCATTAAGTCCACTGGTCCCATTAAGTTTGGTTAATTGAGTCTCTAGTGTACTGTTATGGTTTTTATTGTTTATTTCACCTTTTTATCTATTTGCAGATCATGATACCGATCCGGAAGATTACTGGAAGTCTGCTGTGTAGTTAGTTTTATAATAAATAAAAACTAAGAACACAATAAATCACATTAATAAACAGAACTTTAATAAAACTAAATATTAAAGCTAAAAACAAAGTAGAAAAAAATGATTAAAACAAAGTATTGCAGAACTCTAATACAATCATTTATTCAAATTAGTTCATAGTAGTCATAGAAGGTTTTAATTCATATTAATATTTACAGATCAAATAGAATCTAGTGTTGGGCCTGTTGCTGTGCACTAAACATAAGATTAAAAAACATTACAGTTATGAGTCTCATTTAACCAGATCAGAATCCCCTTGCTAAATTTAAAAGGCATCGGTGGGGACCATCCAAGTTGAATGAGTCAAAAGATAGCAAACAATCCTCATTCTTAGTCACTACATTCTTTAGTCACAAGATTTGTAGCTTCTTTTACCGCAAAAGCAAGCAGTAAAAAGTAAATCATCACAAGATATACCCGATTAATACAACTACACGCAAATTACTAGGAGTAAAAAAGTAGCAAATATTAGCCTAGTCAGAAGCTTCATTTTTTTAACAAAATATTTTGGTAAATATCTCTAACACATGACCAACAATTCGACAATTCTTTTTTCTCGAAAATACATGTTTTTTAAATTTTCAAAAGTGAAATACTGACACAGTGAAAAGATTTCTGTTGGTAGGCCTATTGCCAAAATTTTGATGCTGTAGAATATTTTTTTTTAATCAATTCTTCCTATGTTATCACAAAATGTTCTTATTCAATATTTGCTTCATTTCACAAAAACAATTAAGTTTAATATTCCTAATCACATTTTATTAAAAGAACATACTCCATAATAAAACACATTCATTAAATAAACTTCAATTTTCTAAAAACAAAATTATTTTAAAAATAAATGTCTTAACCAAACTCAACATTCTAAGGACCTAGACACACGCTAATAAACAGTTTTAAAAAATTCTACCCCTAAAGGATTGAAAGAAGGTAAAAATGAACTTTAACCTTTTTTTCTTATCTTCAGATTCAAATATCATAGAGAATTCAAATTTCGTATTAAGGTTTACTAGAGGTGCACAAAGATTTTCCGAAATTCACAGGTTGAAATGGGGTACAAAAACTTTACTATGGGGTAAACCTTTGTATTTCTAGATGTAAAAGACATAAAGATCGGAAATTTCATACTTAGATATTGCCTATATGCAATGAAACTAGGCTACATTAATTTTTTTATTGATACTTTTTTAGAAGTCCTGACTAACTGACTCACAACAAACTCAGCTACATATTGTAATTGGAGACACGATCTGAGCATATCTTCATTTTATTATGTTAGTGTCCACTAAGAAAAGACTTTCTAGGCCATATAAAAGGTTGTACTGTAAATATATATTTATTCGGTAGGATTTTCTTAAAATTTAACATGAATACACTCTAAAATACAAATAATACATATCTCAGCATTTTCTAAAATTGAACCCTAAATGTAACTAGTTATATTTACATAAAACAACATGTTATTACTGATTCACCATATTGTTAAGTTGCAACCCTTAAAAGCTATAAATATGAAATTAGGCTATCTCAAAGTTTCACTCGCCTTTTTGAAACAAAATGGCAAGCACTCAAAATGCCTGATTTATTTTAAAATGTGGTATTTTTAAGAGAACTAGCAGCAACACGGGTCGACCACCCAACAATGCTATTATACGATTTCTCCCGGTAAAATTTCAGATATGTAGTTACAATATCTTAATGTCACAGGTTTTGATTGGTATACCACTATACCCCAACAATTATATGTTATTTTGTTGGGAAAATTATTTCATCCTTCCAATAACAATAACTTGCTTTTTAATAACAAATGCTTCTCTCTTAAAAATACAAAATTACTGTACTTTAAAGTAAAACAGAAAACATTAAATATTAAAAACAGAATATTTTCTAAGTCAATTTTCAAATGAATCAACTGTTGTTTTATACCCTGAAAAATACCATAGTGACGCAGGGATACACAGCTAGTTTATAAATAAATATTCTGATAATAATATTTTAAAAAATATAATTTTTTTAAAGTGTAATAATTATTACAATAAATGATAAAATATATTTTCTGTACTACTGGAGCAGTTAAATGATTTAAAATCTATATATGAAATATAACTATTATTTCACTTCTATAACCTCTGAACTTATACAGTAGTAATTATATATTGTTACTTTAATTTTAACACTTAACCTAGAAAGTTGCCAAATATAAATTGTGTGATCTAAAATTTGTATATGAAATATAACTATTATTTCATTTCTATAACCTCTAAACTTATAGAGTAGTTACAATATTATAATACTTAACCAAGAAAGTTGACAAATATAAATTTCGAATGAAACATGCCACGTAAAATGTTACACTTAGTAAAGGATACATTCTTGGCTACCCATTAAAGATGTTGGTGATTTTTCATCAGAGGAACTGTCATAATTGATGCTTCGATCCAACTTAGGTGGCTCATTTTTCCTTGGTGTATTCTGGAATTTCTATAAATGGTAGACATATAAAGCAAATAATATACTACTGTTGGATCAAATTTTAATGTAATTTATTCATAAATCTTAATATTATCTATGAATAGCTTAAAATAGCTGCACGTATTCAGAGGATTTAGATGTCCCTCGCGGTACCCGAGTCTAACACACACTTACACTTACAACACTACACTTATGACTTTAACACTTTCCACTCACACTTACATTTAGGGAGGCGGTAATAACCTCAATGTGTTTTTCGCTTTAACAAAAAAAAATTAATGTTATCATATTTAAAATGATTTTTTTTATAGAGAAACATGCATTCTTAATGTGCACTAAGGAGAACCATCATAAAAAAATTTTAGGTTTTACCTAAAGGAAAACCTTACATTTCTTAAGAAACACTAACCAGAGTATTAAAATTCAACTGTATTTCATTTTTTATATTATTATAGATAAATGGACACATACATACTTTTTTAATGAGAAAAAATCTATTTTATTTTATGTAAACAAGTAATTTTATTTAAACTTTTAATAGGTTACCACATGACTCGAGCAAAATTTCACACTATGAAAGTTATAAATAAACACAGCCTTTTGAATAAGAGTAGTCGTTGGGGTGGGGGTTACAGTTGGAAGGAAAGGAAAACATATTTAAAATATAAATAAAAAAGCGATCAGTTTGAAATAATGACAAATATATGAGTCATTGTAGTAAATACATTTCAATACATTTATTTTTTTAGTAGAAATTTTTACTGGGCATTACAATACCTCGTTGCAAACGATATTTGATTGAAGAATGTAATCTTCTTGTACTTTTTGTATTTTTTTTTTAATGGATACAAACATGTCAGTTGATTTAGTTACCCTTGAAAAGGCTACATACATTTTTTTGTAAGAAAAGACAGCATTTGGTAAATATAATTCTGCTCTTTGAAGTGTTTGTCCTTGCAACTTGTTTATAGTGATAGCAAGCACAATTTTTAATAGGTCTTCTAGTAAATTGAAAAGGCATATTTGGTCTAATTATATTTTGACATTTTAATTGTACTTCATATTTTATGATAGATAACATATTTTAACAATATATATGTGCACTATGGAAGGAGAAATCACAAATATATTTGTGTAAAAACAGTGTCTAAAACATGTTTTTGGTATTCAAAATACTTGTCCCTACTTGTATGACAGGCAGGGATAGGGGACTGTAGGTAGGGCCACGTAACCTATAAGTATAATGACTTTTAAGTAAATACTGAATTGTTCTAAGCACGTTATGCAAAAAAGAGGCATTTTTAATGGGTTTTTTGTTTATTTGTTATTTTAAGGCGAAAAGCACATTGAGACTACTATCGCCTCCCTAAATGTAAGTGTGAGTATAAAGTGTTAAAATCGTAAGTGTAGTATTGTAAGTGTAAGTATGTGTTAGACTCGAGTACCGCGAGGGATGTCTAAATGATCTCAATAGGTGCAGCTAGTCTGCACCCCCTGCGGGAATTTTTAATGGGATTGTCTATTCTTGATTAATAAGTTGGTTTCGTAAAATATACAAAATATTATCTGATTTGTAATTATTTGTATGTCCTTGCACACCTTATAAGTAATTTAAATGGATAACAAATTTAAATATAAAAGAAATGTTTGAAGCTCCATTATAATTATTGAACTTTTGAACTTAATTTTAAATAAAATGAAGTAATATTATATTTTGGCCTACTGATTTTTTTTCCTCTATCTTGGTGACCTTTATTGGTAAACTAAAATTAAAACACATTCAAAATATTAACATCCATTTATTATAAATTATAACACTAAGACATCAAAGAAGAAATCATATAACTTATGGAGTCTTTTACTTGAAACTTTATGTATCTATGGATAAATAACAGTGTGTCACTAGCGACGCACAACGCCGATTACAGCAAATGTTTACATATAGGTGTCGTGTGCCACCAGTGACGCACGGAAATAACCTCTAAAATATATAGAACACAGTTTTTTTTAACAATTAATGAAATACGTGTTATTAATAATGAAAAGTATATTATTATTTTATTTTTTTTTTTTTTTTTAAAGGACCATGCCTAACTAAACTCGGTTGTTGGGTGTTTAATTCAGTTGTCGGGCATATAACTAGTAGGCATATTCTATAAAAGCTAAACTTTGTAATCAATGTTATTGCTGTTGATATAAAGCTGTCACTGATTTATAAAAATGGACATCAGAATATAGTTTTGTACTAAATGGCTAAAAATTGTAATTTATCGTAATAAATTTAATCTTCAGCCAGTTGATATCTCTCAGCAAAATAATATAGTTCATAAGCAAAATAATTGTTAAAATCATTACTTTTGTAGAACTCCCAAAAAGTCAGAAATACCAGTGGTGCCCATTAATTACACAAATACTAAATCCTCTTAGAGATATATTTTGTTATATATGAGAAAATATCGGATTCTTATAGTTTTCTGACACTTCTAAAAAAATATTCTCACATTTTTGTTAAGTAGACTAGGTCCTAGTCTAGATAAGATTTTACGAAAAACAAATCACGTCAAATCTACATTATTTGCTTATAAAATAAAACATAAGCCTTATTAATGCAAATGAAATTATATAAGTTAATAACAGTAATAACTTTTAAAAATATATTCTAACCTCTTTTGGAGTTAATTTCAGACCATTATCTTCTAAATAAGATATTTTCATCTTTAGATTATACATACATCAATTTTTATGTTAATGAATTGTAAAACAAACACTATTTACACTAAAAATATGAACAATAACTTCACTGTTCATTACTGTTTGTACGCGTACACTTACTTATTTAAGAACATGATTACAATTATACTACTGCAACTCATTCCATGCAGCAATATCTAGTACACTATTGCCAGGTCATAAAATAATATTTCCCCACCCAGCAACTCAAAATTTCCCAACTCTTAATCACTGTTGTGTATTATAACAGAATGTATGTTTGTTCTGATCACAAGTACGAAATACGGTAGACTTATAGTAAAAATGTATAATCATCTAAAATATTTACAACAATTATACTGATGATAAATTTTTATATAAATTAATTGTTATTAGTACTGTACTCACTCGTTAGTCTTAATAAGAATACTGAATTTTAAAAAAAACCAGGCACACTACACTTATTTCATTGTACTAAATATTCAAATATTTGGCCAATATTCCATTATGTATTTTGAAATTGTGTATATTTTTGTTCCGTTACTTTTTTAAATAATATTCCAGTTAATGTTTTATTTCTCAGACAATTTCTAATTTTTGTGTTATTTAACTTTATTGCACTGAATACCCTAAAAAAACACTCATGCACTGATATGATGCATTTGAAGTATTTGTAAATATATATGATTTTTTTTGAAAGGCTTAATATCAATTTTTTTCGTAACCATTTGCTACTTGGCTTCTTTTTGAACCATATGTAACCTTACCTAAATAAATATTTTTCCTGTATGCTATGGCCACAATTAATTGTGTCCTTAGTCTGAATTAATTATAACCTATTTATTCGCCCATTTTAATTTTTAATTCACCAGTAATTCGTTATTTACACGATTTCCACATTATTTTTCTTCTTACTAAAATCATATAATTTCTCCACTGTTAAGAAATTTCGTCAAACCTGGCAGCCCTATTTTATATATAATTTGTCCAGTCTACTTGTACTATACGGTTTGTGATTTAAATGCCGAAATTCTATGAATACCGATATGAAAGAAATGATGAATTGGCGAACTTTTCGGTTACAAAAGTTGACAGCCTGAATCATTAGTAGACCACTCGACCACGAGGCACTAAAACTAGTTTTACCAACATATTGGCCGCATCGCACGGAGGGAAATTTTATATTTTTCATTACACAAGTTTAATCCGTCTTCTCTATGAGGGATGTTTTTCTCTATGAGGGACGTTTTGGCCAAATATTGTTTGCTAATCCGCCATTTAAGCCTTTAGCAACATTTTTAGACCTCGTGAATGGTTATTTGCTATATAATTAATGTAACATAATACTACTTCATTGAAATATTGAACAATAGGACCTTTAATTATGTTTACTCGGCCTACTCCTTTTTTTTATTGTAATAAGTTTTTTTATAAGAAACTTACATTTCACTAATAAATGAAGTTTAATTTAGATACTCCGTGTCAGTGTAACAATACGTACTTAATTATTTGTTTAATAATTATTAATTACAATAACTATATTTTTAAGTGATGTGTAGGCCTATATATATTACACACGCGAGCGCACGCACGCGAGCAGAGCGCGCGCGCACACACACACACACACACACACACACACATATATATATATATATATATATATATATATATATATATATATATATATATCACATTTTTCATAATAGTAGCCTAAATTACTACAAGAAAACATTTAAAAAGAGAACCATACAATTTTAATTTGCAAAAGGTATATCAGAATGTTTTTCTGAAGTATTAAACAATTTTAAATCTTTTTACGACCATATTTAAGTTGTCAGACCAAAGAAGATGTCCTACAATGTTTATTCGAAATATTCTTTTTATATTGTATTGTAGGTTTTTTATTATAAAATTAATTTTTTTCCTTAGAAAAAAAGTTTGATTTTTTATTTCGCGTCATTATAATAAAGGATGCTTTTTCTAATAATTAATAATTCTAATAATAATTTCTTAAGTATTATAGATAAACAAATTTTTCAACAAAACTTTAGAAAAAAACAGCACAATTTTAATGTACAAAAAATATATAAGAACATGTTATTACTCCGATTTTAAATAGGCCTACTATATCTAGGGAAAACAGTCGCTTTTAAATATTAAATCCATGCACTGAAAACAGCTGTTTTTGGAACAGGATATTAAAAAAAATCTTTTCCATGTTCTCACAATGCTTCTAAAACAGCAGTTTTTAGCGAACATTTACTTGAAAATGAACAATTGCCATCATGTAAAGACCCAGACCCGAAATTAATGTAAATTTTGAACTATAGATCACTTCTTGAGGAGTCATTAACATTTATATGTACGTTAACACATTTTTGGCAAGCTTATACGTTCTCAAACTTGGCACAAAAATCGATTTTAGCAACAGGTTGAACAACTAAAATAGCTCGTTAAACAGTAAAATTCTTTAACAGTTTCAAAATGGCAGCCATTTCAAATGTTTAAAAATTCATATTTTTTGTCTCAACTTTTTTAATCTCATTTCACAGTCATAATCAGCGTTAAAAACTGCGTATAATAAATAAATTAATTTAATAATAAATAATATAATAATAATAATAATAATAATAATAATAATAATAATAATAATATATAATTAGTTATGCTGCATACAATGAATTTATAATAATATAATAAATTAATAAATAATTTAAATTTTCAAAATCAGTTGAAATTAATAAATTTAATTTGAGAGTGATCAGAGCTTATTCCGTATTTTCTATATAAGTTAAATTTTTAAAATGCTAATATATGAAGATTTGAAAACTGGTTACGATGATGAAATCAAAATTTCCAAATAAGTTAAAAAAAATACTTTTGGAAATTCATTTCCGTCACGTTATCGAGGCAGCTGGTTGCATGATTATCATTGTAAACGGATTTAGCTGAGATGCCAAATTGACTTTTTTTCTTAGGCTCTAAGTCATAATTCCCACGGTATTTATTGTACTAAAAGATCATTTTGTTGATACTTCTCATTTGGCGATGAAAAATGTTATTGTTCGCTTAACCATAACTTCGAATTATTTGTTTGATAATTGCAAACCAATTAACATAAACCCTAAATTAATTGTACCAATGGATTCTATAATCAACTGTCGTTTTGTTAAGTTGGCAACAGATACAGTGTTTCACTGTTTGAGAGAGAGGAAGTTTTAGTTCCAGTTCTTTTGTTCGTTCGTTCCTATAATCCTCTTTCTCTTTGTTCATGTCACGTACACACATAAACCAAAAGTTTCGCTGTTTGAGTTATATTGTTAAATTGTAATGGCCTTATTTTATACTGGTACTCCAATATAAAATGTAGCTGTGTTGTATAAGAAAAAAACATTTTTTAAGCATTCCGATATTTTATCTTAATTTAAAATCCTGTTAATTTTGTTTGACAATGGTAAAACTAGTTAAAAAATAATACAATAGTTATCTTTAAAAAAATGTTAGCCTAAAAAATAAAGGTAGTAAAGTTACTTATGCCAATGTAAAAGGGTTACGTTCCTAGCCCATTACTTCTAAATTTGAAATAAAATAGCTCACTATTAGCGGGAAAAGAAAACAATTTTTATCATATTAAGTAAAACATTAAAATAACTGTGACTGGCAACTGATTTAATTTGTAATTTAAATTAATTACTTGGAAGTAAAATTTGAATGATTTATGTCTTATTTGTATCAAACTAAACGAAATTTAAAGACGGTATGTAATATTATAAGGTGTATTTTATTAATGAACGCTTACAGTTAGGTTTACCATACATCCCATTTTCGACCGGGACAGTCTCAGTTTTGGGTTCCCCGGTGTCCTGGATGGATTTGTGAATGTCCGCTGTCAAAAATTATAGCAAAATAAAATTGTAACAAAAGTTCTAAAAAATTATTTTTTTAAATTCAAAATTCAAATATATATATATTTAACGTCTCGAGAATATAGAAAATATAAATATAAAATATTTAATATCTCAAGAATATAAGAAAAATAAAATCAAACTCACGTTATTACTGCGTATTGATGTATGTATGTATTTATGTATTAATGTATTTATGTGCGTATGTATGTATGTATTAAAATCAAACTCAGGTTATTACTGAATATAAACCTTATACATTGAACTGTTACTGCTGGCAATATACATAATGTACACAACATTATTACATGCGCGCGCGACGAGAACATGAGAAGAAGAAAAGTGGAGAAAGAGAGAGAGAGAGAGAGAGAGAGAGAGAGAGAGAGAGAGAGAGAGAGAGAGAGAAAGTAAGAGAAAGAAAGAGATTGAAAGAAGCATGCACGTTGTATTTATATACAGGCACAAAACATACATACGCGCCCGACTAACTCATTCGGAACTGGCAGACGAAAGAAAGGAGAAGAGCTGAGACCTGGAGGGGGTCTGTGTAATACTTCCCCTATTCGCGTTACTTACGCTTCGTAAGCCTACTCGATGAAACCGAATCACTCCATGGTGACAAATACAAAGTGAACAACGTAGTATAAGATGCTAACGCTTCAAAAAAAAATTTTAAATACTAAGATTATTAAGGCCGCTACTAATAACAGACCTAATATACACTAGCGATTCAAAACAGAATATTAATTTGGTTGGCAGTGATAAGCAAACCGTCAAATCAAAAAATCGTTACCTGCGGAAACAGGAAAGAATATTTTCGTTAATGAATATTATTTGATAAGAAAAAACGTTTGATGTGAGAGTCAAAGAGTTCCCCACCAAGTCTAAAATTAAGAAAGTTGTTTCGTAACCTTTGAATTGCGCTAAGAACCAGTCATTTGCTTATGCAGTTTATTGAATAATATTAATTTTCGCACTTGGCGGCGGCGTGCCATCCTTACTGTTCCTTCATTACTCATTCACTGTAATCACAATGGTGTTTCCTACACTCAGCGTATTGGTAAAGGTTTTAGTGTAGATGTACTAATATTATTAATTATTAGTGTAGATGTAAGAGTTTTTCTACTTTTGTCCTGTGTGTATCCAACTGAAAATATCAGTTTCATCTAACATTTTTATTAGGCTTAAAAATATGTTTAATAGTAAAAAAACATTATAAAGTAGTAAAAACATCGTAGTAAAAAAATATTATATTTTCGTCCGTGTAGAAAAATCCATAGAGCTAAAAGTGTTACTATAAAGAAAATTAATCAATAAATAACTGATAAATAAATTAATAAAAGTAACAAGTAAAACTAATAGCTCATAAATATAAGCTTCAACAGTCATCAAGATTTTTGTTACAAGAAACCAATAAATTCAGGTCCGCAAGTGAAACAGCCTGTCCGGGCCATAAATGTTGTCAGGAGCGGTGCTTCATTCCAGACTCTCGCTGAATAATCTATAACCAAAAGTGGTGTTAAACAAATTTCTGTCTTACTGAATGTTTGTTACCTTAAAAGGCCAACTTTATCCGCTGTCCACTACAAAACAGATTTCAATTGAAACGTTAAAGATTGTTAAATACAAACATTGAGGTTGTTGTTGGTATCTCAGACTTTCGTACGCTTATTTCAAACACAATAGCAATGAAAAATACAGTAGCGAAGAACGGATAAACAAGTTCTGTGAAGAGAATGTATATTTGTTTTGTATACCACACGTCTTTAGAGGATAGTTCGGATGGAAGAAATGAGCAGACTCGTGGACAGACCAATGCAACTCCACGCGGTGCAGGGTGGAAAAGGATTGAAACAAGCATTTACAAGCAACTATATGAATACAGATGAAGCATTGGACTTAAATTTTTCCCAAGCCAAGGTGGAACAGCATAGACTGACGGCAGCATGGCTAAGGGAGATCAGATTAAAGGTCGGAAGCAAAAGTATTCCAGTACGTCCTCAGTATAAGGTCTCTGAACACCGGGTCACCTTCAGTTTTATTTAGCCTTACCTATACGTGCGGAGGTATGTATGGATGGATATCGTACTTCCATAACTATTTGTGGAACCTAATGGTAGGTACTACAAAAACATGCAATCCTAAAGGACATGTAAGAGAGAACAGAAGGAAACTGATGTTACACTTAATCCGTCGAATCCATCAGTGAAGGTGGAAACCTATCAGGAATCAATCACTGGATGATCATTTCTGAAAACCAAAAATACTGGAATTTGATGGGAGTTGTTACAGAAGGAGACTGCGTTTGTACTAAACCCCGTCGAGTCCCCCCGCAGTGAATCGTAGCACACTGCGGAGGTGTTGGGAGGACGCACCTAACTTGCGATAGAAGAAGTTCTAGGGAACTTGTAGAAATAGACCAGAGGATTGAGAACTAAGGAAAGGAACTAGTAAAACTTAGTTCTCAAAGCAAAAAACCTACAAGTAATTAATCCGCGGGTTGACATTTTCCTGAAAGCAAAGATATTGAGATCTGATGGGAGTATTCCAAAGGCTGAAGAGGATGATGGGAAACTGTACTCTATGACTGAAAGGCTGTTAGCCAGGTTAATGATGGGCGACTGCGAATTACTTCATTATTCGACTAATTAGTAATTACTAACGTCATTATTCGACTAATATATTATAGAGCAGCCGCTTAGAAAACGGCCTGCTAAGAGCACCAGTAGTATGGAAAGAGAAAACGTGCAAAAGAGGTCCAATCCCCACTCTCTCACTACAACTCCCTCCTTTTTATTCACTATCGCTGAGTAGTAACAGTTTGTAGTTTCAGATTGGCCGATTCTTTGTCACTGGATTGTTGGAGGGAGCTTGAGGAGAATTCCCCTATATGCACGAGAAATTCTCGCGCAGGCCGTTTACTAATTGGCTGGACTATAGTAGTATACTAATGTTCATAACAAAATTGTAAATACTAATTAGTAGTAATTACTAATTTGTTTGTTTGTTACTAATTGTTATAATAATTGTTACTAATTTGTAGTTATTACAAATCTCGAATTTGAATAAATCGTTCTTATGCTAAGAAATAGTATGCTAACATCAAGTTGAGAGATATACGGTCTATTATTACTGTATTGTTTACGATTTTATAAATCCTAAAAATAACAAACTGTAATATGAATGTTGCTACCTTTGTAAAATAAAATACTCTCAATTTTTCGATAATCATCTCGCTTAATGAAAATGGTAATATTATATTACACACCTAGTATTTTACAGCTTCTAAAAATTTTAGTTTTAAGTAATTAAAATGTAATTATGCACCTATATAATTAAAATTTACAGAACCTGCAAGATTAAATATTAATTGAGTGCCTCATTTTTATTTAATAAAATTAAATTTGTTCATCTGTATCTTTTAAAGCAATAATTAGAATATTAAAGAAATTTTAAATCATAATATACAATTTCACAATTTATTTGGGGTGTTTACAATTTATTTATTTTATTTTCATTAAATTTTTGAGGAAGTAATAATATGCTACAATGAGCGAGTTATCACCTCGATTTGCTTTTCACTATTCAAAAATCAAAAACGTAGTAATACTAAAGTAATAACCAACTAAAGTAGCTGACGACTGAACAAGCCATTAGGTCGACTACTAATTTATGTTACTAATCTACAAACCTACTAATGATTAGTCGTTGAAATCGAATAGTAACATACAACAGTACAACTCTATTATTTCTTTTACTAGTTAGTAATTACTAACATACTGTGAGCCGATTTATTACAGAAACACGATTATCAATACTATTGTAAATAAATGGTGGCCTTTCGTAAACGTTCGAGTTTTTCCGAACGACTCGGTTGTCAAATCCGACTTGTTGGACAACAGCACAACTCGACTTTATTTTGTTATTAATTAGTAGATTTTTTTGTTGTTTTTTGTTTTTTGGTGTTTAACGTCCGTCTATTGTGTACACTGGGGCTAATACAGACGATGGGATGATTTATAGCGTATGAAAATGCCAAGCCCTGGTCGTGAATCGAAACCGGGTCCTCGGGTAGTAGAGGTGATACTATCTGTAAAATATTCTTATATGTGAAAATTGATACTGCTACTTTTCAATATCTGTTAAATTAAACTGTGAATAACTGTGAACTGTGAAATAATGTCTTGGCTGACCTGTTATATAGCTAATGCTTCTTCATATAGGCCAGGGGTCTCCAAACTACGGCCCGAGGGCCACATCCAGCCCGCGGACAGATTTTGTCCGGCCCGCAGAGAGCTAGCATACTTGAAAACTCCTTTTAGAGAACATATTTTTTATAGCAAATTAAATTTAGTTTACTGAAGTATTCTAATTTTATGTTGAATAATTATTAATATGACATCTACATTGATATGGTCATGGGCTAACTACTCTTAACATTGTTGTAGGCTTATTGTTATTGATTGTTATTGTTTTTGTGATAAGTTGGATAAAGAAACACAGAATTGTAATGAGTAAAGACATGTATAATATGCAGAAAATTTAACTTCAGTATATAATAACTAACAAATTATTGAAATGAATCCAACTAACATTTTATACATTTTAAATAAAAACATAACTTATAACAAGCATAATGACATATGAAATACTAATGAGATTTACGTAATTGAGATTTTCCACTGACAATAGTTTGTAGTTGTGGACTAATTTTACTTGTACCAATTATTAAAAGAGATTTAAGATGCTCATCAGTTAATTTAGATCTGTAAACATTTTTTGTGTACTTCATTTTGGAGAAGGTCTTCTCACACAAATAAGTAGTACCAAAAACAGAAAACAGCCCACGAGCAAATTTATGCAAATTATCAAATTGTGTCAGTGGAAGAC
Organism: Callitettix versicolor; assembly: GCA_022606455.1. Lineage (NCBI taxonomy): Eukaryota > Metazoa > Arthropoda > Insecta > Hemiptera > Cercopidae > Callitettix > Callitettix versicolor. The sequence continues at coordinate 30,682,686 of CM040182.1, forward strand.
TCTTATAAAATTCCAACAAAGATGAGTTTTGATATTTGTTCTTAATTATATCACTGCACTGTAGATCAATCATTTCCATTTGAAGTTCCGGGTCTAGGGTTTCAATGTCAGTATCAAAAGGATTCTGAAAAATCTTAATTTGATTCGCAATTGCATCAAAGTCCGAGAAACGAGTATCAAAATTTATTTTCAAAGCACTCAAAGTTTCGATTGCAAAATCGATAGGAAACTCAGTCTCAGTGGTGTGGCTGAATATTTCACATGTTTTAAAATGTGAAAAACATTTACTTCGTAGTTGTGATTGAAACAGTATCAATTTTTTCCGGAATGATTTATTATTAGTGTATAAATCAGGAAGATGCTGGTTTTCTCCTTGCAATCTCAAATTCAGTTCGTTCATATGTTTTGTCAAATCAACATAGAATGCTAACTTCCACAGCCATGCGTTGTTTTGTAATTCAGTAAGAGGGCGATGCTTTTCATTCAAAAAAATTTCGATCACTGCTCGAAGTTCAAAAAAGCGCTGAAGGACTTTCCCACAACTAAGCCAACGTACGGCAGTATGATAAGGTAAGTCATTTTCTCCAATCTCTTCAATAAATTGTCGGAATTGTCGGTGATTCAGCCCAAAAGATCTGATAAAATTAACAGTTGATATGACTGGTTTCAAAACTTCAGACATATCCAAACATTTTCCGCACAAAGACTGTTGATGAATGATACAATGTAAGACTAATGGTTTTGAACCACCGTCATTTTCTACAGCCTTTGACACAAGAGCGACCACTCCTTTATCTTTCCCACTCATGTTTTTGCCTCCATCAGTTGTAATACATTTCAAGTTTTTCAATCGAAGGTTCTTTTGATTAATGGCCATTTCAACTACTTTAAAAATATCTGTACCAGTAGTTGTGCCATGAATACTATACATATCAAGAAGTACTTCATGCACTTCATAGCTTTTATCTACTCCTCGAATATAAATCAACACCTGAGCAGTATCTGACACATCCGTTGACTCATCCAAGGCCAAAGAAAACCACTCAACATGTCCATTTTTGTCGAAAAGTTGAGAGGATATATTTTCAGCGATGTTTTCTACCCTTCGAGCCACAGTGTTTGCTGACATACTGACAGTTTTTAATATAATTTACCTTTTCAGGGCACATTTCTTCGGCTACTGCAATTATGCATTCTTTGATCATTTCTCCATCGGTGAATGGTTTTCCACGTTTTGCAATTTCAAGAGCCACACGAAAGCTGGCACGAGTTGCAGCCTCTTGTTCAGTTTTGAGTTTTGTAAATGAAGATTGCTGCGATTTCAATCCGCGCTTCATAGCTTCGAATTTTTCTGTCCGCAAACTTCCTGTATATTTTGATTAATTTTGAAAATGTTTTGTTTCATAATGACGTTTAATGTTATATTCTTTGAGAACGGCTATGCTTTCATTGCAAATCAAACATAGCGCCTTGTTACTGGACTCAATTACGAAATACTGAATGTTCCACTGATCTTTGAATTTTCTGCTTTCACTATCAATTTTTCGCTTCTTTTCCATACTACTAAATCACACACAAAAGCAACAATTCAAATCAAAATACTGTTACAAAGATGTCTTAAACTTAAACACGTTTTAAGGAGGTACGCACTATTTTATTTCACAACAGTGTCATAGGAACTGACTTGTGGTTGCGCCACTAGCCTTCTTATATATTCCAATTACTGCCATCTAGAAGTGAGTGGAAGACACCAGAACTTTCTCGAACCAACGAGATTATTCTGTATGTGCTATTAGCGCCATCTGTTAACGATAGAAGGTACTACCTATTTCCGCTTGTGTCCACCAGATGTCGTGTCACGTTACCTCATGGCTCGTACTCTACGACTAATCTAGAAATTACAGATAATTACAGGAAAATTAATAATATGTAATGTTGCCGTTTTGCGGACTTTAGTCCGATTTGCAGCCTTTTTTAAACGTTGCGTACTTTTTCAGACTTTTTTTTTCATCAGTGGACTTTCAGTTCACTTTTTACCACCGGCAACAATGATAATATGGTTTTGGCCCTCGGAACTTACTGGAGTAATCAGTATGGCCCCAAGGCTGGAAAGTTTGGAGACCCCTGATATAGGCTAATATAAATCAGGAAAAAAACAAACAAAATCAGGTATTTTATCTACACAAATACACAATTCTTCTATATAATTATTTTTCTACCCAACACCATTCGTGCAAAAAAACATTGGCTATACTAAATAAATAATACCAACAACACGCTAAATCTCGCGGGTAACAACTGTCCGCGCGCAGTTAGCAATATCAATATTCTTCTCGTCTCAGTAATTTCACACTAACAAAAATTTCACAGTTCACAGTTAGTGTGTAGATAGGTAGGACCAAACTGTGAACTCATTACGCATGCGCAGGGCAAAGCGATGCAATGTTAGCGGAAATAAAAGAAACTAGGGGCACGGATTGGTTAAACAGATTTCGGAGATTTTAGTTCACAGTTCACAGTTAGTAACAGTTGAACTCAGCCAATCACTATTAGATAAATATGTGAAATTTGACTACTGTGAAAAAGTAGCAGTTCTGTAAAATTGTTGCCATCTCTACTAATTAGTAGTGTGGCAGATTAGTAGTCTACTTATTCCAGTGATAGTGGAACTCACTGACGACACCAGTCGGCTGAAATAGTAACCAAGAAGCTTAGTTGAATAATAGGTCTTTTGATCGTAATACCTTTGTAAAGGTATTTACAATTCCTTTAACTGTAGTGATTAATTTTAATCTTAATGGATATAAAGCTATTTGTAATATACGCGTTTGCTGATGTCAACATAATCCTGAACTTGAAAACACTTTATATAAAACCTGTACACGTGGTTGATATCAGAACATGAGAACTGGTATACATATATTTCCTACTGTTCGCTTGTTTTTAACGCATTTCTTACGTGCGAGATTTGTTAGAAAATAGTCTACTGTAATTGTTTACATTTAGTATTTGATACCCTGATTGAAAAAGTGATTTATGCCCACTTATAAAGGCATCATTAATTAAATTGGTGTCATTAAATAAACATGTTTTCGTTGCTTGTAAATTGGAGTCTAATTGCCGATTATAAGACTCTGTAATAAATCAGTGTAAACATAAACCTAACTATTGTTTCGGTTGGCTTGGCTGTTCGGCGTCAGAACAACGAAGATCATATTATTTTACTCACTTATTTACTCATTCATTTACTCGCTTATAAATATTACAGCAATGTTTAGTCCTACTCCTAGTCAATGTTTAGGCCCACCTGTATAAAAACATTCATACTTATAGCTACACAATGTTTAGGCAAATCCTTAACTATTATCAACACCTAGATAATGTTTAGACCTACACTTGATAATTTTTAGGCCTACTGCTAAAAAATGTTTAGGCTTCTCCTGGGTGGGTTAGGTCTACCCTAGGCAATGTTTAGGCTTGTCTCTAAAATATTATTTAGTCCTACTCTACACAAATTATAGGCCTAACCCTAGGCAACGTTTAATTCTAACCGAAAACGAGTTTATCCGTACCCATTATAATTTTTTAGGCTTATCCCTAAACAGTGTCTGAGCTTAATCCTTGACAATGATTAAATCAACTCCTGGTTAATGTTTTAGGCTTACCTCTAGACCATGTTTAGCTTGCACCACAATGTTTAAACCTACTTTACATGGATAATGTTTAGACTCACCTCGAGACAATGTTCAGATCTACCCATAGATAATGTTTACGTTTTCCAAGACAATGTTTAAGTCTGTTCCCAGATAATGTTTAGGCTCACCCCTAGAAAACTTTTTGGCCCGCCCTATTCAATGTTTAGGCCCACACTTAGACAGTATTTTGGCTTACCACTAGATAATATTTAGGTCTACCCTAGACAATTTTTATGTCTATCTCTAAACAAGTTTTAGGCATACCGCTAGAATATAATTTAGGCCTACCCCTAAACAATGTATAGACCTATACCAGGCAATGTTTAATCCTATCCTAAACAATTTTTAGGATTATCCTTCGATTTTTAGGCCTATCCCTAAACAGTGTTTAAACCTACTCTAGGACAATGATTAAATATACTCCAAGACAATATTTAGGCCTACTCCCTAGACAATGTTTTGGCCTGCATCATAACGTTTAAGCCTATTAATGAATAATGTTTAATCCCACCTTGAGACAAAGTTTAGGCCTATCCCTAGATAATGATTAGGCCTTTTCTATACAATGTTTAAGCATACTCCTGAATAAAGTTTAATTTCACCCCTAGACAATGTTTAGACCTACCCCTTATTAATGTTTAGGTCTACCTATAGACAATGTTTAGGCCTTCCCATTAATAATGTTTAAGTTTGCTCCTGGATAACGTTCAGGCTTATTTCTGGATAATATTTAGGTCCATCCCTAGACTTTTATAAACCCCAAGACAATGTTTAAGCCTACTCCTGGATATGTTCAAACCCAACCATGACAATGATGTAGAATAGACTAAAATTAAAGAGCTAATAAAAACTTTTTTAGAGAGTCAACTAAAAACCAAACTCTGAAAAACGTATATGCAAATAAAACTGCAGTTCATCAATTTTAAAATAGTTTCATTAGATATAAATAAATATTGTTACATGTGCTTAAAATAAATATCAAAAGTTATTTTTATTGCCTGATTTTTTATCACAGATTTTACACCCTCCATTTATAATTCAATTAAATTAAAAATTGTTTATTTTCCTCCATTATTTGATAAAAGTTTCCTCCATTACTATGTTTTGTTACGTGTGGCTTTATTTTGTTCGCCCGTAAAATTTTCCCGATATTTTCAATTTTTTTTAATAACTTTAATGTTCCAATTACATCGATATTTTCCTTTGTTGTAATGATCCACGCTCCGATCATTACAAAAATTATTTCTACTTTCCGGCTCTACCTTGTTAATGTCCCCAGCTAATTCTATATCTTCCCCCAATTGATTATTTATTTCAATGATTCCTGGACTTCCCTTATTGATTCTTCATTAACCCTCGCCATGAATTCACAATGGATGCGTGACTTCCCCTTAACTGTAACATAGAATTTGTTATTCTTACATACTAATACCACTATTCTACTTATTTCAAATACTTTATAAAAAAATCATAGTTCACCAATTTTTGTATACCTATATTAATTAATTTAATTTAACTTAAGCCTACAAAGTTATCCTTTTTTTTTGTTTAACGTCCGACTATTGTGCACACTTGGGCTAATGCAGACGATGGGATGATTTATAGCGTATGAAAATGCCAAGCCCTGGTCGGGAATCGAACCCGAGTTCTCGGGGTGAAAGCCCAGTACGCTATCAACTAGGCCACCGAGGCGGCTCAAAAGTTATCCAAAAAGTTAAGTTAAGCTTCATTAAGTTGAGCGCCAATTTATATACTAAAACTTACCACCTGGCCTCAATTTATATAACTTAAATTAAAAAGCTACCACTTTTACAGCTAATTTATATAATTTTTACACAACCTCATTTTGGTTGGGCGAATTCTTTAGCAAAAAGTCAAAGCGTTAGGGCTTCAATTATTATTTAATAATTAATTAATGTATTAATTGTAAATATTTATTGAAACGTTATGGAAATATTTTTAAGGTTTACAATAAAGTTTTCAAAATCTTATAAACAATTCTTTTAATTACAAACTGATCCTCAAATTAAGTAATTATTATTACAATACAAAAGATAATGAATGATTTATCTCGAGATGTTTCTTTGATACTACAAATGGGAACTAAGAAGGTTATTGTGAATGCTCAATCAATTTAACTTATTACAAAAAAAGAAAGCTACAATGTTAATTACCAATATTAATACTGAGCGTCTTTAATGATGGAAGTTATAATGAATGGCAGAGGTGTTGGTACAGATGCGAGCATTTCCAGATTCCGGAGTCAAGTATTGTTGAACGACGAGTCGACTACGGAGATAAATTGTAACACTTTGTGACGGTTAACACTTCACTTAGTCAGTATTCTTACTGAATCGTTTGATTTAATTAATAAAAAATTATAACAATCATACTAGCAATTATTGTATCACAACACCACTGAATTTGACGAAAGCTTTGTGTAAATTTACAAACACTTTAAAAATAACTCTTAGTTAAACATTTGTATTTGATTAGTTAATACAAAAAACGACCAGAACAAAGACTTTACTGTAAGACTTATTAGATAGACTCCACTTATTACTTTAATAATAGAAAAAAAATGCTCTGTTATAGGCCTACTGGTGTATACTGACCTGTGACTACAACTTATTATAACATAAAAAAAGATTGATCGTGAAGCGACGTGGATTATCTGTTCAAAAACTGTAAGCAAATTCTTTTTCGCAGCCTTTCTCTTTCCGTTTTATACTGATTCCATTCCAAAGTATTTAATTTTGTCCAACCACTAACGATAATCTTTGGGTATGTCTAAGCCAATGAGATTGGAATATTTCTTTAAATTTAAAATTATTTTGTTGTTAAGTTACTGCAACGGTTGGTATTTTTTATGATTAATCTATTTGCACACTTTTAGAGTCCTATCCTAGTTACAATGTATTGTATTAAAACAATTTTTACCCATTTTGATTGAAGATTTTGTAAAACACACACACACACACTTTTTTTTTTTTTTGGTGTTTAAAGTCTGACTATTGTGCACACTTGGGCTAATGCAGACGATGGGATGATTTATAGAGTATGAAAATGCCAAGCCCTGGCCGGGAATCGAACCCGGGTCCTCGGGGTGAAAGCCCAGTACGCTATCAACTAGGCCCCCGAGGCGGCTCTCTCTCTCTCTCTCTCTCTCTCTCTCTCTCTCTCTCTCTCTCTCCAGAGGTAAGGATCGGTGTTCATTTCAAAGTCCCAGGTCTAGCTGTTACCATGATGGAAGCTCCAATAGCTCATCACAAATGATGTCTGGAGGCATCCAATAGCTTATTTTTCAAATGGGAAATCGCTAATAAAACGGTAGGGGCCTAAGTGTTTATTTCAAATCAATATTAAAGGCTTTGATAACGTTAAAAATATGACTTAAATTGTAAAAAGTGAAAATTGATAAATCAATAACAGAAAAACCATGTTAAAAATCCTATTTTTTGACTAATTACAAAGTTCTAAAAATTATTTCCTGATATAAGCCTGTGATTGTAATCACTCTCAGAAGTCAGAAGCAGGCCTGTGTAGTAAGTATTGTTTTGCAACAGAACACCTAAATATTTTGCTGTTAAGTATGACAAATATTTGTATTAGAACTGACGTTATGAAAGTCACGATTACCACTTTTAATTAATTAAAAGTCGTAGTTGTTTGTACTGATGGAGTAATATATACTGTACTTGTACGGCCCATGTTCCTGATTAACAGTGGGTATATCAGGAACTACACAACGTTCGCTTGAACATGCTAACATTGTTCATCTAATTACAATGTAGAGCTAATTGAGTCAGTTGCAATTGAAAGACGAGACCATGCTGACTAAGCGATAAGGAGCCGAAGCTGGCGCAACGGAGAGGGGCAAGGCTGTTGAGAATTGCGAGAGGAGCAAGAGGGGAAATAGTGGAATGGGGAAGCACGCCTGGTTGTGTCGAGATATTGTTGATGGAGATTTCCAGACCCTAGGGATTGCATTCCTAACGCAGACTAGGATGGCTATTTTGGTAACAAAAATCGGTTTTTATATTTTTATAATTTTTCATTCTGATTATTTTGACATCAAGTTATTTATGTTTTGAGAAGTAGAACATAAACAACAAGAGTTTTTGTCGTTATGTGCAGGTTTATTTAAACTTCTGCCCTACTTCCTGGCCTATGACGCTTCTGGTATCTTGCTAAGGTTAACCGTTAATTTTTTTTTTTTTAGGAGCAAATGTTTGACCGATATAAAAGCTTAGGCAATCATTACATTTAAATTTTATGTATGCCAGTTGTGTCAAAGTTGTCTCCACTCGAATTTGCAACTGGCTTTTTCAGTAATGTTGAGAACTTATAAGTTGTTTCGAATGAAACTTTTATATTTTCTTTGGCTAATTCTTTTTTTAGGGTGTGCCTTAAAGTTGATCCAGGTTCCGTTGATATGTACATTTTTTTGTTAGGAACGACTTTTTTATTTTTGTTTTTACGTTTGGCAATAAGCCTATCAACAATTCAGCTCCTATATTCATCAGAAACCGCAATGTACTTTATTGTGTTCTCTTAAACTCCATAGCTTTCTTTGTCCAAAGGGAGTGAAGTTAACCTGTATACCAATCTATTATAGGCTGTCATTTTTATATTGTATGGATGATGGGATGAGGAATATATTGCCTGGCTCGTTGTAACAGTTTAATTAATTTATAAAAAAATGTACAAAAAATCAGAGAACATTTTTAAACATTACTTTAAGATTGAAGGGCTGTTGCCAAGGACATTACACCACGAAGGAACCGTCCAAAGGTTATATGGAACGGATAAGCAAACTGCAAGGACACAATGAGACAAAGATTGCTTGGCTTCCAGAACACTAAGGACCTCAAGCAAAATGAGTTAATCATTTGACTACTCAAAATCATTGAAGGTTCTAGTCTACTGAACTATAATCCGACAGGCTCACTTGTACAATAGTTCCTTTGATCGCGGTGTCAGCCATAACCTATAATGAATCTATTTACTTTTCTTTTTTTCAGTAGATTATGTATGGCTAGTATGTCTATTAAATTATAGCTTATTTTGTATACAGGCACTTTTTGATTTAACATTAATAACACACATCCCTTAAATATTTCACAATATAGTTATACATTTTTTTGAACAACTAAATTTTTGTTTTTGCATAAAAGTTATAGTTAATATGACAATATAACCTTACTCTAATATTTTGTTATGTACTTCCTATGAATGATATCAAATCAAGTCATTATTGGCAAGTATTCATTTTCAATATTCAGTACAGACATTCTTTTATATATATATATATATAGTATAGACATTCTTTTTATACTAAATATGTTGCATATGTTATGCAAAACTGAAAATCATTTTTTACATGAATATTTTGTATTATTTATTTTTTTTATGAACATATAACGAATTAAAGTAGAATATTTGGCAAACCTAATTGGGACGAAATTATCGTTATGAGTAAAGTTTTAATTTCAATTGAATTAATTTTTATTAATTAAAGACAATTCAGCACTATGAGAAATAATAGTCGTCGTTTTTTAATTCAAAATTTATCATGAACTGTTTACTACTTCTTGTTTGTTATGTAATTTGTTTGCTTAAGAGTTAAAAAGTGACGACCGAGCTAGTGCTCATAATACTGAATGATCTTTAATTAATAAAAATTAATTCAATTGAAATTAAAACTTGAAATGTAAACATACCAGTAAAGGAGACGTATGTTTCACGAGAACTTTCAAATCTTCAATACGACAACGTACCCCATTAATATTCCATTGTATCACATTATGGTTAATTTAATGTGTAGACATTGAAATTTAAAATACTAGTATATTAAAGGATTAATATCAGATTCATTGTTATTATCAACATTAAGTTTATCGGAATCCACAGACATTGAATCACTGCTGTGATTTAAGTCAGACTCTACTAGTTGTTTTGATTTTAATGAAGACGTCTTAGAAACGGTTCCGTCTTTAGACTTTTTCCTTTGTTTATTTGTAGTTTTAGCAATTGAGCTACCTGTTCCGATAATGCTTTTACTGTTTTAGTTAGCTCTTCGCAATTAGCACACGATGCTTTACTACTAGAGGTGGCAGCAGCAAACGATTTGCCTTCAATTATTGACTTTGAGTTTTTGAAAACCTTCTTGGCTTCCGAAAAAGACATCTTATCCTTGCCCATGATTGTTAGAATGGCTTTCTCGTCCTTAAACTTAGGGCAGTCAAAGGAACGAGCGGGATGGCCTCCACCATAATTCAAACACTTTGGAACATCTTTACACTGCTTACTATCATGACCACTACAATTATCTCATACCTGATCCTTCCGGCATGTGGAGCTCACGTGTCCAAAACCCTGGCATTTAAAACACCGTCTCGGGTTTGGAATGTACCGCCTTACCGAAAGGCGCTGGTATTCGGCATAGATGTGGCCTGGGACAGTTGGTTTACCAAGTCGAAATCAATGAGACAGTAGGCACTTTTTGCCCCTTATCGTTTCGCGTAATACGGCACACGTCTACAACTGCTTGATTTGCTAACTCTGATTTAATCTCCTCCAGGTCTACATGGAGGAGATCTTTACAGCTAATCACTCCCTTTGCTGAGTTCAAGGTTCTGTGCGGCTCCACAGAAACCTTAACCATTTCATAGAACGATGTAATTTTTAACAGCGATAGGCTCTGCTTATCGATGTTAGTCTGAACCAGTAAGGTCCCGTTCTTCAGCTTCTTAATTGAAACTACGGGACCTGCTCTTTCAACAATCGCCTTATTTATGAGGAAAGGGGACACTTTTGACAAGTCGGCCCCTTTCGCCGAGTTTTTAAAAATTATAAATTTTGGAGGTGGCAGTTGTAGAGTTTCAGCTTGCATCTGCTCATTTCCCGGATTTAAATCACTTCCACTGCTATCAACAGACCCGTTCGAAGCCGAACGAGGCCTTATTAACACTCCTTTGGCGTTTTTTGTTAAGTTATCCATAGTTTAGTTTGCCGAGCGATTCATGAATGAAGATTTTTCGAACAAGTGGCACAGGGTGCACCCAAACGTCACCCAGGGACTCAAACTAAAGCGAGAATCCCCAATGGGGAGGATCTCCAATATGCTGGAGCCGAAACACATATCTTCAGCACTTCAGAATCTTAGGAATGGGTTCCGTTACAAAGTTACGGTTCCCCAAATCCAAGTACCACTGGCAACCGCCCTCTATGTACTCACAGAATGCAACCATTTGTTTCAATAGACTCAGCTATGGGCTCCGACACCCATAACTCAACATTCATGTGCTTGCCAGGCGCCTATAGGCTGCTTGGTCCTAGAACTTATCCCATCAGAGGTCCTGGCACACATCAGGTTCCAAACATTTGGCCCCGCCAAAGGAAACCAAGCAGTATTGCCACTCCCAGACATAACGGAACAAGAACAGCAAATCCCTAGATGTAGGTGTGAATGTAAGGTGTTATAGTCGCTAAGAATAATGTTGTAAGTGTAAGTGTGTGTTAGACTCGGGTGCCGCGAGGTTCGTCTAGGTCCTCTCAATAGGTGCAGCTAGTCTGCAACCCCCTGCGGGTGTGTGAGTGTGTGCGTGTGTGTGTTGAGTAGATGAGTGAGACTAGTATGTATGGATGTTAATACAATTGTTGCTGTCTAAATAAATTTCTTTATTCAAATTTAATAAATAATTTTTAAGAAATAAAAAAATAAGAGAATCAAATTATATATTTAAATGAAAAAAAGATTGTGATAGATCTTTAAGTTGCTTAAAGTTGCAAGAAAATGTGCGTGCGTGCCTGAGTGTGTGTGTGTGTGTGTGTGTGTTTTTTTTTTTTTTGAGTGGTGACAATTTAAATTTGCTAATGATGATTTAATTTTATATAAGCAATTTTTAACTATAAATTATAATTATAAATAAAAAGATAAAATAATAAAACAGTTATAATTGCCACATACTAATCTTTTGAAAATAAAAGAATAAATAAGAGATTTAATTTCCTTCATAGTTTTCCTTTCATTTTAAATGTAGCAATTTTTTATATACTAAACAAGAAATTTAATGATTGAACTAAATTCTATTTATTATTTCTTTTAATCAAATATATTCACAACGAATTATAACTTGAAAAATAGTAAATTTGAATATAAATACAAAATAATGGAAAAGTCATACTTTCCAGACACTAATCTTTTGAAAGACACATAAACAAGACTTCACTTTTTTCATAGACATACAATTTTAATACAATGTTTAACATTATTTCATTCATAGAATCTAAGTTTTAACATATATTAAGTTATATCAGAGATAACTTGAAGTTGTTTATTTATGTGAAATATTCATATTTTTGCGTTAATTCCTCCCACACCGCCTTGTAGAAATAAGGTAAATAAGAAAATGACCACTTAATTCAGATAGTTACTTACAATAAAATAATAATTGAAAATATATGCAAAATATAGAAAATATTAATTTATATTCACTCTAAGAATATAATGTAAACATCTTTAGACAACCTTGACCACGATGATTTTTTCACATTCTGGTTTTCATCTCGAACCTATTGCTTGCCATAGGTATCATATTTGTATAATATCCTTTTTCAATATTTTCTCCATGGTGAAAAATAGCAAAAAATATCAATACAACTTTGAATTTTGTATTGCCTATTGTTACAACTGTCTTTGGAAATTCATTTATTTTAATATTATTTTCAAGTTTAAATGCTAGTCTGTTATTACTTGAAAAAACCTCAATTTTGACTATAAGAATGCTATTTATTAACTTGATTCCATATCTTCGTATCATTTTACATTCACATCCATTAGAACTACCACTGTTTACTGATTTTATTCTACTGTTTACCATGATTCTAGATTGTGTTCAGATATGTATTGCAATGTACAAATGTGAATATCGGTTGGTAATTTTAATGTTAATATATAATTAGGTTCTGATTCTGACACAATTCTTTCATCGCATCCTGGATATCTCAAGATACTTTTTAAATCATGTTTAAGTTTTTGCTGCAATACAGAAATTTTCACGATCAAATCATTAATAAATTCAGAAGCATCGTATTGAAAAAGCTACGAATATTTTTTATCTATGAAAATTTTCAATGTATTTTTGTTAATTTGTTTTTTTTTTTATGTATATAAATCGAAACCTGTTTTTATAATGGAATCATCTTTGCTTTCTGAAAGAACTCTTTTAATATTTTCACAATTAAATAAACTTTGCAAAGTAGCTTTCAAATAGTAAGATTAATCATCTTATTTTGTAAAACCAAAAACATTCCTTTCCAAAGCTGCACCAACACAAGCTTTTCTTTGGGCCTTTGCAGCTCCTTTAGTAATTGTCCATAATTTTTCTAATATTTTTATTAAATAACTAGCTGTTGCCAGTTGCGGATTTGTCTACAATTATAACGTAGGTAATAAAATTTATAGTCGATTTTCAAAATCAGAATAGGTTCATTTCAATTTAATGTATTTCTATATACAATATTATATGATTTACGGTTTTCGGCTAAGACGTAGATTTTTGCTACTCGATACTCTAGAACAAGGTTCTGTTATATTTTAATAAAATATTATTAAAATGTCACTGTTGTAGAATTAACAATTGTCACAAAACTAAATACTAAATAATAAATTTGGACTGGATAAGTAGTATGATGGCGTTTAAAATAATTTAAACATTTATTATTCACACCTACCCATTGGCCTATATAATAAACGTATAAAACGTCACTGTTATACAATAAACACTTGAATACAAAATAATTAATTTGGACTGGGTAAGTAGTATGATGATGTTTAAAATAATGTAAATATTTATTATTAACACCTACCAATATAGGCCTATAATAAACGTATGAAATGTCACTGTTGTACAGTTAACATATGTCACAAAAATAAATACTAAATAACTACCTTGGACTGGGTAAGTAGTATAATGGCGTTTAAAATAATTTAGAAATATTTATTATTCACATTTACCAATTTAGGCCTATAATTAAACGTGTAAAACGTCACTGTTGTACAGTTAACACTTGTCACAAAACTAAATACTAAATAATTAAGTTGGGCTGGGTAAGTAGTATAATGGCGTTTAAAATAATTTAAAAATATTCATTATTCACATTTACCAATACAGGCATAGGCGTCACAATACAATTATACGTATAAAGCGTCACTGTTATACAGTTAACACTTGTCACAAAACTAAATACTAAATAATTAATATGGGCTGGGTAAGTAGTATAATGGCGTTTCTTTCAAAGTGGGAGTAGACCTATGTTTATCTCAGATACCTAAAACATGTTCGTACCAAATTTCATCCCAGTATTAAAGCGTAATTGATTAACAAACAAATAAACAAACACACTAACTTTCAGAAATATAATATGATTAAGATAAGATTAAAATTAAGATAGTTTTTACTCGTAAATTGTGTGGAAACAAATTATTACTTTCATAAGCATACAAATGGCAAAATTAATATCAAGAAGTATTAAGCGTTCAGAAGTTTAAAATAAAAATTATTTTATTTATACTGCAGTTGGTAAAGTTTTATTATTTAAACTGTAGTGGGTTAAAATACAATACAATATACTGCGTTTAGTAACAACTTGATGATTCAGTGGCGCTGCCTGCAGTCCATAAAAGTATATTAATCTCTTAATAACCACTGGACTGGATAAAATAATATGCGAAAAATGAGATGATGAAAAATTCTTGCTGACAATTCTCAATGAAAATTGCATCTTTTTTTGGGTTGTAAAGTATTAAAATAAAACTTGAAGCATGAACTTTCTAAATATATATTTATTTTCTGAAGTCAATGTATAACCAAGTTTTAAAAGGCGAAATAAAAAAAATCACCCGTCTTTTAAACACGAATTTCAATTATAATGTAGCGTGCCAGCGTCCACTGTAGTTCGTCAAACTAGCCACAGTGGCGCTGTCGCGCCAAAAGCGCTTACGGCAGTAACTGTAGTACCGAACTTGCGACCTCTATGTGTGCAGTTCAGAGGCGCAACAGACTGACCGATGTCTTAACCACCTCGATCAGCGTGCGCTGAAACACTGTATTAACAAACAGAACTCAAACATGTAAGATAACCCTAAGATCTTTTCTTCTCATGATAAAAAAGATTTACACAAATAATAGTTTTATAATAATATGTTTTCAATAAATTAATACAGTTTGGCGAAATGATTAAATACAAATTTCAGATGTTTAAATATATCCAAGTTTACTTTAACAATTCTATTATAAAATTGCTATTGAATCATTTATTTCAAAGGCAAAGCAATGACTTTTAAAGCTTAAGAAATGTCGTGTTAAACATTATTAACGGCAACTTTTATTTATTTATTTTTTATTGTGTGAATATAATCAATTTCCTTCCAGCAAAGCAATTCCATTTAGATTGATTGAAAATCAACAAAGCTGCCGAATACTTCGTTTTAAATGATAAGATCTTAAATCAATTATTTAAAAAGTCAATACAATCTTAAATCAGTTTAATTTATTTTCAATTTTTTTTTTCAGAATAAACAATTACGGAACACTAACAGAACAGGCCTGATATTTAAACTGTTATAATGAGTGTCGGCACTGTATCCATTGTGTCACAAGTCGGAAAGGACGAACTTCAGGATATTTGCGAGCTGTCGTACTGGGGACAAACTAACCCGAAGCACTCTTCATCGCTATTCATTTCCTGTTTATCTCACAGCCCTACTTGCTCTGCAGGTGAGCCGCTTAGAAAACGGCGTGATATCTTATCCGGTAGGACAAAGAGAAAAAAATGTGTGAGTGAGAAATCGAGTCCACAGTCTTTCCCTACTTGTTCTATATGTGGGCCGCTTAGGAAACGGCCTGCTAAAAACACTTGTGGGACAAAGAGAAGAAATGTGCGAATGAGAAATCGAGTCCGCAGTCTTTTCCTACTTATTCTGTGTGTGAGCCGCTTAGAAAACTGCCTGCTAAGAACACCGGTGGGACAAAGAGATAAATGTGGGAGTGAGAAATTGAGTCCGTAGTCTTTCCCTACTTGCTCTATATGTGAGCCGTTTAGGAAACGGCCTGCTAAAAACACTTGTGGAACAAAGAGAAGAAATGTGCGAATGAGAAATCGAGTCCGCAGTCTTTCCCTACTTGCTCTGTGTGTGAGCCGCTTAGAAAACTGTCTGCTAAGAACACCGGCGGGACAAAGAGATAAATGTGTGAGTGAGAAATTGAGTCCGTAGTCTTTCCCTACTTGCTCTATATGTGAGCCGTTTAGGAAACGGCCTGCTAAAAACACTTGTGGGGCATAGAGAAGAAATGTGCGAATGAGAAATCGAGTCCGCAGTCTTTCCCTACTTGCTCTGTGTGTGAGCCGCTTAGAAAACTGTCTGCTAAGAACACCGGTGGGACAAAGAGATAAATGTGTAAGTGAGAAATTGAGTCCGTAGTCTTGCTCTATATGTGAGCCGTTTAGGAAACGGCCTGCTAAAAACACTTGTGGGGCATAGAGAAGAAATGTGGGAATGAGAAATCGAGTCCGCAGTCTTTCCCTACTTGCTCTGTGTGTGAGCCGCTTAGAAAACTGTCTGCTAAGAACACCGGTGGGACAAAGAGATAAATGTGTAAGTGAGAAATTGAGTCCGTAGTCTTTCCCTACTTGCTCTATATGTGAGCCGTTTAGGAAACGGCCTGCTAAAAACACTTGTGGGACAAAGAGAAGAAATGTGCGAATGAGAAATCGAGTCCGCAGTCTTTCCCTACTTGCTCTGTGTGTGAGCCGCTTAGAAAATGGCCTGCTAAGAACACCGGTGGGACAAAGAGATAAATGTGTGAGTGAGAAATTGAGTCCGTAGTCTTTCCCTACTTGCTCTATATGTCAGCCGTTTAGGAAACGGCCTGCTTAAAACACCGGTGGAACAAAGAGAAGAAATGTGCGAATGCGAGAGAGTTACAAATGCGAAAGTAACTCTGTCTGTTACTTTTTCACGCCTAAGCTGCTGAACCAATTTTGACAAATTTTGGTATAGAGCTAGATTTGTCCTTGGAGAAGGACATAGGCTACTTGTTGTCAAGAAAATAAAACTTGAAGGGGAAATAGGGTATGAAATTTCGTATGGAGAACCAATATTTTGTCAAATTAGGGATATAAAGATTCATCTTATCTTTTGGTAAGAAATAAAGAATGTTTCTGTGTTTTTGACCAGTCAAGGTAAAATAGGGGACGATTTATTTTTTTTTAAAAAAGTACTTACCTACCTTTTTATACTTATGTGTCTATAGCCTATACTAAAAACTGTTTTCCCCATGGGCAACTGTATGTGGCGTGCTTACGAGCCCACAAAATCTTCATGTTTTAACAAAGGATTGAAAAACCAAAAACGTTGTTTACAGAAATGTGTTTTACTATCAATGATTTTAATATCAATAAATATTAGTGAATAATTACATCTCAGTAGCTGATATATTTTATTCATACGTAGCCTATATATTAGGGTAGAGTGTTGTACCTTGAATCACTTTTCACTCTAATTTTTTTGTGGCCTTTAAAGAGTACGATTTTCTTGTATATAAATTCTATAAATATTGTTTTAACCCTTTTAATATATCCTATGAATTTATAATTCTTATAAGCATTGTTTTTCGTTTTCAAAAAAAATAATTTCTCTGTACATGTTTAATGATCCAAGGTACAACATAGGCATGTATCTTGGAACGGGCTTGTTGTACCTTGAAACGCAATTTAATATTTAGGAATAATGCAGTTAAATCACGCAATTAATATATCAAAAGTTGTATTAAACATCAGAACGTGTTGAAATACAAACAAGTAACATTTAAGCTCAAAATCTACATTCAAAAATACTGTGGCTCATGTTCAATTGTTATTTCTTCTTTTACAAAAATCACATACGTATTTCTTCCACCCTTGTTCAGCGTCTGCACACATCTCGTGAGCCCATCTCTGACACTGTATTACAGCGAATCCATTCTTCTCCACCCACATCATTTTTATATGGTTCATGGCATAATAGACACTCTTCATCATTGCTGTCGTCATCATCAGTGTCGATTAGGGGGACAACATCATCCTCTTCATCAGAGGATGTTACTGGGCTCTTCTGTTTAGGTTTTGTTATTTTCTTACCCATTTTCGTAGGTTTATTCTTTTTGGTTATTTTCTTCAAGAACGTTTTTTTTTGCTTTAAAATTTAGCTTTCGCTTCGTCTCTTTTTTTATTTTTGTTAGTTTCAACTTCTCCTTTTCAGAGATATCTGTAACTATTCTTGTTTTCCCAGGCTTCCTGCCTTTTTTTGGCATTATTTACCCTTGGCTTAGCCTTGGAGAAAGGTTGCATCTCCTCTGGAGACACCACTGTAGACATAGACGGCATAGAACTCGGACCAGGCACATCACTGCCAAACGTTTCAGAATTCAAAGGTTCAACATTCGGATTAGGTCTATCCGTCACGTAGGATGGCAGGTAGTCGTCATTAGAAAATATATATCGATCCAGTAGGAATATTCCTGGGACTCTAAACCCCTTGTCTCATTCCTTTGAGTGCTACAATTTTTCCTGGAACTTGGACTGTAGACAGACCGATCTCGTCTAGATTCCAAATACGATCTGGAGTTATTGGCCCAAAACGTTAATGAAGTCTTTCATGTTGTCAAAAAAAACCCCAACGTTTGTTTTACTGGAACTGGTTGCTCTACTCAAACTTGTAGCTTGCAGTTTCCGAATAGATAGATCAGGATGCCTTTTCATAAAACACCTCATCCATTCTATTCCTGTCGTTTGTTCGTTAACCCAATGTTCTGAGTATTTTTTCCATTTGCCTGAGCAAACTTGTATGCAAGGTCACGGGCCCCTTTTTTACTTAAGCCGTAATTCATCTTCGCAACTTTTTTTATGTAGTCTATCAAACACTTTTCTTCATTAGAATTGAATACTTGTTTAGTATTAAATTTAGCGACATATTGATATTCTTGCTTTTTAGATTGACGAAACGCTGTAACATGTCTAGATAGTGTAGCTAATTTTACTCCATATACACTACACGCTTCCCTAATAGAAATTCTGCAGTCTGGGTGGACTGTGACCGCTTCTACAGCTCTTTTCATAGCATTTAAGTTGATAGGAGGCCTCTTGTTGCCCGTTTTACTACGTGGCATGGTTACCTGGACAAAAACTCAAAAACTAATAACCTGTTGTACCTTGGAACATGTTACAACGTACTCAAGGTACAACACCCTACCCTACCCTTTTACATCTAAACCACTGAACAGTTTATTTATTTATTTAATTAGTACGGAGATTGATGAAAGTTTGGAGAAAAGTAGGCTACTCGAAGTACTAATTCAACGTAGACGAATTCGCGGGTACTAGCTAGTACAAAAAAAAACAAAAAATATAAGAAAATTTTGTGTTGTAAAACTTAAATACTATACTTCATTTAAAAAAATATTTTCATAATAATTACATCTGATATATCAACTGATTTGCAACTTTCAGTTTAATTAAAATAAACATATGTAATGCATTTGGTGTATTTTCGCAGTTAACAGAGTAACTGGTCCAGTAATATAGGCTACCGGAAAATAATCTAGGAGCGTAAAAAAATTGTAAGGCGATAAGCAAATCTATCGCACTTCATTAAATTTAGTCATGAAAAACCTAGGCTAACAAAGCTCTAGAAAGTTCTTTCTCTCTAGAAAGTTCAATATGTTACATAGTGCGCAGAAAAAATCGGTATTTAATTCAAAAACCTCGGTATTTAATTCGGAATTTAATTCAAAAACCTCGGTATTTAATTCGGAATTTAATTCAAAAACCCCGGTATTTAATTCGATATTTAATTCAAAAACCTCGGTATTTAATTCGAAATTTAATTAAAAAACCTCGGTATTTAATTCGATATTTAATTCAAAAACCTCGGTATTTAATTCGATATTTAATTCAAAAACCTCGGTATTTAATTCGATATTTAATTCAAAAACCTCGGTATTTAATTCGGTTTTGTCACATATACAAAAAGTTTGTAACAAAAGTAATATGTAATATAACAGCTGAACAACCCTTTATAGCTAACCAAATTTAAATCAACTAAGAATTGTTTACATTTTTCCAATATAATGCCTTGTTTTGGTTGGTATACATTCTTTTGTATTTTTTTTTCTTTTTTAATGTAAGGGAGATTGTATTTATATGTAAATGCATAGGGATTAGTTTTAAATCCTTACAACACAAATATTAAAACACTTGGAAAAGTATTAACTGTACTTATTACTTTAAAAAATACACTGAACAAAGAAAACATAATTTTAAAATAAATATTTCAATGTTGGCGAATCACAACAATTAAATGTATACCTAATTAAAAGTTCCCATAATTAGAAATGTCCAAATAATTGGGACTATTGTTTTTATATTTTAATATACAGTACAATGAACTAAGTGTAATGTGCCTGTTTTTTATGTTCTTATTCACACTAATAACGGAGTGAAGTAATAATTACAATTAATTTATTTCAAATTTTACCATTAGTCTAATTTTGTAAATATGACTACGATACAATTTGTTTGTAGGTCCACCGTATTTAATATTTGCAATCGGAACATAGTCATGTTTTAACATGAATATAACAGTAGATAAGAGTGGGGAAATGTATGCTAAAGTGGGGAAATTTTGAGTTGCTGGATAGAGGAATATTACTGCTTGACCTGGCTGCACTACGCAGTACTGCTACACACGTCATGTAATTGTGCCAAGTCTTTTATCTCATCACCTTTCTAACGAAACCTTAACAAACCATCGAAAGTGGAAGGCGATGTAAAAGCGCTTATATCTGTATTTAGCAGTCGCTTTCTTCTAAAGAAACTATAAATTATTTGATAAAATTAATATACAATTTCTAACTGTTAATTCTGGACATTGTGTAGTTACTTAGGGCGATACCAATCGTTATCTCTGCTTAAAAAAATATCTTCTTTGTTCTAATTTAAATATTTCTAATATTTTTCACTGTAATAATTTTACAGTGAGTTATAAAGACAGATTGGAGTTAATATTTTAACTAGTTTATTTCGAAATTTACATATATAAAATATTGTTTTTAAAGTAAAACCATATTTTGAGTATTACTGGTGAGGATAAGTTTTAATTATTTAAAAGTTTTCGAACAGAAAATAGCTGTTTTCTTTCCTTAATTTAGACGAAATGTTTTTTTTAATAATAATTTTACTATGATTATACCAAAAATACTTTTACATTTAGTAGAATTATTCTTAAATATAACAAACAATTAAATGATTCTTAAATAAAATAATTTACGTTAAAATATTACTGATAAAAATAATTTTACGGTTCTTAATTACTTTTTATAATTGTTAAAAAAATGTTAAAATATTTCGATTGCAGATGAACTTTTGTTATTTAAGAATATAATTAATGAAATCAGAAACCGATCGGCAAACAGTGTATGTATTTTTACTTCGATATACGCCGTATTTTTTGTGTTTCACTCCAACGTTTTATGTTTCACTCCATAATGGAAAATTTAAAATACAATCTTCTCGAAATAAAACATAGTATCTCTTTCGAGGGTCGGTGTACCCTCATGTCTTATTTCTACATAACAAGTTTTACACACAGGCTAAGAAGAGATAAATGTTTTCCTTATTCCTTTTTTTACCCTAATTGTTTTTTCAAGTTGCGTTGTTTCCTTAAAATTACAAATCAGTTAATGTGAACTTCGCTTAAACTGTTCAATGAACTTACACTATTGTTTATTTATAAGCTAAAGCATCGGTCAGTCTGCTGCGTCTCTGAACTGCGCACCTTAAGGTTCTTAGTTCTAGCCGCAGTTACTCCAGTTGCTTTTCCCATACCGTTAACGCTGATCCCTCGTCCTCATTAGTCTAACTGGCATAAAGTATAGACATTAAGCAAAAAATAAAATAAAATAAAAATAAAAAAAAAATTTTTTTAAATAAAATATTTTTTCTTTAATCACTATATGTTTAAAATACTCTATATGCTATGGAAAAGGACAGTTTACTTAAATATTAGCTAAAGAAGTTGTAAATTCTAATATTTCTTTGTATAAAAAATTGGAAACAATTAGGACTCAAGTATGAGGTGTGAATTGATCGGAATTTAGAATTTTAGGATAAAAATAACCAAATAATCGAAGTGTATAATTGATAAAATCGGAAATGAACAGGAAGATCGGCTGTTAACTATCGAGAAATTGTAAGTTTCACAAAATTTATTCGTTTGAATTTTAATTTAGTTGAAAGAATTAATTCAAATTATAAACCATAGATTGAGGGTAAACGTTTTGTATGTTCTTAGTAATATTGTGACTGTCTTGAGATATATAAAATAATTATTTGTGGGAATATACAATATTTATTCATTTTAGGAAAGTTTGTTTTAATAAGATAATTTTATCTGTCAGTCTACTAAGAACTATTGCATGGTCAATACTGTTTCTTGTTAGGTGAAAACTGTACCTTGAGCAAGCATGAACTTACAGGTAGGCCTTAACAAAAGCGTTTTATTTTAAAAAGTACTATATTTTATAAATAATTATCAATCTGGGTTAGTTTTTGTTAATTATGTAAAAAAGAAGGTTTGTGTGTTATTGTACGAATGTGTGTGAAAGTTTAAGTTTTGTTAGCAATTACCGTAATATTTCTATTACAGCCTAATTGTTTAAACAGAATATTTGTATAGTTACGTCTGAAAGCACGTGAATGAATATTTTAGAGAATTTTAATTTTACATGTATTTGGTTTCAGTTAAGTATTAAGAACATTTGTGTTTGTATCTGTGCGTTAAAAATGTAGTTTTTGTTAATATTATCAAACTCATTTGACGAGAGTTATGAAATGTTTAGGCCTATTTATTTAATGAGGTTATACGTATGCCATGAGTGAGGGTGTACAGGTTTAATTTAATTATTTTTCGAAGTGTGTGATTATGTCTAAATCAAATCCCTTTATGTGTTTGAATAAGTACTGGCTAATTGTGTTACCAACCTGGTCGTCAAGTCATGCTAGTTATATGTTATAAATAATCAAAAATTGAATTTATTAACGAAATTTAATACTACTAATTTAGTAGTAGTAGTAGTAGTAGTAGTGGTGGTGGTGGTAGTGGTAGTGGTGGTGGTGGTGGCGGCGGCGGCGGTGGTGGTGGCAGTGGCAGTGGTAGTATTATTATTATTATTATTATTATTATTATTATTATAAAAATAATAATTATTGTTATTATAATTATAATAAACAGCAACAGGAACCTCAGCAGCAGCGGCAGCAACAACAACAGCAGCAGCATCAACATCAACAGCAGCAGCAACATCAGCAGCAACAGCAACAGCTACAGGAAGAACTAGAATTAGAAGTAGAACTAGAAGTAGAACTAGAAGTAGAAATAGAAGAAGAACCAGTACAAAAACCAGAACAATAACAATAACAATAATAAATAAATTAATTGAGATAGTTAATTAATTAACTATCTTAAATAATTAAATTTAATAGTTAAATAATTAAATTTAAATAGTTAAATAATTAATTAATTTAAATAAATAATTTAATTAATTAATTCTGAGCTCATGCCAAAATGGATATGATTTGAAGAACTTAACATCGATTGTAAGAATCTTTCAAGAAGGCAAACAAACGCTGACCAATAAAATTTTTAAAAAAGTTTAATAGGTTCTTCATAACATGAAAATTAGGTATTTTGTTAATTATAATTACATAAGTTTTAACAGTCCACATTTATAGTTTTTATAAACATTATGCTTTTTAACTTTTAGAATCCACTACCTTTTAGCTTTTGGTTATTAAATAGAGCTTTATTAATGTGCAAAAAGTGACTATGGAATATATTAAAATGTGGACAAACATAAAGTTGTCCAGATAAAATTGTTTACTTAAAACGACAATGAAAAAAATACTTCAACAACAGTGCGGGTGAGTGAACAAAGCATTTTACTTCTTTCTTATTATCATTCAAAGTTCGAAAGAGTTAACTTAAGACTTATTACAATTCGATTTAAGAAATATTTTAACAAAAGTAAACAAATTACTTTGGGATTGGCAGCAATCACGTATATTATAAGTAAGAAACTTCGAATTAAAAAAAAACCAACAAAATCTGTAGTTTTCAACATAACTTTTAAATTTAAATTTTTAAATATTTTGTAAGATAGCGTAAATTTATATATTAAAAGCAAGTACTGTACATGATTTAAAACTAAAGTGATCCTGTATTCTAAACGTGTGCGAACATATTGATTAGGGTGCACAAAGGGTGCAGACATGCCATTGTTACAAAAGTATTGCTGGTTAGGTGTCACAAAGAATGCTTTTATTCAGCACGGATACGAACTTACTGATAGGCGTGCCTTACAAAGGATGCAGGTATGGTATTGTTATAAAACTATAACTACGGCTGGTTAGATGTCAGGGAGAGTGCTTTTATTCAGCACCAGGACACACTTATTGATTGGCGCGCAATACAAAGGATGCAAATATGGCATTGTTACAAGTATTGCTGGCTGGATGTCATAAGAATGCTTTTAATCGGCATGAGTACAAACTTATTGATTGGCGCGCAATACAAAGGACGCAAATATGGCATTGTTACAAGTATTGCTGGCTGGATGTCATAAGAATGTTTTAATCGGCATGAGTACAAACTTATTGATTGGCGCGCAATACAAAGGATGCAAATAGGGCATTGTTACAAGTATTGCTGGCTGGATGTCATAAGAATGCTTTTAATCGGCATGAGTACAAACTTATTGATTGGCGCGCAATACAAAGGATGCAAATATGGCATTGTTACTAATATTGCTGGCTGGATGTCATAAGAATGCTTTTAATCGGCATTAGTACAAACTTACTGATTGGCGCGCAATATAAAGGATGCAAATATGGCATTGTTACAAGTATTGCTGGCTGGATGTCATAAGAATGCTTTTAATCGGCATGAGTACAAACTTATTGATTGGCGCGCAATACAAAGGATGCAAATATGGCATTGTTACAAGTATTGCTGGCTGGATGTCATAAGAATGCTTTTAATCGGCATGAGTACAAACTTATTGATTGGCGCGCAATACAAAGGATGCAAATAGGGCATTGTTACAAGTATTGCTGGCTGGATGTCATAAGAATGCTTTTAATCGGCATGAGTACAAACTTATTGATTGGCGCGCAATACAAAGGATGCAAATATGGCATTGTTACAAGTATTGCTGGCTGGATGTCATAAGAATGCTTTTAATCGGCATGAGTACAAACTTATTGATTGGCGCGCAATACAAAGGATGTAAATATGGCATTGTTACAAGTATTGCTGGCTGGATGTCATAAGAATGCTTTTAATCGGCATGAGAACAAACTTATTGATTGGCGCTCAAATCCAAATGATGCAGAAAACGATACGATTACAGAAATAATAGTGTATAGGGGTATGAAATGATGCTTTTAATAAGCACGAGTACAAACATATTGGTTGAGCTATCGTACACAGGTTAATAAAAGCATCATACGAAAACATTACTGGTTAGACGTTGTAAAGAATGTTTCTTTAATTTTACATGATAACTTAATAATTGGTGCTTGCATGCAGACGATGCATGAATATTATTTAACTGAAATATTGTTATTTTGTGTCATAAAGAGTGCTTTTAACCAGCAAGAGTAAGAAATTATTTATTGATACTGCCTCACAAAAGCCGCAGCAATAGCATTGTTACAGAAGTATTTCTGAAAGGTGTCAGAAAGAATGTTTTTATTAAGCACGTGTTCAGGCATAATGATTGCTGCTGCCACACAAAGTATGAGAAGTGGAATGGTTACAAGCAGTATTAACAGGTGTAAGGTAGCATTAATTCAGTATTAATATTAAATAATTGATTGGCGCTGCCATAGAAATGAATGCCATTGTTACCGAAGTATGGGGCAGGTTAGAAGTCAGAAAGAAAGCTTTACTTCATTACTAATACAAAACTGTTGTTTGGCGCTACCATACAAAAGATGTAGAAATGGCAATGTTACCGAAGTATGGCTGAAAAGATTTTAGAAAGTATGCTTTAATTCAATATTAATACGAAATTATTAATTGGCGTACCCACACAAAAGGAGGGTTTGTACCGATGTGAAATCAGTACCCATGCGAAATCAGTAATTTCCTATTAGTATTGAATTAAAAGCCTTCTTTATGACATCTCTCCAGCCATACGTCTGTAACAATGCTATACAAAAGATGTAGATATGGCATTGTTACATAAGTATGGCTGGAAAGATGTCAGAAAGAATGCTTTAATTTAATACTAATACAAAATCACTGATGGGCAAAGGATGTAGAAATGACATTTTTGCAGTGGTATTGTTGATGAAGTGTCAGAAAGAATGTTTTTTTTATTCGGCACGAGAACGAAGTTGTAGATTAGTGCTGCTATACAAATGATATAAAATGACATTGATAAAGATGTATTGATTGTTTAGCGTAAAATGTTTTTTTATTCTACACGATTACGAACTTTTTGAATGGGCGCTGTTATACAAAGGACGAAAAAATTGCATTGTTATCGAAGTAGTCTATAGCTGGTTAGGAATCAGAAAGGCTTTTTTTAATACTACAGGATTAAAAATATATTAATTAGCGCTGACATACGAGAGACAGAAATGACATTGTTGTTTTTTGTTTGTTATTTTAAGGCGAAAAGCCATTTAGGCTATTATCGCCTCCCTAAATGTAAGTGTGAGTATATAGTGTTAAAATTGTAAGTGTATTGTTGTAGGTGTAAGTGTGTGTTAGATTCGGGTACCGCGAGGGACGTCTAAATCCTCTCAGTGGGTGCAGCTAGTCTGCAACCCCCTGCGGTTGTAATGACATTGTTGCAGCAATATTACTGGTTATATGCCAGAAAGAATGTTTATATCTGCAGAAATATGGACTTGTAGATGTGTCACTGAAATACAATGAATGCAGAAATTGCATTGTTACTTAAGTCTGCACCGGTTAAGTGTCAGAACGAATTCTTTTTATACGCACAAGTACGAAGATATTGATTAGCGATCCATAAAAAGAATACGGAAATGCCATTGTTACAGCAGTATTGTTGGTTAGATTTTAGAAAAAATGCTTTCTCTCAGCGCTAGTAGACTTATTGATTGGACCTGCTAGACAAAAGGTTTAGAAAAGGCATTGTTACAAAAGTATTGTTGGTTAGGTGTCAAATGAATGTTTTTTTCTTTTTTATCCTTCATTTGGACGAACATATTGATTGGTGCTAAATACAATGCCAAATGGCACTGTTGGAGACATAAGTGTATTCTTGGATGTTTGAGGCTTGCAATCGTCCCGCATTGATTAAAAAACTGAAAGATTGTTAAACTGATGTTTTATTGTTCCCAGTCAATTAAGTTTAACTAATTTTTATGTCTTTCGTCAGGCAACAGACCAACAAATAAGGCAATTACAGACCAGCACTACCGAACTGCACTTTAATTGCGTACAATCCGTGACAAACAGACAATTCAGCACAAGACTTGCGCTGAGTAATTTTTAGTAATATTTTATTCAACAAAGACTTACTTGTTTAAAAACATAAATATAACTTTATTTCTTAAAAGTAAGTACGTTTCAATCGTTTTTATAATTAGATTTCTCAGTTCATTATTATTTTGAACCAAAGTGTGCGTTGTAAATAAAAAAATTAATAAAAGAAGAAAGAAAGCTTTTATTCTGCACGAGTAAGAACTTATTCGTTGGGGCTGCTATAACAATCAATGGAGAATTTACAAGGACACGTGTTGCCTGAAAAAGTCAGGATATTTTACCTGCTTGCCAATGCTATTTGACGCATCTTCCAGTAGACAGCGCTGGATGTTTTTTTCTGAACTTGTAGCGTAGAGAGAGAGACACATAAAGGGGCGATGACATTTTTTGTCTCTATTTCTGACAACAGATAAGGGGTCGAAGCTAGAGATGATACTATCTGTGAAATATTTTTATATGTGAAAAATGATACTACTGCTTTTCAATATCTGTTAAATTAAACTGTGAATAACTGTGAACTGTGAAATAATGTCTTGGCTGATCTGTTATGTAGCTAATGCTTCTTCATATAGGCTAATATAAATCAGGAAAAAAACAAACAAAATCAGGTATTTTATCTACACAAATACACAATTCTTCTATATAATTATTTTTCTACACAACACCATTCGTGCAAAAAAACATTGGCTATACTAAATAAATAATACCAACAACACGCTAAATCTCGCGGGAAACAACTGTCCGCGCGCAGTTAGCAATATCAATATTCTTCTCGTCTCAGTAATTTCACACTAACAAAAGTGTGAACTGTGAAAATTTCACAGTTCACAGTTAGTGTGTAGATAGGTAGGGCCAAACTGTGAACTCATTACGCATGCGCAGGGCAAAGCGACGCAATGTTAGCGGAAATAAAAGAAACTAAGGGCACGGATTGGTTGAATAGATTTCGGAGAGTTCAGTTCACAGTTCACAGTTAGTAACAGTTGAACTCAGCCATTCACTATTAGACAAATATGTGAAATTTGACTATCTGTGAAAAAGTAGCAGTTCTGTGATATCTTACCATCTCTTGTCGAAGCAAGTGTTGTTCTGTGTCAACGTCATAGCAGGTCAACTTCCATAAACTTTTGTTCTCATCAGGGCAGTAAGCCTGTCTATTTAATGAATACAATATTCCTTCCTTTCCTTGACACCTGTCCCGCAGCCACGTGATTTACTGAATATTGAACTATATTTGATTATTATTTGATAAATTTAACAGTAATAATCAGTGGCATTTTAAACTTTTTTTGTCTTAACGTCCATATTTTATGCTGGTTAGACTAATGATAACGAGGGATCAGCATTAACGGTGAGGGAAAAGCAACGAGAGTAATTGCAGCTAGAACTAAGAAACTTAAGCCGAGCAGTTCAGAGACGCAGGAGACTAATCTGTGCTTTTACCACATCTATCACTGAGTCCCCGGCTATTGAAACAATGCACCTGCATTGTAAACATTCTAAAATTTACTTTGTAGTTGATGATGGGTAGAAAATACGCCTTTAAATGACATCAAATCAATGCTATTTTACAAGAATGCAAATATAAATATATTATTTTATAAAAATAATTGATTTACTTATAATATAATAAATGTTTAATAATGAATCTTTTTACTCTGTTTCTTGAAACACAGACAACCATTTGAAACAAAATTTATATTGTATTTTTTGCTCTGTTTGAACTACAATATATTTTGCCGCCTAATTAACATAAAAGTTAAAATAATTTCATAAAATAGTCTCGTTTATATCAGTTGCGGTAGTGTTTATTTCATCGCATATATAATTTTAATTCCTAGTATTTTAATTATGTAGATAAAAAATATAGATATTTTAATTAGTGCATTATAAAATAAATATAACAATCAAAAAAGGTTAGTAAGTAGTAAATATAAACTGAAATAAAACATAGACAGAATTGTTTTTTTCATTTGTATTTATAATGAAATTAGGCTTAATTAACATTTACAAAGTCTACTTTATTTTTTAAACAAAGTTAATATTTTTTACAAAGTCTATGAAAATATCATTTTTACAATTTTTAACACAGTAAAATATAGTGATAAAAATATTTTGTTATCCAATTTTCGTATTAAAATACGAGATCCTGAAATACAGAAAATGTAAAAAAATACATTGCATACATAAGATATTTAAAGATTGATTAAAAAGTATGTTCCCAGACTTCTCGGAAATTATTCTTTAAGTCAAAATAACAAAAACCCTTCCAGTAATCATATTTACTAAAATGCTTTCTTTTTCCGTCTGTCTGATTTGTTTAACATTCTTTAAAAAAAACAATATAAATTATTTTATTAAACTCAAACATAAAAAACGAGAAAGCCAACTGTTATCGGCATTAAAATTAGCATTTTAAATTAAAATATTTAATTAAGAATTCGACAATTAATCGCCTTTCTCCGAAAATTTAGGTTCGTAAACAGTATGGAAAACAATTCATAATTGGTCTAATTTATCATCAGATGATGCCTAAATTTTGGCCGTATGAAGATACACGGCCAATATGTATTCAGATTTGTATTGCAGATTTAAAATAAAATAAATTTATGGTTGGAGAGTTAATTGGAAAAAAAACAAACCTAGCCTGAATGAATTAATTTTCTTTTTATATATCGGAACCGTAAATTTGCTTTAATTAAAATATGTTCACTGACTTAGTTATTAGCCTACGTTTTCGTATGTGAACGAAGTGTGATGAACAATTTTCTTCGTATAGATCCCAAACCTGATTTTCTTTGCTGTAATGACTTATACTTTATTTGAACACTTATGGACTACATAAGTGTATAAAATTTTGTATAAAATTGTTAAGCTGAATTTTTAAAAATCTAATTTTGAACAGTTTTTCAATAAAACACCCTTTTTTCGAAATGAAAATGTTCGGCGTGCCTAAATAGAATTCTGATGAAAAAATACTTTGAAGTCGCGTCTTGTTAAAGGAAAAATAACAGCGCAAACTAGAACTCTCTACATCTGCATAGAACGTAATAAAATAAAATCACGCGCACATAAAATATTAAAAATATAAAGCCAAGACACCCCGACACAGTCTTCCTGTTCAGGTTTGGGTAAGAATTAAGGAGAGAGAGAGGGGAAATGGGGAGAGACAGACAGACAGATAGACAGACAGACAGATAATGTCATCTCCCCTGCCATCCCTCACTTACTACGCTGCTTGTTCAGGAAAACCAACCCGTGCTGCCTACCGGAAGATGTGTCAAGTAGGGTTGGCGGGCGAGTAAAATATTTTCCAGGCAAGGCGTACCCGTCTTAAAAATTCTGCATTCATTGGTTATATAAAGGACGCAGAAATCAATTTTTCGGGTAATGCCAATTTTTCGGGTAATTTTTCGGGACAGAAATTGTTTCGGGTAATGCCAAGATGACAAAAATTCTAACACAGAACGTAAGGTAATTTGAGTGGTGTAAACATAAGCAATTAAAATGGTCAACACTATTTACTTGGATAACAAAACGTATTGTTAACCTTAACCTATGTACATAATGTTTGAATATTATCACAAATTAAATATCTTATCTGCCATAATAAAATCCGTGGAGCCCCGCATTACACCGCACAACATCAATGTTTTTTCATCGCTAATCTGAGCAAGAGTGACTCAAGCTAGAAAACACAATCACAGTTCCACCACGTGACAGCACAAAACAAATAAACAAAAGATAATTTCTCTTCCATAAAGTAAATTACGAAAACAAACCAAACGGAATATTCCTGAATAGTTGTCAGAAAAATACTTTTATTAAGCACGTGCCCGAGCATATTGATTGGCGCTGAGACACAAGGGATAGAAATGGCATTGTTACAAAAATATTGTGGTTTGGTGTCATAATGAAGCTTTTATTCAACACGAGTACGAACTAATTGATTAGCTAGCTCTGCCAAAGTAAGATGCAGAAGTGATATTGTTACAGAAGTATTCTAGTTTAGGTATCACAAAGAAATCTTTAATTCAATACTAGTACGAAATTAACGATTGGCGCTACGATAAAAAGGATACAGAAATGGCATTGTTACAGAAGTATTCTAGGTTATGTGCACAAAGAAATCTTTAATTCAGTATAGTACGAAATTAATGATTGGCGCTACGATACAAGGGATACAGAAATGGCATTGTTACAGAAGTATTCTAGGTTATGTATCACAAAGAAATCTTTAATCCAGTACTAGTACGAAAATAATGATTGGCGCTACGATACAAGGGATACAGAAATGGCATTGTTACAGAAGTATTCCAGGTTAGGTGTCACAAAGAAATCTTTAATCCAGTATTAGTACGAAAATAATGATTGGCGCTACGATACAAGGGATACAGAAATGGCATTGTTTCAGAAGTATTCCAGGTTAGGTGTCACAATGAAATCTTTAATCCAGTACTAGTACGAAATTAATGATTGGCGCTACGATAAAAAGGATACAGAAATAGCATTGTTACAGAAGTATTCCAGGTTAGGTGTCACAATGAAATCTTTAATCCAGTACTAGTACGAAATTAATGATTGGCGCTACGATAAAAAGGATACAGAAATAGCATTGTTACAGAAGTATTCCAGGTTAGGTGTCACAATGAAATCTTTAATCCAGTACTAGTACGAAAATAATGATTGGTGCTACGATACAAGGGATACAGAAATGGCATTGTTAGAGACGTATTCTAGGTTAGGTGCCACAAAGATATTCTGTACTAGTACGAAATTTTTATGTACTGGTATGTTTACAGAAGTATTGCTGAATAGGTGTCACAATTTTTTTTTAAGCACGTGTTTAAATGTATTGATTGACGCTGCCATGGAAACGATGCAGCAATAGATGACATTTTAAATGAAGGTTGGCTGGTTAGGTGTTAGAAACGAAGCTTTTATTCTGCACGAATACGACTGAATATGTTTTAACTTTTTTGACTTGCGCTGTTATACTTGTTGGATGCAAGAATGGTGTTTTTACAGAAGTATTGCTAAATAGGTGTCAGAAAATGCTTCTTTTAAGCACGTGTTTAAACGTATTGATTGGCGCTGCTACACAAACAATACAGAAATGTGACTGTTGCAGAATTATGGTCGGTCGGGTAAGGTTAAGTGTACAATATAAAATTTTTTGATTAATTCTAGGAAAGGACGAGTTATTGATTTTAGATGAAAACAACCTATATTGCTACAAAAGTACATATTGGTTTTTAGGTGAATATAATACTGCTTGTTTTATTCTGGAAGAGGGCAACCTTATTGATTGGCGCTGCTATACAAAGGATGCAGACTTGGCATTGTTAAAGACTTCTTCGAAGTACAAAAGCTTTATAAAAAGGACAATGCCTAATACAAACAGAAATGGTGTTGCTTGGTTACAGTCGATTCGGTTCCGTTAATTAGTTGTAACAGTAAATTAAATTGCCTTTAAAATATATTTTCTCATATTTGTTTTGATCGATTTTAATAAAACGATTTCTTGGTATATTATAAGGATATATACCATATATATTGGATATATTGGGCTCTCTGATCGATCAATGTTACTAAAGCACCGTTTAAAACTAAGTACCTTAATGTTCTTAGTTCGAGCCGCAGTTACTCCCGTTGCTTTTATTCTTACCATTAACTCTGATCCCTCGTCCTCATTAGTCAAAGGTGGTATGATGTATGGACGTTAGGCAATATAATATATCTATCTATCTATCTATCTATCTATCTATCTATCTATCTATCTATCTATCTATCTATCTATCTATATATATATATATATATATATATATATATATATATATATATATATATATATATTTGAAATAAATAGAATTAAGATTGAAGAAACTGTGTCGAACTGAAGAAATCTATAAAAATAAGAGCGAATGATTTTTTACATTTTTTTGTTAATGTGCAAAAAACCCTGTTTGGCAATGACCAATAATCTTTCATAGGCTACTTCGTTATTATATCTCAACTAAATAAAGGTACTCATGTTTTTTTTAAATTAAAACGAAAAAAAAAATATAAAATTCTTCCTTTGTTGATGAAACCGAAGTTTGAGAACGTAAAAATATCAAAGTTAAATATTTTTTTAATCTATTGAATATTTGATTTTGTTTAGCTTAAAAATCATTTAAAATTTTCAGTTGATTTTTAAAATTAACAACAATGGATGAACCTACAGCATTAAAGATTGAAGTTACACTAAAATACGATCGTGCCGTAAAAGTAATTTTTAAATTCAATCGATTTTTAAAAAAATGATATAATAATTTATGCAAATTTTAATGCTAGTTTTGATAGAGAAACCAGATTTCAAAAAGTTTAAGATAATAGAAATTATTCATTTTTTAAGATTGGAAATGGCCGTCACTTTGAAACTTCGAACGACCACTTTGAAACTTTGAAATTTTTCTGGATAAAGACATTGATAAAAGACATTCTGGATAAAAATCGAATCGATTTTTGAGTTAAGCGTTAATCAAATTAGCATAATAAACTTTGATATTACTTTCAAAATACTATAATTAAACCTGTCTTAAAATTTACTTTCAGAGAGAGAGAGAGATAGATAGAGAGAGAGAGAGAGAGAGAGAGAGAGAGAGAGAGGGGGGAGAGACATTTACATTCAATATGTAAGCCAATATAAAACATTAACGACCTCTAGAAAGTGTTGGGTAAAATTTCTTTCTGATACCTAACTAAGAATACTTATGTAACAATGAATGTCTGTATCCTTTGTATCGCAGCGCCAATCATTAATTTCGTACTAGTACTAAATTATAGATTTCATTGTGACACCTAACCAAGAATACTTATGTAACAATGAATTTCTGTATAATTTGTATCGCAGCGCCAATCATTAATTTCGTACTAGTACTGAATTATAGATTTCATTGTGACACCTAACCTAGAATACTTCTGTAACAATGCCATTTCTGTATCCTTTGTATCGCAGCGCCAATCATTAATTTCGTACTAGTACTGAATTATAGATTTCATTGTGACACCTAACCTAGAATACTTCTGTAACAATGCCATTTCTGTATCCTTTGTATCGCAGCGCCAATCATTAATGTAATATCGTGAATATAATCTTAAAATAAATGAAAACTCTTCAGGTTTACTATGAACTAGTAACTTTATTATACTAACTGGGAGAGCTACATGTTATCGGTGTGGCGGTCACCGTAGCACTGGCACGCCGTGCGGCGGGGCGCGACAACTAGCCACAAGTGGTGCCAACCGTAGGGCCATACAAATACCTATATACTACATTTCTCCACCCTTAATTCGGCGGTATTATATCATATAAAAATTCTCATTAATTTTTATTTATTTAAGAAATGTAAAAATGAATATATAAAAAAAGTACAATATTAAAGATTTAATTTGTTCGGTTTTGAAATGTTCCGTTTGGGTCTTTCGTTAACATTAAGAGTTACTGGAAAAGTCTTTTTTACTACTGCACTAGCTGGTCGTGGTTTATCAATCATATCATTACCCGCACTTTTCGATACATGTTCAGTCACTGACGAGCTATCACTTTGCACAACTAACTTTTCATCGCGGCGCGATTCGTTATCTGAGCCACTTATATCAATAACATTTGGAACACTTTCTTGTCGAACAGCTGACTCGGTTTCTTGGATAAACTTCGGTACGTGTAGATCATTGGGCACAGGTATTTCACTCTTCTTGGCAGGTCCCATCAGTTCTCTTGCAAATCCATCGAAGAAGGTGCCTACTTCAATGATCTGATCTAAATGTCGTTTCCAAACCAGTCGTGGATCATCCAAAACTTTGCAGAGGTAATTTCGTGGACCAAGGACTTCTACGATCTCGGCTTTTCTCCACCCTGGTTTATTTGGCACTCTATAGTCGCGAACATAAACTAATTGATTTGGTTTGAAAATTAGATCTCGATTGCCTTTATAATATTCTATTTGCTTTGCAGCTTTATCAGGTAACATGTTTTCTCTGAGCAGATCTAATCTCGTTCTTAGTTCTCTTCCCATCATGAGTTTTGCTGGAGTTTGGTTCGTCGTACAGTGTGGAGTTGTTCTATACATCATTAAATATCTTGAAATTAGAGTTTCTTTACTTATACCCTGGTTCACGGTATCTAGAAGCATTTTCTTCATGCCGCTCTTGAAGGATCTGACTGCGTTTTCTGCCGCGCCGTTCGTCGACGGATGCGCTGGTGCCGTTCTCGCATGTCGTATACCATTTTTCTTCAAAAAAAAAAACGTAAATTTTTCGGATGTAAACTGCGCTCCGTTGTCCGAAACTACGGTCTTTGGCAAGCCAAAACGCGAGCAGAAGTCTCGACATTTTTCAATCGTCGATGCCGCGTCACATCTTCCCATTGTATAGACTTCGGGCCATTTAGAGTAGGCATCTGTTAAAATTAGGTAGGTTTTTCCCTCGAATGGCCCCAAGAAGTCTATATGGACTCTTTCGAGTGGCTTACTACAATTTTCTTATTTGATCAGCTTGGCCTTTTCGGGGTTATCTGCAACCCGTCTGCAGATGTCGCAACTCTTTGCGAAATTTTCTATTTGGCTATCCATGCCCGGCCACCAGAAAAATTGCCGTGCCAGCGATTTCATCTTGCTGGAGCCCATATGAGTTGCATGGATTTCTTCCAACAGCTCCAGTTGGCATTTTTCGGGTATGATGACTCGGTAACCCCACAATATTAGGCCGCTTTCAATACTTAGTTCTTCTTTGCGGAGGTGGTAGGGCTTCAAGCTGTCTTCTACTTTGCCAGGCCACTCTGTCATCGTGTAAAGCATGACCTTGTTCAAGATTGCATCTCTCTTGATGCTTTGCCTGAGCTTTCCGGCACTTACTGGTGTTCTCTCTTCTATATGGAACACGAAGTAATCGCGTGACTCGTCAGTTTCTTTCTCATTATGCTCCATCGGCAACCTTGACAGTCCATCCGCTCCTCCGTTGTTTTGACCTTTGACGTACTTCAAATTGTACTGTAGGCCGCTGAGGTACCAGGCCCATCTTTGCAACCTGCCCGCAGCCATTAGGGGAATCCCCTTCTCCTCCCCAAAGAGGGCCAGTAAAGGTCGATGATTAGACTCGATCGTAAATTTTCTGCCCAATAAGTACTGCTGGAATTTTTTGGCACCCCAATATATAGCAAGCGCTTCCAAGTGGATCGTAGCGTAGTTTTTCTCTGCTCTCGATAGCGTTCGGGACGCAAACGATATCGGACGCTCGGAGCCGTCAGGATACACATGTAGTAGCACTGCTCCGATCCCCTCCTTGGAAGCGTCACAGGCAAGCTTGACTGGCAGCTGAGCATCGAAGTGAGCCAAACTTCTTTCGGACATTAACTCGCTCTTCACGTTTTTAAAACTTTCTTTGCATTTTTTTGTCCACTTAAATTCCGCACCTTTTTTTAGCAGCTCATACATCGGCGCTAATTTATTTGCCAAATTTGGTATAAAACGCGCATAATAATTAATCATGCCAATAAAGGCTTTCACTTGTGTCACGTCTTTGGGTTCGGGTAACTTGGCAATGGCCTCGACTTTCTGAGGATTTTGTGGAGGCCTGTGCGGTCGATAACGTGCCCTAAATACTCAATTTTCTCTTGGAAAAAGCACATTTTTTCTATTCAACTTTAAACCTTTTTCCCGTAACCGTTGTAACACTTTTTTTTAATTTTGTACATGTTCCGCAGTCCCGTTTCCCGTCACGACTATATCGTCAACAAAGTTTTTCACACCATCTAAACCTTGCAACAC
This sequence comes from Callitettix versicolor, assembly GCA_022606455.1. Taxonomy (NCBI): domain Eukaryota; kingdom Metazoa; phylum Arthropoda; class Insecta; order Hemiptera; family Cercopidae; genus Callitettix; species Callitettix versicolor. The sequence continues at coordinate 30,719,813 of CM040182.1, forward strand.
TTTTTCAATTTCATGTTGAAAAGTTTCAACTGCCGGCTTGGTGCCAAACGGTAAACGGTTCATTGCGTACATGCCGCGGTGTGTGCTCCACGCCAACAAATATCGCGTTTCTTCCGACACTTCCAGCTGATTATATGCCCATAGCAAATCAAGCTTTGTAAACGTATCTCCCCCTTGGAGAGCTGCGAAGAGCTCTTCGATACGCGGAATCGGGTGTTTGAAATCTTCAAGATATTTATTTACGGTCATTTTATAATCTGCGCACACACGCACTTCACCATTTGATTTCAGCACCGGTACGAGTGGCGTACCCCACTCTGCATTATCGATCTTTGAAATTACACCATCGCGTTCGAGACGATCGATCTCTTTATCGATATCACTTTTAAAAGCGAATGGCATAGGGCGAGGACTCAAAAACACTGGCTTGACACTTTCTTTCAATTTTAAATGCACTTTACGCCCTTTGAGTTTGCCAAGTTTACCGTCGAACAGATCTGCGTACTCAGTCAAAATATTATCAACAAGTCTCTTATCAACCGCTATATGATTCACTTCAGTTACTCGAAAACCTAGCATGTACATTATATCGCGCCCCATCAGCGCTTTATTGTCCTGTCTCTTAACAATGACAATAGTACCTACACACTTCCTTTTTCGGTATTGGAGCTCGACAGTAAACTTCCCTAATGGCAAAATCGAGCTTCCGTCGTAGAAACTGAGCACTCTGTTTGACGTTTCTAATTTACAATGACTCAGCTCTCTTCTATATAGAGCTTCTGGAATAACCGACACAGTAGCACCACTGTCGATTTCCATCGTCACTTCTTTCCCGGCAATTTTCACTCGAGCCCACACGGGTGGTGGTGAGCTGGCGCCGCAGTCGGACATTGCATATAGCGCCTCTAACCCCTCTTCCTCTCCTTCCAAGAAATTGGTGTCTCTGCATCTGCTTCTATTTTTCTGAGAATTGTTTGTCGTCTCAGCATTCTTGTTCTTTTGAAAACAGACTTTGCTGAGGTGCCCTATTTTATGGCACGTATCGCACTCATAATTTTTATATTTACAGTCAGCCGACGTGTGATTATCATTACCGCAGCGCCGGCAACTTAGACCCGTTGCAGACCTATTCTTGGAAGACTCCTGTTTCTTCTTATGACCTACGCGAGTATTTTTGTTTTGGCTTTTAGCGGTCGAAATTCTGTTTACTTCTCTTTCCTCCGAAAAAACGTTGGCGATCGTTGCTTCTTTTTTTAAAGCCGTCTCGAGGATAGTCTCTAGAGCTGTTGCAGGGTCTTCCTCGATGACGCGATCTAAGATTTTTCCTGGCCGTAGGCCGGTCACAAATTTATCTTGTATTTGAGAATTTAGATTTGCACCAAATTCGCAATTCACAGCACTCTTTTTAACACGCGCATACCACGCACTAACCGTTTCACCAGTGGATTGCTTCAATTCGTAGAAATCTCGTCTCTCCTTGAATACCGAGATTCTGGGGGAAAATTGCTTCTTGAGTACTTCGCACAATTCTTTGTATGTTTTATCTCTAGGAAGGACAGGAGCACACAAATCTCTTAGCACCTTGTAGACCTCCTCGTCCATGCTTGTAATGAGGATCGATGTCTTCCTATCGTCGGCGATGAAATTCGCTATACAATATTGCTCCAGCCTCTCAGCGAAAATTTCCCAATTGTCTCCGATCTTAAATTCTTTCAGGTTTCCAACTGCTGCACAAATATTGACCTTCTGCATCACCGCTGTTGCTTCTTCACTTTGACCGGTCGCCATGTTGCTATTATTTATCGATTCGCACTCTTTGCTATCAACTTGTACAGCAATAGTTGAGACTTGTTCTGGCAGGTCTTCACCAAGTAAAAGCAAACCACTCAATGCTGCTAGTTTTGCATCCGCCTCTTGTCGCAATTACTGATACTCATCCTCGTCTGATGAGGTGTCGCTCATTACTCGAACATCTTGAGTGAACCGCCATGCGAGCTTGGTATTTCACACAAAAAATAATTTACCTCGTCGCCAATATGTAATATCGTGAATATAATCTTAAAATAAATGAAAACTCTTCAGGTTTACTATGAACTAGTAACTTTATTATACTAACTGGGAGAGCTACATGTTATCGGTGTGGCGGTCACCGTAGCACTGGCACGCCGTGCGGCGGGGCGCGACAACTAGCCACAAGTGGTGCCAACCGTAGGGCCATACAAATACTTATATACTACAATTAATTTCGTACTAGTACTGAATTATAGATTTCATTGTGACGCCTAACCTAGGATACTTCTGTAACAATGCCATTTATGTATCGTTTGTATCGCAGCGCCATTCATTAATTTCGTAATAGTACTGGATTATAGATTTCATTTTGACACATAACCTAGAATACTTTTGTAACAATCCCATTTCTGTATCCGTTGTATCGCAGCGCCAATCATTAATTTCGTACTAGTAGGCCTACTGAATTATAGATTTCATTGTGACACCCTAACCTAGAATACTTCTGTAACAATGCCATTTCTGTATCCTTTGTATCGCAGCGCCAATCATTAATTTCGTACTAGTACTGAATTATAGATTTCATTGTGACACATAACCTAGAATACTTTTGTAACAATGTCATTTCTGTATCCGTTGTATCTCAGCGCCAATCAGTAATTTCGTACTAGTACTGAATTATAGATTTCATTGTGACACCTAATCTGGAATACTTCTGTAACAATGCCATTTCTGTATCCTTTGTATCGCAGCGCCAATCATTAATTTCGTACTAGTAGGTCTACTGAATTATAGATTTCATTGCGACACCTAACCTAGAATACTTCTGTAACAATGCCATTTCTGTATCCTTTGTATCGCAGCGCCAATCATTAATTTCGTACTAGTAGGCCTACTGAATTATAGATTTCATTGCGACACCTAACCTAGAATACTTCTGTAACAATGCCATTTCTGTATCCTTTGTATCGCAGCGCCAATCATTAATTTCGTACTAGTAGGCCTACTGAATTATAGATTTCATTGCGACACCTAACTAGAATACTTCTGTAACAATATCATTTCTGCATCCTCATTAGGCAGGGTAAGTCAGCTAGTTCGTACAAGTGTTGAATAAAAGCTTTCTTGTAAGACCTAACCACAAAAGAGAGGATGATTGGAGCTTAATTTCAAACGTCCCAAATATGGGCATGATGGACTCTAATAAATAATTTTCCGAATAGGTTTTATATGTTTCCTATTCTTAAACATATCAAATAAATATGTTTTTATTTTTCTTGTCTTCCACACTTTATGCCAGTTTGACTAATGAGGACAATGGGCGATTATTTTTTTTTCTTTTTTTTTTTGTTTTAAGGCGAAAAGCACGTTAAGGCTATTATCGCCTAGATTGATTTTATAAATGAGGAGTTTAGTTTCAAAACGTCCTTTGTCCACCGTATGACGAAATAGAGATTTTTATTTATGCGTATTCTTTATTCATAACATATAGAAAATATAAGCGTATTTTTAATCAAAACATTCTATAAACAATTAATATTTAAGCTTATAAATGTGGTTTGGAATCAAAATATATTTTGTCCAACCTACATGGCCGACTAGAATTAACTACTGAAGGATTCAGTTTTTGTTTTCAAAATGGCCCACAATACTTTAGTACGTGAATGGTGTTTGTTCACTTCAGTTTCAAACTGTCTTTTATCCCCGGAGATAACATTACAACCATTGGAAAAATATTAAAAATAATATTAATTCTGTTTGTTGTTTCATGTATATTTTAAAGAGTGGTAACCCTGCTTGTAAGCAGGAAATTGTTTATTTGTGATTCTTACGATAGGATATGTTAAGTATTGTTTACAAGTTACGCGTTTAAGGCATCCGAATTTTGTATGTTTTGATCGTGATTTTGTGTCATATATTAAGTATATTTATTATTTTCGTAGTACCGTGTTTTGGCTTTTATATTTTAGTAATTTTACTACTGAAAAAGCTTTTTTCAATATATTATCACTTTTTATTATTATTATTATTTTCTAATAAATATAACATTGATTTTCTTAAACAATAATCTAAATTTTGACAATAATTAAATATTTTGTTCACTCATTTCATTTAAATATTTTTTTTTAATTTTAATTTATATTTTTGTAATTTATTAGTGTTTCAATAATATTTGTTTAAGTAAGTGAGGTATTACTATGGTTTTTGCTGTATAGTTCCAAATGCTAACATTTTTTAAACAAACTGTCCTTTGTCCATTATTTTTATTTTCAAAAAGTCTCTTATCCACTCTTCTGATTCAAAATATCTCTTGTTCATAGAGAGATTTATTTATTTATTAATAAACTAAAACTGTGAAAGCCTTTTCCTTTGGTATAAAATTACCTAGAGACATAAAGTGTAATTTAAACACTTATGTAACGTTATATTCAAAAAAATTTCTACCTGAAAATATTTTTTTTTATTACTTGAAAATTTTCAACAATGGACATCGGACGTTTTGAAACTAGAGTCCTCAAGTATTCTATACAAATTAAGACCCTTATAAACATTTTTTTCTAATGTAAATATTATATACGAGTTCCATTTTAAAATGAGTTGTTGGGAGTGGCCACCATGGTAAGATCTACACTTGGGGCATTGAGATGAGTCTGATCCTGACCTCTAGATCAAGTTTTGAGCGCGACTATAAAATTAAATGTATTTTTAAATTAAAAGTATACAATTTTTAACGACTTATCAAGAAGTGATGTAAAGTCCAGGATAGACGCTGGTTTAAACGTCCCGTGTTTTTGTTTTACCCCTCGAACATCTCATAATAGAAGCTTAATAGAAATTGACTAAAAAATTAATCTTGGTTTAAGCAGAAAGAAAAACACAAACTGGGGAGCAGATCCTTTCTAAACTTCCAATAACCCGTTTTTCAGTATTAGCAATAATTTTGGTTATCAGGTTAGATTTCATACGAAACTGTTGTGAACAATCAATCGAAGCCTTACGCATAGCCTGTGAATGAAGTTACCTGCGGACAGACTTACCTCCATTGTTGTAAGACGTCGCTGCATCTGAATTAGTCTACTGCAGAAACGTGATCGCCAGAATCACGTGGTCCTGTTCACTGCTGAATATGTCACGCAGGTCTACCAACATTTGAAGAAAATATTCTTAGTTCCAAAAGTGTAGAACTTCATTGGAGGATTTTTTCATTGATATTTTTGTAATTTCTGGTTTAATTTCTGCTACTTTGATTCGTAAACTTTTAATTCTCTTGTAGCTCCAAGTAATTTGTATTGAGAATATATTTCCCATTTAATATGCGGAATCCGAATTTTAACTTTTGGAAAAATTAAACATACTCCCGCAATAAAGGCAAACCAAGCATATGTCGAATTAAACAATATTGATCTGAACTAGTTTAGGTTACGATTATGTGCGCGCGCGTACACAAACGATCTATTCAAGTAAAAATCGTGTTTTAACTGAAAGTGATGAACCTGAAGCTGGAGAGATTCATAAAATTAAATATTTTCACTATTACCTAACTTTTTCCCAAGTTTTATTGAGCGGCCATTTTAGTAAGTCCCAGGAACGGAACTTCGAAATGAGCGCTGATGTTAAACTATATATCACTTTTGAATGATCACCGGATCGGGATCACATTACTTTTGAGGGGCTTTTGTATATATATATATATATATATATATATATATATATATATATATATATATATATAAGGCAATGTCCTGACTGACTGACTGATCAACGTACAGCCCAAAATATAAAACCTAGAGACTTGAAATTTTGAGTATACCTTCGTTTTAATATTTAAGCGCGAACTAAGAAAGGATTTTGCAAAATTTTGATTTTGACGTCATTAAACTACTTACCCAGTCCAAATTTAATAAACAACGTACAGCCAATACTATTATAGCTAGAGACTTGAAATTTTCATGGTACCTTCTTACAACAATGTCAATGTACACTAAGAAAGGATTTTGCAAAAATTTGATTTTTACGTCATTAAACTACTTACCCAGTCCAACTTTAATAATCAAAGTATAGCCGAAACTATAATAGCTAAATATTTGAAATTTTTAGGATTACCACCCTAAAAATAAAAACGATTTTATTTTTTTACCACCCTAAAAAATAAAAAATAGCGGTGCACTGAAAAATGATTTTTCAGTATTCACCCCCTAAAGAAATAAAAAATGACGTACAACAATTTTTATTGGAAAAATATGTTTTTCTTCTGACCTTCTTAAAACGTAACATAGTCACTCTTAAATATACTTAATGAAACATATTTTTCACCATTTCCCAAAATTCATGGATTCATTCATTTCAAAATTCATGGTGGTAGAAAATGTAGAAAGGGTTATACAATTTTGCATTGAAAAAATATTTGTTTTGGATCGTATATTCTAGAAATATGCTATGAAACACAAATAATGAAACACATATTTAAACATTTTTCCGAATTCATCCCCTAAAAGAACAAAAATGTAAAAAAGAGGTATAGTTAGAGAAAAAAAGTGTTTTCATTGGAGAAAAATATTTTGTGTCGGCTTTTATTAAAAGTAAATAAAATATTCTAAAACACAAATTATAATACAAATAATCCAGCATCCCCCCACCGAATTCATCCCCTAAGAGGACAAAATTATAAAAGAGGTATAAATGTTTGTATTGGAGAAAAATGTTTTTTATCAGATTTTCTTAAATTCGAATGGAACACGTTTGAAGACAATAAAACAACATATCAGGTTATAATATTTTTTCATATTCACTGTAAAATAATCATGAGTTTAGATCAGGGGTCTCCAAACTACGGCCCGAGGGCCACATCCGGCCTGCGGACAGATTTTGTCCGGCCCGCGGAGAGCTAGCATACTTGAAAACTCCTTTTAGAGAACATATTTTTTATAGCAAATTAAATTTAGTTTACTGAAGTATTCTAATTTTATGTTGAATAATTATTAATATGACATCTACATTGATATGGTCATGGGCTAACTACTCTTAACATTGTTGTAGGCTTATTGTTATTGATTGTTATTGTTTTTGTGATAAGTTGGATAAAGAAACACAGAATTGTAATGAGTAAAGACATGTATAATATGCAGAAAATTTAACTTCAGTATATAATAACTAACAAATTATTGAAATGAATCCAACTAACATTTTATACATTTTAAATAAAAACATAACTTATAACAAGCATAATGACATATGAAATACTAATGAGATTTACGTAATTGAGATTTTCCACTGACAATAGTTTGTAGTTGTGGACTAATTTTACTTGTACCAATTATTAAAAGAGATTTAAGATGCTCATCAGTTAATTTAGATCTGTAAACATTTTTTGTGTACTTCATTTTGGAGAAGGTCTTCTCACACAAATAAGTAGTACCAAAAACAGAAAACAGCCCACGAGCAAATTTATGCAAATTATCAAATTGTGTCAGTGGAAGACTCTTATAAAATTCCAACAAAGATGAGTTTTGATATTTGTTCTTAATTATATCACTGCACTGTAGATCAATCATTTCCATTTGAAGTTCCGGGTCTAGGGTTTCAATGTCAGTATCAAAAGGATTCTGAAAAATCTTAATTTGATTCGCAATTGCATCAAAGTCCGAGAAACGAGTATCAAAATTTATTTTCAAAGCACTCAAAGTTTCGATTGCAAAATCGATAGGAAACTCAGTCTCAGTGGTGTGGCTGAATATTTCACATGTTTTAAAATGTGAAAAACATTTACTTCGTAGTTGTGATTGAAACAGTATCAATTTTTTCCGGAATGATTTGTTATTAGTGTATAAATCAGGAAGATGCTGGTTTTCTCCTTGCAATCTCAAATTCAGTTCGTTCACATGTTTTGTCAAATCAACATAGAATGCTAACTTCCACAGCCATGCGTTGTTTTGTAATTCAGTAAGAGGGCGATGCTTTTCATTCAAAAAAAATTTGATCACTGCTCGAAGTTCAAAAAAGCGCTGAAGGACTTTCCATTTCAACTTCTTTAAAAAGTCCAACATGTCCATTTTTGTCGAACAGTTGAGAGGATATATTTTCAGCGATGTTTTCTACCCTTCGAGCCACAGTGTTTGCTGACATACTGACAGTTTTTAATAAATTTACCTTTTCAGGGCACATTTCTTCGGCTACTGCAATTATGCATTCTTTGATAATTTCTCCATCGGTGAATGGTTTTCCACGTTTTGCAATTTCAAGAGCCACACGAAAGCTGGCACGAGTTGCAGCCAACTCAAAGTTCAGTTTTGAGTTTTGTAAATGAAGATTGCTGCGATTTCAATCCGCGCTTCATAGCTTCGAATTTTTCTGTCCGCAAACTTCCTGTATATTTTGAGTAATTTTGAAAATGTTTTGTTTCATAATGACGTTTAATGTTATATTCTTTGAGAACGGCTATGCTTTCATTGCAAATCAAACATAGCGCCTTGTTACTGGACTCAATTACGAAATACTGAATGTTCCACTGATCTTTAAATTTTCTGCTTTCACTATCAATTTTTCGCTTCTTTTCCATACTACTAAATCACACACAAAAGCAACAATTCAAATCAAAATACTGTTACAAAGATGTCTTAAACTTAAACACGTTTTAAGGAGGTACGCACTATTTTATTTCACAACAGTGTCATAGGAACTGACTTGTGGTTGCGCCACTAGCCTTCTTATATATTCCAATTACTGCCATCTAGAAGTGAGTGGAAGACACCAGAACTTTCTCGAACCAACGAGATTATTCTGTACGTGCTATTAGCGCCATCTGTTAGCGATAGAAGGTACTACCTATTTCCGCTTGTGTCCACCAGATGTCGTGTCACGTTCCTCATGGCTCGTACTCTACGACTAATCTAGAAATTACAGATAATGACAGGAAAATTAATAATATGTAGTGTTGCCGTTTTGCGGACTTTAGTCCGATTTGCAGCCTTTTTTAAACGTTGCGTACTTTTTCGGACTTTTTTTTCATCAGTAGACTATTTCACTTTTTACCACCGGCAACAATGATAATATGGTTTTGGCCCTCGGAACTTACTGGAGTAATCAGTATGGCCCTAAGGCTGGAAAGTTTGGAGACCCCTGGTTTAGATAATTACGCTTTTATTATTGTATTTTTTTTATGTTTCTAAATTATTATATTACTCAAAAAGTTTAAGTTTCGTGGGCGAAGCCGCGTCGGGTAATGCTAGTATATATATATATATATATATATATATATATATATATATATATATATATGAGTGATTTAGAGGTCACGCTCTTAATTTCCTGGTGTAGGTCATAATGGACGTTCCAAAAGCTCATTTTCAAAACAAAATTCACTAATGAAAGTAATGTACGTCCAAAACCAAGGTGATTTTTTTTCTTAACATTTATACTTGATCACAGTTAGACACTAACGAGTATGAGAGATCAGCGTTAACAGTAAGGGAAATGCAACGGGACCAACTGCGGCTAGAACTAAGAACCTGAATGTGCGGCAATTCAAAGAATATACAAATATTCCTGGACGTGCCTTTCGTTAAATTTTTGGTTTGCATCTGCAAAGCCATAAAACACCTGCTTACCATCTGGCTTTCCCCAAATTCTTTTACAATATTTGAAAGTTACAAAAATCGCCTTGATATATAAAGCTACATATTTGTATGAACACATCTTCACACACACACACACACACACACACACACACACACACACACACACACACACACACACACACACACACACACACACACACACACACACACACACACACACACACACACACACACACACACACACACACACACACACACACACACACACACACACACACACACACACACACACACACACACACACACACACACACACACACACGACTTGGTGGTAGATGTGACTAAAGCACCGGTCAGTCTGCTGCGTCTATGAACTGCGCACCTTAGTGTTAATTCTTAGCCGCAGTTACTTCCGTTGCTTTTCCCTTGCCGTTAACGCTGAACTTTCATTAGTCTGAACTGGCATAAAGTATGAACGTTAGAAAAAACCGCACAAAAATTGATTTTGGTAGTAATTTGGGTAAGTTACTATGAGATCCATTCAACTGTATAATACTGGCTGAAATGTTAAATAAATAGTCATATCGTTTTTATATTACTGTACACTTTATTGAAAATCTAATTTCATTATCATAACCCGCAGGAAGTTGCAGACTAGCTGCACATATTGAGAGGATTTAGACATCCCTCTCGGTACCCGAGTCTAACACACATTTACACTTACAACACTACACTTACAACTTCAACACTTTACATTCACACTTACATGTAGGGAGGCGATAATAGCCTCAATGTGCTGTTTGCCTTAAAATAACAATTCAAATAAAAAAAAATCATTATCATAATTATATCAGCGAAACATGTGCTTAGTTAGCGGTGTAATACTGAAGTGAATATGAGAGAGGTCAGGTTCCTTTTTCGTGCCTTCAACGTACACGTAATTCGAAGTTTGAAATGCTAATATGTTCAGATTTTAATGCCTATTATGACAATGAAATCGAAATTTTAAAAAACAAGTGTAAGATAAAAATTGTTTTTGAAAATTCAATTCAATCAATGTCAGTGAGTAAACGTATGCCGCTATTATTTTAAAAATGTGTTTTTTTTAGTAGAAAATTATAAAAATTTCTTACAGAAGAAAACACTTTTAACGGAACAGTCGATTAAAGAATACAGTCATTAAATCAAACAAACAAATAAAATAAAAATTTTAAAACAAACTTCATTAAAAACATTACTCGTTTTATACTGCAGAGATCAAACGTTATCATGAATGTTGATTACAAATACAGATATTTTTCATAGCGCTGTCTCCGGTCAAAAACTCACCCTTTGACGTTATGGACCTACTTTGAACGATCAATACAAACACGTAAAAGGATTCCGCTACATAAATCTATCGGGTCTCTGTTAACACTTTGTCCCTCTACCACACACTCATAAACACGCAAGCGCACGCATACACACACACACTCAAATAACAATCACCAAATTATTTCGTGCACTATGTTTAAACACTATATATAAACGCTTTTAATTAATCAATAGGCCACACACATTGTACAAACTTTAGAGTTGTGAACATTTTAAAGTATATAAAGTCTCAAAAATATATGTAAATACGTATTGTTACTGCAGAACGTTTGAGTTTAAAAGTAAGGACTTAAAATATATAAAATAATCGCGGCACGCAGCTGTCTCGCTGAGTGATGAAAGCGTATTTATATCATTTTTTTAATAATAATCATGGGAAAATCTGATTTTACCATCATAATTAGCATTGAAAATACGTAGATTAACATTTAGAACTTTAAAGTTACTGAAATTAGTTTTCGACTATGGCCGTTTAGGATATTCGACCATTATCAACTGTCTGGGATTGTCCGTTATTAGTAAACATTAAAAATTAAAAACACATATATGCGTATTGCATAGCTTATACAAAATATGTACCCGCAGGGGGTTGCAGGCTAGACCTAGTATTGAGAGGATTTAGACGTCCCTCAGGGATCCGAGTGTAACGCACCCTTACACTTACAACACTACACTTGCGACTTTAATACACTCACACTTACATTTAGGGTGGCGATAATAGCCTCGATGTGCATTTCGCCTTAAAATAACAAAAAGCCAACAATACCAAATATATACAAGTTGAACAGTGTGAAAAATGTGCAATACGTTAACAGCTCTGCATACTTTCACTAACTTTTTAATTCCTTACTTTACACGGGCTCACTTGAAAGTAAGGTATTGTTTAGATACAATATCATTTAATATTTTTGATTTTTTTCGGGAACAACAACCCAAAACTGGGACTCCCGGTCAAACCCTATGGAAACGGGGGTGGTCAAGGTTCACTTTCGTGTTTTCAATGTACCGTAATTTATAAATGATAATTTATACATATTTTAATGCTAATTATGTTGACGTAAACGGATTTCTTTTAAAGTGTCAGATAAAAAAATTGTGGAAAATTCGCTTCTATCAAGTCAGTGAGTCAGCTGCTTGCCATGATTATGTTTGTTTCAGCGTAAATATAATAACAAAAACATTCATGTTATTAAAATTAAGAAAAAAAACTTTAAAAGACTACAACAATTAAACCAATAACAGTATAGTCATTTGAGAAAAAAACAATCTAATAACAAAAAACAAGTTTTCACAAGATAAATTCTATAAGAAATATTATATATTCAGTTTTACTTAATAATTTATGTATGACATAAATTTTGCAAACTGAAACATGTTTGTGATTTTCTGAATGTTAGAGCTTGATTTGTTACCGGTTCGCATTGGAGACGTAACTTATGTTTGCTTGGCAGAACTCAGTTTGTCACTGATGAAGAATGGAGCACATCTTCTGCCATTATTAACAAGACGTGTTATTGGCTATATGTTATATGCAGTTTATTCAGATCACTTGTCTGGGTTTATTTTCGTTCATTTCTTTTGCAATGTAGAGACATATTAGAAATAAACGCAGCGCGCAACTGTCTCGCTGATGTGATAAGTTTTTCTAAAAAGTAACACAATACAATAATTAAAAAAAACTCACTAATACAATCGGCCTTGATGTCTTGATAAATGAATATTCTACTTGTTTTAAAAATTTGAAAAGGAACCTTGATAACCGTCGGATTAATTTTCTAATTTTAAAAACCTTACCGTAAATGTGAGGTTATGCGAATTTTAACGCTGGTTACGTTGGTGAAATTAGATTAAAAAAGAGTAAATTAAAAAAAATATGACATTTAAAATTTAAAGTAACTAACTTTTTTTTAAAGTTGAACGGATTTTTCTGGATTTCTGGGTAACCAACTTGCCCAAAATTGAATTAAATCGATTTGTAGGCCTATACCGGTTCGAATAAATCGATATTTGTAACTCGAGATTGCTAATACACGTACTGTGTGTGTGTGTGTGTGTGTGTGTGTGTGTGTGTGTGTGTGTGTGTGTGTGTGTGTGCGCTCGCGCGCGTGCGTGTGTGCGTGCGTGTGTGCGCGCGCGCGTGTGCGATGCCAAAAGGTGGAAAAGTCTTTTATAAGTGTGGGACTCAAGTTAAATTCAAGATATTGCTACCCACTAAAAACCACCAAAAACAGATTGCCCGTTGGTTGTGATTCAATGGATCTTGTTTTTCGATGACAACTACAGTAATTTTTTTCCATGACTTTGCAAATCGCTAGAGAACTGTTCAGTGCAGTCAATGCATAGGAGTTCGTCAGCCAGATCTATTGGTTCAAAGGGTGCCGAATCCCAGTTTACTTTCTGAGCCACTTTTTTTTCCTTTAAAATGCAATAGCTGACTGTGCATCCGACCACGCGCATCCTGCCAACACCACTGTGTCTTACTGTTCAATACAACTGATCTAAGACTTTTTTTTTATTTTATTTTTTTTTTTTAGTGTTTAACGTCCGACTAATGTGCTATTGTGGGCTAATGCAGACGATGGGATGATTTATAGCGTATGAAAATGCCAAGCCCTGGCCAGAAATCGAACACGGGTCCTCGGGGTGAAAGCCTAGTACGCTATCAACTAGGCCACCGAGGCGGCTGATCTAAGACCTCTAGTCTCGTGATTGATGACCCCTGGATGTTTTTATATCACTGGACTTGGTCATCGTGCTCTAAGCTTCCTGCCAATATAGGGTTTGGACGTAGTTAATCAGATTTTAAATCTTTTTGTCACTGACGAATTAAAACCGAATGTGCCTGCACGTCTTGGGCGTTAATATGAGCTTTCAACTCACAAATTTTATTGTGTTTTTGTGATTATTCCCGCATTTTCGTAATTAGTTAAAAGTTATTGCGGCTTGAAGGCAAGAACGTTAATGTTTTCCACAAGATTCATAATTACTACTGCACTACGTATGAATCTCATTGAAAGCATTTAAATAAATACATTCTTTGAACTTTATCATCTGTGTTGTTTACTTGTGCACTTCCACTGGCGGAAGTGTATCCGCTCGCTTCGTATCAACGCCCCTGGCGTCAAATAACTAGAACTGCGTTCATAATGTAGTGTAGAGAGAGAGATGTGACTGAATGCTATCACTGCTACTGCGAACACTGTTTTGAGCACTGAGCAGAGTTGTGACTATTCTCAAATTACCCTGCTCTCTGCTCTTTGTTTTACAAGGAATTTACACGCGCAAAGCAGTAATAAAATAATACCGTAAATAACGTGAAATAAAAGTTAGCCTATTATTGATGTTTATTAAAGAAATACATATTGTTTATTTTATTATAACTAATAATTGAGGCCTAGTTGGTTTTTTTAATTAAATAAATGAAAATTGAATTTCTACTTTTATTAATAAATCCGTTGCATAAAACAATTACATATTACAATTAAAACAAAAACAGTCTGTACTAAAAAAAACACCAAAAAAATGATTTTTACAAAAATCAGCTTAAATTTATTACTTAAAAATGAATGAAAAAAGGAGTTGAGACTAATTTTCCTATTAAGGTAAAAAGCAGCAACATAATAAATAAATGGAGAAAAAATATACATTTTCTGAAAAATATCTTAATCGATTCTAATTAAAATTGGAAATGCAGTATCTGCTTTAAAATTTTATAAGGGCTCGGTGGTCGATGTGGTAAGGGACCCATCCTCTGCTGGTAAGGTCCGCTGTGCCTCTGAACTGCGTTGTTAGTTACTGCCGTTGCTTTATTCTTAACTGGAATAAATACTAAGAAAAAATTTATAATCCCGCTTGAGACTTAAAGATTAATAACTAAAAACAGGAATTAAATTTCAAATTCTAGGAAATTTCTTGTTTAAGGTTTAAACACTTATGTTTTATCCAAGAAAACTGTAACACTTATGTAGTTTGACAAAATTATTTTTATTCAGTGACATATCTTCTGCCATGAAGCACCTTCAGGCATACAATATATTCAGGCATCTTCATTCAATGTAATAAATGTTTTATTTATTTTCAAACTAAGATAAATTAAAGAATTTTTTTTATACAAATTGAAGTATGACGAAATAAAAAAAATACAAGAAAAGGTAGGAAAAATTAATTTATTAGACTTATTTATAAAGATGAAATTAGGACCCTATGGTCCTTTTTTCCATTTAACCTCAAAAGTGATTATATTAACTGTATATCTGTCTGTATCAGCCTGTTGACATTGCCACTAGATTAGACTTTTTTTTTAAATTGGGAGGATATCTTGTCGAGTTGTCTCTTCGTCCCTACGAACATAAACGACCATCAACTATCATCATTGGTCATATTTGATCATCATCGTTTATAATCGATTATAATCAATTGAAATCGATCTCCAACGATCTTAGTCGA
Organism: Callitettix versicolor; assembly: GCA_022606455.1. NCBI lineage: Eukaryota > Metazoa > Arthropoda > Insecta > Hemiptera > Cercopidae > Callitettix > Callitettix versicolor. Next base: position 30,735,217 of record CM040182.1, read on the forward strand.
TCACCATCGACTCAATCGATCACCATCGATTACCATCGATCACAAACGACCACAATCGATTACTATTGATCAAAATGAATCACAATCGATCACAATCGATTACTATAGATCACAATCAAACACATTCGATCTAAATCAATCCTCATAGATTTTTTTTATTTTAAGGCGAAAAGCACATTAAGGCTATTATCGATTTACTAAATGTAAATGTGAGTGTAAAGTGTTAAAGTCGTAAGTGTAGTGTTGTAAGTGTAAGTGTGTGTTAGACTCGGGTACCGCGAGGGACGTCTAAATCTTCTCAATAGGTGCAGCTAGTCTGCATCCCTCTGCGGGGGAATTCTCATATATCGTAATCGATCACCATCGATTACAATCGATTACTATTGATCACATTCGATCAAAATCATCGAGCAAAATCGATCACCATCGATCACGATTGATCACCATCGATCACTATCGATCACCGTGGGACACATAGATTACTGTCTATCACAATCGATCACCATCTTTCACAATCTATCACCATCGATAACAAACAATCACCATGAATCATTATTGACCGCCATCGATCGCAATCAATCACCATCGATCACAGTCAATCGCCATCGACAACAATCGGTCATCATCGATCACCATCGGTCACAATCAATAACCATCAATCAAAGCCTCCCAAGACTGGCTTTAAAACTGTACAGTGGGAGAAATATTACAAAAAAATTAGTTTAATCAGTATCGTTGCAAACGGTTGCATTGATAAGACATCCTTGAGCCTTCCTTAGTTTTTAAGTCATAAGTCATTAACGTGTGTACCGAACCTGAAAGGTTGTTTTGTTCCAACATCATCACTGATATGGATAATAATGAACACAATATTAAAGTGAGTTTTCATAACTTCCCTCATACTTGTGACACTTTATTTTCTTTAGTATCTTGTCCTACTTTACGTTAACCTGTCTTCAATAATAAGTTATTGTTGTAATGATTGTAGCACGCAACTGCTTGCTGACGTGATGGAATTTGCAAACAGTAACAATGCCACAATAATTTTTCATATTTTGAAAATTTGATTTCACCATTGTAATCAGCATTTAGAATGCCGAACAGTAATTTCTGAAGCACAACAATAATTTAGAATTAAAAAAAATTTTTTTTACTATGCTCCGTTTTTTCTACAATAATCAAATCAGATTTTCAAAAAAGTTGGGAGTTTTTATGATTTAGAGTGGCCGACAGCTTTAAAATGGCCGAACAGATTTTATTGGGCAATGAAATTGTCCAATCTATTAGAAAAAAATATCTTTGTGACAAGTTTAAATTAACATTTTTGAAACGGTTGAACACTATAGAGCGCTTGCAGCGGTTTTTGATTATTTCAAAAACGTTATAGTGAAAATCAATGCAATTCTTAATGTATTTACTTTTTGACAGTGCAAAAAATAAGTATTTTGTCAAATTTATTGTTGACGCCTTCCCTTCTGAAGCTTACGCAGTTAATCTATCGCAATACAGTAGTACAAATATCGATATATCGATACTAACATACGACAGATGTTTGCGACCTGTCCACCCACTCGAGCAGATGAAATGTGACCCAAATTGAACAAAAATAGTCAGAGCCGATATTTTATTTTATATGTGCTCGTTAACCTTGCAACGCCCTCGAGGGTTCGGCATTCGTAGTTTAGTCACTTCATATTGCCCTGGACCTTATACCCTAGACCCTAAACCCTATACCGAGTACGCGACCTTATTTAAGTAATGTTACATTAAAGTATGGTTTAATATCTACAATTCTCTAGTGTAGCATATCTTATTTATCTTCAAATATAGCCCAGAATACATTTTCGGCTTCCTAATAATATTTTGTGTAATTTTATTATGACTAGTCTTACAAGACGTATAACAAAATAAATACATCGTAAGTCTGTTCTGTCATTTTATTTTTAAATATCCTCTAGAATTACATTTTATAAACTAATAGCCTACAAAATTTAATAAATAATGCAAACAAAATTACACACATTTTCTTACGTTTATTTATTCCCCCCCCAAAAAAACTATCGCAAGCTATCGACAAATCCAACCGATAACAGTTTTAATTTCTTGAAATTGGTTTATAGACATTTTTCAAATTTTGGTCGTATATGAAGAATCATAACTGAAGTCAATACACCAATTTAAGTCAAATTTCAATTACGTTTAAAAAAAACTTGTAGGCTGTCAGGGATTTTTCAGTTTATTGCCGAATCGTTCTTAACACAGAATTTTGTACACTAACTTGAGTTTATTATCTTCATATTTGACTAAAATTTATTTTTTAATTTTTTCGGTAGCCGCGAATCGGATTTTTTTAAAACAATGTATCTACCGGTTTGTTCGGCGTACACAGTTACGAACTACATTTTAAGTCAAATTTGATAAAATTTTGAGCCGATTTTTTAAATAGCTTAGCCTAAGGAGCAAATGCGTGTATTAAGTGCAGGGTACAAGTTTAAATTAAAAGTGCAGGAATAAAGTGCAAAGTAAAGTTTTAAAGTGCAAGATAAAGGTCTAAAGTAAAATTCCCAGAGAAATCTGAAGTACGAATGAATAGATAAAGGGCAAAAACGTAAATTGCAAGTGTAAGATAAAATCTAAAACAAAACGAAAGTCCAAAGTACAATGCATGGATAAAGTTCAAAACAATGGTCTTGAATACAATTTAAAGGTAAAAATCTGTAGTGCAAATGTATGAATAAAGTGCAAGCGCTTGTCTGAAGAGCAAATATAAGTCTACATCAAGCACTGATAAATTGCAAATTCAAGTGTAAAGTATATGTGTTATTCTATATCAAGCATGGATAAATTACAAGTGTAGGTCTAATATGTACGTGTTAGTTTACATCATGCTAGGATAAAGTGCAAATGCAAGTTTAAAGTGCATGTGGAAGTTGGAAGTCTTCATCATGCATGGATAAAGTGCAAATGCAAGTCTAAAGTGCATGTGGAAGTTGGAAGTCTTCATCATGCATTGATAAAGTGCAAGTGCAAGTTTAAAGTGCATGTGGAAGTTGGAAGTCTTCATCATTGTTGGATAAAGTGCAAGTGCAAGTTTAAAGTGCATGTGGAAGTTGGAAGTCTTCATCATGCATGGATAAAGTGCAAATGCAAGTCTAAAGTGCATGTGGAAGTTTGAAGTCTTCATCATGCATGGATAAAGTGCAAGTGCAAGTTTAAAGTGCATGTGGAAGTTGGAAGTCTTCATCATTGTTGGATAAAGTGCAAGTGCAAGTTTAAAGTGCATGTGGAAATTGGAAGTCTTCATCATGCATGGATAAAGTGCAAATGCAAGTCTAAAGTGCATGTGGAAGTTGGAAGTCTTCATCATGCATGGATAAAGTGCAAGTGCAAGTTTAAAGTGCATGTGGAAGTTGGAAGTCTGCATCATGCATGGATAAAGTGCAAGTGTAACTGTAAAGTACATGTTTAAATCTGCATCATGCATAGATAAAGTGCAAATTCAGGGTCTAATGTGTATGAGTCTACATCAAGTATGGTTAAATTGCAAATAAATGTGTAACGTTCATGTGTTAGTCTACGTAAGCATGGATAAATTGCCAAACGCAAGTGCAAAGTGCATGTTTATATCTACATCAAGCATGGATGAAGTAAAAATGCAAGTTTAAATCACGTGTGTTAGTCTACATGAAACATGGATAAATTGCAAGTGCAGATCTGATTTTAAGTGTTAATCTACATCATGCATGGATATATTCCCGCATAGGGATTCAGACTAGCTGCACCTATTGAGATTTAGGTACCCTCGCGGTACCCGAATCTAACACACACTTACACTTACAATACTACACTTACGACTTTAACACTTTACACTCACACTTAACATTTAGGGAGGCGATAATAGTCTCAATGTGCTTTTCTCCTTAAAATAACAACAACAAAAAATCATGCATGGATAAAGGGTAAATGCATGTCTAAAGTGGGGGAGTCTTTATCATGCATGGGTAAAGTGTAAGTGCAATGTAAAGTGCATATTTAAGTCTAAATCATGCATGGATTTAGATAAAGTGCAAGTGCAGGCCTAAAGTGTATGTATAAGTCAGCATTAAGCATGGATAAAGTGCAAGTGCAGGCCTAAAGTGTATGTATAAGTCAGCATTAAGCATGGATAAAGAGCAAGTGCAGGCCTTAAATGTATGTATAAATCAGCATTAAGCATGGATAAAGTGCAAGTGCAGGCCTTAAATGTATGTATAAATCAGCATTAAGCATGGATAAAGTGCAAGTGCAGGCCTTAAATGTATGTATAAATCAGCATTAAGCATGGATAAAGTGCAAGTTCCGTTAAACGAAATTACGTATTAACGTGTCGTGTCATCAAAACGTATTCGCGTGTACTTGACACACCCTCTCTGCTTCTGCTGTAAACCTATTTAGTATTTATACATAACCTAATTTGAACTGAGAAATTCACATATATCGTGTTGGAATTTTAATTATTTTATATCGACCAGTTTATGTCACACTGTAGTATAAGCATGATTAAATGCATACCCTAATGCGTTACTCGCCTATCTCTGCCATGTGAAGGAAGCAATCATTTAAAAACCTAATTTCATTATGATATTCAGCATTAAATCTGAATAAATTAACTATTTGAACTTCAATACTGATATGACACACAAAATACGAAAATGGACACTGACCGCCGTCAAATTAATGTTATTATTTTCGGTTGGATTTATGAATACTTAAATGCAAACATGAAAATATTCCGATGGTGAATTAGATTTGTAAATAAGGTAAAGTAGGAAAAAGTTTAAAATTCCAGTAAGATTTCTAATGAGTAGATTTTTAAGGTTTTTAATGCGTAGTTTAAAACTGTACTAAGATGATGAACATATTTTTGGGGGTAAAAACTAGCTTGTGTAATCAAATATCAAAATAAATTTTTGTGTCGTCTGAAAAAAATTGGCCTCAAATGGCAAAGACAGTGCTAAAACACACACATACGCGCGCGCGCATGCACACAAACGCACGCTTGCGCGCACGCACACACACGCGCGCACTAGCACAAAACGCACGCACATACACGCACGCACATACACGCACGCACATACATACACGCACGCACACACACACGCATTCGCATGCACACAAACACATGCACGCGCGCGCGCAAGAACAAACACGTACGCACATACAGCACGCACATACGCGCACGCACATACACGCACGGTCATACATGTACGCACATACATGCACGCACATACACACACGCACATACACGCGCACGCACGCATACACACGCACGCGCGCACAGACAAGCACGCGCATGCACACATAGACACGCGTGCGCATGCTCACACACACATACACGCACGCACATACACTCACGCACATTCACGCACCCTCACAAACACACACACACACACACACACACACACACACACACACACACACACACACACACACACACACAAACGAACCTTCAAAAAAGTGATTTGGAAGTCAGGATAGGAGCTTATTTCATTGCCCGGTTCTTGGTTTTACCATGAAGGCTTCTCACGTAACTAAATAATAAATATAAATAAAGTCTTATTGCTACAGACGTATTTATATATTAATCAATTTGTGTAATGAAGAGGGTAGTTAAAACACAGGTAAGTTCATGGAGATGAAAATTTGATATGTATTTACATTGTGAAGCAGCGTCGAACACGTTGGTGGGGGAAGCGGGAAGCGGGAAGCGGGAAGCGGGAAGCGGGAAGGTGGGAAGGTGGGAAGGTAGACACAGACAGGCGCCGTCGCTGGCCTAGGCGTCGCTCTCGGCTCGTCTCTCGTTCAGTCAGCTCCGTCGCCGAGGTCGAAGACGTCGCTTAAGCTTAGTTAAACGAACTTCTGTTTAGGCTATTCTCTACTGTAATATTTACATTATTCTTTGAATTAACATGGTTATCCTAAAACTGTACGCATGTTGCGTGCATGAGCCAGTAACGTGTCAGTGTTAGTGAGGGGAAGATCGTAGCACGTGACCATTGAATAAGCCTAATCGTTCTCATTATCACTATCGTTACATGTACAATATGAAGGTAAGTGCGTTTAAATATTCTTTGATCTGTTTTTAAATAACTGGAATTTTCGGGTGAAAAAATTACTGTTCCCTGTTATCACATCGGTATTGTTTTATTTTTCGCGAAAAATCTTTCATCGATTTTACTTACCCGATTACTTTTTTGAACTTTTTTCGAATAAACTATTTTTCAGGTAAAACCGGTTAGAATGTGTTATGTTTATATAAGCGCTTCACTCTATTTGAGCGATAAAAGTCTGTAAAAAGTAATATACTTTTTGCGGGCTGGAAGTTTAGTTCGAAAAGCGCTCGTCGGTGTTTAACAATGAGCAAAGTACTTTCAAAACTCTTAAGTTTTTCTGTCAGATGAAAAATGTATTTTGAATTATTTATTTTTGAACGTCAATGTGGTTACATTTGTATTGCTTATTATTTATTTATTGCCAAAATTTACTTTACATACAAAAATAGTTATAGACTACGTAAGGGATCTACAGGGAGTTTATGTTGGTCCTCAGTTTGATATTTATACAAATACAAATGATAATTAATATAAAAAATTAAATGACTTTTCACTTTAATTGAACAGTTTTAAATTATATATTAAACAAGCAAAAAACAATAAACAATGGAAGAAAAGAAGAAAACCCACCCTATGATAGAGTAATATTTTTAATTAATCAATAACAATGTTTCTAATTTTTTCTTTAACTTTTTAAGCGTTCTTTTATTTATACTTATATTTTTCATCTCGTTAGGTAATTCATTAAAATACTTTTTGGCACAATACACATAAATTCTCCGCCCAGTAGTTTAAACGTGTTTAGGCAATGCAATACTTTTAGAGTATTAACCGGATTTTGTAAAAATTCGCTTTTTAATTCGTTATTTTGGCAAACAATAGAATTCACCACAAGCACTTATCTAATATCTAATGGTTTATCTGAAACTAGTTCATTTAATCCTGTAATTTTAAGAATACGTTTCTCTGAGCGATCCAATGGATCAAGCGATGCATTTTAAAGACCACCCCAGCCCACTACAGCAGCACTATAGAATACACCAGAGTATATGTGCAATAACTGCTTTCTTGATAGAATCTGTTTCAGTCTGTAGAAAACATAATTTAAGTATTTCGTTTTTTCATTGCCTACTGCATACACATCCCATTTTATTTTAGTCGTACGTTACCCCAAGATATTTGCTGGTTTTAACTCTTTTTAAATTCTTACAATTTATCCTTAATTGTAACATCATGTGGAACAGTGCCTCTCAAAATATTCTGTGTTTATAATATTTTGTGTGTAAAATTTTACAAGACACATCAACAGTAGTCTAAAAAAATATATTCACAGAGGATAAAATAAAAGGAGTGCTTCTTTAAAAATGTTTACGTAAGAGAATAAAATTGTAATATTAAATATCCATTCATTACTTGGACAGATAATATAATCGATATTACAATAATTATTCAACCTTACGCTATTTGTAAAATCTAAATTTATCAACATAATTAGGGTTTGCCAGATTAATTTCAATGCGTTTAAAATATTAAATACCTACTTTTTTCAGTTTCTTAACACATTTTAATGGACAAATCAGATTTTTTTTTAAAAAAACCTTTAAAATAGAAAAAAGCGTACACAATATAAGATTTTGGAATTACCGCCATTTTGAAATTGTTTTGTTGTCAAGGTGGTAACGAGCTTGTCTAATTGAACAAACATTTGCGAACTTAGAGTGCTGATAAACACACGCGCGCGCGCGCATACAAGCCAATTACCGTCACTCGTCACGGTTTCTCCAAAACAACCGAAAGGATTACAATGAATCTGGGCACACACCTTCCTCTAAGGTCCTTGACGCTCGATAAGAAACGCTTTTAAAAACTTCTACCCCTAAAGGGTTGAAATGTGGTAAAAATGAACTTTAACCTTTTTTCTCCGTATCTCCAGTTTCAAATAACGTAGAGACTTCAATCATGTACACAGGTTTATCTTAAGCTTTAGAGGTGCACAAAGAAGGGATTTTCCGAAATTCCACCACTAAAGGGTTGGAATGAAGTAAAAAAGAACTTTATATTTTATCTCTGTATTTCTAGAGCTAAAGAACGTAGATATCTGAAATTTCATACTCTTAATCTTTTAATTTGAACAAAAAAAATGGTTAAAACAATTTCACCCCTATGTGCATAAAAATGGAGTAAAAAAGGGCGTTACATTTTATCTCTGTATCTCTACATACAAATGAGGTAAAACTGAAATTTCACACGCTGGTTTTATCTTAAGCTTTGGAAGTGCTTAAAGAAGAAATTTCACAAAATTACACCCCACTACAGGTTAAATTGGAGTAAAAACGATCTTAATATTTTTTCTCTGTATTTCCACATATAAAGGGCGAAGAGAGTTGAAATTTAGTGCCCAGGTTTATCTGAGACTTTAAAGGTTCAGAAAGAAAGAGTTTTTTTTTAATTCTACCGTTGAAGGTTTAACGAAGAATGTAAAATGTGCTTTATATTTTATCGATCTATCTCTATGTCTAGATCAAAGAGATACAGGAGCTGATGTTTCATGTAATATTTTTCCTAACGTTGAAGGTGCACAAAAAAGTTTTTTTTACTAGTGTGTGTGTGTGTGTGTGTGTGTGTGTGTGTGTGTGTGTGTGTGTGTGTGTGTGTGTGTGTGTGTGTGTGTGCGCGCGTGTGTGTGTTTAAATGTGTGTGTGTGTGTGTGTGTGTGTGTGTGTGTGTGTGTGTGTGTGTGTGTGTGTGTGTGTGTGTGTGTGTGTGTGTGTGTGTGTGTGTGTGTGTGTGTGTGTGTGTGTGTGTGTGTGTGTGTGAGAGAGAGAGAGAGAGAGAGAAGTGAGAGAGAGCATGTACGCGTGCGCGAGTGTGTGTATGGGAGCCTGTGCATGATTTTGTATGTGCGCGCGTGCGCGCTCTTGAGTGTGTAAATGTGCTTATGCTTGCGTGAATGTGTGTGTGTGTGTATGTGTGTGTGTGTGTGTGTGTGTGTGTGAGCGTGTGTGCGTGCGCGAGTGTGTGTATGCAAGTGTGTGCATGATGGTGTATGTGCGCGCTCGTGGGTGTTTAAATGTAAATGTACTTGTGCGTGCGTGAAGTGAATGTGTGTGTGTGTGTGTGTGTGTGTGTGTGTGTACGCGCGCGTGTGTCAAGGTTCTGGGTCTGGTGCCTGGGTGTTACCATGACGGCCGTTATAATAACTTATTTACCCATCGTAATGTACAAAAAAGTGTGTTCCTATGTTTCTTGCTTAGAGCGAATTATGTTTTGTTCCTATCCATTAGTTAAGTAAGTTAATCAATTAAGCCCACACAGCAGCGTCCCTATGTCTGAATGCAAATTTGTAACGTTTTTACTAAGCACAGAACGCAAGTCACGAATTATGATTTTTCAGTTTGTCGTTACAATGATCTGGGAAATTGGAGTATTTTTGATTGATGAAGCACCGGGAGATTTTTCTTCGGCAGTTTTGCCAATCTCAATTGTAATAATCGTAAACCCACAGTTAGATATAAAATGACCCGCAATTACCCGTAAATTACTACAATCAATTACATATATATATATATATATATATATATATATATATATATATATATATATATATCAGTTATATAAAGCTGAACGTTTGTGTGTGTTTTGCCAAATTGAAAATTGATTATTTGAAATATTCGTAGAAAATTGCACACAGAGGTTGTTTAGGGTCTAAGAGTCTAAGCACAAATACTGTAGAGGTAACGGACCCCTCACACTCACCCCTGCCCCAAAATTGCCATTTTTTTCAATTCAGTCATATCATCAAAGCGAAAAGAAATATTGTTGGTCTTCACGAGTTCTAAAATTTCCCCCTAGAGACCCTTGTCCTCCTTCCCAAACCCTTAAAAATTGAATTTTGTTGAAATTTGATAAAAGACCGTATTTTTTCTTAATTCTAACAAGCATTAAAGTTAGACCCAAGCAATACGAGTAGGCCTACCCACGACTACTATGCTATAAAACCTACTAGCCAAAAACAAACTGCCTGAGAAATAGAAATAGCGAAACGAGCTTGGATCATATGTAAATATTACCCTGAACACAAAATGAGCTATACAGTACAAAAAATGTTAACGCTTATAATGGAGTCAAAACAGGAATGCGAGTAAAGTAATTTTTCTTGATAATTTTTGCATATCCTGTGAGACAAAATTTCTCGCTTTTCTTCCGTTACCCTCATGACAATACGCAAGCCTCAAAATTACTGCAAATGGGGTAATTACTTGCCAATTGGCAACACTGGTCTGCGAGTATTGCGGGGCGGATGCACGAAGAATGCATTTGACAAAGTGACAAGTATTTTCTTGTTTATATATAGAGTTGAATATTTCTGTTTTTAGTTGAAAAATTAAACGCTACGATATTTTTATTGACCAAAAATATTGTTTTAAGTAATAAAAACTGTTTGATATTGGTTCTAGGTGTGGGCGAGGAAAGCGTTAAGTTTAGCGACTGTTTTTGATGAAATAATTTCGAAGTTCAATAGCATGATTAAAAATGAATGTAGTGAAGCCATTTTACTCTTATTGCACGCTTATACCAGTGTCGCTCAAACATTTATAGTGAGCAAATGTCTTAAACGGTGCGCACGCAAAGTAATCCAAAAATGTTGACTCATAATTCAGTGACTAATTATTCGATCCGAGTGAACTAACTTTTACAAAATTGTATTTTATTAGATTTAAATAAAAACTGCAGAACTGC
>CM040182.1:30753548-30756048 GCA_022606455.1 Callitettix versicolor
AGTTTGACCTTTCACAAAGCCTATCAGTAGCTTATTCCTGCCAATCGACATTGAAATTTACTTACTATATAGTATTTCAAACTTTCAAATTATAATGAATATACGATAACGAATCCTGACCACAGTCTTTTTCACGGATTAAAAAAAAATATCTACACATATATTAACGCTGATTGCCAAAGTGAAAACAGATTTATATTTAAAAAATGTAAAATTTTAATATTTTGAGGATTTGATATGACCGAAAGATTTGAATATTTTGCTGAACTAAAGGGGACGTTTCGACATTCCGAAGGTATACGAATACAATAGGTTAAGCCGAGGGCCTGTTAAGACCTAAACAAACAGTAACTGAGATAGATAAAGCGTGCACTGTAAAAAGTACTTTTTCAGTAGCTTACGTATGGCATGCGAATAGGAAGTTCCAAGCAATTTTATTTAATAATTAGGATTATGACCTATTTTTCCGTCTAGTGATCTATTTACTCTCCCCTTAAAGGCTACCGCGGTTTCGAAACCATACTGTTTCATCTTCAGGCCGTAATACAAAATGTCAAATCCCTTTGTTGAGGTGTCACAAAGTTAAACAAAATATTGAAAACACAGCCACAAACACTAAACAAAATTACATCATTAAAATATACACGATATAATTTGGTTTGGCCAAACCAAATTTTTAATCGTGTAATTGTGTTTGGTGTTTAAGACGTGTGTTTTCAATGTTTTGTTTAACCTTGTGAGGACCTCGACAGATGGATTTGACATTTCGTATTACTGCCTGAAGATGAAACAATACGTTTTCGAAACCGCAGTAGCATTTACGAGGTAAGAAAGAAGACCACTAGCCGAATTGTATAAATATGTGGTCCGGTAGCTGTGTTGCGATAGTAAATTTTATTTTTTACTTTAATTTAAACTAATAATTCTGCGAAATTAAATTACTAATAATTAAATGGATAAAGGTATCGAGTTAATTAAATCAAATGATTTATTTATTGCAATAAATACATTGTTTTTGGCAATATTCACTTATTATGTCTTTTCCTAAGAAACAACGAAAATATTGAAAAGATTGCTTCTACGAGTCCAGACGAGCTTGCAGAACAGTTTGGCCTCATTTATCTCTCCTACAGATGTTACTGTGTAGACATTTTGGCGTAAGGTTCACCAGTTACTCGCCATCGAGCAAACCCCGACAGAAAATTCTGTATTTTTTATAGTTTGGAGAAAAATTCTAAAATTAAAAATGTTCTATCCCAGGAAGTATTAGAAATTTCGTTTTGGTCTCATACTGTAAATATAACTCCTGTTTTAAAATGGTAATAATTTTTTCTCAGACCAATACTTTAGGAGGTGTTTTTTGGAAAGATAGAGCCAAATGTGAAAAAGCGCCCGCAGTTGGAGGAATTTCGAAAACTTGGAAATTTTGTAATAGTATGTTAATCCGTAAAACATAACGAAAATTGGAACTACACTCTTTAATGTAACCATTCATGGTTTTTTCGTAACAATTTCACTAGACTAAATTCTTTAAATGAAACAATAAAACTGTTTATTTAATTCGAATAAAAACGATATATAGAGGTTTTGTAGATGTGCATTTGATAGATTTATACCATATCAGAATTAATCTAAGTTGAGTAAATAAATTGGTTTTGACACGTAGAAATCTCAATTTCAAATAGTTTCATGAATAACGTTTATAAATAATATTTCATTAAAATAAAAGGTTATCAAACATTTCTAGAAGGGCAAAATGCATATACAGATCAAATTTTACTATGATTTTCAACAATTAAAATTAAGACTTTTATGCAACAGTAAAATTATAAATAAATAATTCTGTAAATGTTCCAAGTAACTAAAAACAATCCGTAAAATATCACAAATAAAATAATTAAAATTCTAATAATTAATATTCTAGCAATTCATTTTCAAGAAACTTTTAGGTTAATAAATTTTTTTAAATTATTTTTGTAAATATCAACTTCGAGCTAAATAAATCTGTATAAATGATTTCAGTTTCGTACTTAATGTTTAACCTGATCGAAACCAAGTGCTGGTTAATGACATGTTGATCACTAATTATGTTTTGTGTGGATAAATCTTTAAAAAAAAATCCCTGAGGTAGTCTTGAAAAAAATAAAAAAATTTACAATTAAATTTAAAATAAAATAATTAAAATCGAAACTATCTAGAGGAAAATTGTTTTCTGATAATTCAAAGTAGGTTTTTGATTTAAGTAACGGAATCAATCTATAGCCTAAAGTATTAGGTCGATATCTTCGATGAAAGGACATCGCACCAAGGGTCAGCAGGAAAACAATTCCTACCCATGGGCACAACGGAAGGTAGAACGAATAAGCTCTTGGAGGATAATCGACTCTTGGAACCAATCTATAAAGAAATTGTTCGAAAACAAGTTAGGTTCGATTCGTTATGGAAATAGCCCTACTGTATAATTTCGCTAGGTCGATTAATTTGTAGTGGTTTAAGAATT
>CM040182.1:30763548-30768548 GCA_022606455.1 Callitettix versicolor
TGTTTTACCATGTTTATTGATTTCTATTACAACCGGAGATAAGATCTTTGTTATCTGATGAGGGCCTGAGTACTTAGGCATTAATTTTGCTGTCACGGCATTACCTGCTGAAGATACATTTCTTTCTTTGTGGTATATGTATTGTCCCACTTGTGGTTTTAGGTCTCTTCGTCTGAGGTTGTAATAATGACTCTGAGTTGAAAAGGCTTTTCAAGATTCAAATCTACAAGTTTGTAAATACTCGTCATAACATTACCTCGGTTTCTGAAGTTTATATTACTGTCTCCTTTTTGATCCTGGCCGGCTAATATACCCGGAGCTCTTAACTCCCGTCCATAGTTTAGGAATGCTGGTGAAAACTTGGTTGATGCGTGAGTTGCTGTGTTTAAGGCAAACATGAATTCTGGGAGGTACGTATCCCATTTCTTCTGATTGACTTCTAGGAATTGTGCAATCATAGTCTCCAAGACTTTGTTCACTCGTTCCACTGGATTAGCCTGTGGTGTATATGGAGGAGTGAATCGATGTCTAATTTGATAGTCTTTTGCTATCTGAGCCATTATTCGACTTACATATTGCGGGCCGTTGTCTGATATTAACGTTTCAGGGATCCAAACCTTAATACGATTCGGTCTTTAAACGCTTGTCCTACTGTAACCGCTGTTGCACTCCTCAATGGTACACATTCCACCCATTTGGTGTAGCAGTCTTGAAACACAGCTAGATACCGGTTCCCTTTGGTTGACCTAGGCAGTGGTCCCACCAGATCGGAACTAACAACTCTCCATGGACCAGTCACTCCCCTGTAATGCATTTTTCCGGCTGGACGCTGTTGGTCAAACTTAAACTTTTGACATGTTTTACAACGGCGAACGAATCTTGCTGTATCTCTAAACATTCCTGGCCAATAATAATATCTGGCGATTCGGTCATAAGTTTTATTATCCCCATATGACCGGCTGTCGGGATGTTGTGATTTTCTATCATAACATCATATCTTTGTACTTTTGGTACACACATTTTCCAAGCGGAAGTTGTGTTTTCATTGTTATGTCCCACGTTATTCCACACGTGTTTCATTAGTTTATCCTCCACAATTCTGAAATTTTCGTATTTGCTCGGATCTGTCTTTACTTTTGTCCACATTTTGTCGTACCAGCCCCTTCTTCCATTTGTTTAATCCCAGCTATTGTTTCCGAGCCTTGACTTACTGGATTTCTTGATAACGCGTCGGCAACTTTATTAAGACTTCCTTTTCTATATCGGATCTCAAAATCGTACTGCTGTAGTTCTAAAACCCATCTCGCTAGACGACCTGAAGGACTGTTCATTTGATGAAGCCACTTAAGGCACTGATGATCGGTAACCACCACAACATGGTAGCCTTCTATGTAGGGCTTATATTTTCGTAGTGCATACACAACTGCCAGACACTCCTTTTCTGTTACGGAGTATTTCCTTTCGTGTTCCGTCAGTGTCCTACTGGCGTAACTTATTACTTTTTCTCGGCCATCTATAGTTTGAGTCAGAGCAGCGCCTAGTCCAATATCTGATGCATCCGTCTGAATAGTGAACTGTTGTTGGAAGTCTGGACAAGCCAGAACTGGTGCGTTGGTTAGCAGAGTTTTTATTTTTTGAAAGGATTCTTCTTCCTTTTCTGACCACTTCCACTTGACGGACTTCCTCAACAATCTGTGTAGAGGCCCGGCTATAGTAGAAAATCTTGGAATGAAACGTTTATACCAAGCAGCTAATCCTAAAAACTGCGAACCTCTTTAATATTTTTAGGATTGGGATATTCCTGTATTGATCTAATCTTCTCAGGGTCTGTCTGTATCCCTTTTTCATTTATCAAATGTCCTAAATATACTAACTCCTTTTGTCCGAATTTACATTTCTCTGGATTCATTCTTAGGCCTGCTGCTTGCAATCTCTGAAACACTTTTCTTAAGTGTTCCAAATGTTCTGTGAATGTTTTACTGATTACGATTATGTCGTCCAGGTAAGCAAATGCGTATGGCTCCATTTCTGGTCCTATAACCTGATCTAACAGTCGTTGAAACGTAGCTGGTGCTGAATGTAAGCCAAACGCCATTACTTTAAACTGATACAGTCCTTTCGATGGGACCGTGAAGGCGGTTAGAGGTCTACTTGCTGGCTCTAAAGGAATTTGCCAGTATCCGTCTTTCAAGTCTAGTGTTGATATGTAGACAGCTTCTTTCAGTCGGTCTAGTATAGCTTGAACTTGTGGTAGTGGATACGCATCTTTGATAGTTGCATCATTAACTTTGCGTAAGTCAACGCAAAAACGGTATTTTCCTGTCGGTTTTTTGACTAATACAACCGGAGAGCTCCATGGACTGGAAGATTTTTCGATTATTCCTTCAGCTAACAAGCGGTCAACTTCGGTATTTAATATTCTTTGCATCACTGGATTCCTTGGATAATATCTTTGTTTTATCGGTACTGCTCCAGGTTTTAGCTTTAATTTATGTTCTACTATATTCGTAGTGTTCCTTAATCCGGAAAACTTTGGTATTTCTTCCTCGAGAAATCGCTGTATTTTGCATTCCTCTGACGCTGTTAGTGGTTTTATAGTTGGAAGAGCACTCTTCGTCCCTGTGTGTCTGCTACTGTATTTATTTTCACTGATTGTTTTTTTTAAGTTGGTCCATGTAACCGTTTTTGTATTAAAGTGGATTGTAATTCCCCATTTTGTCATCATATCCATTCCAAGCACTATTTCTGAGATAAGTCCAGGCAGTACCAATGCGGTTATTGTTTTCTGATTTCCATCAATTACACACGGTAATTCATATTCTTTAGTTACAGGCACTATTGATCCATCTGCTAATTGAGCTGCTTGCTGCACTGTTTTAGCTTTCATTCGGTCTTGTTGCAGTTTATTGCTAGCTTGTTGGCTAATGTAGGTCTTACAAGCTCCGGAATCCAATAATGCCTTGAATGTGTGATTTTGTATCTTGATGTGGAGAAACATTCTATTCTCTTCATCAATGTAATTTTCTGTCTTCTGATTTTTAATTTTGGGACCTTTCCTGAGTCGGACTTCGATCGTCCCATTTTCTCGACGTCCTTCGGTAGTTTTCCGCTTGTAAGCATTTACATGTCATGGTCTTTCCGTCCATCCTGCAGAATCTGCATCTGTCCTTCTTTGGTTGTGAACAGCTACTTGCAAAATGGCCAAACTCATAACAATTCCAACACTGAATCCGTTCACTTTCTGTGTTATACTTCTTACATGCTTGTCTGTTGGCAATTTTCGAGTCGCGATCATGATACTGTTTCTGCTGGCTTGTAAAAGATGATAAGACCTTAACTGGAAGTTTCCTTTGACTTACTGGCTGGTATGATACCTCAGGAAAATAAGACTGAGCAGCGTTTTTAGGAGGTTTGTAGGAATCCATAGTTTGCTTGATGTTTTCATACTCACTTGCTGCCTGTCTCAATTCTGCCAAACTGCTTATGTTGCTACGGAGTCCATATAACTTATATTCTGGCAGCATGTTCCGATAAATTCGTTGGTATTCTTGTTGTTGACTGTAACCTCCATGTCGCCGTATTAAAGTCTGTATAGCCACTACGTAGTCTTTAAACAATTCCTTCTCACCCTGCGTTCGGTTTTGGATTTCAAGGTCCAAATTTTCTCTATACTGATACGGTAGGTATTGAAATTCAAAATCTCTCATAAACTGTTTCCATGAAGTCCACCAGTTTTTGTATTTCGGTACCATAAAAGAGCCTTCCCCTTCAATAACTCTGGTAATGATTGCAGAAGTTGCTCTTCATTCACATTGTATGCGGTCTTCAACTCCGATAATCTTTCCAAAAACAGGATCACGTCTTTTCCTCCATCATAATGTAGGTTCCATTTTCTGACCAAAGAACAAATAGACCCGTTGTCGGCTATTCCTGATGAGAGATAAGATACTTGTTTTGTCACCAACTGTTCTTCTGCGGTTTCTGTCTGATTCATTATGTCTTCTTTGAAACCACCTCTTAGGAAGCAAACCAGTCTTCTTCGGTAATCCTTCACACTACCTTCGGTTTTTAACTTAAATTTCCTGAGTTCTTCTGTTAATTCTGCCTTGTTTAGTTTATAAACCCATCCAACACGTATGTCTGTACTTGTAGGGTCTTCCTCAGTTCCATCTTCATTTATAGGCGGAGGTAGTCCTGACTCCACGTCGTCCAACTTTTTCGAACTAGCCATCCTGTAGAACTGTGTGGCCAGTCTTCACTCTCAATCTATAAGGGTTTTTTTTTTTTCTGCTTTTCTTGTTCCTTATCTTCTGTTTTGTATACGGTTTTCCACTGATTTCCAGATAACTGTTCTCTGATAACCGTCCCAGTTCGGGCGCCAATTTCTACTGTAACGCAGTTCACCTGCTTACAGAGTCTAAGATGCTTTAAATCTCTTTAAGCGCACCTTCGACCCAGATACACTCTTTGGAGTGGGTTCTATTATATTAGAGCTGCAGTTTTGGTTTAAATTTTCTTTATTTATTTAATTTAATATAAACATAAATCTTTGTATTGTTTTTTCTTCTATTTCGTCACTGAACACTTTTCGTTATAACACTTTCTTCTATTTCGTTCGCTGAACACTGTTACCGCTGAACCCGGAAACTGCTGACTGTCTGGCGTTCTGCGCTGAACTTCTCGAGCGGAAGAGTAGCTCACACCACACGTCGTTGCATAACTCTTGACCCTGAACTCGCATAGACCTGGTCGGCTCAACTTGCTGTTCTTCGGAACCGGAAGTCGACAGTCTGATGTGGCGTTACGGCATGGAGATAGGAGAGGAACTGAATAGGTTATCGGTTCAACACGCCGGTATAACTCCAAGGAAGGAATGACTATCGACTCAGCACGCCGGTATAGTCCACGGATGTGCAGTCGGCTCAACACGCCGGTACCGCACTAGGATGGGTCGGTAGGTGGGTAGAGTTCGGGCTGGAGGAGGTTATCGGTTCAGCACG